>OZ023218.1:40477178-40615289 GCA_963995525.1 Escarpia spicata
ACTGTATTATCAATTTATTTATCGACATTTTATTATTAACACATGCACATACAATATTTATTTTCATTTTATTGCGATATTATTACGTTATTTTTATAATGCATTATTAACCAATTAGTTAGTTTATCATGAAGATGTATTACGTTCTTTTTGCACGAATTATGATTTATATTTAACTACGACATAAATAAGGAACACAAGCAATAGGTTGCTTCGTTCCAGTTGTTACATAATTAATTGATAATGTTTCCTATTGCTACTTCTGTACTGCATTGAATATTAAGGAACAATAAATACTTGGTAAACTTAGTCAGATAAGACTCTGTGTAAGTGACACTAATTACAACGTGGGCCACTTACATGGTGCCGTTGTTGGGGCGGTGGTCGATGTGGTAATTTTCGTTACTGTAGTCGTCGTCGTCTGGTCTGTTGTCGTTGTTGTCGGCTCAGTGGTCGAGGACGGTTCGGTCGTAGTTGTTGTCGGACACGGAATGAAGCACAGCTCATACTCATACGAGGTGACGTTTTCCTGGGCGCCGTTGACGCCAAACGTTACGCACCACTGACTTTTCACACGAGAGCCTCTTCTGCCGCATGACGCTGAGCAGGATCCAAAGTCGGTCCATTCCGAGCATTTCCCTGCCAGCGTAGCACACATCAATCATATTATACGAGTACTGTTTCCAGTTTTAGAGCAAGTTGGTGATATTCATATATACGAATCTTATAATTTCTTAACTTCGGCTATGTTGACATGTATTCTGCAGTCAACCTGCTGAGAAATTGCATTTGTACTTAAATCACTGTTTTTTTTCTCCAAAAGATCAGCATACAATAATATACATGTGGTAAAATAACTTCATAAGGTATTTAGCGTCATAGATTCCACGTGCATATGTGGCCAGGAGACATTAAGATATAATTTATTTCTATTGCATTTTAAAAAGTCGCAAATATCAAAATATGTCCACAACATTTTCCAAAAACAATGCACTCGGTAAAGGGATACCTAATAAACACGTTAAAGGTATGTCGTCTCAAAGATCCCGTCACACGCGCACGCGCACAGGCACACGCGCACTCGTACACGCACACGCACACGCACACGCACACGCACACCCACCCACACACACACACACACACACACTAACAACACGTATTAATTGCCATTCTGATATCTCAGTCGAATAAAACGACCTACACAATAATAGCTAAAATGGTCATTTGTTATCGGTGTAAATTATTATGCATTTACCGACTGTCTTGGCGCCTGCGTTCATCGCATCCTTCAGAAGATCGCCAAGGTCATCATCAACGTCAACTTGGACGTCACCTATGGAACGAGAAGAAGAAGACTTTATCAGATTACGTACATTCTCAACTCACTGCAAGTCTTTTGCAACAATAAGTAGCATATCTCGTTTACCCCTTAAAAAGTGATCATCTTTATACATATGGGGTATTTTTTTTAAGATAGAGGTCTTACATCCTATTCTAGGGTCTTAAATTAATCCCTGAAAGTTTGGCGCTCGAGGTTCAAGCCACCTAAGAGGAAAGTGTTGATCTACCCGCATACATACGCTAGCTCGACTATAAGTAGTTTTCATAAAATATAGAAATTATTATATGACAATCCGGAAACGATTCGAACGCATGGTGTTACACACGCGTATGTCCTACTACAATACTCATGTGCTGTTATCCACGCAAGAAAGAATGTAAATTGCCTGTATAAATCCAGCTACAAGATATGTTGCTCAAAACAGATTGGAATAGATGTTATACGCCATGCAAAACTCAAACAACATTTCCAGTAACTATTCCAGGTAGGCTACATTAGGATAGAATATGTTACTAAACAAGTATTAAGAAGAATTTTGAAAATAGTTGTGCATAATCGACTTACTTGCTTGCACGCAGCCTAGACGAACGAGGATGGCGTTAGCGATTCTGGAAGGAGTGTCTTGCTGGTCGGCAGGGAACACGTACTGAGAACCATCGCCGAACAACAGAATGTTCTGTTCGACTCCAACCTCTGCAAGCGTAGTATATATACAAATATGTGTTAACAAACCCATGCAAAATCAAACTTAACGATTTGATTCATTTATGTTAAACAATAAGCATATGAATTACGAATAAACTAAAACACTTTCTACCAGGATATACATTAAAACTATGTATAATTCATTAATTGTGCCATGTCACAGCTACAGCATTTTGTCCTGGGATTTTGGTACGAATAGACTTTCTAAATTGCAGAAAAGGGCCATCCGAATAATTTCCCGCAGTAAATATAACTCACACCGAACCTATACTGAAATCTTTAAATTTATTAAAATTGGAAGATATCTTTTCTCGACAATGTTTGACGTTCTTTCATAAATTTGTATATAAATGCGTTCACAAATCGATATTTTTACAAAACGCTGCATATCATGATTATCTTTCAAGGCAAAGTCTTCAAATTATCATCCCATATACTCATTCATCGAGAACCAGAAAATGTATTAGATATTACTTGCCAACTTTACTTAGAAAAATGCCACCCTGCATTTTGGATAACATATACACACATAGCCTCTATAGTTTTTCTACATACACCAAACAATACTTATTAGCACTTTACAAAGATACTTGCACGGATACAACCTGCTAAATAAGCACCTAGTCTACCAATGTACATCCCGCACTGTCTTTTGATCTTTAAGCATTTCATATCTTTATACCACGTTGGGAGTTGTATAAATGTTTAGTTATAATTACAAGTGGGTGGGTGGTATTCTTATTTTTAAGTTTTAATATAACATAAATTACGGTGTTATATGAAATGAATGTCAGTTTGTATGAGATACTTACGGACAGCATACATATCAACATTCCTTTTTAACGCCTCAGCAATATCGTTGGCTTTGTTGGCAGCGAAATTGTCTGGTTCGTCCGTGAAGAAGATGGTTATACGTGGGTAGCTGGGGTTGCCGCTTGAAGTGAACATGTCACGGACAGCCGCTATACCGTTGGCTGCGCAGCCAGTACCGTCAACGTAACTGGAAGCCCACATATTGGCAGCAATCGTAGACTGATCATAGCTATCGGTCAGCGAGAAGACGGCATTGGCAGTGGCGCTGTATTTGATGTAGCTGATATGCATCCCGGACGCGCTGACGGGCAGCGATCTTTCTATGTCCATCGCTATTTGCTTGAAGATGTTGAAGCCGAGACTTCCGATGGATGCAGAACTGTCGATAGCAAAGATGAGGTCGGCCGGACAGCCGGACGGCAGGTCTGTAACATAGACAGGACACACATGAACACAGTACAAGCATTATCTAGGGTTTGGCAGCAACAGTTAGAAAATTACTTTCTTGGAAGGATATTGATAGGTATGTTCTGATTTACGTCCACTGCCAACAAACAACGTATGACAATCTGTTAGATATTGTATACTGTTTTGGTAGTACTACTTTATCTTGTCCGTTCTCCCTTCTGCCACCTGTTAAGCGTAAGATGACCGGTCAATATTAACTCCATGTGAGTAAAACATGTTAATGTGTCCTTTTTTGTACCAACCGAAATCAATACATATTTGACACTGTTGGGCAGCATATTTGTTGGAGGTGACGTCTGATAGCACTATGAACACTTTCAAGGAGGATTGGATATCGTGTGATATCATAATTTACCCTTCTCCTCTTAAAATATTGGGCACATTGAGCCATAGTTTAAATAGTGTCTTAACCCATGCCGCGTTTGGCTTACACTTCAGGAAAATCACACGTCTCGTACTCTTGCGCAAATGTGTCTACGTTATAGTTAGTATTATCATGCAACATCGATCATTTACCAGGGGAACAAGAGATTGCGTTGCAAGGGATGCTCTCCACGAGGCCGGAAGCGGTGGAACGTTGTTTCGTGCCTCCCCCACAGGGGGCGCTGCAGTCGCTCCATGGATTCATCCATATGCCTACACAAAATGTACTACAGTTACGGAGAAACACCAGTCATCATCGTGATCATCATCATAATAATCATAATCACCATTGTCGTTGTCGTCGTCGTTGTCATCATTATAATCATCTTGGTCATCGTGGTTATCGTGGTTATCGTGGTTATCGTGGTTATCGTGGTTATCGTGGTTATCGTGGTCATCGTGGTCATCGTGGTCATCGTGGTCATCGTGGTCATCGTGGTTATGGTGGTCATCGAGGTCATCGTGGTCATCGTGGTCATCGTGGTCATCGTGGTCATCGTGGTCATCGTGGTCATCGTGGTCATCGTGGTCATCGTGGTCATCGTGATCATCGTGGTCATCGTGGTTATCATTGCCATCACCGGTCTGGTGTTCTGACTATCTCCTCCATGTTATTTTATTCTTATTCTGGGCATTGCAAATTATATATATTTCCTTAGTTTACTCTTTTTTTCCCGTTACACAAACAGAACACATCATTATAAACAATAGGGCAGGGGAATAGATCTACTGGAATTTATGAAGCATGCAAGCATGTATGTATGTATGTATGTATGTGTGTATGTTTGTATGTATGTATGTATGTATGTATGTATGTATGTATGTATGTATGTATGTATGTATGTATGTATGTATGTATGTATGTATGTATGTATGTATGTATGCATGTATGCATGCATGTATGTATGCATGTATGTATGTATGTATGTATGTATGTATGTATGTACGTAGTACTACGTACGTATGCACGTATGCACGTATGCACGTATACACGAGGACTGTTTCCAATCAGCCTACCGGAAGAATCATTAAACTGAAACCGCAATATTATGAATAACAAATACCACGAAACCCGCTATAGACAATAGACAAGGCATGGCACTGGTTCTTGTTGACTTTAGTGCGGCCTTTGACACAATCAATCAC
Organism: Escarpia spicata; assembly: GCA_963995525.1. Lineage (NCBI taxonomy): Eukaryota > Metazoa > Annelida > Polychaeta > Sabellida > Siboglinidae > Escarpia > Escarpia spicata. Next base: position 40,482,076 of record OZ023218.1, read on the forward strand.
AAGATAGTGATCCAGCGCAATTGGCAAGGCGCTTGGCTGGCTGCAATCCTATCTGCAGGGCCGGACCCAGCGTGTGGTCATTCGTGATGCGTTATCGAATACAACTTGCGTGACATCGGGTGTCCCGCAGGGTTCGGTGCTGGGTCCTTTGTTATTCTCGTTGTACGTACAACCCATTGGCGACATAATCAGGGCGCATGGACTTCGTTTTCATCATTATGCGGATGTTGTGCAATAGTATTGACATTTTGACCTCACTGCGACTGCGTTGGCTGCTACTCTGCGACGTATGGAGGAGTGTCTAGATATTGTCAGTCAGTGGATGACATCAAACTACATGTGCATTAACAACAATGAAACGTAGTGCCAAAGACTGCCGCTGCGCTTATTGACGGCAGTGTGGTACGCGTAGGAGATGTTACGATTACTGCCTCAAGATGTGTTCGTAACCTTGGTGTCGTTATGGATCGCCACCTCGATTTTAAGAAGCAAGTTTCAAGCATCGACAGTGTGTGCTCATTTCACCTGCGCCATATTAACTAGATGAGTCGTTATCTCCCAGCGACGACAAAGGAACATGTCGTCAACGCCATTATTACATCACGGCTTGATTACTGCAATTCACTTATATACGGAACTTCTGTCAACAACATCGCTCAACTGCAGAAAATGCACAACTCTGCTGCTAGGTTGATCCTACGCCACCCACGAAGTGACAGCGCCAAGCCTTTGTTTTGCATTCTTCACTGGTTGCCTGTAGCACACAGAATCGACTTTAAGCTATTAGTGTTTACATATAAAGTTGTGCATGGCGATGCCCCGAAATATTTATGCGACCTTGTATGCCCATACAAACCAACAAAAGCCCTGCGCTCTGCCAACAATAACATGTTAACGGTTCTGCGGACTCATGTCAAATCTGGGGACAGTTCGTTTGCGGCCGTGGCGACTTTGTGGAACACTTTGCCTAATGACATTAAAACGTCTGATTGTCTCTCTACTTTCAAGGCACGCTTAAAGACATTTTTTTCGACTCTCGTTCTTGTCCAATGTGGCATAGTTTAGACTCATTGATTTGTTTTATATCTCTTATGACTTAATTAATCTATTGATATATTTATTGTATACCTACATGTACATTAGTTCAGTTAAATGGATTGGCAATATCTTATTTATACATATAACTGTAGTTAAGATCATTATTTTAGTATATTTATTTAATTACTGTATTTATTTGTAGTTTACTAATAATACTTGCATAAGAATTTCTTTTACAAAATGCATGTTTATTTAGCCATCAGTATTACCTCTATCTGGGTTCTACATGTTGTAAAGCGCCACGAACAATTTATAATTGGATCTGGCGCTATACTAAATAACATATATTATTATTATTATTATTATGTACGCATGTACGTATGTACGTATGTACGTATGTATGTAAGTATGTAAGCACGTATGTACGTATGTACGAATGCACGTGTGTACGTGTGTACGTGTGTACAAGTATGTACGTACGTACGTACGTACGTGTCTATCAACGTACGTGTATATATATGCATGTACGGACGTGTGTGTATGCACGTATGCAGGCAGGCAGGCAGGCAGGCAGGCAGGCAGGCAGGCAGGCAGGCAGGCAGGCAGGCAGGCAGGCAGGCAGGCAGGCAGGCAGGCAGGCAGGCAGGCAGGCAGGCAGGCAGGCAGGCAGGCAGATTGGTAGGAAAGCAGGGCGGAAGTTAGTTGTGTACGTATCTAAGTTGGTATGTACGTGTATATGTGTGTGTACGTTTTAAAGACACGTCAACATGGGTACATGATATGATTTATTAATACAGTATTACAACGGAAATATGGAATCAATAATACACATCGGGCAAACGTCTCGGAAACATAATATTATATGTCTGATAGCATCGACGGTGGTCATGGATGACGTTCCATTCTTCTACAGAAATATGTGCCTCCGATATGTTTGCCTTCATTATATGATGCGTTCACATTCGTCAATAAACTACCTTTGCCATTCACTTTCTAACAATTCGAAATACATTATGCGTGTAAATCTTATTCCACATATAGAATATAAGATAGTATTTATCGTTCACCAGTTTACATTATGCTGAAGATCTCGGCGGAGTCAAGAGCAACAGTGTAGACACGAACCTGGAACAAATCAACAGAAAGCTGTTAGAGAGGCAAACATGCGGATACAAAACATATTGATTTGTTCTGACCCACATTCATATAATTTACCAGGTGAATATATAAAAGTATCAATTAAATATAATACATTCAAGCTAGTTCCATCCCAATTATCCATTTTGCAGTGTTCAGATCTTTAAAACGTATTCCCACAGTGTCGCTCTCTACAGGAGATTGGTTCAACACTCAATTTTCTCAGGTAGGAGAAACGCCTCCCACAAACGAATATGATATTAAATAAACATATAAGAAGCAATAACTAATAAATAAATATCACTTTGTGTTCTCTGTTGCATCGCCAATAGATTGAACGGGGGTCAAAGATTAAAGGTAACGAATGAACGTAGAAAGAAACTAGTGGGCCTCTGAACCTGGGAGTTGATGCAGTATAATGGCCCAATGTAAGTCATCTACTATCAAGATTATACAATTATCATTGATCAAATGTAGGTCTGGGATACGTTCTAACATTTAAAGTAATACACATGTTAGCATAAAACGGCAGACAACTGGAACAAAAATCAAGGCTAAACATGCTAGTATACGTAATTGTGATTTGAACGGATACTGATTGTAATAGTACAAACATAATATCACTGATACTGGATAATCATTACTATTCAAATGCGCTATAGTGTCGCATCTCTTCACCACGCCGATTCTTTCTAATAGTAAAACAAGCATATGTCCGCTTTTAGTGCGGTGACTCTTGCATTCAAAACGGGAATGTTCATCCACAACACAGCGTACCAATACCATCCCCCAGGGCAAGAGATGGTGCCACCTGTTCTATTTCAGTATGGCGCATCGCAGAATGACTAAGCTTATTGAGTGTTTTGTTAACAAGACATGTGTAACTTACTTCGTCAATGCGTCCCTTAAAGTAGCCGGGCTTTTCGTCGCAGCATCCCTGCATACCAATATACAGAGGATTCTGGGTGTTCAACATGCCGCCTGAAATCACAAAGTTCACATATAATGACTGCTTATCTTAACTATCTGCTGCAATGTACGACCTATTTATTATCAGCCTTTTGTCCAAGTACAATAATTTGCGTTAATTGACCAATATACGTAAGAAGATGCTGAACGTTTCCTAACGAATGATGCCTTACAACGTTGACTTGCCACCAAGTTGTTGGCTTCAAGCCTGGTCATTTCCTTGCCGACTTACCACTAAGAGGCACTGACAGGACATTCTGCAGAACACCGTTGACGAACAGCATGACCTCGTTTCCGTTGTAGACAACTGTCAGATGGACCCACACTTCATAGTTGATGCCCTGGCGACAAGATACGAATTCACAGATAATAATATGTCGAGCTTCAAGTAACATGCCTAATAGAGGAAACGCGGGGAAATTGAGAGTAGAAATTGGACTGAAGATGCTCTAAAATGATTGAAATAGGGAAGAGATAAACAATGACATACCACATACAAGTAATAGGATAGGATATATCGATAATGGTATCGCTAAACAAGAACGGGTGATAGAGGGAGAAAACGAAGATTTAGGTAAATATATCGTAGAAAACAGCGGCGCTATCACACATTATACGACACTAAAATGCAAGTAGTAGAACAAGAGGAAGAAAAGGAAGAAGACGACGAAGTAAAAAAGTTGAAAAATAGACTATGAAAAAGCAACTAATAAAGTCGTACATTACCGAAACATATTATATGCAAATGAACTACATTGGCACATTTTGTAGTTTATTTGTATATGAAAATCACAAATTTCTAAACAACATGTTCTCGACAATACCCTAAAGTACCAATAGTGCATATTCGAGCAATATCGAGAAGACGTCTGTTATGCCAATCACAATGCCTTAACGGGACAAATATATTTTAGTAAGATCAACTCAACACGATGTAGATAGAGGACGTTGAAAGCTACGTCTACCTGGGACAGCGATACAGTATCTGAGACATAAGCCAAGACAAGGAGATTCTAAAAAGGATCACCGCCGGCTGGACAACATTCATCAAACACAGGGAGAGAAAAACAAACATCTGTGTAAGGCAGAAGATAAAGGTCATAGACGTGATAAATTATCAGAAGACAAGTGGACAAGGGCAGGGCAAATCAGCAGACTATGAGATAACCGATGGACATCGCGTATTGCAACCTGGAGACCTTGCAAAGGGAAATGATCTAGAGGAAGACTAGCAAGACGGTTGAGAGTCGAACTATGCGAGTACTGGAATTGCACAATCTGGCAGACGATAGCGCAAGACAGGCAGCTTTGGAAACGACATTCTGACGCCTTCGCCCAACCACGGAACACGGCTGTACATTGATGATGATAAAGTTCAAATTATGGATCGGGTAATGACGTGTTATAAAAGTGTGGCCATTGCCACAGAGACGTTCGCTGGGGAACTTGTGATGTCCGTTTTATAGCTTGGCGGTTTGCTATGACGTTACAACTATTGAAATTATTCAGTATTTATACCATCATTTAAACGATTCTCATATGTTGCTCTATTATTATTATTACTATAAAAACATGATAGACTCACGTAATTGCCGGTAACTGTTGCAGGGAAACCATTTCCGGCGGCAATTCCACCACAGGCATCTCCGTTGTCGACAATTCCCACGAAATCGGCGGATCCTGCTTCTCTCTTTACCCACGCAGCCACACTCCACGCCTGCTGGTTCTGGTCTTGAAGCCAGTTGCGCATGAATGGCACCTACAGAACATCCACCCACAATTGATTTTAAGGGTGTTATGTTCTATCCTGAGTAATTAACCTTTATGCATATACGGTTCTATATACTAGGTGTGTTGAAAGCAAAGCGCGTAGAAAAACGTTGAAAACGTCATAACAGTGGTTGCCATATGAAAATTGCAACTGCATCATTCTAAAACTGTAAACAATACATTCTGTCTAGAAATATCCTTTATTGGAAATATTGCCGTGGCCGACTTGATTAACTATGACATGTTTGATGTTCGGCAAATTCAACGAATCCGGATAACTGGAAAGACAACCTCGTTTAAAAACCACCTTGCAGACGTTGCAGGCTAAGTCTTGCGCAAAGCCGATATGTACAAGATGTATAACTGCTGTCTTAATATTTTACTGTACTGTTTGGCAGTGTTCCCGCTAGATGGTTAGTAGGTGTTCTGTGAGCCGTTTTCCTGCGGAGTGGGTATATCCACGTACCTCAATGCGAGATTTTCGGTCGAAATCAGCAACCATCTCTTGTCGATCAGCGTCGTAGACCAGGACCACTTCCCCGTCGTCTTCTCCGTACGAGTAGCCCTTGGTCTTGTGACAGGTGACGTCATCGAAGTTGACTGTGTATGGGAAGTGCAGCAGAAGTCTGTTGTCGCAGGTCGGCACAACTGGAGACACAACAAGAAAGGTTTTGTTGACGTGCCACGTGATACCTTCTTCACTAATGAACAACGTGGCCGCTTCGGCAAAAATATCCGCAGTCGTTTTAATAAAAATAATACGGTGTGTTCATTTGTTTAATTTGTCGACAAAATTGATTTTGGTCGATACGTAATCGGCATTCTGTTTACCGACGCAGTGCTAGTAACCCGTCTCGGTGAAGCTAAGCTGACTATGAAAAGTCCAAAATATAACCTCCAAGCAGGCTGTATTGACAGCAAAACAGATGCCCAGCTAATCGGTCACGATGCTGCTGGGCGAACGTTCATCCAAGGACTGCCTCCACTGATTCCTCGGCTCGGCATTTAAGACAAAAGTAAGTAAAGTCTGGTAACTTTCCAAAACCACTTGCTTGGCCGTAATGTAATCTTTAACATGCTGAATTTCTAGGTGTCACGGATCTTGGAAGTAGAAGGAAAGTCAACAACTCAGAGACAAGTGCGGAATCGGGTCGAGCATTTAGTTGAACAATCCATGTTTGAAAATCATTGAACGTGGTTGTTACGCAACGATTGATGAGTTACTAATTTGTTTAAAGAGTTGTCATAACTGTATATAACAGTTGCACATATCATGTCATAGTGGATACGACGTAGGTTTGCTTTTTTGTAACAAAATTAATTGTTAATGAAAAGTGCTAAATGGGGTTCCAAATCGTGTATCTTGCTTACTTGGGCCGACGGGAATACACGTGCAGGGTTCGTCCGAATCCATAAAGATGAAGCCTACTTGACACTCGAAGATATCCATGTCATTGTCCTTGCTCTGGAAGAAGCGTGGGTCTGCCATTGCCTTATATGGGCACGGGGCTGCAAATATAAAAGGAATTAAAACAGACATTGACATGTGCATGACAAATGAAATAGAGTATCCTACAAATAAACGCAAACTATGGATATTTCAGTTTAATAAAGATGGAGGTTAACCCCTGTTTGATATAATATGTATTCATGTATGTATGCGTTTGTGTGCATTTGTGTAAATGTGTGCATCTGTGTATGTATGCGTATATGTATAAGACTGTATTTGTGTTTGTATGTATTTGTGTTTTTATGTTTGTATTTGTGTATTGATATATTCATGTATGCATAATGCATGTATGTATATGTATATATATATATATATATATAAATATATATATATATATATATGTATATACATATATATATATATGTATATATTTTTATATATAATGCATGTATGTACGTATGATTGTATGCCTGTACGTATGTACGTATGTAACTATGTATGTATGTATGAATGTATGTATGTAAGTATCTATATATGTTTGTACGTATGCACGTATGCATGTATTCCCTTGTGTATGTGTGTGTGTGTGTGTTTCTTGAAAACACAAACCTTATTGTTTAATGCCAATAGATGATCATTAAACTGAAGCCTACAAAGACATACGGATCGATCACAAAATACACTTCGCTGAACACACATAACGATATTGTTACGACGCGATGTCGGATGTGCTCACCGTACGTGGTAGATGGTGGGATGTAGTCAACGACATCACCCATTACGCAGTTGGCGTTTTCCGGCACGCTTCTGACACACGTCAGTCTGGCCTGGTCCCAGAACAGATCTCCACAAGTCGGGTGGTAGACGCGGAAGTACCATGATCCGTCCATGCGGTCGATCTTGTCGCAGATGTAGTACAAATGGCAGTTGTCCGGGTCGGGGAACCACACTTGGCCCTTCGTGTAGTTGCATCGCCTGCAGTCGGGGTAAGGCGCTAGAACAACAACAATATAATTGCTTGATTACATTTATGTGTACAAAGTTGTCAACGGAATTGTGTATAGGCGTTCATAATATTTGTTGTGTCATACATTTGCACCAAATTCGATTCGTGTCGAAATTATAGTTTCGTTTCGTAATATTTGTTTTTGTTGTGAACGGGCATCGAATATTTCATAATGCGCAGAGGTTTGGATATGATTATCAGCGATCAGAATCTTTCTATGGATTGTAGTTTGCTTTTGATGAGTGATCGTCTATGGTGTATTAGTGCAATAGTTATTCGGCGCAGCTTTCCACAATTAGAACAAGTATAATCGGAATGTGTTGAGGGTGGGTTATGTAAATGCTCAATGGCTCTAACTATCACGATCGCACATTGTTTGGCTATGGCTATTACTCTGTTGATTTGCTGTATATGAAAAAGGTGATTAGGTCGACGACACACATTACCAATGTTGATTGGAACAAGTCTTGCGATCGTGACTAGGGCATCGGATGCTCAATCGAGAGAACCTGGGTTCAAATCATGTGCTGCAGTGTTGAACATTGGTGAAGTTCGTTCAATCTGCGTTATTCCAGCTCATTCGGCTGTACCCGAGCATAGGCAATGGTGGATATTTGTGTACGAATAATTTTGCACATTAATTGCAGCGAGGCTGATTGCTTAACAAAATCGAGATGGTGCTCTATTGAACAGGTCTGCCGGGGAATAATGGTTAAAGCGCTATGGACAACTTTGAGGACGAATATATAAGAACTTTCCTTGATATTATATGTGCAAACGTTTGTGTGGAATACTACACATACGATACGATAGGTTGCGAGTGAAAAATTCGATACTTACGAGGTTCCGTTGTCGTCGTTGGCTTGGTCGTCGTTGATGTCGGCTCTGTGGTCGTTGATGTCGGCTCAGTGGTCGTTGATGTCGGCTCAGTAGTTGTTGATGTCGGCTCAGTGGTCGTTGATGTCGGCTCAGTGGTCGTTGACGTCGGCTCAGTGGTCGTTGATGTCGGCATAGTGGTTGCTGATGTCGGCTCAGTAGTCGTTGATGTCGGCTCAGTGGTCGTTGATGTCGGCTCAGTGGTCGTTGACGTGGGCTCAGTGGTCGTTGTCGTGGGCTCTGTGGTCGTTGAAGTCGGCTCAGTGGTTGAGGTCGGTTCCGTCGTCGTTGTTGTCGGACACGGAATGAAGCACCTCTCAAATTCGTAGGAGGTGACGTTTTCCTGTGCACCGTTGACGCCAAACGTCACGCACCACTTACTTTTCGAACGAGAACCCGATTTGCCGCACGATTGTGTGCACGCCCCCCAGTCGGACCAATCTGCGCACACTCCTGCCAGCAATACGTATATATATATATATATATTGATAATGTATATACCGATGCAATTACAATACGAAATGAACATGTTAATTATGGAAGAAATGGATTAACAATGAGTATGTCAAGTCTAGTCGGGTCGAAACAACTACGATTACTACATTACATTTGTAACTAAGACAAGTATGATTGAAAATTAAGTGCACTGTCGACTTACTCTCTCCCACACAGCCTAGACGAACGAGGATGGCGTTAGCAATTCTGGAAGAAGTAGTTTGCTGGTCGGCACGGAACACGTACTGAGAACCATCGGCGAACAACAGAATGTTCTGTTCGACTCCAATCTCTATATGCATTGTACATAATATAAATTAGATAATATTTGGTATTGGCCATTTTTGTAAATAAAACACATACACACACAAAATCAGAAGTAATGAGTGGATAAACTTATTATGACATATTGTAATTAATGGTCATATAGCCTGTTTGCCTCTTTTCATTTAGGTGTATTCGATACAGTAATATAATAGAGGCGAAATTCTACAAGCTAGGTAAGTCAAATCATTACATGTGTTTACTACGATCTCATTGAATCAAAACGAACTATACTAAATCATGCAATATTAAAAGAATAACATTTCGGTGTGGTCAGGATAATCAAAGATGGAGGGTGCAGAATCTGGGAGAATAGCAAGCGGTCAAGAGGGCCTGAGCATATAAGTCAAGTCAAGAGGAGATGTTCAAAATACTTACGGACAACATACACGTCAACATTCGCTTTCAGCGCCTCAGAAAGTTCGTATGCTTTATCGGCAGCGAGATCATCTGGTCCGTCCGTGAAGAAAATGGCTACACGCGGGTAGCTGGGGGTGCCGGTCGAGGTGAACATGTCATTCACACCCGCCATGCCGTTGGCTGCGCATCCTGTACCGCCGACGTAACTCGAAGCCCTAATGTTCGCTGCAATCACTGACTGATCATAGCTATCAGTCAGCGAGAAGACGGCATCGGCGGTGGCGCTGTACTTGACGTAACCGATATGCATCCCGGATGCGCTGACGGGCAGCGACCTTTCGTAGTCCATCGCTATCTGCTTGAAAATGTTGAAGGTGAGACTGCCGATCGATGCGGAATTGTCGATAGCGAAGATGAGGTCGGCCGAACAGCTGGACGGCAGATCTGTAGCACAAATAGGGAATTGATGAGCCTAATACTAGCGTCATGAATCGTAAGAAATGTTGTGAGATTTGTGAACGACAGAACAATGTATCAAACGTTAAGGCTTGACGTGTAATGATGACTCCGTAATTATACCTGTTTATAGAAAAGAACGTATATCTGAAATAGCTTAAAAATAATGTGTACAAGCATGGGTGTTATATCATCTGAAAGACATGCATTAGATAACATAAAAGTAATACGGAGAAAAGCAACTAAAATCATTCCAGAAGTGAAATACCGTAACTATGATAAAATATCTAGAGGTCAACTAAAGTATTTAATATATTTACTCGGGGAGGGTATAGCCCAATTGAAATATACGGATTATTTACCAAGGGAACAAGAGATTGCGTTAGTAGTTAGGAGAGTCCACAGAGGCTCAAACCACGCCCCTTTTAGGCCTAACTCTATGCATAAAAAACGCCCCTAATCGTTTTCTGGCACCTACTTATAAAACAAAGATCACAGGGTTTTTGTGACACTAATCGTTTTCTGGCACCTACTTATAAAAAACGCGATGGATTACCTGTCAAAACGTGATGGATTACCCGTCACATTTAGTGACCTTTAGGCATTTTGAGGTGCCACCTAGCGGTGACCCCAGTGAATAATTTAGTACTTTCTTTTTAGTACTTTCCCTAGCGATCAACGTCGGACTTAGCGTGTGCTTACGTAAGCATTTATATAGCCACGTTAAAACTACTGCGGTTATAGCTAAAACCACTGTGGTTATAACTGCGCTAAACCCACTGTGTACAACCCGGCAGCCCTATGAGAACCCCGCTGTACCCTATGTAGCCAGCAGCGGCAGCAGCAGACGTGGCCTATGACCCGGCTGCCTAGTTGTGGGCGTTTAAATTTAGCATTACGGCTTAGCTGGCGCTGTGCGTTTAACGGCTTGAATTTAGCCGTACCGCTTAGCTGGTGCTGTGCGTTTAACAGAACAATAAAAATGAAACCAAATGCATGCATTCAGCGGTGAAACGTTTAAAATGTAGTGGTGTACTCAGCGGCCTGGTAAGGCAGGATGTTTATGTGCGGTGGATATAGACGAGAATGGGAAAACGGTGTAAGTAATATATTATTTTATTAGTAGCTTCATTAGAACTGGACTAACTAAAAATCACGGTGGCGCTGCGGTGAGCGCCGCCCAGGGGCCTGCATTGTTGGCGTCCAGGCCCTTGTAATGTTGGCGCGTGAACGATCGCGCTGCGGTGAGCGCCGCCCAGGAGCCTGCATTGTTGGCGTCCAGGCCCTTGTAATGTTGGCGCGTGAACGGTCAATGCCCGGTGGCGTATTGAAGTCACGTCGTGGATAGAGTTCGTCCCGTGGTATTGGCGTGTACCACGATCCTCCATTTGGTCCCCGTATTAAAAACGACGATATAAGTCCACCCGCGTCGTCGTCGTCGCTGTCAGGTGTCGGTGGCTGGCTATCGGCTGGTGGCGCGCCGCCGACAGTGGTCGACCTGTTGACAGTCGGTGGCTGGACGCGTGGTGTCGGGCGGACGATACACACAGGCTTGTCGGTAAGCGGCCCGCGTGTAGGCAGTTGGATTCTGTGAAACATGAATAATGCCTGTGAAGGAGGAGGCTCCCAAATTAATGAGAACTATAGTAATTAATTCACAACATGAATAATGCCTGTGGTAATGAGAACTAAAGTAATTAATTCACAACATGAATAATGAGGAGACACCCTGAGAACTAAAAGTAAATAATAAATAAAAAAACCAGAATAGGACTCATATTAATGTAAAAGCCAACTCTATTGCTAATTAATAAGAACTAAATTAATTAAATAATAATAATAATAATAATGTGGCTTACCGTTGCGCTTTTGCAGAAGACGTTGTATGCGACGCCATACTTGTATGAAAATGAGCAAACGGTGGAATGAGAGCGCCGTCTGGCGGCGCTGAGTGGAATGTGAACAGAGAACAGATGCCATTTCAAACACGATACACGAAAAGCTAAAAGCATGAAATAATGAGTAGGGAATTGTGTGGTGCAGTTATATTATAGAAATTCGATGTAAATACACATTTGACAACGAACGTACTAACATGACCGCTGAGTTTTTTTCCTAAAGCAAACTAGTCAGTTATGCGTTAAGTGCGCATGCGCGAAGGCGACGCAAAAACACTGAGTGGCTTATCGCGATCGGAATGTGACGAGAGAACAATGCAATTTCAAAAACGTTAAACTAAACGCTAAAAGCATGAAAAGAAGCGTTGTATAAGATTAGTCGGGGGTAGGGAATTGTGTGGTGCAGTTATATTATAGAAATTCGATGTAAATACACATTTGACAACGAACGCACTAATACGACCGCTGATTTTTTTCCTAAAGCAAATACCTCGGAGCCAAGTGGCGACGCGAAACACTGAGTGGCTTATCGTGATCGGAATGTGACGAGAGAACAATGCCCTTTCAAAAACGTTAAACGAAAAGCTAAAAGCATGAAACTAAGCGTTGTATAGGATTAGTCGGGGGGTAGGGAATTGTGTGGTGCAGTTATATTATAGAAATTCGATGTAAATACACATTTGACAACGAACGCACTAACACGACCGCTGATTTTTTTCCTAAAGCAAATACCTCGGAGACTAGTCAGTTATGCGTTAGTGCGCATGCGCGAAATGTTGTAATAGAACTGTAGACTAGGGCGTTATGTTAAGTGCGCATGCGCCATATGTGTATAAAACTGTTGACAACATACTATGTTGTATAACGCAAGTGGTCTAACGTATTACAGCAGCAGCAGACGTCCTCCCGCACCAAGAATGGCCGACAATACTGAGATGACACCGAAAAAGCTTAAGGCGATACGCAAGCAGGCGTCGAAGGCGACCGGCAGCAGCCAGCAGCCAGCAGCAGCGGTAGCCGGATCACCAGCAGCAGCAGCGGGGACAACGCCTGCTAAGAGGCCCGCGGTGGTTATAGCGCCATCGATCGGTCGTAAGCGCGGGGCCGATGAGGCGGCTTTGGAGCAGCCGGTTGTTGTAGCGGCTCGGAGTGCGTCGCTTGAAAGAGAGTGCAGCGGTGAAGCGTCGACACGAGCTACATTGGTGAGTATGAGCGAGCTGGAGTGCGTTGAGAATGGCGTGTATAAAATTAAGACGCCCGTTCGGATTGAGGCTGTGTCGTACAAAGATAAATGCACGTATAGGGGATGTTCCCGGTGCCGGCGCAAGCTGTATCAGAAAGTCAAAGATGGGTCTATGATATGTCGAACGCACGGTGAGCAGGGTGTGGGGAAGAATTTCTTTGCGTTGCGTGTGATGGTGCGAGATGGTGAGGACGACGAAGATGAGCTTTGGCTTACGCTGTTTGACACGCAAATGACTAATCTTGTCGAGTACCGGGCCGACTACTTGGAGGAATTAAGTGAGGAGACACTTCGTGATACTGTGCTGGAGTTAGCCGGCACGGAAGTGGAGCTCAGTGTGCGTAAGACGACTTGGCAAGGAGAGGCTTCTTATACGGTGCGCACACTGAAGAGAAACGACGACGACGATGACTAATGTGTTTCTTGTGTTGTTTGTGTAGGAGTGCCCACTGCTGGTAGCGTTGGTGACGCGTAAACCGACAAGTGACGAGGCGGCACGCCTACTAGGAGAGACGGCCGAGAATTACATAATGGCATGGTGCTTAGCTTACGAAGCGAAATTATTTAAAGCATAACATTTTGTTTTTATAGGAGGGGCGTCGCGTACTGCTGGTCATGTTAGCTAACAACGAAAGGATGCATGCAAGGTATGCGGAGGTTGCCGCGTTCGTACAAACACTGCTGGACCGGGAAGTGGTGGACAGTGAGGTGAAAGATGCTGTGCTGCTGGCTCGGGTTGATAAAAAATAGGCGGACTAATCATAATAATGTGTGTTTGTAGAAGGCACGGCGCACCAGACGTGCACGTGAAAGCGCCGCTGAGGCTGCCGAGCTGGCGAGAATACTACTGAACTACGGTGAGAAAAAAGCTGCTGCGGACTAATTAAAATGTGAGTTTATAGGCGGCACGCACCAGGCGTGAATGTATGTGTGAGTTCGTAGACGTTTTTACGACTGCGAACGTAAAGATTAGGAGGACATGCTTTGTGCTCTAGGGGTGCGTGCGTGCCGATAACGAGTTGGACGCTATCACCGAGGAGGCGCTTTGTGTGCCACCCGTCGAAGCGACTCGAGCGCCACCGCCGACGTACGAAAGCCTGTACCCGTTGGCGCCAACACCACCGGAAGTGATACAACGACAAGTCGTCGCGACGGGCCGGGGGCAGTTGGCCTGTCGCTATGAGCGGCACGCAATGTCCCTCCTCGCCGAATGCCTCGGTGAGATGATTCTTGAGAGGGCGCGCGATCGATGCGGTGCATGCGATCCCAATGAGGGCTGCCCGTATGTACATATGGCCGGCTATCGCGCGGGTCGGCCTATACGTGTGTACACACAGCGCTACGAAAACGTATCCGGCATCGTCATGCATCACTTCAACGCCGTGTTGGAGACGTTTCTACATCGATCGCTGATACCGATCTTCACGCGTCTCGTGCAGCTACTGCAAGATAAGGCGATCGGTCAGCAGCAACCGGGGCGTGCGGGGGAATTGTATCTAGTCCAGTTCGTGTCGTACTGGCTATTAGGCACGGACTGGCGCGAATTCATCAACCGCGCTGTACTGGAATCGGCCGTCCACGTGTACATCCGGTGCCGAAGCGGTCTCTAATCTGATTGAACATTGCCGAATTACTGCTAGAATCTGATTGAACATTTGCTTAAAAGTTTTGCTTTGTCGAGTTACTAAAATTCAGCGCTTGTTTTAATAAAATTGCTTTGCTAATAGGAAGAACCGTTGTACGGTACGCTTAATAAAACGTTGAAAATGTACGTTCCGTTTCCGAGATAGCACCCACCACCACCTTAACAACACTAGGGGTTCGAAAAAGATAGCACCCACCACGTTCCGAGTTACTTAACAAAACACACACTAGGGGTTCGACACCCACCACCACCGTGCACATCCACCACTTTAACAACACTAGGGCTTCGAAAAAAAAGGTAGCACCACTGCGCATGTCCGTACATCCACCACCACCGCACCCCTGTTATAAATAGAGGTGCTCGAAAAAGTAGCAGCACAATTCACACAGCACAAAAGTATGCCGCCGCCGCCTACTAGGTGGCAATGTCCGAAATGAGGTACTTACTTCGCGAAACAGTCGACGTTAGAACGACACGCAAAGAGTTCGAGCCAATGAGGCGCCGACGCGCTATGCGTAAAACGGCGAGAGTGTCCGAAATGCGGCGCAACGTACAGTAGGCGCGCCGTTATGCTACGACACCTGAGGGAGCGGTGCGGCCGTCAGGTGTCGCCACCTCCTGGTCCATCGCCACCTCCCGATCCACCACCAGCCGACAACGACGCTCTACAGCGCGTTGTGGACGAACACCGACGCAGCATAGAGACGTTGGTAGCGCGCGGTGTCGTACAGTCCCGCTATAACTATCGCATGACCGCCTGTACGAGTACGCGGGTGCTCGAACCGCGTCTGAGGGTTATGTTTCGCGAACAAAAGAATGCGTTTAAAATTAACGTGAGCTATGGTTTCGTGTTACGCCACAAGGCGTCGGGTCGTTACCGCTATTTTCATTATTCCTGTAACTGCTGCGGTCGCCTCCTCGAAACGCCCGCCCTCGGTACCGATAGCCGTTCGTTCGAACGTTTCCTCGACGTCGTGCGCACGACCGACGTACTACAGTACGCCATCACGCAGCGTCCCGACTCGTTGTAGGTGGTCGAGCTCGTGACGAACGCCACCTACTTCGTGAACGCCATCCTCGACTATCCTATCGGGTGCGTTGGTGCCGCGCTCCCTGCCTACGTGCGCAACAACAAGCACGTCGTGACGTTGACGAAAGATCGTCGAGGCACGCCCTAAGACGACCATCTATGCCTCTTCCGGTGCATCGGCCTCCACCTGCAAGGCGGTCGACAAAGCGGAACGCGGAACGGCCCCAAAATAGATTCGACCCGTTTAACGAGAGTCGCTAAACGACTGCACGCGCGCCATTGCCGCGTCACGACCTCGACGACGTCGAACGGCGTGCGCTTGAACGAACTGGAACGCGTGGAGACGGTTTTCGGCATCAACGTCGACGTCTATCGACTGACGGCGAACGGTGGCGCCGCCGAACTAGTCCGTCGGTCGCTCGAAACGCAATCCACGACCCTGAACGTCAACCTTTACGAGAAACACTTCTCGTACATAGTCGACCTGCGCGCGTACGCGAAAACGTACAAGTGCGCGAAATGCGGCAACTCCCTCTGGCGGAGCCCGTCCAGGTTACGATGTCACGAAGCGACGTGCGAAGGTGGCGTTCGTCACGTGTTTCCCGGCGGCGTCTACCGACCTACGCCGTCCGTATTTCAGCGGCTCGACGACGACGACCTGCGCTACTATCCGTACCGCGTGACATTCGATTTTTAATGCTATTTTGCCGCCAACGAGCTGCCGCTGGATACCGACAAATGCCGGTGGATAGCGCGACACGAACTGCTCAGCGTGAGGGTCGCGTCGAACGTGCCCGGACACGAAGCGGTGCGCTGTTACGTCACGACCGGTGATTAGGCCGAACTAGCTCTGCGCCCCCGCTATGACGCGGTCTTCGAGGCGCTCGAAGCGCTCGACGACGACTGGCGGCGACGCAGCGTCGACGACAACGACGCGTCACCGTACGCCGCACTCGCCGACCGCCTGTGGACGCATCTTCGTCAAATGCCCGTACTGGGCTTCAACAGCGGTAAGTACGATTTGATTGTCGTCAAAAAGTACTTAACCCCCGTGGTCATAACCGAAGACGCGCAACACACATCGTCGGCGTTCACCATTAAACGACAGAACAATTATATGTGCCTGACGACGTCGACGTTGAAATTCCTCGATATAACTAATTACCTCGCGCCCGGTGTCAGCTACAAGCGCTATCTGAAAGCGTACGGCTGCGCGGCGACGAAGGGGTACTTTCCGTACGAGTATATCGACGCGTTGACGCGCCTGGACGAGATCGTCCTGCCGCCGCGCGAGACTTTCTACAGCCACCTGAAACGCGAGGGATTCTCCGCGGAGGCGTACGAAATGTGTGCGACGGCGTGGCGTGACGAGCGCATGACGACGATGCGCGATTTTCTAATGTGGTATAATAACCGAGATGTGGCGCCGTTTCTCGAGGCCCTCGAGCGGCAATTCGCCTTGTATCGACGCCAGCGCATCGAAATGTTCAAGGACGCCAACAGCGAACCGGGTTTGACGTTGTTGTACCTATTCAACGACCTGCCGCTGTCAATCCATTTCTCGCTGTTCAACGAACCCAACAAAGATCTGCACCGCCTACTGCAGTCGCAGATCGTCGGCGGTCCATCGATCATCTTCGCGCGTCATCACGAGGCCAGCGTTACGTAGATTCGAGGCACCACCGACCACCCGTGTCGTTCGATAGTCGGCTATGACACGAACGGCCTATATCTATCGGCGATAATGCGGGAGATGCCGACGGGTTGGTACACGCGCCGACGCGCGGAGAACGGCTTTCGATCGGAACGCGTGCACCGCTACGGTCGTATGACCGTGGAGTGGTTGACGTACGAGGCGGAACGAACCGGCACTCGTAAACGTCACCAGTTGAATGAACGCGAGTAGCGCGTCGGCAAGTACCGAGTCGACGGCTGGTGCGCCGCCACGCGAACGGCGTATCAATTTCACGGCTGCTACTTTCACGGCTGCCCGACGTGCCAGACGCACATGACGACGAACGCCGTCAACGGTCGACCGATGACGACGCTGTACGCCGCGACGATCGCCGTGACGGCCTACCTGCGCCGCCACGTCGACACCGTCGTCGAAATGTGGGAGTGCCAGTGGCGAGCTGGGCGTCCCCCCGCGGCACCATCGCCGCCCGACGCGTCACGATGGCAACCGCCGGTGGGGCGCCCCCTTACGCGCTCGACGATACTGGAGGGTGTACGCGACGGCTCTCTGTTCGGCCTCGTGCAGTGCGATATCGACGTGCCGGAAACGCTGTGCGCTAAGTTCGCCGAAATGCAGACCGTGTTCAAGAACGTCGAAATCACGCGCGATGATCTCAGCCCGTTCATGCGCCGATACGCCGAGTCGCACGACCTACTCACCCGACCTCAACGGACGCTCGTCGGTAGCTACTTCGGCACGGCGATCGTGCACGCCACGCCCCTCCTACGCTGGTATCTGGAGCACGGGCTCGTCGTCGCGCGCATCTACCAGGTGATCGAGTACGCGCCGATCGCGTGCTTTCGCCGCTTCGGCGACACGGTGTCGACGGAGCGACGCGAGGGTGACGTCGACCCCGACAAATCGATCATCGCCGACACCTTTAAACTACTCGGCAACAGTTCGTAAGAGAAAACGATTACGCGCGTCGATCGGCACCGGGATATCAAGTACGCCACGCCGGTCGGCGCCTCGCGACTCGTCAACAACCATCGCTTCCGGCAAGTCGACGTCGTCGTCGCCGACGAGCTGTACGATGTGGCGCTGAATAAGCGCAACGTCGTCTACGGCCTGCCGATCCAAATCGGCTATTTCGTGTATCAGTACGCGAAATTGAGAATGCTCGAGTTCTATTACGATTTCGTCGACGCTTACATCCCACGACCGCTATTCCACTACTGCGCTATGGACACCGACTCGGCGTACATCGCCCTTGCGGGGCACGACATCGACGCGTTCGTACCGGAAGCGCGGCGCGAACACTACTTCCGGAATCGTTCGCTCTGGTTTCCGGCCGAATGTTGCGACGCGCACGTGGACGCGTACGTACGATGCCGCGTCGCCGGACTGGCGTGGGAGGGTGGCGACTGCTGCGCGCGCCGATGTCTATTCGATCGTCGAACGCCGGGTCTCTTCAAAGAAGAGTGGCGCGGCGCCGAAATCGTGGCGCTGTGCAGCAAGACCTACTACTGTTTCGGCGGCGACGCCGGCGCGAAGTACAGCACGAAGGGTCTGAGCAAACGTCAGAACACCGACATCGACGAGCACACCTTCCTCGCCGTACTTCGCGACCGACGCAGCAGCTTCGGCTGGAACCGCGGCTTCCAGGTGAAAGACTCGTCCGTGTTGACGTACGTACGTTGACGTACGTTGAGGTACTTCTACGCTAAACGCCGCGTGCTCGACGACGGCGGCACAACGACGCCGATACTCGTCTAACTCGTATAACTAACTAACTCGTCTAACTCGTAGGGGGGTGGCGGGGGGTTCTGTATGTATGTATGTATGTATGTATGTATGTATGTATGTAGGTAGGGTAATAAAAACATAACATACAATAATTCACATTTTGTTTTTATCGTTTTTTATTACTACTACTATACACGTAAAAGCGAAGCAAAGAAGCGTTACTATTTTAGCCAATCGAATACGAGACAGTCATTAGCCACTCGATCGGGGCCGAATAGGATCTGGAATGTCGTCAACGGCATACCGCGACATCGGAGGAGCTTGTAGGCGACGCAATATTGTCCGCACAAGTTAGAGACGACGCTCTGCAGCCGCTTGTCGTTGTACGTCCACGCGTGGTGGCGGTGCAGGAACGCGCGGAAGTCGGCGTGCAGCGGCGGCAGACCGTACGAATCGAAGTACTCGCCGACGCCTCCCCGGTCGACGTAGATGGCCACCCAGTGCTCGCCCGGTTCGCCGCCGTCGTCGGTGTTGCACACGAAGGCCATCGAGTAAGTGGTGGGGGTGGTTAGCGCGTCTTTAGGCACCACGTCGACGACTATGCGTTTAGCGTACGCATCGAGTTTCAGGCGACGCATCAGTTGGAACGTATCCATTACGTCACACGCAGTCGTACAAGACGTTCCGGTTCCGGTCGATCTCCATCACCGTCTCGTATTCTGCGTACACGACGACGTTCACCGGTCGGGGTAGCGGCGTCCCGAAGTGCATTTCGGCGCCCACGGTCCCCTGACGCACGACGTTGAAATGGTCCCCGTTGCAGCCGTCGGGTGTCAGGTCGAAACCGAAGATGGTGTAGCCGGCGCCATAGTCCGTGCGCGATAGGTCGTTCCTTTCGTCCTCGGCCGCCTTTCCGGTGGCCTCGAAGAGATTCATGTAGTTTCGGATGTACCGGGCGCGTGGGAAGTCCGGCTGCAGTGGCTTGCTCGGCACCTGACATCCGTCGACGATGAGCGTGAGGAAGTTTATGTCGTTGTGCCGCGCGTCGAATGGATTTCTATTGGAGTCGCCGTTATAGGCGACGTTGTCGATCATCATCAGAAATACGCGTTTCGGAATCGCACCCATGAACAGGTTCGTGTGCGACAGCGTACCCGCCGTTATCGAGAACGACTTGCAGTCGACGCGGCTCATCGGGAACTTAGCCGTCCCCTTCTCCCACGCTTTGATATGACCCAGCTGGACTTGCGGGTTCAACTTCACTTTTCGCACGTACAGGGAAATCGCCTGTATCACGATGCGACACCCCGGTGCGACTTGCGCGGTCATGAGTGCGAAGGCGTCCTTCGAGCGCACCATGCGTATTTTAATGTCGACGCCGTTCGGTAGGTAGCGGTTTTGCATAAACGCGTCGACGTGCAGGCGACCAATCAGCTCCACCTCGCGGCTCCCCCTCGTCAGGGTGCGTCGCATTACGAACCCGGGGTTCTCGTCCCCGAGCGTGTCCATGTGCTCGGCGGTGTCTTTGTACCACAACGACCCCGTGAGATGCGAACGTTTCGCATCGCTACCGTAACTCAGCAGGGTCTCGATGTAGGCCTGGTACGCGTACGTATTGGTCGACGGCGTAACGAGCGTGCCGTTCAGCGACACGTCGATTTGACTGAACATCGAATCCAGAATATTATTAACCGGGGCCACTTCGGCGCCGCCCGCCAGATCGGCGCCATTCCCCTGAACCACTTTGAAGCGGACGTACACTTGAAGGGTCGACAAGTCCGTATAGTCTTTACCCGACCCCGGAATATGGAACTCGATAGGGCCGCCGGCGTCGAGAGCCGTCAATGGCTGGTAGACGGTCCAGTGACTGCTCTCGACGCTCGTCTGAGTCACCACCCCGCCGAACAGTTCCAGTTCGGACTTCACGCCCTCGCAAGCTGCGCAGCTATTCACGAACGCCATCGCTAGTCGTCGAATATGTCGTCCGGTCGACGCCGTTTCTTCCGTCTACTGACGGTCGGCGCCACTCGACGCGGCTTCTTTACGCGGCGGCGGCGCTGCACTTTTTTGGCGGCCCATTCAATAGGCTGTCGAGCAGATCGGTACCGGCCGCCTTCGCGCGTTTTTTACCGACTCTTTCAGATTGCCGCCGGCGACGACGTCCCGTGCCACGTGCATGCCGGTTTTGAGTGCACGTTTTCCCAAAGCCAAGGCGCCTCTCTTGATAAGCGGCATGGCGCTTCGAAACAGGCTCCCGAAGATATTGCCTAAACCGTGTCCTCGTTGCCCCTCACCACCGACGAAGACCGGCAGCTGACCGCCGAGCTGTCGAACGTAGTAGTCTTCGTACGGGTTCGCCGGCATCGTTAAAACAATTTCGATTTACAGCGTCTGATGTGCAATGTCACCACTACCTTCCCCTGCTCGAATGGTATCGGTTGACCGAAATCGTCTCTTATATCGACTTCGACCGTATCGAATTGATGCCGCAGCAGTTTCACGTATTGGACGCGGTCGAACTTTTCCGATGTAATGCTGCTGTGCGTACCGTAGACGCTGATGTTTCGAAGCAGCGGTGCGTACACGTCATCGACGACGCGCGATTCCACGATGTCCGTGTACACGTACAAGGTGTCGACGCCCGCCCTCATGTCCAACGTATTGTGACCTTCGTACTCGTACGTGTATGCGACGGGCATGGTGTCGATAAGGACGCGTGTTTCCGGTGCAGCGGTCATCATCGGGGGACTCACGATAACGTCGTTATGGAAACCGAGTACGTCCTTCAGACGGATCGTATGCGGTAGGGTAAAGGTGACACCCGGCGACATATGCAGCGTCATTCGATTAGAGACGTTGCTGTACTCTAGGCGCACCTTGACCTTTTCGGTGCTAAATTTCATTAGCGCCGCGTTGATCTGGTGCATCAGCGTGTAAGCGCTGTTGTAGAAACCGTAAGTAATATCGCCCTGTCGGAATAGCATGACGTCATCCATGGTCACGTACATTCCCGGTTCGCCCGTCGCGCAAGACAGGAAGAAGTAGGCGTCATCCTTTCTCACGTTGTACCACGTGTGCGGATACTGTAGCGTCACCAGTCCGCATTCCCATTCCCCCGACAGGTCGAAACGTCGCGGCAACGTCGTGATGTAGTGCGTCAACGTATTTTCGGGGTGCCGCTTCATAGACGCGTTGCTCGGTAGCGTCAGGTAAAAGTCAGACGATACCGCCATCGCTTTGTCGTCGTTGTCCGCCACGGCCCATAGACGGACTCGGGAGCAAGTAACCGAGATAGCTGCTCAATAGCGCCGTCCACAGGTTGGAGTTGCCTTGACCTCTCGTCAGATTGTATATACTCACGGCAATGACGAAGTATAGGACGACGACCTGACAGAGGAATACGATTTCGGCCTTAAGGCATTCGTTGCCGCAGAGCCGCCATGGAACGGGTTCGTGGACAGTGTCGAACTCGGCGGGTGCGTCGATAACGTCCTTGCTGGCGGGCTCGCCTGGAGTGGTAGGCGCGCCTGAGTCGGTATCGTCGTCGTCGTGCCTCGTCGACTCGTCGATCATCGTCACGCCACTGCGGTCTGTTGACACAGCAGGGGCCCTTATAGAAGAAAGAAAATCCGCTGCATAAGCCCGCCTCGTGCAGTCGCCAGCACCCCTCGTGACGAGTCCAACGCATTACAGGTCCACCAGCGACGCGGCGTCGATCCAACTGTTGAAGGAGGCCGGATAACCGCTCCATTTTACGAGCGCTTTGCCGCGACGACACTTTAGAACCGCCTCTACGCGATACAGTTTGTCTTTCGTAACGACTACGCGTTGGAGTTCCGGTTCGTAGAAGGTGCCCTCTATCGGCGTTCCGGCGTCGTCCTTCAGGCGATAAACGGCTGGTTCGGACGGGCGCGCCTCTACGACGGTGAAGAGCTCCTCGCTCCAATTAGCCATGTATCCTTTTTTGAATTGACCCCTCGTCTTACTGATACGTACGCGATCTCCCTCGCGCAGTTTCGTTTTTTGGTGACCACCACCACCACCGTACAGTCGTTGCCATACGTTCTCCTGATTCGTCGCATCGACGCTCGCCGGCGTACTACCGATGCTTCGGTGGTAGGCGTTGTTGTACGATTGCACGAAATCCGGTAACGCCTCTACGTAGCGCAGCGTCTCGTGTTTCGTTTCGTAAAATAACGCCACATGCGCGTCTCCAAAAGTCCGATTAAAACGTTCCACGACGCTCGCTTTAGTCTCCTCGTTATGCGTCACGAAATGATGAACGCCGCGACTCTTTAGGAACGTTTGCAGGGGTCGGTCCCCTTATCGGTCTGCAGCGCGTTCGGCGGCTGCGCGCCGCTCAGCAGACGCTCGAAGGCGGCGACGAGCGACGGGGCGGACTTACTCTTCAACGGAACGCACCACGCCCGCTTGGAAAAGACGTCGATGACCGTCAATAGGAATGTTATACCGTCGTTGTGTTTTTTCAGTTTAGTGAAGTCGACCAGATCGGCTTGCCACTGCTGGTTTCGACCGCCCACGATGACGCGACGTCGTTTGAAATGTCGTTTAACCGGTTTGTGTAGGGTATAGGCGTCCTGCGCCGCTAGCCACCTCTCGACGTCCGGTCGTCGTCGTCCCTTCGACGCCCGGTGCAACGCGTCGACGCCGCCGTAACTTCCCGCCCTTTTCGGATCAAAGTAGACATCATTCAGGTCGTTGTTTCGTTGGAGCTGCTGCTTTCGTTTTGCACGACGACGACGCCACCCCGACACCATGACGACGGCGACCAATAATGAACGACGATTATTATTATTATATAAAAACCGATAACGGCGATAATAAGGCTGCCGACGATGGCCGTTATCTTGCGCGGCGGCATCACAATTCTTCCCACCGCAGCGGCGACGCTTGTTTCTTTTCGCGCCTCCTTCCCCAACGCGCCACTGCTGGACTGTCTTCTCGTAGCGCCTGCCCCCGCTCCATATACGCCCGATAGTGCGGGTTGCCTACGAATTCCATAGGAATGTTCATACCCTTCACGAACGCCCCGAACTCTCGCCATCCTACGGGCAACGTCGCCTTCTTTCTCGTTCGCACGAGAGCGTTCACTAAATCGATCATGTTACTCCCCGCGATCGTTTTACCGTCGTACTCGAACTCGCCGCGGTTGTTCCATCGACACAACGGATCGGCTTTCATTTTCGCGATAAGCTGACCCGTCTTCCCTTTCAGCGTTTTCGGCATGCTGGCTATGATTTCGCGCTCTACGACCTTCGACGACGACGACGACGGTGGCGCCACTGGCGGCGGCTCACCGCCGTTGACCACCGACACGCGTACCGGTTGCGCCGCTCGAGCCGCCTCTATCGTGTTGTAGCGACTCAGCAGTTGATTGTACAACGCCACCTTATCGCGTTCGGATATATCCGACCGCTCTAGAATATCCTTCATGTCGCTGTCCAGGCTACTCAGCACACGTGATCGGGGAGTGCTGCTCGCCTGTTGCTGTGGCAGAAGGAGGCTTTCCACCAATCGCGGGTCGACCAACGCCATCTTCTTCGCCATTACCCGAGAACGGTGCTCGCTAACGGCGCTATCAGGTAGTTGACCTTTCCCGGGTACATCTGTTTCGCTAGGTGACCTACTTGACCGGCGTCACGGGGGCTCTTGAATAGCACTATGTATTGGGCGTTCAAGCTGATTGTACGGTTTTCTTTCCCTTTCGCAAACTTGTTCTGTCGTAGTTGTACGACCGACGTACTACAATGATGGCTTTTTTTTGTAAATAGTTCCGTCACGCTGCTATCAGTTTCCGCCATGAGGTCGTCGAGTACTAGAAGACTCCTCATTTTACCATCCAAACGTGTCGGATCCGGCAGGCCGTCTACGAACTCTATTTTAGGCGACATAGACGCGTAGGCGGTCTGCCACTGTCCGTAGCACCACAGGATTTTCTGGGGCGGCGGATCGATCATAGCGTTTCGTATCAGACGGTCGACGAACGTCGTCTTACCGCACCCCGTAGGGCCGGCTACTATACACGTAAAAGAATGCTTCAACAGTGGTCCCCTCATTTTCCACGACTGATAGCGGCGACTATTTTTTACACGTCTTTATACGCGTCGCGCACCTCCGTCAACAGTTTACCGAGCTTGTTCTCCCCCGCAACGTCCCCGATCCGGCTACCCCAGAAACCCTCCCGGCTCGGTACCCATTCCACCAATTCGGCGTCTCCGGTGGCCAACAGGGCGGCCTTCAACTTATCCGACCCGCCAAACTTGCTCATCAACAACCCCTTCATACACGCGACTCTAACGGCATTGCATTCGGTTCCCGTTCTCTTTTTTTCGAATTCCGTAACTGCGTCGTTTCGCCAGATAAGGCGATCGCGTTCTTTTGATAAGAGCCGCGCATTCCAGATCTTCGTTGAACATCGCTTTCCTATACTGATAGGCCTGCTCAACGGACCGAAAGACCCGGCCGAACGCCCTAAATCGGCACGCGTACATATTCGACAAGAACGAGCGCGATCCGCCAAACTTTATAGGGTCCGACATACCGACGACTACTACTACCAATACTGCCGGTACCTCTTACATATAAGGAACAGCCGACGCCGCTAGATGGAGCGCATCTAAAAAAAAGGTCCGACATGCGGATTCGGACCCGAGATCTTTCGATCCCTAGTCGAACGCTGTCCCAGGAGAGCTAATCCGGCGCCGGCGTTTATGAGTGGTTTTAACGCGGTTTTATAGCCGCACTATAAACGCATTATTGCTTACGTAAGCGCACGCTAGGGCCGACGTTGATCGCTAGGGAAAGTACTAAAATATTCACTGGGGTCACCGCTAGGTGGCACCTCAAAATGCCTGATTTTAACGTGGCTATAAAAATGCTTACGTAAGCACAAGCTAAGTCCGACGTTGATCGCTAGGGAAAGTACTAAAAAGAAAGTACTAAATTATTCACTGGGGTCACCGCTAGGTGGAACCTCAAAATGCCTAAAGGTCACTAAAGGTGATGGGTAATCCATCACGTTTTGACAGGTAATCCATCACGTTTTTTATAAGTAGGTGCCAGAAAACGATTAGGGGCGTTTTTTATGCATAGAGTTAGGCTAAAAGGGGCGTGGTTTGAGCCTCTGTGGACTCTCCTAACTACTTGCGTTGCTAGGGAGGCTCTCCACGAGGCCGGAAGCGGTGGAACGTTGTCTCGTGCCTCCTCCACAGGGGACTCTGCAGTCGCTCCATGGATTCGTCCATATGCCTACAAATACGCACACCTACATTTACGGAGAAACGGTATTTAATAACCTATTATATAAATAAAACCGAACTATTGTAAATATGATATAGTACGGCTGAACAGCACCCATGATAAAATTGCCTGTCATATTTTGTATCTATTGATGTCGTCGACAATATGGGAGTTAAACACTTGACGTAGCCGGAGGTAGGACTGATGATGAATGTGATGTTCACGATGTTGACAATAGTGTTGGCGATGACGCTGAAGATGGCAGTGTTTGATTCGATTTCACAAACATTATTATTGCTATTATGATTATTAATATTATTATCATTACTGTTACTATTATTATCATATCCAACTTGTTTACTTATTGCATTATTGATCATTGTGGATTAAAATCTCACAATGCAAAATTATTAAACGTTATGCTATATGTATTAATTTTGATTTGCAATGAAACTGAAGAAACATAGTCTTACTCTGGCATCGCTGAGTGTTGCAGTCGACTAAAATCTTCTCACAGTTTAAAGTCTCTGAGCTGCCCTGTGAAACGGGGCACGTCTTGTTGACCGAATGGTAACCGCCGTTGCACGTTTCCGAACAGGGTCCAAACGGAAGCACTGGCTCACCTGCAGTCAATGACAATACAAATTATCATTTTTATTGTGATCTCTGTGTTCTTGTCCATTTGAAATAGCGCAACTGTTTGATTAATGTATTCATTATTATGCACTCTCGCGTTGAGTTGGTAATATTGAGCGAACGGTATCGACCAAACTATTGTGCTTCCTCCACCTGTGGATATACAACACTATAAATTATCTTTCCTGTTGTCACCACGGAATCCTTATTCATTTTGTCCAATCAGATCATATGTGATTGCTACATTCGTCGTTTTACGAACTTTGATAGTAATATATGAATAATAAAACACATCGTCGTAGACAAATCTAACACGAACGAACGACCAGGCAACAGGACTAAGCAATATGTTTTATAATAGTTATGTTCTGTTACGTATTTACATTTCTCTGTGTAATAGGTGGAATAGGCGATTGTATTCAGAATAGTATGTACGTCGATAACTGAGGTACACAACTACACACTGATACATTTCGAATAGGTACCTTACATGAAATTAAATTCTTAAAACCACTTATAGAACTCTAACAAAAAACGTTTGACGCATTGACCAGGACTTTGTTAGAACTTACCTAAAACGTGAGATAGGCATCCCAACAACACGGTTATTCGTATGAGGGACTGCATTTTTCCTGGGATTCGACACTGCAAATGGAACAGTTCATTTTTCTTTTCATGTATGTATGTATGTATGTATGTATGTATGTATGTATGTATGTATGCATGTATGTATGTATGTATGTTATGTGTGTGTGTATGTGTGTGTGTATGTATGTATGTATGTATGCTTGTATGCATGTATGTATGTATGTATGCATGTATGTATGTATGTATGTATGTATGTATGTATGTATGTATGTATGTATGTATGCATGTATGTATGTATGTTATGTATGTGTGTATGTGTGTGTGTATGTATGTATGTATGTATGCATGTATGCATGTATGTATGTATGTATGTATGCATGTATGTATGTATGTATGTATGTATGTATGTATGTATGTATGTATGTATGTATGTATGTTATGTATGTGTGTATGTGTGCGTATGTATGTATGTATGCATGTATGTATGTATGTATGTATGTATGTATGTATGTATGTATGTATGTATGTATGTATGTATGTATGTATGTATGTGTGTATGCATGCTCGTATGTATTTATGTATGTATGTATGTATGTATGTATGTATGTATGTATGTATGTATGTATGTATGTATGTATGTATGTATGTATGTATGTATGTATGTATGTATGTATGTATGTATGTGTGTATGTATGTAGGTGTGTATGTATGTATGTATGTATGTATGTATGTATCTATCTATCTATGTATGTGTGTAAGCACAGTGTTTACATGAAAGAGTGTGTATGTGTATATGTTTGAATGTACGTCGACCTGCAGTAAGACAAGATTTGCATGTGAGCAGACTTACCGCAGGACCAGTGTATGTCTGCCGCTGATGCGCTGGTCGAGATGGCCTTCGATGCAATGATGGCTGAAGACGGCCTCTGGTGGTTTATGTAGTGACAAACATCGAAGGTGTGGGCTAGACAAACGACCCTGAGGCGCACCCCGCATTAGTGAGTTACTGACATCGGATACGGTTACAGCATCTATCTAAGCTATTGCACATAATTTGAAAATTTGAGAACACTACAGAAACACACTGATGTAACAAGACACGGCCGCACCAGTTCGGATTATCATTCATTTACCCTGCCATTTCAATCATTCGAGGCAAGAATGCAATTTTTCTCGCTGGTGACTTGGTAATAATAATAATAATGACAAATTTCTATAGCGCCTAAATCCCCAGGAATCTGAGCTTAGAGGCGCAACATAAAAAATCATTGGGCAAAATCGTTAACAGGGACAAGCAAGAGTCGTTATTAGAGCAAGGGACCGCCGAAGGTTAGGGGGAATGCAATTTCAAATAAATAAGTCTTTAGTTTTTACGTAAAGTATTTATAGTCTGAGATGATTTTAAAGCGGTAGGAAGTTGATTCCAGATTTTGGGTGCAGCTACAGAAAAACCTTTTGCTGATATTAAGCTTGGTTTTCGGAACAAAAAGTAGTTGTGAAACAGATGGTCTGAGATTCCTGGAGATATCGGAAAACGAAGGAGACTAAACAAATAGGATGGGCGTTGCGTGGGGTGGTGTAAATTGTTGTTCATTTGTGAAAGTAGTTCGGAGTCAACATTGCCTATCTTTCAGCAGAATTTGTATTTTATTTTTGACAACAACACGATACAACAAGAGTAGCATTCTTTCCTGTGGCGTTTGGTGGCGAGTTGACATGCTGTATGTCCACAGCATTATAACGTTTCAGCAAGACATTAATGTAAGTATAAAATAATGAAATGTGAAAATGTTCAGAGTATTGGCAATACTCTTTGATACTACGCAATTACAAAAGTGATGTTGTTTTGTCGTCATCGTCGTCATCGTCATCATCAACTTTATCATCATTACACGATTATACGTATAATTAACCTTACTACTAATACAATCGCAACGTTATCTTCATCACCGTCATGATCACTGTCATCATAATCATCATCATCATCATCATCACCACCACCACCACCACCACCATCACCACCACCACCACCACCACCACCACCACCACCACCATCATCACCACCACCACCACCAGCACCACCACTACCGTCACCACCACCACCACCACCGTCTAATCTTCATCACAATCATCATGGTCATTCTCGTATCTAGTGTTCTTGATGTCTCCCCGGTGATAAGCTGTTCTCCATCTGGGCGTAGCAAGTTATAGACAACCCCATAGATTAGGTCTTTTTATGTATTTCCTTTGCGCCAAACTATGACGTCAGGTTGTCGACTGGTATAGCCTTGCTAAATGTTGTGGTAGTTTGCTAACATATGACAAACTTAATGTGCAGAAAAGAGCATTAGTACAAACACTGAACTAGTAAATACGAGCATTAGTACAAACACTGAACTGGTAAATAAGAGAATTAGTACAAAAACTGAACTGGTAAATAAGAGAATTAGTACAAACACTGAACTGGTAAATAAGAGCATTAGTACAAACACTGAACTGGTAAATACGAGTACAAGCTCTCAACTAGTAAATAAGAGAATTAGTACAAACACTGAACTGGTAAATAAGAGCATTAGTACAAACACTGAACTTGTAAATAAGAGCATTATCGTAAACACTGAACTAGTAAATACGAGCATTAGTACAAACACTAAACTTGTAAATAAGAGCATTAGTACAAACACTGAACTTGTAAATAAGAGAATTAGTACCAACACTGAACTGGTAAATAAGAGCATTAGTACAAACACTGAATTTGTAAATAAGAGCATTATCGTAAACACTGAACTAGTAAATACGAGCATTTGTACAAACATTAAACTTGTAAATAAGAGCATTAGTACAACCACTGAACTGGTAAAAAAGAACATTAGTACAAACACTGAACTGGTAAATAAAAACATTATACATAACATCGCTCGTGTATTCCGGTTCATTATGTCACATCATAATTTTGTCGTTTTTCTATGGAGATTAGCAAACCACTACATTTCTGAAACGTTATAGAACGAGGAACCCCAAACCGATGTTTCCATATTCCCATAAGCACTTAAGGCTGCCATTTTTGATTTTCAAAAATAGCCGACAAAATCCATCCCCCCATATCTTAATAACTGCATCATCTAGAGCTATAATATGTGTGTGTATGTATAGGCTCTAGGGATCCAATATTTCAAATTTGTTACATTTGGACGTCTCCAATATTCATATCCGTCATATTTAAATATGGCGGTCGTTAATAAAAATATCACGATATCTTAACAACTACGTCATAGAGCTGTATAGTTTATGCTTTCGAATAGCATGATTTATAGCGAATTTACAAATGCTACACATGACCTTCGACAACATTCATATATCCGCCATTTTGTAAAGATGACGTCCGTCAAAATCTATTATTTCAATATTTAAAAAAGTATGTAACCAGGAACCGTCGACGTCAGAATGTGAGTATTTTAGATGCGGCGATTCCAATTGTTGCATTCGTATCTTTTGTCATTCAATATAACAAAATAAATATAATATTAAATGAGTTCTTAATGAGCGAATACCTAAATAAGTACTTCACTTTAGTGCTTACCTGTGAGATATAACATAATTACTCGTGTCAGACGCTTTATTTCAGGATGCCAAATGAAATTAGTTAGGATAGTTAATTGTAATTCAAGTATCGTTGGCTAAGTTAAGAGAGGTAATCAAGGATAGTAAATCATTGGATTCCACCGAGACTATTATTATTAGCAAATTAACATACCATTTGCAGTGTTCGGCGTGGCATTCACTGAGGGAGGGGTTCCTTAACCATCGTTATGCCATTGTTTATGCTATATTCGATTAGTAAGTCTGAAAATTACGGAACATTGAGGTAAACCTCTGTGAATGGTATACTATTGGAAACGCTGATTAATTAATGTTCACGTGATGAACTTCCTTCTTACGCACTAATAAATAAGCCTTGTCTCAACAAGAATTCCTAAATACGAGGTCACGCTTAGCACATATGTTATAGAAGAAATCGCTAAGTCGTTAAATGAAAGAAAGAAAGCTTTGTACTGCATCACTGATTACTAGTTTAACTAAAGACTCATAACAAATGTAGTGGCATATTGATTGACTGGACACAACGGACAACAGAAGATGGGCTTGAACGCAAGCGTCAGTATTGGGACCTATAGTATCCTTAACACTGTATAAATGATTTGGGCTTTTTTTCTCTGAAAATCTCCTACAGCACCCCCACCCATCTTTCGATGTCATGAGTCGAGCCAAGATAGCGGAGGGAAAAGCTGAAAAGCTGAAGTTACGTCGGCGCGCCGGTGAACATCAACAGCACCCTCCCCGTCTTTAGATGCCAAGATCAGAAACAGCGCGACAACACTGCGTAACCCGGGAAGCGTGCTGAACCGCTGATGAATTACCGGATTTCAAAAAACGTTGACAGGTATATTATTACTGTTTTGAAGATATTGAGAAATGTGCACGTTGTCTAAAATACGTATTTCATAAAATATATATGGTCGATTCCCACGAAACGTTGACAAATGGTGTTCATAGGGGGGCAAAAATAAACATAAGTGTATAAAGTTGTGTTTTCTGTGGTACGAAAAGAACATACTGAGGTAATCGGAGAATAAGATTGGGCAAGTTAAATCCTGAAATTGAGCATTTGACAGCTAATAGAAATAGCAAGTGTTTAAGTTCTGAAACCATACGTCTGCACACAAGTCCCTCTACTTAGAAACTGCTACAACTATTTCATCTCACATTTACCTGTGAAATTTAATTTTAATGTATGTATAACAAATTTGTGTTTTAAATTCAGTAAGAAATATGTTTCGGACTTCTTTTTTAATTTTAAATTGGGGAGCTTTGAAGTATTTTGCGCTCTCTCAGACTTGATGTTTTATAAAGGTAACTTTCTGTTACATATTACCAATACAAGGGGAATGCATGTTTTATCTTTAACATACATTCATGGCAAGGTATACACATTGAGCTTTTCCACAGGGTATACCTTATTGACACTGATTTATAACTATCAATTTGTAAAGAGTTTAGAATTTGCAGGTGTACGGTTTCATATAATATACTTATCAGAATAAAGGAGTAAATTACTGGCGAGACCATTGGACAACTCTAACTTGTTTTAAGAACGTTTTGGTATATATCCGACAGTCTAAATTGATTATGTTAGTGATATGTAGGTGATTCTGTCCTATTCTTATTATTCTAATTAACAAAACGCCGGAGACGTACGGTTTCATGTGCCTCCTCTTATAATGTGTATTGTGTATTAACTGTCAAAAGGTCGTGATGTAAGTATTCAAATTGGTTGTACAAACGTTACAGATACCAAGCGCTGATGTTACTTCATATACTTTGCAAAAATATTGAGGTGTGGTCTAAGAAACTGTAGGAGACATACGGTTTCATGCTTATGTACGGTTTCAGTAGAATAGAGTATTTTTTACTTAAACTTTGTCCACTTACATACCCGAGTGTAAAGCCATTCCTGTGAGTGTTCCATATATGTGTTTTAAAATCATTCTTATCATTTTATTAACATACTAAACAACAGAACATGAATACAATGTTTTCATAACGTTATTTATGTAAAGTCTAACCGACCCCTTTTTATAATTTGTCGAAATGTAATTTTAAGAACAATTAATGAAACTTGAACTGAATGTTTCAAAAGCACCACCGCTCTCTCATCCTTCTCTTGAACCACCGCTCTGTCGTCCTTCTCCTCCACCACCTGTCTCTCTACCCTTTCCACCACCACTTGTGTCTCCCCTCTCCTCCACTACCTGTCTCTCGACCCTTTCCACCACCACTTGTGTCTCCCCTCTCCTCCACCACCTGTCTCTCGACCCTTTCCACCACCACATGACTGTCACCCCTCTCCTCCACCACCTGCCTCTCCACCCTTTACATTACCACATGTCTGTCACTCCTCTCCTCCACCACCTCCCTCTCTACCCTTTCCACCACCACATGTCTGTCACCTCTCTCCTCCACCACCTGCCTCTCCACCCTTTACATTACCACATGTCTGTCATCTCTCTCCTCCACCACCTGCCCCTCTACCCTAGGTTGTCAGTCTCCCTGTTCATGCCACCACCCATTCCGTCACAGGGGCCTTTCCTGTGGCCAGCCTCCAGCCAGGTGCACGAAGCTCTAAGACGGAACAGTGATGGAAATTGTGCTGCTAGGGCACATATTGTGCGGTTCCGGTACGGCGAAGTTGGTGAGTCTGTGATGAAGTGCAGAGTCGACAGTTCCAGAAGGATTTCATTGACTTCCTTCAACAGTGTGAGCAGTGACACTTGGTACAAAGCTCGCCGTCCTGCTTGAAGTGTACCACCATTGGGTGAATGGTCACCTGGGACTTAACACAGTACACTGCCGTTATTTCGTCCTGGTATTTACACAACCAATTTTCAGTATAGTCCATTTGGACCGTTGCCTCCGTCTATTCCGCCATGGACTGCTTCAAAATGCGGATCTGGTGATATTGGATGGTCACCAGGTGACAATGCTCACGGAAATCGGCCATGCCGGATATGAGTTGGTCTGTGATGTCTCTTGTACTTTGTACAACTTGGGTCAGTTTCACATTCTTGAAGACTCTGCCCTTGTGTTCAACCTATTGGACTTGCCATGTTCGATACCGAACTTCTGTTTTCGTTTGGCGTCATCTGATTCCCGAAAATAACGATAAATGGGGTGACTGGGTCGATGAACCAACTGGCCATTAGAGCCGACGTACGGTTTTGGGAGACGTACGGTTGCAAAGACCAGTAAAAGCAAAACAAAATGGAATGGAAATGTATGTACAAATTACAATTTTGTCATATGGTTACCTTGTTATGTGTTATGTATGACCAATTAATATTTCTTACTAATCTACAAATCTCTACTTACAATGCGTATTCAAACTTGCGACGTATGGTTTCATGAAAAACTTCCCCAAATCGGTTTCGTCGCTCAACACAATTTATTAGCCAATACTTTTGGTTTAAAACAGCACAGGACCTATGTATCCAGGTGTGACATCAAGTTGAGTGTGAAATCTGTGTTATTTAATGAACTGTTATACTGCATTTTTCTACATGAATGACTGCAGACGGATGGTTTCAGAAAAGTTCCCCAATATGAAAATAATCAGGAAAAATTAGGGTTTTGACCTGAAGTGTAAATTTTTTTGATCAATAATGCCTGAGACATCGACCTTCATAGCCAACTATTAGCTGTCTACCTTGCGTATGTTGTTCGAATAATACAATGCATTTTAAAGTACTGATGGCATACATTTCACACAAAAATAGAGCAGAAATGACCCATTTTGTGGGGACAGTACTCAGAGATTCCATGGTACATATACAAAAGTAGGGTTCCCCAGAAAACCCCAAAGAACACATTCCAGCCTTCCAACTAGTATATTAAATGAGTTATAGCCCTGGAACCTGTTTGCCAACGTTTCGTGGGAATCGACCATATGTTCGTACGCCATATACTAAGTGTTGTCGAAGAGATTTAACAATACAATTTAACAAGATTGCCACCCACAAAATAGATGGCAGGTGGAAAACGAAGCCTTTTGGCTTATTTACGTGTATCCCGCCATTCTGAGGTATGTGCCATATTCACGCTACTAGCACCAACACAATCAGCAGATAATCTGTTCAAATCATTTAGGGTCTTTTATGAAAACGAGAACTTTCTTATATCTAATCTACAATGCTCCTTTACTAATGCAACTTCATGTCCTCTAGTCCTTCTATCTTTCTTAACTGAGACAAAACATTTCTATCAATATTTTCATAACCAGTCATTACTTCAAACACTTCTATCTGGTCTCCACTCAATCTCCTAGTCTCTAGTGTTGTTAAACCACATTGTTTTAGGCGTATTTCGTAACTAAGATCCCAAAGTTTAGGTATCAGTTTAGTCGCTCTCCTCTTTATTCTTTCTAGCATATCTATGTCCTTCTTGCGATATGGCCACAACGCTTATATACAATATTTTAAATCACTATTGTTTTGTACAGCGTTGTTATTAGTTCTTTTATCTTATACGCTAGATTTCGCCTAATTAATCCAAGGATTTGATTTCCCTTTGAAGCTGCTATTCCGCCCTGCTACGAAACCTTCACATCAGCAGATGTGAAACTGGCTAAGTTAAATATAAACAATGTTTTGATCTTTTCGACGTTTTAAAGTGGACATATAAATATAATTTAAATTAAATACACGCAGAAAGAGACAGACACTCACGCAAACACGCACGCACGCACGCACGCACGCACGCACGCACCCACGCACGCACGCAGACTGTCACACCAACGCAGCCATCATTTGTGTACATGTGAGATAGCCAGAGTTTTGATGGTCATTCTGACCATTGTATCCATCTTCATGGCATGTGTTGAGGTACTCCAGACAGGAGAAATACTCATCGACTGAGTAGCACAAGTCAATGGCAGTGCTATGGATGATTGGTGTTCGACATTTAGGCATTCCTCCCAATTATTTGTATGGGTCTTACCTTCATTTTTGTGTTGATGACATGACAGCACAGCACATGCCGCTTTGCTTCTGAAGTGACTGGTGCTAGTAATACATTTACGTTGAATACTTCAAACGCTAGAACACGTAATCTATACATTATTGAAGTAACTTGCGCAATTATTTTCAAGAGAAACTAATAAAATAACAACACAAAAACACATACTTGGTGGTCAAATGTCTGGTCAGGTCCACTGTCAAAAGATTAATGGTGCCTTTGAAGAACAACCCTCTTCCAGAGGGCATCACTCATAGAACGACTGTTATCCGATGACAATACTGCACTGTTGACAACTGCTGGCCTTGGTGTGTTGTTTCACGGATAGGCGTAAGGTACTGGATTGTTACATGACATTACAGCACGCCAACCACTGAAGCTACAGTGTGCAGGACACTGCCGTCCGTATTGTGTCATCTATGCGCATGGATGTATCGGTCTGCTTATCTGGCTATGCCCTCCATGTTATTTTATTCTTATTCTGGGCACTCCACATAATTATATGCATTTCTTTAGCTTACCTCTTTTTTCTGTATTTTACTTTGCACAAACATGTGACGTCGATGAGTTGACAGGTTGGTGATTTATTGGTATCTAAATGATGTCCATAGTTTTGCCAAATGTTGTGATATATTATTAACATATGACACATGTAGTGTGTGTTCTTCTGCTGTTTTTATTGACTTATATCCATTATTATGTCAACCATGTGTTGCTATTAGACCTTTCCAGCTTGATTTATTCATGAACTTATATAATGGAAATATGTACTTAATTGTACCCAACTA
Organism: Escarpia spicata; assembly: GCA_963995525.1. Classification (NCBI taxonomy): domain Eukaryota; kingdom Metazoa; phylum Annelida; class Polychaeta; order Sabellida; family Siboglinidae; genus Escarpia; species Escarpia spicata. The sequence goes on from OZ023218.1 coordinate 40,519,034, forward strand.
CAAGGACTGAATGCCAACACATACAATTTTAACACTAACAAACAATGACAATGTTAACATGGTTATATGTGCAACTGGATAGAAGTAACCATAACATGACATGTCTTAATACACATCAACAAATACAGTGAAACAATTAAAAATAGAAAACAATACATTTGGAACTTCCACTAAAATAAATATTAGGTAGCATAAAATAATTAGCAAAGATATACTGGAAATGAAACTATAAATAAACGAGAGCAATGTATTAGTTGAATTGAATTTGAAAGAGTGACATTTTAGTTTCGTCTAAAACAAATGCGTAAACGACATAGAAAGAACGTGATATATTAGAACAAATCATTAGAAACAATAGGGCATGGGAATAGATCTACTGGAATTGATGAAGGTTACGGGTATTACAAAGAGGCTCTTAACAAAAGTACAGAAAAGAGGTAAACTAAGTAAATGTATATAATTTGCAATGCCCCAAAATAAGAATAAAATAATATCGAGGAGATAGTCAAAACACCAGACTGGTGATGACAATGATAACCACGATAACCACGATAACCACTATGACTATGATGACCACGATGACCACAATGACCACGATGACCACGATGACCACGATGACCACGATGACCACGATGACCACGATGATCACGATGACCACGTTGACCACGATGACCACGTTGACCACGACGACCACGACGACCACGACGACCACGACGACCACGACGACCACGACGACCACGACGACCACGGCGACCACGGCGACCACGACGACCACGACGACCACGACGACCACGACGACCACGACGACCACGACGACCACGACGACCACGACGACCACGACGACCACGACGACCACGGCGACAACGACGACCACGACAAACACGACGACCACCACAAACACGACGACCACGACGACCACGTCGACCACGGCGACCACGACGACCACGACGACCACGACGACCACGATGACCACGATGACCAGTTGAACGTTTTTGGAAAGACTCAGCCCCATGAATATTTACTACTTTCCAATTACCAATCCACGTGTAACGGGGTTTTCATGATCACAAGAGATCAATGAAAAATGAGAACGAGTAAATTTGAAAATGCCACAATCCTGGCTAAATGCCTGTGGTAAGTCATCCTTTATCAAAAGACGCCATCTGGGAACAACTCTTAAAGACGGAAATGTTGTAATGTTGACAATTGTTGTCAGTATGTATGTATGTATGTCTGTATGTATGTATGTATGTATGTATGTATGTATGTATGTATGTATGTATGTATGTATGTATGTATGTATGTATGTATGAATGTATGTATGTATGTATGTATGTATGTATGTATGTATGTATGTATGTATGTAGCAGTTGTGCTTAAAGTTAGTTAGTTAAAGTATTTTAGAACACTTTAGTATTATGAGTGATAATAGTGTAACTTAGCCTTCGATAACTTATAAACAAGATTTAACTAACCTGATTATATGGAAGAATATATAGGAGATAAAGTAACAACCGTGAAACTACTTACATAATATAATATCTGTGTTAGCCAGTATTTGCTAGATATTTTGATTAGGTAGCATTGTTAAAATTAAGGGCGATAGTCGGACGAACTCCAGATTGTTTATGTAGATAGTGTCCTACGTATTCGCTAGGGCGCGGTGTAACCTAAATAAATATAGCAGCCTAACATAACGTAATTGATTATACATGTAATTAAATTAGGTCACTACTGGTAATGTTAGTGTTCGTGATAGGACAGATAGTCAGCTGTGTAATTGAAATCTGTAAAATAAAGTGTGCAGTAGTACACAGGAAACAGTCTTTATAAAGACTAAGTTAGTCAAGTTATTAAATAAATTCTGATAGTGATATGGCGCTTTGCAAGCGGCAAGTCAAGGCAAAGCGACACTTGGTGTGCGATCAATGCCACAGCTGGGTAGAATTTGCATTGTCCGGCTGTGGGAAGTCATGGGCAGAAACCATGGAGGAAGGATTCACCTTTCGGTGCATGGGATTTTGGAAGGTGGACTGTCAGCAGAAGGAGACAGTTAGGTTGACATATATTGTGAAGGGAAATTAGCAAGGAGACAGGTAGAATGGAGAGAGACGACACGGAGAGAGGTAGGAATACTGCAAGACTGAAGGAGAATAGCAGTGGCAAGAAGACTGACGAAAGGAGATTGAGAGGAGGGAAGGTGATGGACGATAGAAAACGTGACAAGCGTGAAGGTGACATGGGAGAAAGTGACAGTAGAGAAGGAGGGAGGAAAGATCGGACCGGAGAGGAGATAAGAAAATGAGATTGGAGGAAAGATGAAGGGACGAAAGAAAGTGAGAACAAATGTGATAGAAGAGAAGTCAATAAAAGGGACGATAACACGAAGAAAGGTGACACGATAAAACGCGACAGGAAAGAATGGATCGGAAGAGAATGTGACAGGAGAGAAGACGGCAGGGGTAAAAGACAACAACCAGACAGATGCAAACCGGAGAATGAGCTAATCTAGGCAGTGATAGAGGGGGCAATGAGGAAAGAGAGGGTGTTCATGGGCGTCTCCATTACGAGAAAGACGGATAAGACATTAAGCGAGGGGAAGGACGTCGTTGTTTGTCTACCGGGGGCTAGGTTAGAACACGTGACTGAAAGAGTAGAGAAGGAATTGGGGCATGGCAAGGGAGGGTCTATACTAGTACACGTAGGAACAAATAAAGCAGACAGTGAGGGAACAACTGGGATAGTACATAAGTATAGTCAGTTAGTGAGGAAGCTAAAGAAGACAAGAGTTGAACAGATTATTCTCTCAGGAATTTGGTCAGTAATGGGAGGAAGGGGGGCGACGTATAGAAACTGTAAGAGGATGGCGATCAACGCACTAGTTGAGCAGATGTGTGAAGAAGAGGGGGTGGGATTCGCAGATTTATGGGGATACTTTGTTGGGAGGGAAGATATGTACATGAGAGATGGCTTCCATCTTAGTGGAAAGGTGCAGCAGTTTTCTCAGAGAACCTGCTGCGTTGTGTTGACAGTGGGACAGGTTGCATCTATTTAAACTAGATTCGCAGGGGGGACTCACAGAGAAGCCTGAAACAGGAGGCATATATAAAGACAGCACAAATAAATCAGCACAGAACAGTCTGGAAAACTCTTCTGTAGCTGGATATAAATGTGTTTGTTTAAACGCAAGGAGTATAGTAAAAAAAAGAAATGAACTAAACATTATGGTAGAAGCTATTGACCCTCACATAATAGGTATAACCGAATCCTGGACCACCACCGATATATCAGATGCCGAATTGGGACTGACAGGATATGTAATGTTTAGGAAAGATAGAATAGGAAGAAAGGGGGGTGGAGTTATTTTATATATTAAAGAATCTATCCAGGCTTTTGAAATAATATTAGACAGAGAAGCAGATTGCGAAGAAGCTGTTTGGTGTAACATAGATAAAGGAAACTCAACGTTAACAGTTGGGTTAGTTTATCGAAGTCCAAACGTAAGCATAGAAGAGAATGAAAAACAAAACGCAATAAGGGAAGTAAGCAAACGGGACTGTATTATTATAGGGGATTTGATGAAGACTACAATATTAATAAAGAAGCATTTAACCAAGCTACAGCCGAAATTAGAAATTCAAAAAAGAAGCTATGAACAACAATTAGCTAGTAATATAAAAATGACAGCAAAAGTTTGTATGCGTATGTTCGAAGCAAACATAATGTTCAGGATAAGGTCGGTAGTCTAGAAGATAGTGCTGGAAATATAATATCAGACACATTCTTAATGGCAGAAGATCTGACTGAGTATTTTAGGTCAGTGTTTACCAGGGAAAAAATTAGTTCACTGCCAATACCAGAGGCTAAGAAATAAGAAAATAAGGGGATATGAAGGATAATAAATCACCTGGAGTGGATGGGATTCCGCCCGAACTACTATTGGAAATTGTAGAACAAATTAGCGTACCGCTTGGAACAGTTTTCAATTTGTCATTAGAAGAGGGGGTGGTTTCTTTAGAATGGAAAGAGGCAAACATTATACCGTTATTGAAAAAAAGGTTCGAGAAATAAGTCGTTGAACTATAGACCAGTGAGTTTAACATCAGTGATTTACAAATTATTAGAAAGACTAATTAAAGATCACACGGTGGATTTTCTGTTAAACATAACTTGATAAACCCATCTGAACATGGGTTTTTAAAAGCGAGGTCATGCTTAACAAATATGTTATATACATAATTAAGTGGGTAGATGAGGGATCACCAGTAGATATCGTCTATTTAGATTTTCAAAAAGCTTTCGTCAAAGTACCACAACTAACATTGCTGCTTAAACTAAAGACCCATGGCATAGGAAATGGTATAATAAACTGGATAAAAAAATGGCTGAATGCCAGAAGACAACATGTAGTAGTTGATGGGTAGGCTTCAAACTGGAAATCGGTATTGATTGGGGTACCACAGGGATCAGTGCTAGGACCTCTATTATTCTTAATATATATATATCAACGATTTGGATGATGAAATAACAGGCAAGGTGTTGAAATTTGGGATGATGCAAACAAGTTTAGAAGGATTAAAAGTGATGGAGTTAGACAGCATTTACAAGATGATCTTGACAGGTTGATCAAATGGTCTGTAAAGTGGCAAATGCTGTTCAATTTTGTGAAATGTAAATGCCTCCACACAGGACATGGGAACGAAGAGGTAGAATATACAATGGGGGGTACAGTACTAAATACTACTAGAAAAGGACTTAGGGTTAACCATTAGTGCTGATATGAAGGTTTCAGAGCAGTGCGGAATTGCAGCTTCAAAAGGAAATCTAATCCTTGGATTAATTAGGCGAACTATAGCCTATAAGGAAAAATACCTATAATACCGCTGTACAAAACAATAATGAGGCCTCAGTTAGAATTTTGTATACAAGCGTGGAGGCCATATCACAAGAAGGATATAGATATACTAGAAAGGGTATAGAGGAGAGCGACTAAAATGATACCAACATTGAGGGATCTTAATTATGAAATTCGCCTAAGAGAATGTGGTTTAACAACACTAGAGACCAGGAGATTGAGAGGAAATCAGATAAAAGTGTTTAAAATAATAAATGGTTATGAGAATATTGATAGAAATATTTTGTTTCTCAGTTAAGAAAGGTAGAAAGACTAGAGGACATGAAGTTACATTAGCAAAGGAGTAGTGTAGTTTAGATATAAGAAAGTTATCATTTTCACAAAGGACTGTAAATGAATGGAACAGATTATCTGCTGATTGTGTGGATGAAAGTAGCGAGAATATGTTTAAAAATAAAATCGACACATACCTCAGAAGGGCGGGATACACATAGATAAAATTGTTGGACTCTTGATAAGCCAAAAGGCTTCCTTGTCCACCTGCCACCTAGAATTAATTCTCTGGGTGATAATCTTGTTAAATCTGTACGTATGTATGTGTGTATGTATGTATGTGTGTATGCATGAGTATATGCATGATTGTATGTATTTGTGCCTGCCTGTAGACAGGCAGACAGGCAGACAGGCAGACAGGCAGACAGGCAGACAGGCAGACAGGCAGACAGGCAGACAGGCAGACAGGCAGACAGGCAGACAGGCAGACAGGCAGACAGGCAGACAGGCAGACAGGCAGACAGGCAGACAGGCAGACAGGCAGACAGGCAGACAGGCAGACAGGCAGACAGGCAGACAGGTGGGTAGGCAGGCTGGAGGAAGACAGGAGGAAGGCAGGTTGGTAGGAAAGCAGGACGGTAATTAGTTGTGTACGGACGTAAGTTGGTGTGTGCGTGTATAAGTGTACACGATTTAAAGACACGTCAACATGTGTACATGTTATGATTTATTAATACAGTATTACAACGGAAACATGGAATCAATAATACACATCGGGCAAACGTCTCGGAAACATAATATTATACGTCAGATAGCATTGACGGTGGTCATGGATGACGTTCCATTTGTAACAACTCTTGTACACAAATATGTGCCTCCGATATGTTTGCCTTCATTACATGATGTGTTCACATTCGTCACTAATCTACCTTTGCCATTCACGTTCTAACAATTCGATACACATTATGCGTGTACATCTGATTCCACATATAGAATATAAGATACTATTTATCGTTCACCAGTTTACATTATGCTGAGGATCTCGGCGGAGTCAAGAGCAACAGTGTAGACACGAACCTGGAACAAATCAACAGAAAGCTAACAGAGAAGCAAACATGCGCACATAAAAATATATTGATTTGTTCTGACCCGCATTCCTATAATTTACCAGGTGAATATGTAACAGTATGAATTAAAAATAATAAATGCAAGCTTGTTCCCTTCCAATTGTCACCTTTCAGTGTTTAGATCTTTGAAACGTATTCCCACAGTGTCGCTCTCTACAGGAGATTGGTTCAACACTCTTTTTTCAACTCAGTTTTTTATAGGTAGGAGAAATGCCTCCCAGAAAAGCATATCAGATTAAAAAACATGTAAGTAACAATCACTAATAAATAAATATCATTTTGTGTTCTCTGTTGCATCGCCAATAGATTGAGCGGGGGTCAAAGGTTAAAGGTAACGAAGTTTTGAAGATTTGAATGGATATTGATTGTAATAGTACGAACATGATATCACTGATACTGGTTAATAGTTACTATTCAAATGCGCAATAGTGTTGCATCCCTTCCCCACGCCGATTCTTTCTAATAGTAAAACAAGCGTTTAGAGAGGTGACTCTTGCATTCAAAACGGGAATGTTCATCCACAACACAGCGTACCAATACTATCCCCAGGGCAAGAGATGGCGCCACCTGTTCTATTTCAATATGGCGCATCGCAGAGTGACTCGGCTTATTGAGTGTTTTGTTAACAAGACATGTATGACTTACGTCGTCAATGCGTCCCTTAAAGTAGCCTGGTTTTTCGTCGCAGCATCCCTGCATACCAATATACAGAGGATTCTGGGTATTCAACATGGCACCTGAAATCAAAAAATTCAAATATAATGACTGCTTATCTGAGCGATCTGCTGCAATGTACGACTTAATTATTATCAGCCTTTTGTCTAAGTACAATAAGTTGCGTTAATTGTCCCACATACGTTAGAAGATGCTGAACGTTTCCTAATGAACGATGCCTTACAATGTTTACTTGCCACCAAGTTGTTGGCATCAAGGTATGTTTTCGCCTAGTCATTTCCTTGCCGACTTACCACCAAGAGGCACTGACAGAACATTCTGGAGAACACCGTTGACGAACAGCATGACCTCGTTTCCGTTGTAGACCACTGTCAGATGCACCCACACTCCATAGTTGATGCCCTGGCGACAGAAGACGAATTCACGGATAACAATGTGTCGAGCTTCAAGTAACTTGCCTAATAGAAGGAACACGGGGAAATTGAGAGTAGAATTGGGAATGAAGATGCTCTAAAATGATTGAAATAGGGAAGAGATAAACAATGACATACCACATACAAGTAATAGGATAGGACATATCGACAATGGTATCGCTAAACAAAAAATGGTGATACACGAGACGACGAAGATTTAGGTTGGGAAACAGTGAGCAGCGTTAGATATGCAGGATTGGACACTTTCGACTGGGAGAGGATTGTAGAAGATATGGGATAGTCATAAACTTATTGAGAAAAGCAGTGGTACATATATCGTAGAAAACAGTGGCGCTAACACACATTCTACGGCACTAAAATGCAAGAAGTAGAATAAGAGGTAGAAAAGGAAGAAGACGACGAAGTAAAAAAGTACAAAACCGACTATGAAGATGTAACTAATAAAGTCGTGCATTACCGAAACATAGTATATGCAGATGGACTACATTGGCACGTTTTGTAGTTTATTTGTATATATGAAACTCACAAAGTTCTAAACAACATGTTCTCGACAATACCCTAAAGTACCAATAGTGCATATTCGCGCAATATCGATAAGACGTCTGTTATGCCAATCACAATGCCTTAACGGGACACATATATTTTAGTAAGATCAACTCAACACGATGTAGATAGAGAACGTTGAAAGCTACGTCTACCTGGGACAGCGATACAGTAATTGAGACAAAAACCAAGACAAGGAGATTCAAAAAGGTTCACCGCCGGCTGGACAACATTCATCAAACACCGCGACATCTTCAAGGGAAACTTTGGAACCTTCTTGAAAAGACAAGTCTTCAACTCATGCGTACTTCCAGCGATGACATACGGCGCGAAAAAAAATGGGCATTCACTATCTAGGCAGATAACAAGGTAGCAGCCGCACAAACAAAAATGGAAAGAAGTATGTTAAACATCACATATCGGGAGAGAAAAACAAACATCTGGGTAAGACCTTACGGAGGGAAATGATCTAGAGGAAGACCAGCAAGACGGTTGAGAGATGAACTATGCGAGTACTGGAAGTGCACAATCTGGCAGAGGATAGCGCAAGACAGGCAGCTTTGGAAACGACATTTTGACGCCTTCGCCCAAACACGGGACACTACAACTGCACAATGATGATGATGATGATCAAGTTAAAATGATGGATCGGGTAATGACGTGATAGAAAACTGTGGCCATTGCCACAGAGACGTTCGCTTGGGAACTAGTGATGTCCGTTTTATAGATTGGCGGTTTGCTATGACGTTACGACTATTGAAATTATTCAGTATTTATACCATCATCTAAACGATTCTCATAAGATGCGCTTCTTTTGATTATTTAACTTAAGTCGCTATAAAACTGTTTCTATTATTATGATTATTACTATTATTATTAGTATAACAGAAAATGATAGACTCACGTAATTGCCGGTAACTGTTGCTGGGAAACCATTTCCAGCGGCAATTCCACCACAGGCATCTGGGTTGCCATTGTCAACGTTGCTGTAGAGAAGGAAACTGGCACTGTCCTCGCAGTCTCCGTTGTCGACAATTCCCACGAAATCGGCGGATCCTGCTTCTCTCTTGACCCACGCAGCCACACTCCACGCCTGCTGATTCTGGTCTTGAAGCCAGTTGCGCATGAATGGCACCTACAGAACATCCACGCACAATTGAATTAACATTTATGTATATATGGTTCTATTTACTAGATGTGTTGAAAGCAAAGCGCCTAAAAAACGTTGAAAATATCATAACAGTGTTTGCCATAGGAAAGTTGCAACTGCATCATTCTAAAACTGTAAACAATACATTCTGGCTAGAAATATCCTTTATTGGAAATATTGCCGTGGCCGACTTGACTAACAATGACATATTTGATGTTCGGCAAATTCAACGATTCCGGATAACTGAAAAGACAACCTCTTTTTAAAACCACCAAGCAGATTTAACAAGATTGCCACCCAGAGAATTAACTCTAGGTAGCAGGTGGACAAGGAAGCCCTTGGCTTATCGAGAGTCCGACCTTTTTATCTATGTGCATCCCGCCCGTCTGAGGTATGTGTCGATTTTATTTTTAAACATATTCACGCTACTAGCACCCACACAATCAGCAGGTAATCTGTTCCATTCATTTACAGTCCTTTGTGAAAATGAAAACTTTCTTATATCCAATCTACTCTGCTCCTTTGCTAATGCAAGATCATGTCCTCTAGTCCTTCTATCTTTCTTAACTGAGAAAAACATATTTCTATCAATATTTTCATAACCATTCAATATTTTAAACACTTCTATTTGATCTCCTCTCAATCTCCTGGTCTCTAGTGTTGTTAAACCACATTTTTTTAGGCGTATATCATAACTAAGATCCCTCAGATTTGGTATAATTTTAGTTGCTCTCCTCTGCACTCTTTCTAGCATATCTATGTCCTTCCTGCAATAGGGCCTCCACGCTTGAATACAATATTCTAAATGAGGCCTAACTATTATTTTCTACAGCGGTATTATTAGCTCTTTTTCCTTATACGTTATGTTTCGCCTAATTAATCCAAGGATTTGATTTCCCTTTGAAGCTGCAATTCCGCACTGCTCTGAAATCTTCATATCAGCACTAACGGTTAACCCTAAGTCCTTTTCTTTTACAGTAGTACTTAGTACAGTACCCCCCATTGTATATTCTACCTCTTCATTCCCATGTCCTATGTGGAGGCATTTACATTTCCCAAAATTTTACATCATTTGCCACTTTTCAGACCATTTGATCAACCTGTCAAGATCATCTTGTAAATGCTGTCTATCTCCATCACTTTTAATCCTTCTAAACACTTTTGTATCATCCGCAAATTTCAACAACTTGCTTATTATTTCATCATCCAAATCGTTTATGTATATTAAGAATAATATAGGACCTAATACTGATCCCTGTGGTACCCCACTCAATACCGATTTCCAGTTTGAAGCCTCCCCATCAACTATTACACGTTGTTTTCTGTCAATCAGCCATTGTTCTATCCAGTTTATTATACCATTTCCAATGCCATGGGCCTTTAGTTTAAGCAGTAATCTTTGATGTGGTACTTTGTCAAAAGCTTTTTGAAAATCTAAGTAGACGATATCTACTGGTGATCCCTCATCTACCCACTTAGTGATGTCTTCAAAAAAACATAACATATTTGTTAAGCATGACCTCGCTTTAAAAAAACCATGTTGAGATGGGTTTATCAAGTTTTGTTTAACAAGAAAATCCACCATGTTATCTTTAATTAGTCTTTCTAATAATTTACAAATCACTGATGTTATACTCACTGGTCTATAGTTCTCTGACTTGTTTCTCGAACCTTTTTTGAATAACGATATAATGTTTGCTTCTTTCCATTCTAAAGGAACCACTCCCTCTTCTAATGACAAGTTGAAAACTGTTGCAAGTGGTATGCTAATTTGTTCTACAATTTCCAATAGTAGTTTGGGTGGAATACCATCCACTCCAGGTGATTTATTCTCCTTCATAGCCCTTTTTTCTTAGCTACCATTTCCGGGGTTACAATTTTTGTCCTAAATAGTCTGAATCTGCCCCCTTGAACTTAGCCTCTGGTATTGGCAGTGAACTAATATCTTCCCTGGTAAACACTGAACTAAAGTACTCATTCAGGTCTTCTGCCATTATGAATCCCTCTGATATTATATTTCCAGCACTATCTTCTAGAGGACCGACCTTATCTTGAACTTTCTGTTTGCTTCGAACATACGCATAAAAACTCTTGCTGTCATGTTTTATATTACTAGCTAATTGTTGTTCATAGCTTCTCTTTGAATTTCTAATTTCAGCTGTAGCTTGGTTAAGTGCTTCTTTATAATTGTTGTAGTCTTCATCATTTCCAGTACATCTATATGACTTCCACATCATTTGTTTATACTTAATTTTTCTAATGGCTTCTTTCGATAAGTGTTTCTTTTTGGACCGTTTTCCTTGTTTTTTGAAGGGTACACATTTATCGATTATGCACTTAATTTCACTCTTTAATATATTCCAGCATTCTGTTGCCGTCTTATTTTTCAGTGTCTTATTCCAGTCTATCTTTGCTAAATATTTCCTCATGTCCTTATACCTTCCTTTGTGGAAATTTCTCCTATACTGCTTTTTGCTATTCCTTTCTGATTTTACTTTGATAGTAAAATGTATCTGGTTGTGATCGCTACTCCCCAGTGGCTCACATATCTTGACATTGTCAACTAATTCATTCTGTGAGGACAAAACTATGTCTAACACATTCTCACCCCTGGTTGGTTCTAGCACATGTTGAGAAAGGAATGTATCTTGAACTAAAACTAAAAACTTGTGGTCCTCTCTCCCCATACTCTGTAGAGATTTCCATTGTATATGCCCATGGTTAAAATCCCCCATAATAATACAGTCCCGTTTGCTTTCTTCCCTTATAGCGTTTTGTATTTTTTCATTCTCTTCTATGCTTATGTTTGGACTTCGATAAACTAACCCAACTGTTAACGTTGAGTTTCCTGTAACTATGTTACATCAAACAGCTTCTTCGCAATCTGCTTCTCTTTCTAATTTTATTTCATAAGCCTGAATAGATTCTTTAATATATAAAATAACTCCACCTCCCTTTCTTCCTATTCTATCTTTTCTAAACATTACATATCCTGTCAGTCCCAATTCAGCATCTGATATATCGGTGGTGGTCCAGGATTCGGTTATACCTATTATATGAGGGTCAATATCTTCTACCATAATGTTTAGTTCATTTCTTTTGTTTACTGTACTCCTTGCATTTAAACAAACACATTTATATCCAGCTTCAGAAGAGTTTTCCAGACTGTTATTTGTTGATTTATTTGTGCTCTCTTTATCTATGCCTCCATTTTCAGGCTTTTCTGTGAGTCCCCCCTGCGAATCTAGTTTAAACAGATGCAACCTGTCCCACTGTCAACAGATTGCAGCAGATTCTCTGAGAAAACTGCTGCCCCCTTTCCACTAAGATGGAGGCCATCTCTCATGTACATATCTTCCCTCCCAACAAAGTATCCCCATAAATCTGTGAATCCCACCCCCTTTTCTTCACACATCTGCTCAGCTAGTGCATTGATCGCCATCCTCTTGCAGTTTCTATACGTTGCCCCCCTTCCTCCCATTATTAGATGTTGCAGGCTAAGTCGATATGTACAAGATGTATAATTGTTGTCATAATATTTCACTGTACTCTTTGGCAACGTTCCCGCTAGATGGTTAGTAGGTGTTCTGTGAGTCGTTTTCCTGCGGAGTGGGTATATCCACGTACCTCAATGCGAGATTTTCCGTCGAATTCAGCAACCATCTCTTGTCGATCAGCGTCGTAGACCAGGACCACTTCCCCGTCGTCTTCTCCGTACGAGTAGCCCTTGGCCTTGTGACAGGTGACGTCATCGAAGTTGACTGTGTACGGGAAGTGCAGCAGAAGTCTGTTGTCGCAGGTCGGCACAACTGGAGACACAACAAGAAAGGTTTTTTTGACGCGCCACATGATACATTCTTCACTAATGAACAACGTGGCCGCTTCGGCAAAAATATCCGCTACGATCTTGAAAGTAGAAGGAAAGTGAACAACATACACACAGATACAAGTGCGTAATCGGGTCGAGCATTCACTTGAACATTCCATGTTTAAAAATCATTGAAAGTAGTTCCTACGCAACGATTAGAGAGTTAATAATGTGTTTAAAGAGTTGTCATAACTGTATATAGCAGTTGCACATATTATGTCGTAGTGGATACGACGTAGGTTTGCTTTTTGTAACAAAATTAATTGTCAATGAAACGTGCTAAATGGGGCTCCTAGTCATGTATCTGACTTACTTGGGCCGACGGGAATACACGTGCAGGGTTCGTCCGAATCCATAAAGATGAAGCCTACTTGACACTCGAAGATATCCATGTCATTGTCCTTGCTCTGGAAGAAGCGTGGGTCTGCCATTGCCTTATATGGGCACGGGGCTGCAAATATAACAGGAATTAAACAGACATTGACATGTGCATGAAATGAAATATCCTGCAAATTAACGCAAAGTATGGATACTTCAGTTTAATAAAGATGGAGGTTAACCTCTGTTTTATATAATGTGTATTCATGTATGTATGTGTTTGTGTGCATATGTGTAAATGTGTGCATATGTGTATATATGCGTATATGTATATGACTGTATTTGTGTATGTATGTATTTGTGTTTGTATGTGTGTATTGATATATTCATGTATGCATACATATATATATATATATATATATATATAATGCATGTATGTACGTATAATTGTATGCTTGCACGTATGTACGTATGCAACTATGTATGAATGTATTTATGTAAGTATGTACATATGTTTGTACGTATGCACGTATGTATGTATTTATGTGTGTGTTTTACTTGAAAACACAAACCTTATTGTTTAATGCCAATAGATGATCATTAAACTGAAGCCTACAAAGACATACGGATCGATCACAAAATACACTTCGCTGAACACACATAACGATATTGTTACGACGCGATGTCGGATGTGCTCACCGTACGTGGTAGATGGTGGGATGTAGTCAACGACGTCACCCACTACGCAGTTGGCGTTTTCCGGCACGCTTCTGACACACGTCAGTCTGGCCTGGTCCCAGAACAGATCTCCACAAGTCGGGTGGTAGACGCGGAAGTACCATGATCCGTCCATGCGGTCGATCTTGTCGCAGATGTAGTACAAATGGCAGTTGTCCGGGTCGGGGAACCACACTTGGCCCTTCGTGTAGTTGCATCGCCTGCAGTCGGGGTAAGGCGCTAGAACAACAACAATATAATTGCTTGATTACATTTATGTGTACAAAGTTGTCAACGGAATTGTGTATAGGCGTTCATAATATTGGTTGTGTCATACATTTGCACCAAATTCGATTCGTGTCGAAATTATAGTTTCGTTTCGTAATATTTTTTTTTTTTGGTGAACGGGCATCGAACATTTCATAATGTGCAGAGGTTTGGATATGATTATCAGCGATCAGAATCTTTCCATGGATTGTAGGTTGCTTTTGATGAGTGATCGTCTATGGTGTATTAGTGCAATAGTTGTTCGGCGCGGCTTTCCACAATTAGAACAAGCATAATCGGAATGTGGTGAGGGTGGTTTATATGTATGCTCAATGGCTCTAATGATCACGATCGCACTTTGTTTGGCTATGGTTATTACTCTGTTGAGTTGCTCTAAATTAAAAGGTGATTAGTCGACGACACACATTGCCAATTTTGATTGGAGCAAGTCTTGCGATCGTGATTAGGGCATCGGACGCTCAATAGAGAGAACCTGGGTTCAAATCAAGTGCTGCAGTGTTGAACATTGATGAATTTCGTTCAATCTGCGTTATTCCAGTTCATTCGACTGGACCCGAGGATAGGCAATGGTGGATATTTGTGTACGAATATTTTTTGCACATTAATTGCTTTAAAAAATCGGGATGGTGTTCCATTAAACAAGTCTGCCGGGTATTAATGGGTAAAGCTGTGGGCAGCTTTGAGGACTGATATAGAAGAAATTACCTTTATAGTATATGTCCAACCGTTTGTATGGGATACTTCACATACGATACGATAGGTTGAGAGTGAAAAGTTCGTTACTTACGAGGTTCCGTTGTCGTCGTTGGCTCGGTCGTCGTTGATGTCGGCTCTGTCGTCGTTGATGTCGGCTCAGTGGTCGTTGATGTCGGCTCAGTGGTCGTTGACGTCGGCTCAGTGGTCGTTGACGTCGGCTCAGTGGTCGTTGATGTCGGCTCAGTGGTCGTTGATGTCGGCTCGGTGGTCGTTGATGTCGGCTCAGTGGTCGTTGATGTCGGCTCAGTGGTTGAGGTCGGTTCCGTGGTCGTTGTTGTCGGACACGGAATGAAGCACCTCTGCATTTTATAGTAGGTGATGTTTTCCTGTGCACCGTTGACGCCAAACGTCACGCACCACTTAATTGTCGAACTAGAACCCGATTTGCCGCACGACTCTGTGCACGCCCCCCAGTCGGACCAATCTGAGCACTCTCCTGCCAGCAATACGTATATATATATATATATATATATATTGATGATGTATGTACCGATGCAATTACAATACGAAATGAACATGTTAATTATGGAAGAAATGTCGTTCAACATGTGTTTCCAGACTACCATTACAAATATAAATTATTCACCGAAAATTAAACAGTTCCATTATTAAAAAACACCTTATTCTGGAGACAAACACCGTTCAGAGGAACAACATATAAAACGAAGTACGTGCAGACAATTCGTCTTACACTTATACAATATGGCATATTATTCCTTGACTGAACATTTGTGAGATACAATGTGGTGCCACTTGATAAGAACTTACCGCTTTTCCTGGCGCCCGCCTTAAACACCTCGCCCAGAACGTCAGCAAGCCTCTCGTCAACGTCAATTTCGATAACATCACCTGTTGGTCGAGAAGAAGATGAATATCCCATGAGACCTTCACATCGTGTGAGACCAAACCTTACAGTGTTCAACATTCATTATCAAATCACAACACAACTCCTGGAAACTTTAACCTATTTAGTGAACAAGACGAATCAGTGAAATGTTATGTTGAATAGATTCGAAAGCCTGTTACATTGGCACGTTTGCTGTTTGTACCATAATTCCACAACAGTTTTGTTTATACTATAGACGTGCTGTTTTATAACCAAGAAAAGGAACCGAATTATCGGCATGATTCCAACAAGGTAACAAGTTAATCAGCAACCTTTATAAATACAGGAATGACCATAGAGAGACACGTGACATCGACTTAACCTGATATGAAAACTGCTACATTTGGAAACAACATGCTTATGAACCTGCTTCATAACAGAAATAGAAAACCACCCTTGTATGACTATGATAAAAATATGGCCATCTTCGTTTCCAGAAAGACGACAAATAATATATCGACTATAATAATGGGATTCCTTTTTAATACTTATTTCTTGTAACTAAGACAAGTATGATTGAAAATTAAGTGCGCTGTCGACTTACTCAATTCCACACAGCCTAGACGAACGAGGATGGCGTTAGCAATTCTGGAAGAAGTGGTTTGCTGGTCGGCACGGAACACGTACTGAGAACCGTCGGCGAACAACAGAATGTTCTTTTCGCTTCCAGTATCTATAAGCATTGTACATAATATAAATGAGATAATATTTGGTATCGGGTATTTCGGTAAATAAAACACATACACACACAAAATCAGAAGTAATGCATTGATTAAATTATTATGACATATTGTAATTAACGGTCCTATAGCCTTTTTGCCTCTTATCATTTAGGTGTATTTGATACAATAGTATAATGGAGGCGACATTCTACATGCTAGGTAACTCAAATCATTATATGTGTTTACTACGAATTCATTGAATCAAAACGAACTATACAAAATCATGCAATATTAAAAGAAAAACATTTCGGTGTGGTCAGGTTAATCAAAAATGGAGGGTGAAGCATCTGGGAGCACAGTAAGGGGTCAAGATGGCCTAAGCATATAAGTCAAGTCAAGGGGAGATGTTCAAAATACTTACGGACAACATACACGTCAGCATTCGCTTTCAGCGCCTCAGAAAGTTCGTATGCTTTGTCGGCAACGAGATCATCTGGTCCGTCCGTGAAGAAAATGGCTACACGCGGGTAGCTGGGGGTGCCGCTCGAGGTGAACATGTCATTGACACCCGCCATACCGTTGGCTGCGCAGCCTGTACCGCCGACGTAACTCGAAGCCCAAATGTTGGCTGCAATCACTGACTGATTATAGCTATCAGTCAGCGAGAAGACGGCATCGGCGGTGGCGCTGTACTTGACGTAACCGATATGCATCCCGGACTCGCTGACTGGCAGCGATCTTTCGATGTCCATCGCTATCTGTTTGAAAATGTCGAAGGTGAGACTGCCAATCAATGTGGAACTGTCGAAGGCGAAGATGATGTCGGCCGGACAGCTGGACGGCAGATCTGTAGCACAAATAGGGACTTGATGAGCCTAATACTAGCGTCATGAATCGTACGAAATGCTGTGAGATTTGTGAACGACAGAACAATGTATCAAACGTTAAGGCTTAACGTATAATGATGAATCCATAATTATACCTGTTTATAGATTAGTACGTATATCTGAAATAGCTTAAAAATAATGTGTACATGCGTGGGTGTTATACCATCTGAAAGACATGCATTAGATAAGATAAAAGTAATACGGAGAAAAGCAACTAAAATCATTCCAGAAGTGAAATACCGTAACTATGATAAAATATCTAGAGGTCAACTAAAGTATTTAATATATTTACTCGGGGAGGGTATAGCCCAATTGAAATATACGGATTACTTACCAAGGGAACAAGAGATTGCGTTGCAAGGGATGCTCTTCTCGAGGCCGGAAACGGTTAAACGTTGTCTCGTGCCTCCCCCACAGGTGACGCTGCAGTCGCTCCATGAATTCGTCCACATGCCTACAAATACGCACACCTACATTTACGGAGAAACTGTATTTAATAACCTATTGTAGAAATAAAATCGCACTATTGTAAATATGATATAGTACTGCTGAACAGCACCCATGATAAAATTGCCTGTCATATTTTGTATCTATTGATGTCGTCGACAATATGGGAGTTAAACACTTGACGTAGTCGGAGGTAGGACTGATGATGAATGTGATGTTCACGATGTTGACAATAGTGTTGGCGATGGCGCTGAAGATGGCAGTGTTTGATTCGATTTCACATACATTATTATTGCTATTATGATTATTAATATTATTATCATTACTGTTACTATTATTATCATATCCAACTTGTTTACTTATTGCATTATTGATCAATGTGGATTAAAATCCCATAATGCAAAAGTATTAAACATTATGCTATATGTATTAATTTTGATTTGCAACGAAACTTAAGAAACATAGTCTTACTCTGGCATCGCTGAGTGTTGCAGTCGACAACAATCTTCTTACAGTCGAAAGTCTCTGAGCTGCCCGGTGAAAGGGGGCACGTCTTTGTGATGACCGATTGGTGACCGCCGTCGCACGTTTCCGAACAGAGTCCAAACGGAAGCACTGGCTCACCTGCAGTCAATGACAATACAAATTATCATTTTTATTGTGATCTCTGTGTTCTTGTCCATTTGAAATAGCGCAATTGTTTGATTAATTTATTCATTATTATGCATTCTCGTGTTGAGTTGGTAACAGTGAGCGAACGGTATCGACCAAACTATTGTGCTTCCTCCACCTGTGGAGATACAACAATATAAATTATCTTTCCTGTTGTCACCTCGGGATCCCTATTCATTTTGTCCAATCAGATCATATGTGATTGCTACCTTCGTCGTTGTACGAACTTATTAATTTGATAGTAATATATGAATAATAAAACACATCGTTGTAGACAAATCTAACACGAACGAACGACCAGGCAACAGGACTAAGCAATATGTTTTACAATAGTTATGTTCTGTTACGTATTTATATTTCTCTGTGTAATAGGTGGAATAGGCGATTGTATTCAGAATAATATGTACGTCGATAACTGAGGTACACAATTACACACTGATACATTTCGAATAGATACCTTATATGAAATTAAATACTTAAAACCACTTATAGAACTCTAACAAAAAACGTTTGACGCATTGACCAGGCCTTTGTTAGAACTTACCTAAAACGTGAGATAGGCATCCCAACAACACGATTATTCGTATGAGGGACTGCATTTTTCCTGGGATTCGACACTGCAAATGGAACATTTCATGTTTCTTTTCATGTATATTTCATATGTATGCATGTACGTACGTACGTACATACGTATGTATGTATGTATGTATGTATGTATGTGTGTATGTATGTAGGTGTGTATGTATGTATGTATGTATGTATGTATGTATGTATCTATCTATCTATGTATGTGTGTAAGCACAGTGTTTACATGAAAGAGTGTGTATGTGTATATGTTTGAATGTACGTCGACCTGCAGTAAGACAAGATTTGCATGTGAGCAGACTTACCGCAGGACCAGTGTATGTCTGCCGCTGATGCGCTGGTCGAGATGGCCTTCGATGCAATGATGGCTGAAGACGGCCTCTGGTTGTTTATGTAGTGACAAACATCGAAGGTGTGGGCTAGACAAACGACCCTGAGGCGCACCCCGCATTGGTGAGTTACTGACATCGGATACGGTTACAGCATCTATCTAAGCTATTGCACATAATTTGAACATTTGAGAATACTACAGAAACACACTGATGTAACAAGACACGGCCACACCAGTGTTTCGAATTATCATTCATTTACCCACCCCATTCAATCATTCGAGGCATGACTGCAATTCTTGTCGCTGGCGACTAACCAATATGTCCGATGTCTGTCGTGTGGTAATAGTGTCATATCAACCATGTTTCCTGCGTAGATCATTCATAGTCATGCTACTAATTAAACGATTTGACTCCAGTTATCCACGCCCAAGCCTCATAATTCTAGTTAGATACAAATGTTTTCTTGCGTAAGCCTCTAGATTAATGTTCAACAACATTGTTTTGACTTGAAATTAAGTATTCGATTACGTTTGTGGTGGTGGAAATTGTTCATTTGTGAAAGTAGTTCGGAGTCAACATTGTCTTTGAGCCGAATTGGTATTTTTTATTCTGTCCTGTGGCGTTTGGCGTCGAGTTGACATGCTGTATGTCCACAGCATTATAACGTTTCAGCAAGACATTAATGTAAGTATAAAATAATGAAATATGACTATTTTTGCGTATTGGCAATACTTGCAAAATATGTATAAATCCAAAGCCAAACTGATACTATGCAATTATAAAAGTGATACTGTTTTGTCGTCATCGTCGTCAGCATCATCAACATTATCATCATTACACGATTATATGTATAAGTAACCTTAGTCCTAATTCAATCTTATTGTTATCTTCATCACCGACATAATCATGATCATCATAATCATCATCTTCATCATCATCATCACCACCACCACCACCACCACCACCACCACCACCAGAGCATTATCGTAAACGCTGAACTAGTAAATTCGAGCATTAGTACAAACACTGAACTGGTAAATAAGGGAATTAGTACAAACACTGAACTAGTAAATAAGAGAATTAGTACAAACACTGAACTGGTAAATAAGAGCATTAGTACAAACACTGAACTGGTAAATACGAGTACAAGCTCTGAACTAGTAAATAAGAGAATTAGTACAAACACTGAACTGGTAAATAAGAGCATTAGTACAAACACTGAACTAGTAAATAAGAGCATTATCGTAAACACTGAACTAGTAAATACGAGCATTAGTACAAACACTAAACTTGTAAATAAGAGCATTAGTACAAACACTGAACTTGTAAATAAGAGAATTAGTACAAACACTGAACTTGTAAATAAGAGCATTAGTACAAACACTGAATTTGTAAATAAGAGCATTATCGTAAACACTGAACTAGTAAATACGAGCATTAGTACAAACACTGAACTAGTAAATAAGAGCATTAGTACAACCACTGAACTGGTAAAAAAGAACATTAGTACAAACACTGAACTGGTAAGAGCATTGGTGCAAACACTGAACTGGTAAATAAAAACATTATACATAACATCGCTCGTGTATTCCGGTTCATTATGTCACATCATAATTTTGCCGTTTTTCTATGGAGATTAGCAAACCACTACATTTCTGAAACGTTATAGAACGAGGAACCCCAAACCGATGTTTCCATATTCCCATAAGCACATAAGGCTGCCATTTTTGATTTTCAAAAATAGCCGACAAAATCCATCCCCCCATATCTTAATAACTGCATCATCTAGAGCTATAATATGTGTGTGTATGTATAGGCTCTAGGGATCCAATATTTCAAATTTGTTACATTTGGACGTCTCCAATATTCATATCCGTCATATTTAAATATGTCGGTCGTTAATAAAAATATCACAATATCTTAACAACTACGTCATAGAGCCGTATAGTTTATGCTTTCGAATAGCATGATTTATAGCGAATTCACAAATGCTACACATGACCTTCGACAACATTCATATATCCGCCATTTTGTCAAGATGACGTCCGTCAAAATCTATTATTTCAATATTTAAAAAAGTATGTAACCAGGAACCGTCGACGTCAGAATGTGAGTATTTTAGATGCGGCGATTCCAATTGTTGCATTCGTATCTTTTGTCATTCAATATAATAAAATAAATGTAATATCAAATGAGTTCTTAATGAGCGAATACCTAAATAAGTACTTCACTTTAGTGCTTACCTGTGAGATATAACATAATTACTCGTGTCAGACGCCTTATTTCAGGATGCCAAATGAAATTAGTTAGGATAGTTAATTGTAATTCGTATCGTTGGCTAAGTTAAGAGAGGTAATCAAGGATAGTAAATCATTGGATTCCACCGAGACTATTATTATTAGCAAACTAACGTACCAATTGCAGTGTTCGGCGTGGCATTCACTGCGGGAGGGGTTCCTTAACCATCGTTATGCCATTGTTTATGCTATATTCGATTAGTAAGTCTGAAAATTACGGAACATTGAGGTAAACCTTTGTGAATGGTATACTATTGGAAACGCTGATTAATTAATGTTCACGTGATGAACTTCCTTCTTACGCACTAATAAATAAGCCTTGTCTCAACAAGAATTCCTAAATACGAGGTCACGCTTAGCACATATGTTTTAGAAGAAATCGCTAAGTCGTTAAATGAGAGAAAGAAAGCTTTGTACTGCATCACTGATTACTAGTTTAACTAAAGACTCATAACCAATGTAGTGGCATATTGATTGACTGGACACAACGGACAACAGAAGATGGGCTTGAACGCAAGCGTCAGTATTGGGACCTATAGTATCCTTAACACTGTATAAATGATTTGGGCTTTTTTTCTCTGAAAATCTCCTACAGCACCCCCCACCCATCTTTCGATGTCATGAGTCGAGCCAAGATAGCGGAGGGAAAAGCTGAAAAGCTGAAGTTACGTCGGCGCGCCGGTGAACATCAACAGCACCCTCCCAGTCTTTAGATGCCAAGATCAGAAACAGCGCGACAACACTGCGTAACCCGGGAAGCGTGCTGAACCGCTGATGAATTACCGGATTTCAAAAAACGTTGACAGGTATATTATTACTGTTTTGAAGATATTGAGAAATGTGCACGTTGTCTAAAATACGTATTTCATAAAATATATATGGTCGATTCCCACGAAACGTTGACAAATGGTGTTCATAGGGGGGCAAAAATAAACATAAGTGTATAAAGTTGTGTTTTCTGTAGTACGAAAAGAACATATTGAGGTGTGGTCTAAGAAACTGTCGGAGACATACGGTTTCATGCTTATGTACGGTTTCAGTAGAATAGAGTATTTTTTACTTAAACTTTGTCCACTTACATACCCGAGTGTAAAGCCATTCCTGTGAGTGTTCCATATATGTGTTTTAAAATCATTCTTATCATTTTATTAACATACTAAACAACAGAACATGAATACAATGTTTTCATAACGTTATTTATGTAAAGTCTAACCGACCACTTTTGTAATTTGTCGAAATGTAATTTTAAGAACAATTAATGAAACTTGAACTGAATGTTTCAAAAGCACCACCGCTCTCTCACCCTTCTCTTGAACCACCTCTCTGTCGTCCTTCTCCTCCACCACCTGTCTCTCTACCCTTTCCACCACCACTTGTGTCTCCCCTCCCCTCCACTACCTGTCTCTCGACCCTTTCCACCACCACTTGTGTCTCCCCTCTCCTCCACCACCTGTCTCTCGACCCTTTCCACCACCACATGACTGTCACCCCTCTCCTCCACCACCTGCCTCTCCACCCTTTACATTACCACATGTCTGTCATCTCTCTCCTCCACCACCTGCCCCTCTACCCTAGGTTGTCAGTCTCCCTGTTCATGCCACCACCCATTCCGTCACAGGGGCCTTTCCTGTGGCCAGCCTCCAGCCAGGTGCACGAAGCTCTAAGACGGAACAGTGATGGAAATTGTGCTGCTAGGCCACATATTGTGCGGTTCCGGTACGGCGAAGTTGGTGAGTCTGTGATGAAGTGCAGAGTCGACAGTTCCAGAAGGATTTCATTGACTTCCTTCAACAGTGTGAGCAGTGTCACTTGGTACAAAGCTCGCCGTCCTGCTTGAAGTGTATCACCATTGGGTGAATGGTCACCTGGGACTTAACACAGTACACTGCCGTTATTTCGTCCTGGTATTTACACAACAATTTTCAGTATAGTCCATTTGGACCGTTGCCTCCGTCTATTCCGCCATGGACTGCTTCAAAATGCGGATCTGGTGATATTGGATGGTCACCAGGTGACAATGCTCACGGAAATCGGCCATGCCGGATATGAGTTGGTCTGTGATGTCTCTTGTACTTTGTACAACTTGGGTCAGTTTCACATTCTTGAAGACTCTGCCCTTGTGTTCAACCTATTGGACTTGCCATGTTCGATACCGAACTTCTGTTTTCGCTTGGCGTCATCTGATTCCCGAAAATAACGATAAATGGGGTGACTGGGTCGATGAACTAACTGGCCATTAGAGCCGACGTACGGTTTTGGGAGACGTACGGTTGCAAAGACCAGTAAAAGCAAAACAAAATCGAATGGAAATGTATCTACAAATTACAATTTTGTCATATGGTTACCTTGTTATGTGTTATGTATGACCAATTAATATTTCTTACTAATCTACAA
Source organism: Escarpia spicata (assembly GCA_963995525.1). Lineage (NCBI taxonomy): Eukaryota > Metazoa > Annelida > Polychaeta > Sabellida > Siboglinidae > Escarpia > Escarpia spicata. The sequence continues at coordinate 40,543,200 of OZ023218.1, forward strand.
ATCTCTACTTACAATGCGTATTCAAACTTGCGACGTATGGTTTCATGAAAAACTTCCCCAAATCGGTTTCGTCGCTCAACACAATTTATTAGCCAATACTTTTGGTTTAAAACAGCACAGGACCTATGTATCCAGGTGTGACATCAAGTTGAGTGTGAAATCTGTGTTATTTAATGAACTGTTATACTGCATTTTTCTACATGAATGACTGCAGACGGATGGTTTCAGAAAAGTTCCCCAATATGAAAATAATCAGGAAAAATTAGGGTTTTGACCTGAAGTGTAAATTTTTTTGATCAATAATGCCTGAGACATCGACCTTCATAGCCAACTATTAGCTGTCTACCTTGCGTATGTTGTTCGAATAATACAATGCATTTTAAAGTACTGATGGCATACATTTCACACAAAAATAGAGCAGAAATGACCCATTTTGTGGGGACAGTACTCAGAGATTCCATGGTACATATACAAAAGTAGGGTTCCCCAGAAAACCCCAAAGAACACATTCCAGCCTTCCAACTAGTATATTAAATGAGTTATAGCCCTGGAACCTGTTTGCCAACGTTTCGTGGGAATCGACCATATGTTCGTACGCCATATACTAAGTGTTGTCGAAGAGATTTAACAATACAATTTAACAAGATTGCCACCCACAAAATAGATAGCAGGTGGAAAACGAAGCCTTTTGGCTTATTTACGTGTATCCCGCCATTCTGAGGTATGTGCCATATTCACGCTACTAGCACCAACACAATCAGCAGATAATCTGTTCAAATCATTTAGGGTCTTTTATGAAAACGAGAACTTTCTTATATCTAATCTACAATGCTCCTTTACTAATGCAACTTCATGTCCTCTAGTCCTTCTATCTTTCTTAACTGAGACAAAACATTTCTATCAATATTTTCATAACCAGTCATTACTTCAAACACTTCTATCTGGTCTCCACTCAATCTCCTAGTCTCTAGTGTTGTTAAACCACATTGTTTTAGGCGTATTTCGTAACTAAGATCCCAAAGTTTAGGTATCAGTTTAGTCGCTCTCCTCTTTATTCTTTCTAGCATATCTATGTCCTTCTTGCGATATGGCCAAAACGCTTATATACAATATTTTAAATCACTATTGTTTTGTACAGCGTTGTTATTAGTTCTTTTATCTTATACGCTAGATTTCGCCTAATTAATCCAAGGATTTGATTTCCCTTTGAAGCTGCTATTCCGCCCTGCTACGAAACCTTCACATCAGCAGATGTGAAACTGGCTAAGTTAAATATAAACAATGTTTTGATCTTTTCGACGTTTTAAAGTGGACATATAAATATAATTTAAATTAAATACACGCAGAAAGAGACAGACACTCACGCAAACACGCACGCACGTACGCACGCACCCACGCACGCACGCAGACTGTCACACCAACGCAGCCATCATTTGTGTACATGTGAGATAGCCAGAGTTTTGATGGTCATTCTGACCATTGTATCCATCTTCATGGCATGTGTTGAGGTACTCCAGACAGGAGAAATACTCATCGACTGAGTAGCACAAGTCAATGGCAGTGCTATGGATGATTGGTGTTCGACATTTAGGCATTCCTCCCAATTATTTGTATGGGTCTTACCTTCATTTTTGTGTTGATGACATGACAGCACAGCACATGCCGCTTTGCTTCTGAAGTGACTGGTGCTAGTAATACATTTACGTTGAATACTTCAAACGCTAGAACACGTAATCTATACATTATTGAAGTAACTTGCGCAATTATTTTCAAGAGAAACTAATAAAATAACAACACAAAAACACATACTTGGTGGTCAAATGTCTGGTCAGGTCCACTGTCAAAAGATTAATGGTGCCTTTGAAGAACAACCCTCTTCCAGAGGGCATCACTCATAGAACGACTGTTATCCGATGACAATACTGCACTGTTGACAACTGCTGGCCTTGGTGTGTTGTTTCACGGATAGGCGTAAGGTACTGGATTGTTACATGACATTACAGCACGCCAACCACTGAAGCTACAGTGTGCAGGACACTGCCGTCCGTATTGTGTCATCTATGCGCATGGATGTATCGGTCTGCTTATCTGGCTATGCCCTCCATGTTATTTTATTCTTATTCTGGGCACTCCACATAATTATATGCATTTCATTAGCTTACCTCTTTTTTCTGTATTTTACTTTGCACAAACATGTGACGTCGATGAGTTGACAGGTTGGTGATGTATTGGTATCTAAATGATGTCCATAGTCTTGCCAAATGTTGTGATATATTATTAACATATGACACATGTAGTGTGTGTTCTTCTGCTGTTTTTATTGACTTATATCCATTATTATGTCAACCATGTGTTGCTATTAGACCTTTCCAGCTTGACTTATTCATGAACTTATATAATGAAAATATGTACATAATTGTACCCAACTACAAGGACTGAATGCCAACACATACAATTTTAACACTAACAAACAATGACAATGTTAACATGGTTATATGTGCAACTGGATAGAAGTAACCATAACATGACATGTCTTAATACACATCAACAAATACAGTGAAACAATTAAAAATAGAAAACAATACATTTGGAACTTCCACTAAAATAAATATTAGGTAGCATAAAATAATTAGCAAAGATATACTGGAAATGAAACTATAAATAAACGAGAGCAATGTATTAGTTGAATTGAATGTGAAAGAGTGACATTTTAGTTTCGTCTAAAACAAATGCGTAAACGACATAGAAAGAACGTGATATATTAGAACAAATCATTAGAAACAATAGGGCATGGGAATAGATCTACTGGAATTGATGAAGGTTACGGGTATTACAAAGAGGCTCTTAACAAAAGTACAGAAAAGAGGAAAACTAAGGAAATGTCTATAATTTGCAATGCCCCAAAATAAGAATAAAATAATATCGAGGAGATAGTCAAAACACCAGACTGGTGTTGACAATGATAACCACGATAACCACTATGACTATGATGACCACGATGACCACAATGACCACGATGACCACGATGACCACGATGACCACGATGACCACGATGAACACGATGATCACGATGACCACGTTGACCACGATGACCACGTTGACCACGACGACCACGACGACCACGACGACCACGACGACCACGACGACCACGACGACCACGACGACCACGACGACCACGACGACCACGACGACCACGACGACCACGACGACCACGACGACCACGACGACCACGACGACCACGGCGACCACGACGACCACGACGACCACGACGACCACGGCGACCACGACGACCACGACAAACACGACGACCACGACAAATACGACGACCACGACGACCACGACGACCACGATGACCACGATGACCAGTTGAACGTTTTTGGAAAGACTCAGACCCATGAATAGTTACTACTTTCCAATTACCAATCCACGTGTATCGGGGTTTTCATGATCACAAGAGATAAATGAAAAATGAGAACGAGTAAATTTGAAAATGCCACAATCCTGGCTAAATGCCTGTGGTAAGTCATCCTTTATCAAAAGACGCCATCTGGGAACAACTCTTAAAGACGGAAATGTTGTAATGTTGACAATTGTTGTCAGTATGTATGTATGTATGTCTGTATGTATGTATGTATGTATGTATGTATGTATGTATGTATGTATGTATGTATGTATGTATGTATGTATGTATGTATGTATGTATGTATGTATGAATGTATGTATGTATGTATGTATGTATGTATGTATGTAGCAGTTGTGCTTAAAGTTAGTTAGTTAAAGTATTTTAGAACACTTTAGTATAGTGAGTGATAATAGTGTAACTTAGCCTTCGATAACTTATAAACAAGATTTAACTAACCTGATTATATGGAAGAATATATAGGAGATAAAGTAACAACCGTGAAACTACTTACATAATATAATATCTGTGTTAGCCAGTATTTGCTAGATATTTTGATTAGGTAGCATTGTTGTTAAAATTAAGGGCGATAGTCGGACGAACTCCAGATTGTTTATGTAGATAGTGTCCTACGTATTCGCTAGGGCGCGGTGTAACCTAAATAAATATAGCAGCCTAACATAACGTAATTGATTATACATGTAATTAAATTAGGTCACTACTGGTAATGTTAGTGTTCGTGATAGGACAGATAGTCAGCTGTGTAATTGAAATCTGTAAAATAAAGTGTGCAGTAGTACACAGGAAACAGTCTTTATAAAGACTAAGTTAGTAAAGTTATTAAATAAATTATGATAGTGATATAGCGCTTTGCAAGCGGCAAGTCAAGGCAAAGCGACACTTGGTGTGCGATCAATGCCACAGCTGGGTAGACTTTGCATTGTCCGGCTGTGGGAAGTCATGGGCAGAAACCATGGAGGAAGGATTCACCTTTCGGTGCATGGGGTTTTGGAAGGTGGACTGTTAGCAGAAGGAGACAGTTAGGTTGACATATATTGTGAAGGGAAATTAGCAAGGAGACAGGTAGAATGGAGAGAGACGACACGGAGAGAGGTAGGAATACTGCAAGACTGAAGGAGAATAGCAGTGGCAAGAAGACTGACGAAAGGAGATTGAGAGGAGGGAAGGTGATGGACGATAGAAAACGTGACAAGCGTGAAGGTGACATGGGAGAAAGTGACAGTAGAGAAGGAGGGAGGAAAGATCGGACCGGAGAGGAGAGAAGAAAATGAGATTGGAGGAAAGATGAAGGGACGAAAGAAAGTGAGAACAAATGTGATAGAAGAGAAGTCAATAAAAGGGACGATAACACGAAGAAAGGTGACACGATAAAACGCGACAGGAAAGAATGGATCGGAAGAGAATGTGACAGGAGAGAAGACGGCAGGGGTAAAAGACAACAACCAGACAGATGCAAACCGGAGAATGAGCTAATCTAGGCAGTGATAGAGGGGGCAATGAGGAAAGAGAGGGTGTTCATGGGCGTCTCCATTACGAGAAAAACGGATAAGACATTAAGCGAGGGGAAGGACGTCGTTGTTTGTCTACCGGGGGCTAGGATAGAACATGTGACTGAAAGAGTAGAGAAGGAATTGGGGCATGGCAAGGGAGGGTCTATACTAGTACACGTAGGAACAAATAAAGCAGACAGTGAGGGAACAACTGGGATAGTACATAAGTATAGTCAGTTAGTGAGGAAGCTAAAGAAGACAAGAGTTGAACAGATTATTCTCTCAGGAATTTGGTCAGTAATGGGAGGAAGGGGGGCGACGTATAGAAACTGTAAGAGGATGGCGATCAACGCACTAGTTGAGCAGATGTGTGAAGAAGAGGGGGTAGGATTCGCAGATTTATGGGGATACTTTGTTGGGAGGGAAGATATGTACATGAGAGATGGCTTCCATCTTAGTGGAAAGGTGCAGCAGTTTTCTCAGAGAACCTGCTGCGTTGTGTTGACAGTGGGACAGGTTGCATCTATTTAAACTAGATTCGCAGGGGGGACTCACAGAGAAGCCTGAAACAGGAGGCATATATAAAGACAGCACAAATAAATCAGCACAGAACAGTCTGGAAAACTCTTCTGTAGCTGGATATAAATGTGTTTGTTTAAACGCAAGGAGTATAGTAAAAAAAAGAAATGAACTAAACATTATGGTAGAAGCTATTGACCCTCACATAATAGGTATAACCGAATCCTGGACCACCACCGATATATCAGATGCCGAATTGGGACTGACAGGATATGTAATGTTTAGGAAAGATAGAATAGGAAGAAAGGGGGGTGGAGTTATTTTATATATTAAAGAATCTATCCAGGCTTTTGAAATAATATTAGACAGAGAAGCAGATTGCGAAGAAGCTGTTTGGTGTAACATAGATAAAGGAAACTCAACGTTAACAGTTGGGTTAGTTTATCGAAGTCCAAACGTAAGCATAGAAGAGAATGAAAAACAAAACGCAATAAGGGAAGTAAGCAAACGGGACTGTATTATTATAGGGGATTTGATGAAGACTACAATATTAATAAAGAAGCATTTAACCAAGCTACAGCCGAAATTAGAAATTCAAAAAAGAAGCTATGAACAACAATTAGCTAGTAATATAAAAATGACAGCAAAAGTTTGTATGCGTATGTTCGAAGCAAACATAATGTTCAGGATAAGGTCGGTAGTCTAGAAGATAGTGCTGGAAATATAATATCAGACACATTCTTAATGGCAGAAGATCTGACTGAGTATTTTAGGTCAGTGTTTACCAGGGAAAATATTAGTTCACTGCCAATACCAGAGGCTAAGAAATAAGAAAATAAGGGGATATGAAGGATAATAAATCACCTGGAGTGGATGGGATTCCGCCCGAACTACTATTGGAAATTGTAGAACAAATTAGCGTACCGCTTGGAACAGTTTTCAATTTGTCATTAGAAGAGGGGGTGGTTTCTTTAGAATGGAAAGAGGCAAACATTATACCGTTATTGAAAAAAAGGTTCGAGAAATAAGTCGTTGAACTATAGACCAGTGAGTTTAACATCAGTGATTTACAAATTATTAGAAAGACTAATTAAAGATCACACGGTGGATTTTCTGTTAAACATAACTTGATAAACCCATCTGAACATGGGTTTTTAAAAGCGAGGTCATGCTTAACAAATATGTTATATACATAATTAAGTGGGTAGATGAGGGATCACCAGTAGATATCGTCTATTTAGATTTTCTAAAAGCTTTCGTCAAAGTACCACAACAAACATTGCTGCTTAAACTAAAGACCCATGGCATAGGAAATGGTATAATAAACTGGATAAAAAAATGGCTGAATGCCAGAAGACAACATGTAGTAGTTGATGGGTAGGCTTCAAACTGGAAATCGGTATTGATTGGGGTACCACAGGGATTAGTGCTAGGACCTCTATTATTCTTAATATATATATCAACGATTTGGATGATGAAATAACAGGCAAGGTGTTGAAATTTGGGATGATGCAAACAAGTTTAGAAGGATTAAAAGTGATGGAGTTAGACAGCATTTACAAGATGATCTTGACAGGTTGATCAAATGGTCTGTAAAGTGGCAAATGCTGTTCAATTTTGTGAAATGTAAATGCCTCCACACAGGACATGGGAACGAAGAGGTAGAATATACAATGGGGGGTACAGTACTAAATACTACTAGAAAAGGACTTAGGGTTAACCATTAGTGCTGATATGAAGGTTTCAGAGCAGTGCGGAATTGTAGCTTCAAAAGGAAATCTAATCCTTGGATTAATTAGGCGAACTATAGCCTATAAGGAAAAATACCTATAATACCGCTGTACAAAACAATAATGAGGCCTCAGTTAGAATTTTGTATACAAGCGTGGAGGCCATATCACAAGAAGGATATAGATATACTAGAAAGGGTATAGAGGAGAGCGACTAAAATGATACCAACATTGAGGGATCTTAATTATGAAATTCGCCTAAGAGAATGTGGTTTAACAACACTAGAGACCAGGAGATTGAGAGGAAATCAGATAAAAGTGTTTAAAATAATAAATGATTATGAGAATATTGATAGAAATATTTTGTTTCTCAGTTAAGAAAGGTAGAAATACTAGAGGACATGAAGTTACATTAGCAAAGGAGTAGTGTAGTTTAGATATAAGAAAGTTATCATTTTCACAAAGGACTGTAAATGAATGGAACAGATTATCTGCTGATTGTGTGGGTGAAAGTAGCGAGAATATGTTTAAAAATAAAATCGACACATACCTCAGAAGGGCGGGATACACATAGATAAAATTGTTGGACTCTTGATAAGCCAAAAGGCTTCCTTGTCCACCTGCCACCTAGAGTTAATTCTCTGGGTGATAATCTTGTTAAATCTGTACGTATGTATGTGTGTATGTATGTATGTGTGTATGCATGAGTATATGCATGATTGTATGTATTTGTGCCTGCCTGTAGACAGGCAGACAGGCAGACAGGCAGACAGGCAGACAGGCAGACAGGCAGACAGGCAGACAGGCAGACAGGCAGACAGGCAGACAGGCAGACAGGCAGACAGGCAGACAGGCAGACAGGCAGACAGGCAGACAGGCAGACAGGCAGACAGGCAGACAGGCAGACAGGCAGACAGGCAGACAGGCAGACAGCCAGACAGGCAGACAGGCAGACAGGCAGACAGGCAGACAGGCAGACAGGCAGACAGGCAGTCAGGCAGACAGGCAGACAGGCAGACAGGCAGACAGGCAGACAGGCAGACAGGCAGACAGGCAGACAGGCAGACAGGCAGACAGGCAGACAGGCAGACAGGCAGACAGGTGGGTAGGCAGGCTGGAGGAAGACAGGAGGAAGGCAGGTTGGTAGGAAAGCAGGACGGTAGTTAGTTGTGTACGGACGTAAGTTGGTGTGTGCGTGTATAAGTGTACACGATTTAAAGACACGTCAACATGTGTACATGTTATGATTTATTAATACAGTATTACAACGGAAACATGGAATCAATAATACACATCGGGCAAACGTCTCGGAAACATAATATTATACGTCAGATAGCATTGACGGTGGTCATGGATGACGTTCCATTTGTAACAACTCTTGTACACAAATATGTGCCTCCGATATGTTTGCCTTCATTACATGATGTGTTCACATTCGTCACTAATCAACCTTTGCCATTCACGTTCTAACAATTCGAAACACATTATGCGTGTAAATCTGATTCCACATATAGAATATAAGATACTATTTATCGTTCACCAGTTTACATTATGCTGAGGATCTCGGCGGAGTCAAGAGCAACAGTGTAGACACGAACCTGGAACAAATCAACAGAAAGCTAACAGAGAAGCAAACATGCGCACATAAAAATATATTGATTTGTTCTGACCCACATTCGTATAATTTACCAGGTGAATATGTAACAGTATGAATTAAAAATAATAAATGCAAGCTTGTTCCCTTCCAATTGTCACCTTTGCAGTGTTTAGATCTTTGAACCGTATTCCCACAGTGTCGCTCTCTACAGGAGAATGGTTCAACACTCTTTTTTCAACTCAGTTTTTTATAGGTAGGAGAAACGCCTCCCAGAAAAGCATATCAGATTAAAAAACATGTAAGTAACAATCACTAATAAATAAATATCATTTTGTGTTCTCTGTTGCATCGCCAATAGATTGAGCGGGGGTCAAAGGTTAAAGGTAACGAAGTTTTGAAGATTTGAATGGATATTGATTGTAATAGTACGAACATGATATCACTGATACTGGTTAATAGTTACTATTCAAATGCGCAATAGTGTTGCATCCCTTCCCCACGCCGATTCTTTCTAATAGTAAAACAAGCGTTTAGAGAGGTGACTCTTGCATTCAAAACGGGAATGTTCATCCACAACACAGCGTACCAATACTATCCCCAGGGCAAGAGATGGCGCCACCTGTTCTATTTCAATATGGCGCATCGCAGAGTGACTCGGCTTATTGAGTGTTTTGTTAACAAGACATGTATGACTTACGTCGTCAATGCGTCCCTTAAAGTAGCCTGGTTTTTCGTCGCAGCATCCCTGCATACCAATATACAGAGGATTCTGGGTATTCAACATGGCACCTGAAATCAAAAAATTCAAATATAATGACTGCTTATCTGAGCGATCTGCTGCAATGTACGACTTAATTATTATCAGCCTTTTGTCTAAGTACAATAAGTTGCGTTAATTGTCCCACATACGTTAGAAGATGCTGAACGTTTCCTAATGAACGATGCCTTACAATGTTTACTTGCCACCAAGTTGTTGGCATCAAGGTATGTTTTCGCCTAGTCATTTCCTTGCCGACTTACCACCAAGAGGCACTGACAGAACATTCTGGAGAACACCGTTGACGAACAGCATGACCTCGTTTCCGTTGTAGACCACTGTCAGATGCACCCACACTCCATAGTTGATGCCCTGGCGACAGAAGACGAATTCACGGATAACAATGTGTCGAGCTTCAAGTAACTTGCCTAATAGAAGGAACACGGGGAAATTGAGAGTAGAATTTGGAATGAAGATGCTCTAAAATGATTGAAATAGGGAAGAGATAAACAATGACATACCACATACAAGTAATAGGATAGGACATATCGACAATGGTATCGCTAAACAAAAAATGGTGATACACGAGACGACGAAGATTTAGGTTGGGAAACAGTGAGCAGCGTTAGATATGCAGGATTGGACACTTTCGACTGGGAGAGGATTGTAGAAGATATGGGATAGTCATAAACTTATTGAGAAAAGCAGTGGTACATATATCGTAGAAAACAGTGGCGCTAACACACATTCTACGGCACTAAAATGCAAGAAGTAGAATAAGAGGTAGAAAAGGAAGAAGACGACGAAGTAAAAAAGTACAAAACCGACTATGAAGATGTAACTAATAAAGTCGTGCATTACCGAAACATAGTATATGCAGATGGACTACATTGGCACGTTTTGTAGTTTATTTGTATATATGAAACTCACAAAGTTCTAAACAACATGTTCTCGACAATACCCTAAAGTACCAATAGTGCATATTCGCGCAATATCGATAAGACGTCTGTTATGCCAATCACAATGCCTTAACGGGACACATATATTTTAGTAAGATCAACTCAACACGATGTAGATAGAGAACGTTGAAAGCTACGTCTACCTGGGACAGCGATACAGTAATTGAGACAAAAACCAAGACAAGGAGATTCAAAAAGGTTCACCGCCGGCTGGACAACATTCATCAAACACCGCGACATCTTCAAGGGAAACTTTGGAACCTTCTTGAAAAGACAAGTCTTCAACTCATGCGTACTTCCAGCGATGACATACGGCGCGAAAAAAAATGGGCATTCACTATCTAGGCAGATAACAAGGTAGCAGCCGCACAAACAAAAATGGAAAGAAGTATGTTAAACATCACATATCGGGAGAGAAAAACAAACATCTGGGTAAGACCTTACGGAGGGAAATGATCTAGAGGAAGACCAGCAAGACGGTTGAGAGATGAACTATGCGAGTACTGGAAGTGCACAATCTGGCAGAGGATAGCGCAAGACAGGCAGCTTTGGAAACGACATTTTGACGCCTTCGCCCAAACACGGGACACTACAACTGCACAATGATGATGATGATGATCAAGTTAAAATGATGGATCGGGTAATGACGTGATAGAAAACTGTGGCCATTGCCACAGAGACGTTCGCTTGGGAACTAGTGATGTCCGTTTTATAGATTGGCGGTTTGCTATGACGTTACGACTATTGAAATTATTCAGTATTTATACCATCATCTAAACGATTCTCATAAGATGCGCTTCTTTTGATTATTTAACTTAAGTCGCTATAAAACTGTTTCTATTATTATGATTATTACTATTATTATTAGTATAACAGAAAATGATAGACTCACGTAATTGCCGGTAACTGTTGCTGGGAAACCATTTCCAGCGGCAATTCCACCACAGGCATCTGGGTTGCCATTGTCAACGTTGCTGTAGAGAAGGAAACTGGCACTGTCCTCGCAGTCTCCGTTGTCGACAATTCCCACGAAATCGGCGGATCCTGCTTCTCTCTTGACCCACGCAGCCACACTCCACGCCTGCTGATTCTGGTCTTGAAGCCAGTTGCGCATGAATGGCACCTACAGAACATCCACGCACAATTGAATTAACATTTATGTATATATGGTTCTATTTACTAGATGTGTTGAAAGCAAAGCGCCTAAAAAACGTTGAAAATATCATAACAGTGTTTGCCATAGGAAAGTTGCAACTGCATCATTCTAAAACTGTAAACAATACATTCTGGCTAGAAATATCCTTTATTGGAAATATTGCCGTGGCCGACTTGACTAACAATGACATATTTGATGTTCGGCAAATTCAACGATTCCGGATATCTGAAAAGACAACCTCTTTTTAAAACCACCAAGCAGATTTAACAAGATTGCCACCCAGAGAATTAACTCTAGGTAGCAGGTGGACAAGGAAGCCCTTGGCTTATCGAGAGTCCGACCTTTTTATCTATGTGCATCCCGCCCGTCTGAGGTATATGTCGATTTTATTTTTAAACATATTCACGCTACTAGCACCCACACAATCAGCAGGTAATCTGTTCCATTCATTTACACTCCTTTGTGAAAATGAAAACTTTCTTATATCCAATCTACTCTGCTCCTTTGCTAATGCAAGATCATGTCCTCTAGTCCTTCTATCTTTCTTAACTGAGAAAAACATATTTCTATCAATATTTTCATAACCATTCAATATTTTAAACACTTCTATTTGATCTCCTCTCAATCTCCTGGTCTCTAGTGTTGTTAAACCACATTTTTTTAGGCGTATATCATAACTAAGATCCCTCAGATTTGGTATAATTTTAGTTGCTCTCCTCTGCACTCTTTCTAGCATATCTATGTCCTTCCTGCAATATGGCCTCCACGCTTGAATACAATATTCTAAATGAGGCCTAACTATTATTTTGTACAGCGGTATTATTAGCTCTTTTTCCTTATACGTTATGTTTCGCCTAATTAATCCAAGAATTTGATTTCCATTTGAAGCTGCAATTCCGCACTGCTCTGAAATCTTCATATCAGCACTAACGGTTAACCCTAAGTCCTTTTCTTTTACAGTAGTACTTAGTACAGTACCCCCCATTGTATATTCTACCTCTTCATTCCCATGTCCTATGTGGAGGCATTTACATTTCCCAAAATTGAACATCATTTGCCACTTTTCAGACCATTTGATCAACCTGTCAAGATCATCTTGTAAATGCTGTCTATCTCCATCACTTTTAATCCTTCTAAACACTTTTGTATCATCCGCAAATTTCAACACCTTGCTTATTATTTCATCATCCAAATCGTTGATGTATATTAAGAATAATATAGGACCTAATACTGATCCCTGTGGTACCCCACTCAATACCGATTTCCAGTTTGAAGCCTCCCCATCAACTATTACACGTTGTTTTCTGTCAATCAGCCATTGTTCTATCCAGTTTATTATACCATTTCCAATGCCATGGGCCTTTAGTTTAAGCAGTAATCTTTGATGTGGTACTTTGTCAAAAGCTTTTTGAAAATCTAAGTAGACGATATCTACTGGTGATCCCTCATCTACCCACTTAGTGATGTCTTCAAAAAAACATAACATATTTGTTAAGCATGACCTCGCTTTAAAAAAACCATGTTGAGATGGGTTTATCAAGTTTTGTTTAACAAGAAAATCCACCATGTTATCTTTAATTAGTCTTTCTAATAATTTACAAATCACTGATGTTAAACTCACTGGTCTATAGTTCTCTGACTTGTTTCTCGAACCTTTTTTGAATAACGATATAATGTTTGCTTCTTTCCATTCTAAAGGAACCACTCCCTCTTCTAATGACAAGTTGAAAACTGTTGCAAGTGGTATGCTAATTTGTTCTACAATTTCCAATAGTAGTTTGGGTGGAATACCATCCACTCCAGGTGATTTATTCTCCTTCATAGCCCTTTTTTCTTAGCTACCATTTCCGGGGTTACAATTTTTGTCCTAAATAGTCTGAATCTGCCCCCTTGAACTTAGCCTCTGGTATTGGCAGTGAACTAATATCTTCCCTGGTAAACACTGAACTAAAGTACTCATTCAGGTCTTCTGCCATTATGAATCCCTCTGATATTATATTTCCAGCACTATCTTCTAGAGGACCGACCTTATCTTGAACTTTCTGTTTGCTTCGAACATACGCATAAAAACTCTTGCTGTCATGTTTTATATTACTAGCTAATTGTTGTTCATAGCTTCTCTTTGAATTTCTAATTTCAGCTGTAGCTTGGTTAAGTGCTTCTTTATAATTGTTGTAGTCTTCATCATTTCCAGTACATCTATATGACTTCCACATCATTTGTTTATACTTAATTTTTCTAATGGCTTCTTTCGATAAGTGTTTCTTTTTGGACCGTTTTCCTTGTTTTTTGAAGGGTACACATTTATCGATTATGAACTTAATTTCACTCTTTAATATATTCCAGCATTCTGTTGCCGTCTTATTTTTCAGTGTCTTATTCCAGTCTATCTTTGCTAAATATTTCCTCATGTCCTTATACCTTCCTTTGTGGAAATTTCTCCTATACTGCTTTTTGCTATTCCTTTCTGATTTTACTTTGATAGTAAAATGTATCTGGTTGTGATCGCTACTCCCCAGTGGCTCACATATCTTGACATTGTCAACTAATTCATTCTGTGAGGACAAAACTATGTCTAACACATTCTCACCCCTGGTTGGTTCTAGCACATGTTGAGAAAGGAATGTATCTTGAACTAAAACTAAAAACTTGTGGTCCTCTCTCCCCATACTCTGTAGAGATTTCCATTGTATATGCCCATGGTTAAAATCCCCCATAATAATACACTCCCGTTTGCTTACTTCCCTTATAGCGTTTTGTATTTTTTCATTCTCTTCTATGCTTATGTTTGGACTTCGATAAACTAACCCAACTGTTAACGTTGAGTTTCCTGTAACTATGTTACATCAAACAGCTTCTTCGCAATCTGCTTCTCTTTCTAATTTTATTTCATAAGCCTGAATAGATTCTTTAATATATAAAATAACTCCACCTCCCTTTCTTCCTATTCTATCTTTTCTAAACATTACATATCCTGTCAGTCCCAATTCAGCATCTGATATATCGGTGGTGGTCCAGGATTCGGTTATACCTATTATATGAGGGTCAATATCTTCTACCATAATGTTTAGTTCATTTCTTTTGTTTACTATACTCCTTGCATTTAAACAAACACATTTATATCCAGCTTCAGAAGAGTTTTCCAGACTGTTATTTGTTGATTTATTTGTGCTCTCTTTATCTATGCCTCCATTTTCAGGCTTTTCTGTGAGTCCCCCCTGCGAATCTAGTTTAAACAGATGCAACCTGTCCCACTGTCAACAGATTGCAGCAGATTCTCTGAGAAAACTGCTGCCCCCTTTCCACTAAGATGGAGGCCATCTCTCATGTACATATCTTCCCTCCCAACAAAGTATCCCCATAAATCTGTGAATCCCACCCCCTTTTCTTCACACATCTGCTCAGCTAGTGCATTGATCGCCATCCTCTTGCAGTTTCTATACGTTGCCCCCCTTCCTCCCATTATTAGATGTTGCAGGCTAAGTCGATATGTACAAGATGTATAATTGTTGTCATAATATTTCACTGTACTCTTTGGCAACGTTCCCGCTAGATGGTTAGTAGGTGTTCTGTGAGTCGTTTTCCTGCGGAGTGGGTATATCCACGTACCTCAATGCGAGATTTTCCGTCGAATTCAGCAACCATCTCTTGTCGATCAGCGTCGTAGACCAGGACCACTTCCCCGTCGTCTTCTCCGTACGAGTAGCCCTTGGCCTTGTGACAGGTGACGTCATCGAAGTTGACTGTGTACGGGAAGTGCAGCAGAAGTCTGTTGTCGCAGGTCGGCACAACTGGAGACACAACAAGAAAGGTTTTTTTGACGCGCCACATGATACATTCTTCACTAATGAACAACGTGGCCGCTTCGGCAAAAATATCCGCTACGATCTTGAAAGTAGAAGGAAAGTGAACAACATACACACAGATACAAGTGCGTAATCGGGTCGAGCATTCACTTGAACATTCCATGTTTAAAAATCATTGAAAGTAGTTCCTACGCAACGATTAGAGAGTTAATAATGTGTTTAAAGAGTTGTCATAACTGTATATAGCAGTTGCACATATTATGTCGTAGTGGATACGACGTAGGTTTGCTTTTTGTAACAAAATTAATTGTCAATGAAACGTGCTAAATGGGGCTCCTAGTCATGTATCTGACTTACTTGGGCCGACGGGAATACACGTGCAGGGTTCGTCCGAATCCATAAAGATGAAGCCTACTTGACACTCGAAGATATCCATGTCATTGTCCTTGCTCTGGAAGAAGCGTGGGTCTGCCATTGCCTTATATGGGCACGGGGCTGCAAATATAACAGGAATTAAACAGACATTGACATGTGCATGAAATGAAATACAGTATCCTGCAAATTAACGCAAAGTATGGATACTTCAGTTTAATAAAGATGGAGGTTAACCTCTGTTTTATATAATGTGTATTCATGTATGTATGTGTTTGTGTGCATATGTGTAAATGTGTGCATATGTGTATATATGCGTATATGTATATGACTGTATTTGTGTATGTATGTATTTGTGTTTGTATGTGTGTATTGATATATTCATGTATGCATACATATATATATATATATATATATATATATATAATGCATGTATGTACGTATAATTGTATGCTTGCACGTATGTACGTATGCAACTATGTATGAATGTATTTATGTAAGTATGTACATATGTTTGTACGTATGCACGTATGTATGTATTTATGTGTGTGTTTTACTTGAAAACACAAACCTTATTGTTTAATGCCAATAGATGATCATTAAACTGAAGCCTACAAAGACATACGATTCGATCACAAAATACACTTCGCTGAACACACATAACGATATTGTTACGACGCGATGTCGGATGTGCTCACCGTACGTGGTAGATGGTGGGATGTAGTCAACGACGTCACCCACTACGCAGTTGGCGTTTTCCGGCACGCTTCTGACACACGTCAGTCTGGCCTGGTCCCAGAACAGATCTCCACAAGTCGGGTGGTAGACGCGGAAGTACCATGATCCGTCCATGCGGTCGATCTTGTCGCAGATGTAGTACAAATGGCAGTTGTCCGGGTCGGGGAACCACACTTGGCCCTTCGTGTAGTTGCATCGCCTGCAGTCGGGGTAAGGCGCTAGAACAACAACAATATAATTGCTTGATTACATTTATGTGTACAAAGTTGTCAACGGAATTGTGTATAGGCGTTCATAATATTGGTTGTGTCATACATTTGCACCAAATTCGATTCGTGTCGAAATTATAGTTTCGTTTCGTAATATTTTTTTTTTTTTGGTGAACGGGCATCGAACATTTCATAATGTGCAGAGGTTTGGATATGATTATCAGCGATCAGAATCTTTCCATGGATTGTAGGTTGCTTTTGATGAGTGATCGTCTATGGTGTATTAGTGCAATAGTTGTTCGGCGCGGCTTTCCACAATTAGAACAAGCATAATCGGAATGTGGTGAGGGTGGTTTATATATATGCTCAATGGCTCTAATGATCACGATCGCACTTTGTTTGGCTATGGTTATTACTCTGTTGAGTTGCTCTAAATTAAAAGGTGATTAGTCGACGACACACATTGCCAATTTTGATTGGAGCAAGTCTTGCGATCGTGATTAGGGCATCGGACGCTCAATAGAGAGAACCTGGGTTCAAATCAAGTGCTGCAGTGTTGAACATTGATGAATTTCGTTCAATCTGCGTTATTCCAGTTCATTCGACTGGACCCGAGGATAGGCAATGGTGGATATTTGTGTACGAATATTTTTTGCACATTAATTGCTTTAAAAAATCGGGATGGTGTTCCATTAAACAAGTCTGCCGGGTATTAATGGGTAAAGCTGTGGGCAGCTTTGAGGACTGATATAGAAGAAATTACCTTTATAGTATATGTCCAACCGTTTGTATGGGATACTTCACATACGATACGATAGGTTGAGAGTGAAAAGTTCGTTACTTACGAGGTTCCGTTGTCGTCGTTGGCTCGGTCGTCGTTGATGTCGGCTCTGTCGTCGTTGATGTCGGCTCAGTGGTCGTTGATGTCGGCTCAGTGGTCGTTGACGTCGGCTCAGTGGTCGTTGACGTCGGCTCAGTGGTCGTTGATGTCGGCTCAGTGGTCGTTGATGTCGGCTCGGTGGTCGTTGATGTCGGCTCGGTGGTCGTTGATGTCGGCTCAGTGGTTGAGGTCGGTTCCGTGGTCGTTGTTGTCGGACACGGAATGAAGCACCTCTGCATTTTATAGTAGGTGATGTTTTCCTGTGCACCGTTGACGCCAAACGTCACGCACCACTTACTTGTCGAACTAGAACCCGATTTGCCGCACGACTCTGTGCACGCCCCCCAGTCGGACCAATCTGAGCACTCTCCTGCCAGCAATACGTATATATATATATATATTGATGATGTATATACCGATGCAATTACAATACGAAATGAACATGTTAATTATGGAAGAAATGTCGTTCAACATGTGTTTCCAGACTACCATTACAAATATAAATTATTCACCGAAACTTAAACAGTTCCATTATTAAAAAACACCTTATTCTGGAGACAAACACCGTTCAGAGGAACAACATATAAAACGAAGTACGTGCAGACAATTCGTCTTACACTTATACAATATGGCATATTATTCCTTGACTGAACATTTGTGAGATACGATGTGGTGCCACTTGATAAGAACTTACCGCTTTTCCTGGCGCCCGCCTTAAACACCTCGCCCAGAACGTCAGCAAGCCTCTCGTCAACGTCAATTTCGATAACATCACCTGTTGGTCGAGAAGAAGATGAATATCCCATGAGACCTTCACATCGTGTGAGACCAAACCTTACAGTGTTCAACATTCATTATCAAATCACAACACAACTCCTGGAAACTTTAACCTATTTAGTGAACAAGACGAATCAGTGAAATGTTATGTTGAATAGATTCGAAAGCCTGTTACATTGGCACGTTTGCTGTTTGTACCATAATTCCACAACAGTTTTGTTTATACTATAGACGTGCTGTTTTATAACCAAGAAAAGGAACCGAATTATCGGCATGATTCCAACAAGGTAACAAGTTAATCAGCAACCTTTATAAATGCAGGAATGACCATAGAGAGACACGTGACATCGACTTAACCTGATATGAAAACTGCTACATTTGGAAACAACATGCTTATGAACCTGCTTCATAACAGAAATAGAAAACCACCCTTGTATGACTATGATAAAAATATGGCCATCTTCGTTTCCAGAAAGACGACAAATAATATATCGACTATAATAATGGGATTCCTTTTTAATACTTATTTCTTGTAACTAAGACAAGTATGATTGAAAATTAAGTGCGCTGTCGACTTACTCAATTCCACACAGCCTAGACGAACGAGGATGGCGTTAGCAATTCTGGAAGAAGTGGTTTGCTGGTCGGCACGGAACACGTACTGAGAACCGTCGGCGAACAACAGAATGTTCTTTTCGCTTCCAGTATCTATAAGCATTGTACATAATATAAATGAGATAATATTTGGTATCGGGTATTTCGGTAAATAAAACACATACACACACAAAATCAGAAGTAATGCATTGATTAAATTATTATGACATATTGTAATTAACGGTCCTATAGCCTTTTTGCCTCTTATCATTTAGGTGTATTTGATACAATAGTATAATGGAGGCGACATTCTACATGCTAGGTAACTCAAATCATTATATGTGTTTACTACGAATTCATTGAATCAAAACGAACTATACAAAATCATGCAATATTAAAAGAAAAACATTTCGGTGTGGTCAGGTTAATCAAAAATGGAGGGTGAAGCATCTGGGAGCACAGTAAGGGGTCAAGATGGCCTAAGCATATAAGTCAAGTCAAGGGGAGATGTTCAAAATACTTACGGACAACATACACGTCAGCATTCGCTTTCAGCGCCTCAGAAAGTTCGTATGCTTTGTCGGCAACGAGATCATCTGGTCCGTCCGTGAAGAAAATGGCTACACGCGGGTAGCTGGGGGTGCCGCTCGAGGTGAACATGTCATTGACACCCGCCATGCCGTTGGCTGCGCAGCCTGTACCGCCGACGTAACTCGAAGCCCAAATGTTGGCTGCAATCACTGACTGATTATAGCTATCAGTCAGCGAGAAGACGGCATCGGCGGTGGCGCTGTACTTGACGTAACCGATATGCATCCCGGACTCGCTGACTGGCAGCGATCTTTCGATGTCCATCGCTATCTGTTTGAAAATGTCGAAGGTGAGACTGCCAATCAATGTGGAACTGTCGAAGGCGAAGATGATGTCGGCCGGACAGCTGGACGGCAGATCTGTAGCACAAATAGGGACTTGATGAGCCTAATACTAGCGTCATGAATCGTACGAAATGCTGTGAGATTTGTGAACGACAGAACAATGTATCAAACGTTAAGGCTTAACGTATAATGATGAATCCATAATTATACCTGTTTATAGATTAGTACGTATATCTGAAATAGCTTAAAAATAATGTGTACATGCGTGGGTATTATACCATCTGAAAGACATGCATTAGATAAGATAAAAGTAATACGGAGAAAAGCAACTAAAATCATTCCAGAAGTGAAATACCGTAACTATGATAAAATATCTAGAGGTCAACTAAAGTATTTAATATATTTACTCGGGGAGGGTATAGCCCAATTGAAATATACGGATTACTTACCAAGGGAACAAGAGATTGCGTTGCAAGGGATGCTCTTCTCGAGGCCGGAAACGGTTAAACGTTGTCTCGTGCCTCCCCCACAGGTGACGCTGCAGTCGCTCCATGAATTCGTCCACATGCCTACAAATACGCACACCTACATTTACGGAGAAACTGTATTTAATAACCTATTGTAGAAATAAAATCGCACTATTGTAAATATGATATAGTACTGCTGAACAGCACCCATGATAAAATTGCCTGTCATATTTTGTATCTATTGATGTCGTCGACAATATGGGAGTTAAACACTTGACGTAGTCGGAGGTAGGACTGATGATGAATGTGATGTTCACGATGTTGACAATAGTGTTGGCGATGGCGCTGAAGATGGCAGTGTTTGATTCGATTTCACATACATTATTATTGCTATTATGATTATTAATATTATTATCATTACTGTTACTATTATTATCATATCCAACTTGTTTACTTATTGCATTATTGATCAATGTGGATTAAAATCCCATAATGCAAAAGTATTAAACATTATGCTATATGTATTAATTTTGATTTGCAACGAAACTTAAGAAACATAGTCTTACTCTGGCATCGCTGAGTGTTGCAGTCGACAACAATCTTCTTACAGTCGAAAGTCTCTGAGCTGCCCGGTGAAAGGGGGCACGTCTTTGTGATGACCGATTGGTGACCGCCGTCGCACGTTTCCGAACAGAGTCCAAACGGAAGCACTGGCTCACCTGCAGTCAATGACAATACAAATTATCATTTTTATTGTGATCTCTGTGTTCTTGTCCATTTGAAATAGCGCAATTGTTTGATTAATTTATTCATTATTATGCATTCTCGTGTTGAGTTGGTAACAGTGAGCGAACGGTATCGACCAAACTATTGTGCTTCCTCCACCTGTGGAGATACAACAATATAAATTATCTTTCCTGTTGTCACCTCGGGATCCCTATTCATTTTGTCCAATCAGATCATATGTGATTGCTACCTTCGTCGTTGTACGAACTTATTAATTTGATAGTAATATATGAATAATAAAACACATCGTTGTAGACAAATCTAACACGAACGAACGACCAGGCAACAGGACTAAGCAATATGTTTTACAATAGTTATGTTCTGTTACGTATTTATATTTCTCTGTGTAATAGGTGGAATAGGCGATTGTATTCAGAATAATATGTACGTCGATAACTGAGGTACACAATTACACACTGATACATTTCGAATAGATACCTTATATGAAATTAAATACTTAAAACCATTTATAGAACTCTAACAAAAAACGTTTGACGCATTGACCAGGCCTTTGTTAGAACTTACCTAAAACGTGAGATAGGCATCCCAACAACACGATTATTCGTATGAGGGACTGCATTTTTCCTGGGATTCGACACTGCAAATGGAACATTTCATGTTTCTTTTCATGTATATTTCATATGTATGCATGTACGTACGTACGTACATACGTATGTATGTATGTATGTATGTATGTATGTATGTATGTATGTGTGTATGTATGTAGGTGTGTATGTATGTATGTATGTATGTATGTATGTATGTATCTATCTATCTATGTATGTGTGTAAGCACAGTGTTTACATGAAAGAGTGTGTATGTGTATATGTTTGAATGTACGTCGACCTGCAGTAAGACAAGATTTGCATGTGAGCAGACTTACCGCAGGACCAGTGTATGTCTGCCGCTGATGCGCTGGTCGAGATGGCCTTCGATGCAATGATGGCTGAAGACGGCCTCTGGTTGTTTATGTAGTGACAAACATCGAAGGTGTGGGCTAGACAAACGATCCTGAGGCGCACCCCGCATTAGTGAGTTACTGACATCGGATACGGTTACATCATCTATCTAAGCTATTGCACATAATTTGAAAATTTGAGAATACTACAGAAACACACTGATGTAACAAGACACGGCCACATCAGTTCGGATTATCATTCATTTACCCTGCCATTTCAATCATTCGAGGCAAGAATGCAATTTTTCTCGCTGGTGACTTGATAATAATAATAATAATGACAAATTTCTATAGCGCCTAAATCCCCAGGAATCTGAGCTTAGAGGCGCAACATAAAAAATCATTGGGCAAAATCGTTAACAGGGACAAGCAAGAGTCGTTATTAGAGCAAGGGACCGCCGAAGGTTAGGGGGAATGCAATTTCAAATAAATAAGTCTTTAGTTTTTTACGTAAAGTATTTATAGTCTGAGATGATTTTAAAGCGGTAGAAAGTTGATTCCAGATTTTGGGTGCAGCTACAGAAAAACCTTTTGCTGATATGAAGCTTGGTTTTCGGAACAAAAAGTAGTTGTGAAACAGATGGTCTGAGATTCCTGGAGATATCGGAAAACGAAGGAGACTAAACAAATAGGATGGGCGTTGCGTGGGGTGGTGTAAATTGTTGTTCATTTGTGAAAGTAGTTCGGAGTCAACATTGCCTATCTTTCAGCAGAATTTGTATTTTATTTTTGACAACAACACGATACAACAAGAGTAGCATTCTTTCCTGTGGCGTTTGGTGGCGAGTTGACATGCTGTATGTCCACAGCATTATAACGTTTCAGCAAGACATTAATGTAAGTATAAAATAATGAAATGTGAAAATGTTCAGAGTATTGGCAATACTCTTTGATACTACGCAATTACAAAAGTGATGTTGTTTTGTCGTCATCGTCGTCATCGTCATCATCGTCATCATCAACTTTATCATCATTACACGATTATACGTATAATTAACCTTACTACTAATACAATCGCAACGTTATCTTCATCACCGTCATGATCACGGTCATCATAATCATCATCATCATCATCACCACCACCACCACCACCACCACCACCACCACCACCATCATCATCATCATCACCACCACCACCACCACCACCAGCACCACCACTACCGTCACCACCACCACCACCACCACCACCACCACCACCACCACCACCACCACCACTACCACCACCACCACCACCACCACCACCACCACCACCACCACCACCACCGTCTAATCTTCATCACAATCATCATGGTCATTCTCGTATCTAGTGTTCTTGATGTCTCCCAAGTGATAAGCTGTTCTCCATCTGGGCGTATCAAATCATAGACAACCCCATAGGTTAGGACTTTTTATGTATTTTCTTTGCGCCAACGTATGACTTCAGAGAAAGAAAGAGAGCAGAGGAGAGCAAACAAAATGATACAAAAACTGAGGATTCTTAGTTACGAAATATGCCTAAAATGCGGCTTAACAACACTAGTGACCAGGAGATTGAGAGGAGATCAGATAGAAGTGTTTAAAATAATGAATGGTTATGAAAATATTGATAGGAATATTTTTTCTCAGTTAAGAAAGATAGAAGGACTAGAGGACATGAAGTTACATTAAGCAAAGGAGCAGTGTAGATTATATATAAGAAAGTTCTCATTTTCACAAAGGACTATAAATGAATGGAACAGATTATCTGCTGATTGTGTGGGTGCCAGTAGCGTGAATATGTTTAAAAATAAAATCGACACATACCTCAGAAGGGCGGGATACACATAGATAAAAGGGTCGGACTCTCAATAAGCCAAAGGGCTTCCTTGTCCACCTGCCACCTAGAGTTAATTCTCTAGGTGGCAATCTGGTTATATCTTGTTAAAGGTTGTCGACTAGTATAGCCTTGCTAAATGTTGTGGTAGTTTGCTAACATATAACAAACTTAATGTGTGTTCCAGTGCTGTTTGTTATGACGTCACGTTCGTGAAATTAGCAAACCACTACATTTCTGAAACGTTGTAGTAAGGGGTACCCCAAACCGATGTTTCCATGTTCCCATAAGCACTTAAGGTTGCCATTTTGGATTTTCAAAAATAGCCGTAAAAATCCATCCCCCATATCTTAATAACTGAATCACCTAGAGCTATAATATGTGTGTCTATTTATAGGCTGTAGGGATACAAGATTTCTAATTTGTTACATTTGGACGTCTCCAATATTCATATCCGTCATATTTTAATATGGCGGTCGTTAATACAAATATCACAATATCTTAACAACTACGTAACAGAGCCGTATAGTTTATGCTTGCAAAAAGCATGGTTTATAGCGAATTCACAAATGCTATACATGACCTTCGACGACATTCATATATCCGTCATTTTATAAACATGACGTCCGTCAAAATCTATTATTTCAATATTTTAAAAACTACATAACATGGAACCGTCGACGTCAGAATATGAGTATTTTAGATGCGACGATTTAAATTATTGCATTCGTATCTTTAATCATTCAATATAACACAATAAATATAGTATCAAATGAGTTCTTAATGAGCGAAAACCTAAATAGATACTTCAGTTTAATGCTTACCTGTGAGATATAACTTAATTACTCGTGTCAGACGCATTATTTCAGGATGCCAAATTTAATTAGTTAGGGCTGTTGATTGTAACTCAAGTAACGTTGGCTAAGTTAAGAAAGGTAATCAAGGAGTGGATTGGATTCCACCGGGAATATTATTATTAGCAAATTAACATACCATTTGCAGTGTTCGACGAGTCATTCACTGGGGGACATTATGCCATTGTTTATGCTATATTCGATTAGTAAGTCTGAAAATTACAGAACAGTGAGGTAAACCTCTGTGAATGGTATATTATTGGAAACGCTGATTAATTAATGTCCACGTGATGAATTTCCTTCTCAACAAGAATTCCTAAGTACGAGGTCATGCTTAGCATATAAGTTTTAGAAGAAATCACTAAGTCGTTAAATAAGATAAAGAAAGCCTTGTACTGCATCACTGATTACTAGTTTAACTAAAGACTCATAACAAATGTACTGGCATATTGATTGACTGAACACAACGGACAACAGAAGATGGGCTTGAACGCAAGCGTCAGTATTGGGACCTATAGTATCCTTAACACTGTATAAATGATTTGGGCGATGATATTACATGTACAGCTCTTTAATCTGCGGATGATAGAAAGGTGGTTAAAAGGGTTAGACATGATGGTGGTGAACATCATTTGCAAGACTATCTAGAAAAATGTGTCAAATTGTCTGACCAACCTTATTCAATGTTTGGAAATGTAAATATAATGCACAGGACATAGGAACTTGGGTGCATAATAAAACAAAATGGAAATACAATTAAAATACTACTAGGAAATATACGTAGGAGTCACAATTAGTGCTGACATGAACGTTTCATAGCATTGTGAAATTGCAGTTTCGAAATATAACACACGTTACACTTAGACAATTATGATAAACACTCTCGATTAGTCAAATGTCCATTTACCATCAGGGTTTATGCCATCAAGGTTTGTGCCCTGGGTGGCATTTTTAAAATGGTATATTTGTTGTTAAAATATGCCATAACTGACACCATAGCATTATATCAAGTACATGGGTAAATAACACAACAATAACCCACTGTATCTACGCAACCATATTTTATAGGTTGAAACCCATGCAATGGTCATTTTGCGTACCGTTGCCGTCCTAAGTCAATAGGCAATTGGTTCTGATTACAAGTAGCAAGGTCTGTGTCCGTAGTACGCGACAAATAAAACTATGATGACCGAGAAGGGCCATCGCTGTATAGTTCTGAATTTCGCAAAGCGATGCGCGACGACCAGATACGCGATACGAAGGGCGATACGATAGACGATGCGCGATAATATGGGGATGTCATTGCCGAGAAGAGACATTGCGCATCGCATCGCACGTAGCATCGCGCATTCTCCAAAGCACTGCCCATCTCGTCGCTTGTCGCATCATCGCGCATCGCCTTGCGAAATTGAGAACGATACAGCAATGACGCTTCTCGACCTTCATACTACATCGCGCATCGCCCATCGCATCACGCATACCAACATACATATCATCGCACATACAATCGCGCATCGCCCATCACTTCACTTATCACATAATCGTGCACGTCATCGCAAAATTCAGACCTATACAGTGATGGACCATCTCGGCTATCAAATGACTGATTGTTATTGGCAAAGTCACAGGGGTGATGATTCAAAGCTTGCCTATGGATATGAGTTTCTGTCCTCCCTACGTAGTCGTCGAGGAGACAATGTCGGTAATATATACCTCCTTGTTATATATGTATGCGCAGTAATCATAGTCTACGACAAACTGGACGTATCCCATTTCTTGTATCGTGAATCAACAATATAATTCACTCGCAACGTGTTGAGATAATATTTATTTGGGCAAGAAGAATCGATCATACGATAATCGGCAAAGCCGTATAGCAAGCATATGCGGCAGTATCATATTAAAGATGGATGACTCAATAAGAAATAACCGCAACGTAACCGTCGTAGCATCACTATCACTAGCAACGCATAAAAACATAAATGCATACATACATACATACATACATACTTGCATGCATGCATACACACACACACACACACACACACACACACACACACACACACACACACACACACACACACACACACACACACACACACACACACACACACACACACACACACACACACACACACACACACACACACACACACACACACACACACACACACACACACACACACACACACACACACACACACACACACACACACACACACACACACACACACACACACACACACACACACACACACACACACGGGCATGCATACATGTACGGATACATACATACTTGTTGTAATGCAAACATATATTTCTTGTTGTATACAGCGTTTGTCAAAATTGCTGGCCTGCGAGCCGGAGGTCCGTGAACCGTCTGTCGGGCCCGAAACTGTTAAGCCCGGTTGGTTCGCGTTGTGTTTGGATAGATCAGCCGATCTTGCCACGGTGGCAGATAACAAACAGGAATTTAAAGAAATGCTATAAAAGTGGTATGACATATTTGATAAACATGGACTGGAGATCACAAGAAATGACATAAATGATATGGCCGGACACCAGAAACAGGGAATGAACATCATATTGGAGGTGAAGGAGAGTAAGCATGCGGGCGGCTACATGTAGCGCAGACAATAATATTGAGTTCGGGAAGGGGGCGCTGATATCGGGGCACTTGGAACACATTTCTATTCAATGAAGTACCCTTTTAGTTAATTTCGTTTAAAGATATTAAAAAAGCCATCTGCAAAACATAAAGATGGTAAATGAAAAATATATGGCTTATCTAGAATCTAACCTTATCTATTTGAAACCCACAATTTTTATATATTGATTGTTGTAGATTCTGTAGTCATCCAATGTATGATCGTGAACGCAGATTGCCGTGTTACGATAGCGCTGGGCTTATATATCCTTCGAACATACTATCCTACATTTCTCTCCTATTTTTTCGGAAAAACAGCGGGCCGGAAAGGACTAGCGGCCCGACGGTTGTTGGATGCCGGGCGACCCGAAAGGTTGATCGATGTAATTACGACGCCTACGAGACATCACGACTAGGGCCTATCGATTGACGTGAACTTCACATTCTCCCCGACCTTCGTTAGTCTGAACAAACAACGAGTACCTGCGAACGCGTTATGGCGTTTATGTAACGACGTTCTGTATTTCCTAACATTTTGTAAATATTACCTTCACGACTGTCTTCTACCAAGGCATCCCGTCAGGTGACGTGCATTTTTGTTAGTAATAATAATAATAATACAGTTACATTATATACCGACCGTGTTTGCAGGTTACGTTTTATGGGACATAATAAAACAAGTGACATGTGAAGAATACATATTTTATCATAACAACTCCGGAGCCATGTATTGCGCTAATTAATAATTCCATGTAGCTACAGGTTCACAGTGACATATGCCGTCACGGAATTTGCTGCGGCGCCATTTTGGGTTAGGTAAAAACAATTTCAGTAGGTTAGTCGACATTAACAAGAAGGATACGAGTGCGATTTGCTGGTCACTGAAAGAGGACTGTCGACTAACAAATTACGAAGCTTGTGTTCAGGGAACGTTCTAGACGTACCGCTGGGCGAGGCACCAAAGCCTCGAAATAAAACAAAACTGGTCGGCGGACTTGGAGGCTTTGAGTGGGCACAGATCTCTTTACTCGAGCACCTGAGCACAATCGAGCAAGCAAGCAAGCGCACGCGCGCGCGCGTGTGTGTCTGTGTGTGTGTTTATATGTGTCAATGTGTGTGTTTGTGTGTGTGCGCGTGCGTGCGTGCGTGCGTGCGTGCGTGCGTGCGCGTGTGTGTCTGTGTATGTGTGTGTTTGTGTGTGTATATGTGTGTGTGTGTGTCTGTGTGTGTGTTGTGAGTGTGCGTGTGTGCTTGTGTGCTTGTGTGCTTGTGTGCGTGTGTGCGTGTGTGCGTGTGTGCGGTGTGCGCGTGTGGGCGTGTGCGCGTGTGCGTGTGTGCCCTTTACAGTATTTGTATTTCGTGTCTGCCTAAACCAACGTATTCGTATCATTGTGTGTAGCATATGTTTAAGCCAATGTCTGCGTTTACTCTGTAGTGTTGAATTTGCAGTTGTTTTGACTAAAGCGTATTGCATAGTCCGGGTCTCTCCCACCGTTTCAAGCTATCAACTTTGCATTACTCATGTACATATCCGACTGTTTATGTAATAAATGACAGGCATTTACTAAAACGATTAGGAAACATGCGTTATTGGACCACACCTTGTTGACAATGAATTCGCCAAAGCAATTAATATATTATATCCGGTTGCTTCATGTCAACTGCCGGAAATGTTGAGCTCACCGGAAATAGTCCTCCATTTGGAACGTCATTAGTGTAACCTGGTTTGTGTGAAAGAATGACGACTGAAAACGGGAGTTGCTTTTGAGCAGCCATTTTGTTAGTTTGCTAGCATTTAATTTACAAGTATTTAACCGTTATTTCGCCCGACTTTGAATTCATTTTCGCCAGTTGGTAGTGATATTCTGGAATACCCAAGTTACAGTAAACATTTCTCGCCTCATTATGATATCCTTAGAACTGTTGCAATCAAAAAACGATGTTTACAATTGTTTCAACAAATGCACAATTTGTGGATTTTATTATACCTTGAATATATAACTTGGTATATCATATTATTATTATCGTGAGGATAGATTTTAAGTGCAGCACATAAACTTGTCATTAAAGTGTAGATTATTTTATAAATAGCTTATACAAATAAACATTCGTTCGTGGTTTGGCAGGATTTTAGCGGGACCACATGATTTTTGTAAACGTAAACAGCATAGTTTAATTAAATGAAAATCTGACAAAGCATTATCACGTACTGCAGAATAATAAATAGATATAGCCTGTCATCTGAACACTTAATACAATATATATATTGTGCAATCTGCGTAATACAGTGAGTAAATGCATTGTTACATGTAATACAATATATTTATTAATTAACGAAACAAAAGTAGTATTACAACAGACAAATGTGTTTCTCTAAAGTATGCAGCAACACATTTTTGTGTAACTCCCGAACTCATCAAGAAGTGTAGTTAAAACTTGCGGCGGGTACGTGCGTGCGTGCGTGCATGCGTGCGCGCGTGTTTTGCCACGCTATTTGTGAGTGGAGATACAACAACGCAAGTTGCATTTGGCTTTATTCCAGGCAACACCTTAACGTATTGCAAGCGGAAAAACAATGAAACAAAGAATCGATTTTGATGGTTAGATCGGTTTATGCATACAACAACAATCATTGAAAACCTTATCTAGCCAATGGATCTGAAGCAGACACGCTCGGACATAGTATGTGCACAGAGAATTAGTACGATTTAACCAATGCATTTTAGCATATTTGCCAGTTCTCCCCGGGATAACAAGGCGTTAAAGGAATACATTATCCACACGTCTCCTCCAGAGGGTGACACGACATGTCGTTAAAACGTGCTAAAATTCCGTTCCGTGCTCGCCAGAGATCATCGTCGCTAGAAGAACGGTGGTTCAAGAACTCTGGTGTAGATCTTGAGCTGCGAAAACATAACGATCTTTTCATACAACTTTTCTGTTGCAATGATACATTTTATAGCATAAGCCTTTCTGTTCCACTTTCATTCTGAATTGCATAAACATGTTTAACTAGAATTAGGAGTCAGGTTGAACATTTTTAAATTCGTTAAAAAGATCAAACATGTTAAGATACGGCACACTGCGATACCAAATAGACCCACTTTCATAAATGTCTACCATTGCAATTGTCTGTCTACCTGTCTACCTGTATAGATGTCTACCTGCCTACCAGTCTACCTGTCTACCTGTATACCAGTCTACCTCTCTTCCTGAGTCTGTCCGTCTGTGCGTCTGTCCGTCTGTCCGTCTGTCCGTCTGTCCGTCTGTCCGTCTGTCTGTTTGCCTGTCTACATGTATGAGTGTATCTGTGCATTTGCAAACTTCGCAGTTTGTGAGGTATTAAATCAACATATTTTTTTCTGAATGGATGGAGCCTATATATATATATATATATATATATATATATATATATATATGGATTGTTGTGTTACGTTATGTGTCGATGCAAGAGCCGTTCACGAAAATGTATACATAATTTCGTCCGCCTAGGGAAAATAACAATATTGTACTGTAGTAAACATAAACAACCACATTTCATGCCCACGTCAATGTCATTTTACCTCAGACATGCGTCCCTTGAAGTAGCCCATATGGTCATCGTCACAGTTGCACATGGCGATTACCATCGGGTTCTGGTTGTTCAGAATATAACCTGCAGCGAAAACGACAAGTCAGCGTGTGTTCACACACGTTATATGATCTGTCTAAGTAACTGGAAAAGTACATAGATAAATCCACATCATCTTTACCGCCTAGTTCAGCGTGTCTGTTTTAGTGATAGGTGTATTTGCGATATTCCACACAACGAGGATACAATAGTGGTTTATTTGTAATGACTGTGATACTCCATACACCACCATCAACGACTACGGTGTTGACAAAAGCAGTCCTATACCATATCGCAGTGGTACTATATAAAAGCAAAAATTATACAATTTGTGTCGTGGTGCATATGCGTGGGGGGGGGTTGATGTTCTCAAAAAACCTCCATTTGCACCCCCTTGAGACTCGCCAAAATTACTCGCTTTAAGGCTCTCCAAACATCTGAAATTGAACCCACTTGAGGCTCGCCCCTACCGATTCCGACACCTATGTATACTGTTAGTGATATGCAGTAGCAACATCCACTGCTAACCTCACATACTAAATGTAACAAAAGAATATGACACAAACATGAACAACTATAGTAACGAATTCTGCAAATAGCTATAATCAGATACATTGATTACCTGTTTGTGCTTGTGACTGGACTAATACATTGTCGACGTATAGCAAGATCATTTCTCCGTCGTAAGTGAGAGTGACGTGTTGCCATTCTCCGTATTGTGGCAGCTGAAGGACAGACGGATACGAACACACAGCATCACATTAGATCGCACATTTCCTATATTTAACATTGCACATGTTAGAGCATTGACTGTTGAATTCGAATGCATACGCCATCAGTAATCATTATGGAGAGATCGTGTAGTTTCAACTTATAACAGTTAACGTCACACTGTCATAGATCACAGTAACGTAGCTGACACCAAACAATTAACTGCGACAATAGTACATCTTAATAATGTAAAACAGGAGTAAAACACGATTTGTGTTACGGAACGTGTCGAGCTACTGGCCATTTGTCTACACCAAGTGTATATCAACATGCTAATTTTAAATTAATTTAGCCTTGAACTGTACCCGCTATACGACAGACCTGTTCATTCGTACATCATCTCGAAGTATCTGGAAATAATTCAGCTACGGTGAAATTACTGCACGAAGACTATTCGCTAACATATCATACCACTGTGTATACCCATATGAATCATTTATACATTTGAATTATCTGAAGCTAGGTGGACTGGACTAAATTGCACATATGCCGAGACGGCAGCAAGAGATTGCTAGTCAGGGTTCTCTCATGTGAGACTTCGATGTTCTAAACACAACGTCACGTGCCTCACAACTAACTTTACATCGCGTCCACATCATAACAAACTCAAGATATGTATTTGTTGTATAACACTGCTACTAAGCACATTTACACACGCACACATGCACACGCATACGCATACGCACACACATTGTCACCACACACATCAAACCAGAACGCACCGTTTGTTTGGCGACCATTACTGGCGGGAAGTCTCCTGCCGCGATGCCGCCCGTCACCTGTTGGTAGCCCGTGCCGTTGACGCTACCCGAGATGGCAAAGCTCGCGTTGTCGACGCAGTCTGCGTTGTTGACGAGCCCAACGTTGTCCGAGTCCCCTTCCTCCCGTCTGAACCACAACATCACCGTCCACTGGTCAACCTCCTGATCCTTGAACCAGTTGCGCATGAAGGGAACCTAAGAACACGACGTGAGGTGAACATGAATCAGGGGTAACCATCTGGAACAGTTTTACTAATGCCATAGTATTTCAATAGCGGTGTTACATTTTCAGTGCTATTGGGATAAGGTCACAACTATTGCTGTATAATCGCGATAGTACCAAGGAATTGTGAATTGCCAGAAAAGCAGTCCTAAAGGACAATTAAGTAGCATATAAGCAGTTCCGTGGAGAGCACTTGATTCAAACAGTGAATCCGGGAATGATTGTTGATGTTTGGTCGATAAATAATTAAAATAATTAATTCGAAGATTGCTTACGAATATATTGTTTAAGTGAAGCATCACCGAAATAATGCATCAACAAATATCCACCACTGTATATAGCCAGGTACTCATGCATTACACTTGATTGAAGTGAAATGACGTGGAGTGAACGAACTTGCCCAATGTTCAAAACGGCAGCAATATCTCGATTGAAAGCCTGATGCAATAAACACTACACTACCGCGCCCCGTAATTATCCCGCTTTCTAATTTGCCAAAACCAAATATTCAACATAGACATTGATTAAACGGTTCCACTTAAACGTGTAACAAAATAAACATATGAGAAGTGACTATCCCTATGTTAGTTTCATGACACAAACCTCGATACGAGCACGTCCATCGAATTCGGTGACATTCACCCCGAGAAGATCATCATAGACGATGGTGACGTTGCCTGCTCCATACACGTTGCCCTGAGCGTGCTTACAGGTTACGTCATTGAAGTGTTCGTTGAAAGGGAAATGCAGCAACAGATCGTCTGAGCAGTTACGCGACGGACCTGCAACAATTTAAACTGTACAACACTTGTAGTTTCACAAAGCAGTACTTGTAGAGCAACCAACTGAAGCACACCAAAAGTTACACAACAACAAATTACAGCCCATTATACTGTCGCACAACGAATTGCTATTTATTTAAAAAAATTAGCACACCAATTGTTTACACAACTTATAGCACAACCATTAAAGATGACACCTTTCCCCAAACATGGCGGCACTTGGTACGTAGGCGAATTAAAGCGACAAGAGCGGTCGTGTTTCCCAATATGAAAGTGAAACTAGCAGGCAAGGTGACTATATAATAGTTTTTTTGCAATGAGATCTCTGAAACGCCGTGTTCTTTGCTGATTCTGTGATAGAATCGATGATGTGGGGTCTTAACCCGTGGCCATACGCAGCTATGACTTGATATTCTTTAAGATTTCATAGCCGGTGACATTGAAATACACAATAAATCAACTACATTCGTCCAGAGAGCTTGTTTCATCATGTCATCAGCTGTAACGTGTTTGTTGATAATTGAATTCGGCACGATGTTCACCGGTCAAGAGCTGGTCAAGGATCATGGAGCAATAGAACATGGACTGCCGTTTTGGGCACTTGTAGTTTTTTTACAATATGATGGAAACGTGACACATGTAGGCTCGCACATATAAAACACGCGTCGTTACGTCATTACGAGTCTTATTCCAGAATATGTATAACGATCTTGTTATAATTCCAATAACGTGTATTACCTATCACACTGTCATCACCGTTACTATGTCCACTACAGCGTTGCTACCCAGTGCCCAACTGAAAATATCTACTACGAAAACAAAAGGCTTGTGTTAACCTACCTTCTACGACCGTCAAGCACGCACAAGCAGTGTCATTGAAGACGAATCCTTCACCGCAGTCTGAGATCGCACCAACGACGATATTGCTCTCGAACAGCCGGCCACCGACCAGAGCGTAGTAAGGACATGGCGCTATGACATAAACAATTTGACTCCGTATTACTGATTAAGTTAACTGATTAGAATTACTTTACCTAAGACTGCCACTACACTACGGATATACAATTGCTGCTGTTAGCGACACGACAAACTAGCACACGCACTAGCACACGCACACACATTCACTGACATAAACGCACATGCACACACAAGCAAGCAGGCAAGCAAACAAACAAACAAACAAACGCACAGACACACAGACACACACACACACACACACACACACACACACACACACACACACACACACACACACACACACACACACACACACACACACACACACACACACACACACACACACACACACACACACACACACACACACACACACACACACACACACACACACACACACACACACACACACACACACACACACACACACACACACACTCAGATAGTTACCAAACGACGATAGTATTAACACGGAAACCTTCTACGAAAACTTGATAAGAAAGAAACAAGTATTATTATCGTATATTTGGGAATTGGTTAAACAACAATTGACTTGTGTTGACAAAGCCAACGATATACACACATATATATATATATATATATATGTGTGTGTGTGTGTGTGTGTGTGTGTGTGTGTGTGTGTGTGTGTGTGTGTGTGTGTGTGTGTGTGTGTGTGTGTGTGTGTGTGTGTGTGTGTGTGTGTGTGTGTGTGTGTGTGTGTGTGTGTGTGTATAAACGTTATTATTGTCGGTGCTGTCATTGTTTTTGTGCAATCACGGGCTTTGTCGACACAAGTCAATTGTTATTTAACCAAGTCAAATATGCGATAATAATATTTGTTTCTTTCTTATAACATTTTCTTAGAAGGTTCTCGTGTTAATACTATCGTCGTTTGGTAACTATCTGAGTGTGTGTGTGTGTGTGTGTGTGTTTGTGTGTGTGTGTGTGTTTGTGTGCGTTTGTTTGTTTGCTTGATTGCTAGTGTGTGCGTGTGCGTTTATGTGACTATATGTTTGTGCGTGTGCGTGTGCTTGTGTGTATGCTTGTGCGTGTGTGTTTGTGTGTGCGCGCGTGTGCGTGTGCATTTGTGTGTCAACATTACCAGCATGAACAAAGCGCATTGTACACCCAGGAATCATGAATTCATTGTAATTTAACGTACAGCCTCATATACGTGCACACGCACCTTCAGTGGTACTGACAGGGGGCGTGTACGTGACGACAGTCCCATTCAAACAGGCGGCATCTGGCGGCATTTCAAGCACGCAAGTCAGTCTGGTCTGATCCCAGTAGAGGACGCCACAAGTCATGTGGTGGGTGACGTAGAAGTAACTGCCGTCCCGGCGGTCAATCTTCTCACAGATGTAGAACATGTGACAGTTGCGGGGGTCCGGCTGCCAGATCTGGCCCTTCGTGAAGTCACACCGATCGCAGTCAACAACAAACGGGGCTGGGGAATGGAACCCGGTTAATAAATAAATAAATCAATAAATTATTCAATCAACCACAACCAATCAATAAATCATTTATTGCCAACAATCAATTATATCATTGTAATAAAAAGAACCATAATGCACATTTAACAGTTTGTTTTAGACCCTTGGGGACCAATCAAAACGACCACATTTATACACACACACACACACACACAATCACACGGTAATACTAATATTGTCATTGGGAGTCAGTTATAAGCGAAGTTATTGGCAGTTGAAGTGACTCGCCCATGTAATTAATGTTTTGAGTAACTGATGTGTTTGAACTGCTCCAAGATTATCAGCGCACAATCTCAAAACGTGTCAAAAATATTTTTTAAAGATATTACTTGCCAATTCTTGTTCAGCATACACAAAGAGAGCGCCCGTAGATAAGAAACGGTATTTTCGTTTTTGGATTGTTTGCATAGGGAAACTAGCATATGTAATGACTACAATGGTTACTCTGGTCAGTGGCTTAATTTGTTTTTTCTGGTGGCTTCCTGAAAGCATTGACCGTGTTGATGAGGAAAAAAGGAATCCAGCGTACGAACACACCATCTTCTTGTGTTTGGTGATATCTGACGAAGAGGATATATCATGTTGATTTTCTCGAAAACAAAATTGTGCAATTTGACGCTAATTCTACAGTAGGTCATTGGCATGACGTACAACAGCTAACATTGTTGCCTGTGGAAAACAGGTCATGATCTGTCATCACTGGATCATGCATGATCTGTCATCTTTTTTGGATATGAATTGTGCAGTTAGTTAAATTACAAAAAGAGTAAGTGACGTATCTGTTTTACCTCCTCTGCTTGCTATGCATAGCTGCAGGAACAGGACTGGACTTGGAGGACTGAGCCCCAATAGTTAGAGTGGGGGCTTACCACCCAAATAGTTTGTGAATGTTGTGGGTGTTGTTGGTGAGCGTCAGTTGAGTTGTGACCAAAGAACTAAAATTGCATGATCCCGTAGTCCGACTTGCGATGCTATGCTCGTAAACAGTGTAACGCTCCGACCCTAATTTGCAAACAGCACCCCGAAAATACTGCGACAGGACCCGCTCCCCCTCCCCTCCCCCGACGTCATGATTGATAACATCCCTGCGATGAGTAAGACTCAGCCAAAATGTGGAACGTCACCACGAAAAATATTTTCCCGTCCTCCGACGACAGATCCGGTTCCGCTTGCCATTCCACAGCAGATATACAATGGAACCTAACTATTAAGATACCCCTCGGGACTGGGCAAAAGAGACGTGAATGACGAGGTGACCGTATTAGCGGTGCTACTTGCTTATACTTTACTGTTACAAAAGTAATTTGGAACTGTTCAAGGGTGATCTTAATTGCGATGTGGCTGTATTACCGAGGTGATCGTAATGCGAGGTTCTATATTACTTTATTACTTTCTGCATATGTATAAACTTTAAACAGAAAAACCACCACTGTACCAAGTTTATAAATGAATTGTGACTGCTAATTTGTACTTAATCTCTTTTTTTGTTCGTATCGTATTGACCCCGTGTTTTAGTTCGAGAAGGGCATAGTGCCCAGTAAGTCGTACGACTTCAGCTATGTCCCTTCAGCAGCAGCAGCAGCAGCAGCAGCAGCAGCAGCAGCAGCAGCAGCAGCAGCAGCAGCAGCAGCAGCAGCAGCAGCAGCAGCAGCAGCAGCAGCAGCTCACCATCCTCTGCGATTGCGTTGTGTTGCTGTTGTTGAATAAACTTTTAATTCATTTATTCATTCATTCACAGTGCTCACAAGGGGTCGTTGTTGTTGTCGTCGTTGGTGGTGTCGTGGGGCAGGGTCTGAAGCAGGCGCTGTACTGGAACGTGGTCGAGCTCTCCCCGTAACCGCCATCCGTCGTGCACGTCATCTGCCGGATCTTGAAGCCGCCGGGGCCGCATGGGTCACACTGCGTGTAGGCTGACCACTCGGTGCACGTCGTTCCTGGACAGAACAATGTGGTGAGTTAGTTGTACTGTAGCATATAATACTGCAGTTGTTATATCATGCTGTACCGACCCTTAATGCGTATGTCCAAAAAAAATTCGCTGTGTAAGGAAATATTTTACTCCGAATTTGCTAACAGGAATGAATCTAACCGCGGATTCGTCAAGGCTGGATTATGTGCATTTTATTTGAGTAGCGGATGCTGTCACGAACGTGTCAAGGGGATACTGTAAATATATGGTGTTCAACAAGAAACATTATAATATCTGTTACACCCCATCCACAATATTCATAATAAAGCTGCTTGAAGACAGCGATTACATTCATCATTTTAGAATAAGTCAGACTATTCCCTTACACAGCGAACTTAAATTTCCGGACATGCTCATTAAGGGTCAGTATAGCATTATTTAACAACCGCTTTCCTATAAGATACAGTGCTACTGTGGTAGCAGCCGCCACAGCGAACCGGGTATTAAATGACACATGCGTATTCTGCACAACGGCCAAAATAGCTGTCTACGTCATGTCCCATTCGTGTAGTGATTTTGGCAGAAATACATAAATTATAATCTCACCTTTCAATGGTCAGTTGATTTTCCCCGAAATAGAATCCAACACTAATGAAATACCCGCATTTATGAGCTCACAGATTAAGAAACAGCAGATAATGTGGATGAAAATGGTTTCACAAAACAATATTTTTTAAATGTTTGCTTGAATTTTCGCAATACATCAAAAAGTACTGAATACATTTTAACAGATGAGGTATCATTTTAAAGATCAGGTGCAACGTTCCATTTGATGCTGCTGCAGCTGAACCATTCTGCTGTGCAGGCCACGGTAGTCTCAAAGGACTCTAATTGAATGGAACAAATTATCGGCTGATTGTGTGGGTGCTAACAACTTGAAAACCACCAAATACCTCAGAATGACATGATACACATAGGTGAAAACAGATGGACTACCGATGTAACAAATATCTCCTTGCCCACTAGCCATCTGGAATTAACCATGTAGCAATCGTCTTTAATACTGACCAAATCACTTCCTTATGTTGATAACACCATAACATTCCTCAGCCACTCTCGCCAAAGAGGGCAGTTGTGGACGGATTTACTATGCAATTGAGAGCCATATTAAGCGTACGTTTAGTGACTGCCCACAACATGATCTTTCAACACTAGCTTTGAAATAATGAAATATGCAATAATGTGCATAACAATTTTGTGTAAACACACAATACTGGTACGTATATAACTAGGGATGACTATACTTGTAGATAATGTTATTACAGTGAGAGTATTGTCATAGGTGTATAACCATAGCAATAGTGAAGTATTACAAATGCAATCGTTTCCAACCATAATTTTTAGGTGGTGCCATCGCCATCGCCATCGCCGTACTAACCCGCGCAAGCAGGAACGCAAGCTTGTGCGCACACGCACACGCACACGCACACGCACGCACACATACTCACACACACATACATACACACAAACACACACACACACACGCACACACACACACACACACACACACACACACACACACACACACACACACACACACACACACACACTCGCGCGTACGCACATACACAACACACGGTGATTCTTATATCTGCCAGATAATATGCGTATTAGTTTTGCAATGGTCATGGCATGATCGGTAACAAACATAAGATGCTCACGTATATTGGCTTGCATCACCTGTAGGAAACCCGAGGTCGATTCGTACTCTTGATCAGTGTAGTTGACCGTCAGCTGGAGAGCAACTGCGAAAAACACACTCTACAAGCTAACACATCTACCGTTGTTTGCCAGGAACAAACACAATATAGCCACGGCAGCTCTGACATACATTGAATGATCAACATCACGTTAATGCGACACCATTAACTAAGTAAGATAATTTAAAATATACTTATGTGGTATTGGATGCGTTGATGGTTGGTATTGTGAACGGAATTGGGCTACAGGTTTTGCTTTTCTTTGTGTATTTTTCATCAAACATCTGTCAATATTATATGCTACATTTATTTAAACCCGAAGGTCACATTACACCAATCATTTCTGAAATTACGTTTTATGATGGTCATCATTATTATTTCCCCTGGTAACATATCAGATGACGGGGCTTTCAATACTGTTATTATTCGCCGAGAAGGTGCAATCCTTTGACATCGGCGCGTCATACTAATAATAAAAACTATGTTTATTATTGTGATAAAAATCAACTTATGTATCCTAAAAATATATCGCAATAAAAATGCAGTTATCTTAATATAAATGACCATAATATCTTCATTTAATTGCTCCTTGCTTGATACATGCACGATATATTAAACGTTTCGTGTACAAACATGCATGTAATATTGATGTTATATATATATACATACTGTCACAGGCTGAATCCAACATGGCTGACGCTAAGAGCATGTGAGAGCCAGGACTCTGGGCCGAGAACACGTGATCATTCTTTGGGTCGCTCGCAAACACATTAATTGACAAGCTTGATCCGACGTCTGTATTGAACAGATAACAAGCAGTTCAACCGTTAAGGTAGTATTCATATATTATGATGTATGAAAAGGATATGTTGGATAAAAAAGATATAAACCCAACGAACAGTGTCGTTATGGCAGATGCATTATTCTACGTTGGTAATTGTACTTCTGTTAAAAGTACGAAGAACATGACACATGCTTCTCATTGCAACAATATGGCTTTGCGTTGTATTATTGTACAAACCCGCCAGTCTACAATTCGATGTGTTCTGTAGTAATGTATCTGTGACTATGCCCACCAACCAATGACACGTAGTATTAGTCCAACGTGTCAGAATTGAGGCACTGACAGTTGTAGCACTTTGAGAACTCTCATCATTCAACAACCTGCTTCAACTATATGCATACGAATGTATTTTGTCTGATACAGATTGTTGATTGAATATTATAATTATTATAAAAACCACCACAACCAACACAACACCGGCGTCACCCCCGCAGTCACCAATGCCACAAAGATACCACCACCAACAGTAACACAGTAACATAAACATAAATAACAACAGCGATAGCAACAACAGCAGCACCACCTCCTACCATTACCATCACCAACAACAACAACCATCACCACCCCTCCACCACCTCCTACCATTACCATCAACGACAACAACCATCACCACCCATCCACCTCCTACCATTACCATCAAAGCAACAAACTAACTACCATGCATGTACAATAAAGATACATATTTAAGTACTCACTGATAGCAAACATTTCCACGTTATCCTGCTGCATCGACAGCGACATATTGTTAGCGAGCGCCTCGTCCAGAGACCCTGGTCCATCGGTTACAAACACGAGCACCTTCTTCACTCCGGCCCGTCCTCCTATATCAAACATGTCACGTGCGGCCTTCAGTGCGTTGGGAGAGTACGTGCTGCCCCCCACGTAGTCAGTCATGAAGATGGCGTCCTTGAGAGATGCAGATGTGTTGTACAGGCCGAGGTCAGCGACGTTCTCGGCGTTTAAAGAGTACGTGAAGAAACCAACGTTAGTTCCGCCGACTCCAACTGGCAGAAACTATACAGGAACAGCAGACAGCAATCCCGTTACAGAAGTACAAATGTGCTTAATATCGTGTGTATACTTTCGTTTGTTTTACTGTTACAGT
The DNA here is from genome assembly GCA_963995525.1 of Escarpia spicata. Lineage (NCBI taxonomy): Eukaryota > Metazoa > Annelida > Polychaeta > Sabellida > Siboglinidae > Escarpia > Escarpia spicata. Next base: position 40,584,802 of record OZ023218.1, read on the forward strand.
GATATGTAGAACTACTATTTTCTTTCAAGCATGATGTATACAAATAGGTTCAAGTGAAACTAAAATCTCGCGTGGTCAATTTGGGTGATTTCGCTTGAAGAACCGTTTGCACGATCGATTAATTGTTCAATGTGTTGCCCGACAAACTGACAATTAATCGTTCGTGTAAACCGGCCTTAAATAATTATAAGCAAAATCCTGCGAATACAATTGCACGAGTATTGTAATAAAGTCTTCGCAATTTCACTATTTGCAACAGCTGCTAATAAATGCCAACTTCTACAAACCGCCACCCGAACGAACTCCCCACAAGCAGTAGTTGTAATCAAGGAGATATATACTTTTCTCACTAAGGTCAACGCCTAGTTTTTTGTCTGACTTTAGCGACCATCCCAGGGCCAGCTACTAAGCCAAGGGAGATGTCCACGTAAACAAACACAAAAACAACTGATGGTAGTCTACAAGACACTCACCTCCACCACGTCCATGACCATCTGCTTCGCTGCTGCGAACTTGTAACCAGTGATACTGGAGGACGAGTCGATGGCAAACACGACGTCGACATCACACGACTGGGGCGATGCTTCGAAGCAAATTCGTTAAGATTACTAATTGAGTGTAGGTCATCGTATTTTTGAAGCAAACCAGTAGGCGTGGTTGGATAAAAATGCGTCATAACCCGACAGATGTATAATTATAATAACAACAATGCTACCTTATATAGCGCCGGTATCTTCCATTGACAAAGCGTTTGTGACACACCATTTATTGTTATCAGAACGTATTTTGGAAGCAACGAATGCAACGCCCGCGTGGACTTGTATAGATCGAGACCTTTGGCAGATGTTTTCTATTTCCCTTTCCGGGATATTTTACTTCGCTGGCATCGGCGCCAGGCAGAAGGGTTAAGCGGCTTCTAGCGTTTTCTCAACTGACAGTCCCACGCTCTAGCCACCAGATCGCTACATTGGTGGCAGGAAATTATTTGCAACAGAAGCTGCACAATTTGCGAGAACAGCAGGGTTAGAATAATAACAAGAACAAAGAGCGTAGACAGAAGAAGAACGAACGACCTGAGAAAAGATATTGGAATGCAGTACAACCTCTATTGAGAAGCCGGGTGAGATGGTCAGGCCACTTGGCAAGGATGGGTGGAGGAAAAATGGACAGAGGCGGCACAACACATAGGGCACAGGGAAAGGGGAAGGACACGTCTGAGAAGGGACGACTGCGTAAGGAGGGACATGAGAAGATCGGGGGAGGATGAAAGATGCAGAGGAAGCTACAGATATAATACGTTGGAAAAAACGAGTGAGTCGGCAATATTGTACCTGACCCTCACCCCTGCCTACATAGCAGGGAACAAGGAGGAGAGAAACAACCACCAAGCTGTTTTCTCGAAAGTGTCGTTCGTGCCAGCTGCGGCGTGATCTCACCTGCGTCACAACTGAAGCTATTGCAAAGTATCTCCTCCACCCCCCCTGTACCGTTCACCCGGCTTCTTCTGCCTCCTCCACAAGTGGCGGTGCAGGCGCTCCATGTTGACATTTCATCTAAAAATACAAATACATTTATTTCAGGTAAGACCAACAAACAACTGGTAAATATAAATAGGCATACAATATTTAGCTTTTAAATGTAAATCAGTTAGAAATATAAATAGATACAATAAACATCAAATCAGATACTAAGGCAACAAAGTTAATAAATACATAAGTTATAATAATTATAATAAATAATTATATAAATATATAAAACATTATGTAAAATCACCGTTGTACAATATACAGCAATTCAGCCCAGCTATTCAACATGGGTCCATTAACAATATCAACAATTGTACAAACATTTTAATCTGTCAATGTCAATGCTTAGAAAACAGTTTTCTAAAACCTTAAAACGTTCTTGCGCAATAAAGCATGAAATGGGTCAATAGCATTATAAACAAATGCATCCTACTTACGTAATTTGACATATAACAGTTTCATCTAGACGTTTTTTTTCGATATACCTATCATTAGTTCCATAGCCCATAGGCCGATTACATGTTCTCCGTATTGGTGGCGTTGATATACGTATATATAAATACCGACAGACGGACACAATAATGCTTACGTTTACCCTCATGCCAATAGCATACCAATACGAATATCATTTAACAAGTCTACACTATCACAACTAGGGCCTATCGACGGACGTGAACTTCACAATTCTCTACGACCTTCGTCAGTTTGAACAAACAACGAATATCTGCGAGCGCGTTACGATGATTATTTAACGATGCTGTGTATGTGTATTCTAACATTTCGTAAATATTACTGTAACGACTCTCTTTTACCAAGGCATCCCGTCATGTGACGGACATTCCTGTTAGTCGACTTAACGTTCTACTCACTGTCAGGGCAGGCAAACGTGTTGCAAGAAGCACTGTAGGACTCGCACACATATTCTAGCCCGTCGTCGCTCGTACAATATTTGCCGGCTGCCACTGACTGACCTCCGCACGCGTTGTCGCACGGTGTCCAAAACAGCTCTGAATACAAGCGAAATACGATATAAACACATCATGTTGTATCCATAAGGGTGATCGCTTAAATTCGTAAAGTCCAACAAACATAATGGTGAGTAGTGGTTTGGATGGGTCAGAATCACGAGTATTCACTTCACATATTGTGGTTGGTGCCTTGGGGGTGATTTGAACGAGTACACTACCATAAAATGATATCCTTTATTGTCGCTTGCGAACTTATGAGATCACCCCACGCTATCGCTACGTGTATAATACGCAATCAGTGTTTTTTTGGAAATTTTTGTATATACAAAGTATAACCAAGTATACAAAAACGTAGCAATACAAATGGCAAGGTAATCATTGAAAATGTTATCAGTAAAACAGCTTCATATATGATGCACATCTAGCTTAGCAAAATACCTTATCAAATACATGACAAGCAACATACCGAGTAGAACAATCTTCTTAACCTTGTAAGCGTAGTAGATTTGGTAGCTTACTAAGACATCCAATTCTGCATTACTAAGCAGTTTGATACCGTCAGTTAAAACAAAGTTAAAAATAGCGTGTAATAGTAAGTGGGCTATTTGGGTGGTGTAGAGCGCTTATAAATATGATATACATACGTGTGGAATCAGACACGAAGGACAGCAACATAAGCCAAACTGACAGCCACTTCATCTTCGTAACAGTTGTACTACTGGAACAAACCGGAAGTCGTCGAACTTCGCGTCACATTGACTGTGTTTACCAGGCGTTTGTTCGCAACATCATCACAACAGTTTAAGCCACAATGGCTTTGTTTTATGTAAGGTAAATATATGTCTGGAAGGAAAACATGTTTCTAGCCGTAATATCATAATTACATGAATAAAATAGCAATAACTTCCCATCCATAAATACGATATAATGACCCGATACGTTCTAATTAAACACGCAACGATCAATGTGTAAACTATCAAACGATGAGGCGTTATCTTGGTAACGAACCTGACGAACGCCGAGGATGTAAGTGAGTATTACATGAAATATTTTATAATAATAGTCATAATAAAAACAAAACATTTCTTTATACACTAAAATCCCAAACTATGTTTGGTAGTGTTTACAAGTGTAAACTGTGAATAATAATAAACAATTAAAGATTAAATATTGTAAGACTTTGGTAAACAAAACGTAAGTGGCTTAACCTAACCACACATAATTTTGATGTAAAAATGATAAAATAACATTGGTAGTTAAATAAATAAATATTAGGAGTTACTTTCAAATAAGAGTTTATATATATATTTAAAATATACTGTGATAATAAATACCACATACAAAGATTATAAACGATTTTACATTAAATATATTGTTATTGCCACTTACCGACAGTGTCCTACGGTTGTTGTCTGTTTCTGCTCTCCGAAACTTGTAGGAAGATAACCCATGTCCGGCGGAAGTCTCTTATATAGGTATGACCGTTGAGCAGGTGACGTCAACAAAACAACCATCCTTTAACGCCTTCTGGACCGAGGAGCTTCATCACTCTGACGACATTATAACTATCACACCTACCCGTTTCAACATCAGGCCAAACCGATTACTGCTACCGTGCATCATCCGGAGATTGGCTTGAATAGCATAGGAAATATAAGAGTTTGCTTTGACGGAACTGGGTATTTGACAGATTGTTTCCATGACGTATAGTTAGGGCTATGAATATAAATATGTGCAAGCTAAATTTTCTGTAAGCTGGAAAACTTATGCAATTAATCAATCAATCTGTTTAGTTTATTATTTTCCAAGAAAACCTTGGTGTTTTACACGACAATCTGTACAATATTTGGTATTCTTACAAAGTCAGCTAGCGTGTTAAAATAAAAATGCGCATATTCCGATGATGAAGCTTACATTTCAGTTCAGGCATGCTAACTAAAAAAGAGCCCGTATGTTCCTATTGTGTTCACAATTTGGAATTTGGAATGTACGACTCCGAAGCATGTTGAAATAGTAAACAAAACATCTAGTTTCAAAAAAAGCTTTATTGGCAATACGGCCAAGTCGGGCTGAGTTAACTACAATACCCGTTGATGTTCAACGATGTCCCATTTTCCCACGTGCAACACAGCAGACTTCCTGCTACAAATGACTACGCCCGCTAATTCAAGGTAGAGTAACTGACGGGTTCCCATTAATATATGTACATATGGGCATTGTGGTTGCTAATGGTAACCATCACGGGATTCACGGCTGTCTGTGCACTGGTAGACGCACACATTCGATGTTCCTGCGACTTTTCTAATCTGCCCGATCTCACTTGCACGGTCTCACTCCAAATCAGTGAATCGATCCGAACGGTTTGTTTCCTACCTTTCTGCAATTTTCAGTTTCTCAGTGTGAAAAAAACAATGAATTATTTTCACCATCATGTAATATAACTCTACTCTTCTATGTTTAATTTCGTAATCAGTCGATTTTCAAGAATTGGTGATGCTAATCGACTCGTTTCAGTGCGGTGCTCTCACTTGAATCACTATTGTTCAGTACAGTTTATATAACTGAAGCGCGCTTGTCAAAAACATATATTGATTAACAAAAACAGCTTGTTTTCCTGTTTTGATTAGTATACATAGATATAAATATAAAAATATAAAAATAAACGTTATCATTCAGCTGCTTCATATTAATTAACTTTAGTAAACTACTAATACTAAAACAGCATAACATTTCGTTTCATCAAGTAGACTTACACCAACAACTGTACTACAAAGTAAATATCGCATATGTCTGAGCAATGTGTGAATGCGCACATGTGATGTTTATTTACCTGGCATACAACTACTAATGTATATTCTGAGGCGTGGGTTAAATACAATAGTGGTGAAATGTGTTCCGAGAAAGAACATAGTGTAGCACGTTTCTAATGTCCACAACAGCAGTTTATTCCCAACTCTGTTCAAACGCATTATTCACTTAAGTGTGGACATATATTTGTCATGAGTCAATTAATTCACAGCTGCTTGATGCGTGTATGGGCATGCAGGTGTCAAGATAGGAAACAAATTAAGAATTTTGATCGCGCATTGTCATTATACTTCATCACTCCACTTTACAAATCAGATCACCTCGGTATGTTCAGCAATTTGAACGAGGAAGCGTACTTTCCTACATTACATCAAATTATATTTTTATTAAGAGTATAATGTTTTGAAAATAAAAAGCCCCTCCTGATATCGATATTGCCCGTATCATTTCAAAGTAATTTCTCGAAAATTCAAACCGAATCCATTAAGAAATGCTAGCTCATTTATGTTTGTTTTAGTGCCTTGTTTAAATAATCGAACATAACTACTAAACAACGGAACTTGAAAAATTATTTGCAGAAATAATTTGGCAAAGGAGTATCGCAGTTGAGTGTGTGTGTGTGTGTGTGTGTGTGTGTGGGTGTGTGGGTGTGTGGGTGTGTGGGTGTGTGGGTGTGTGGGTGTGTGGGTGTGTGGGTGTGTGGGTGTGTGTGTGGGTGTGTGTGGGTGTGTGTGGGTGTGTGTGTGGGTGTGTGGGTGTGTGGGTGTGTGGGTGTGTGGGTATGCGTGCGTGCGTGCGTGTGAGCGTGTGCGTGTGTGCGTGTGTGCGATTGCCCGTGCACTCTCACACACGTGCCAGCACACACCCACCCACATATCTATACACAGACATGCGCGCGCACACACACACATGCACGACGGCATTTATATCGTCAAAGGGAAATCAAATCCTTGGATTAATTAGGCGAAATATAGCGTATAAGAAAAAAGAATTAATAGTACCGCTGTACAAAACAATAGTGAGGCCTCATTTAGAATATTGTATACAAGCATGGAGGCCATATCGCAAGAAGGACATAGATATGCTAGAAAGAGTACAGAGGAGAGCGACTAAAATGATACCAAATCTGAGGGATCTTAGTTACGAAATACGCCTAAAAGAATGTGGTTTAACAACACTAGAGACCAGGAGATTGAGAGGAGATCACATAGAAGTGTTTAAAATATTGAATGGTTATGAAAATATTGATAGAAACATTTTTTTCTCAGTTAAGAAAGATAGAAGGACCAGAGGACATGAAGCTACATTAGTAAAGGAGCAGTGTAGATTAGATATAAGAAAGTTCTCATTCTCACAAAGGACTGTAAATGAATGGAACAGATTATCTCCTGATTGTGTTGGTGCTAGTAGCGTGAATATGTTTAAAAATAAAATCGACACACACCTTAAAAAGGCGGGATACATGTAGATAAAAAGTATTGGACTCTCGATAAGCCAAAAGGCTTCCTTGTCCAACTGCCATCCAGAGTAATTTTCTGGATGGCAATCTTGTTAAATCTTGTTAAATATGTACACACAAAAACGTTGATTATTATTGGATATAAGGAGCTTATCACTGATTGCAATAAATCATTTAAATTTAATCACAAATGTAAACACACTGTGACGGCCATGCACTGTTTATTCCAGCTAAATGCAATCTTTAAATTGTTGATCACGATTATGTGATCAACCGGGATATTTCCTACGCCACAGGTCTGTAGTTATAATAACTACAAACAACACGTCAACAGGTGTACCAACAAATATATGAAAGTCAAATGTTCGCAGTTGCACAGTAAAACAGTGCCTCGTATCAGTTCTAATCATAGTTTCATAAAAGGGGTGTATTGTATCGCCGATGCGTATCGTGCGTTGTCATATTAAACACTGCATATATCTACATCATCCGAATGGGATTATCCAAGTACGAGAAAGAGGAAGAAGAATAAAAGGGAGGAGGAGGAAGAACGAGAGGAGGAAAAAATATACAAACACGAGCTGGTTGAGGAAGAAGACAATAAGTAGAAGGAAGAAAAGGAGAGGGGAAAGAAGAATAAAAAAGATGACGAAGAAAAAAAGGCTGAGGAGGAAGACGAACAGAAAGACGAGGAATAAAAAAGGATAAGGAGGTCGAAAAACAAAAAGAGAAGGAATAAAAAGTTCGAGGAAGAATACCAATAAACGGAGGAGGAAGAAATTGGAGGAGAAGGAAACAGAAAAACAAAAGAACAAAACGAGGAGGAAGAAAAAGAGAGGAGAAAGAATAAGAACTTACACAGGAGGAGGAAAACAAACAGAAGGAGGAGGGGAAGAGGTGGAGGAGGAAGGATACACAATTTCCAACATATCTCAAAAACTATTAACCATATATTTCTTCTTCTTCTTCTTCCGTCACAGCTCCTACCTTAGTCACATGTTACGGGACTAGAACATGGTGAGGTGGATGCGTTAGCATCCGACAAACGAAACACGTACATACATCGGGTTAGGGGTAGACACCATCACTGTCCAAGAAATGTTTTCCATTCCCGTACAAACGATCGTTTTACTTCTATCTATGACACACACACGCACGCACGCACGCACGCACACACACGCACACGGACACACATACACACCCACACACACACGTACACACGCCGCACACACAAAGACACACAGATACACACACACGCGCACGCACGCACACAGAAGAAGAAGAAGAAGAAGGATTTGTTTGACCCAGACATTTCAAATAATGCATACAATACATTCATGTAAAAAAATAAAAAATAATACAAATATATAACCTTATGGTAAACATGATATAATGTATGCTAAATAAAAAAAATAGGGTCAGGAGACTCCTCTAAGACTATAGTAGTCGCTATCGAGGAGCCACCTTTTGTAATGAAACTTTAACTTAATCAATACATCACCTAATCAAATTCTTCCAGAAAATGAAGAAGAAAACAAACATAATGTGTATGCATGTGTGTAGTGTGAGCCAGCTTACACGATTATTGAGTTTGTCGTTTAGGCACTGTTTTATACTGTATCAAGTTGACAGGTGGTTGTCGGTTTTTAATTTTGCATACATATTTAGCAATTTTGTCTTGTGCATGTTATTTGATAGTTTTATTTTTAAAATGTTAACATACTTGGCAAATCCTTGTGAACTATGTGTACTAAACTGTTCTTTGACTATAACAGGAATGTTATTTAGTAAAAGTGGCAAATTATGCCTAAGACATTTCTTAGCAAATTCATATGTTAGAACACTTTAGTATAGTGAGTGATAATACGGTAACTTAGCCTTCTATAAGTTGTAAACAAGATTTAACAAACCTGATTATGTGATAGAATATATAGGACATAAACTAACAACCATAAAACTACTTACATAAGATAATATCCGTGTAAGCCAGTACTTGCTAGATATTTTGAATAGGTAGCATTGTTGTTAAAATTAAGCAAGGGCGATTGTCGGGCGAACTCCAGATTTATGTAGAAAATACTAACATAACGTAATTGATTGTATTTAAATTAGGTCACTACCGGTAATGTTAGCGTTCGTGATAAGATAGATAGTCAGATGCGTAATTAAAATCTGTAACATGAAATGTGCTGTAGTACACAGGAAACAGAGAACTATAGACCAGTGAGTTTAACATCAGTGATTTGTAAATTATTAGAAAGACTAAATTAAAGATCACATGGTGGATTTTCTTGTGAAACATAACTTGATAAACCCATCTCAACATGGGTTTCTAAAAGCGAGGTCATGCTTAACAAATATGTTATGTTTTTTTGAAGACATCACTAAGTGGGTAGATGAGGGATCACCAGTAGATATCGTCTACTTAGATTTTCGAAAGAAAGCTTTCGAAAAAGAATGCTTTCGAAAAAGTGCCTCATCAAAGATTACTGCTTAAAATAACGGTCCATGGCATAGGAAATGGTATAATAAACTGGATTGAAAAATGGCTGATTGACAGAAGACAAAGTGTAGTATTTGATGGGAGGCTTCAAACTGGAAATCGGTATTGAGTGGGGTACCACAGGGATCAGTACTAGGACCTATATTATTCTTAATATATATCAAAGATTCGGATGATGAAATAACAAGCAAGGTGTTGAAATTTGCGGATGATACTAAAGTGTTTAGAAGGATTAAAAGTGATGGAGATAGACAGCATTTACAAGATGATCTTGACAGGTTGATTAAATGGTTTGAAAAGTGGCAAATGTTGTTCAATTTTTTGAAATGTAAATGCCTCCACACAGGACATAATAACGAAGAGGTAGAATATACAATGGGTGGTACTGTACTAAGTACTATTGTAAAAGAAAAGGACTTAGGGTTAACCATTAGTGCTGATATGAAGGTTTCAGAGCAGTGCGGAATTGCAGCTTCAAAGGGAAATCAAATCCTTGGATTAATTAGGCGAAACATAACGAATCAGGAAAAAGAGCTAATAATACCGCTGTACAAAACAATAGTTAGGCCTCATTTAGAATATTGTATTCAAGTGTGGAGGCCATATCGCAGGAAGGACATAGATATGCTAGAAAGAGTGCAGAGGAGAGCGACTAAAATGATACCAAAACTGAGGGATCTTAGTTACGAAATACGCCTAAAAAATGCGGTTTAACAACACTAGAGACCAGGAGATTGAGAGGAGATCAGATAGAAATGTTTAAAATATTGAAGGGTTATGAAAATATTGATAGAAATATTTTTTTCGCAGTTAAGAAAGATAGGACTAGAGGACATGAACTTACATTAGCAAAGGAGCAGAGTAGATTGGATATAAGAAAGTTTTCATTTTCACAAAGGATTGTAAATTAATGGAACAGATTACCTGCTGGTTGTGTGGGTGCTAGTAGCTTGAATATGTTTAAAAATAAAATCGACACATACCTCAGACGGGCGGGATACACATAGATAAAAGGGTCTGACTCTCGATAAGCCAAAGGCTTCCTTGTCCACCTGCCACCTAGAGTTAATTCTCTGGGTGGCAATCTTGTTAAATCTTGTTAAACAGTCTTTATAAAGTTAGTTAAGTTATTAAATAAATGTTGATAGTGATATGGCGCCTTGCAAGCGGCAAGTCAAGGCAAAGCGACACTTGGTATGCGATCACTGCCACAGCTGAGTAGATTTTGCATTGTCCGGCTGTGAGAAGTCATTGGCAGAAACCATCGAGGAGGGATTCACCTTTCAGTGGAAGTTGGAGTGTCTGCAGAAGGAGATAGTTAGGTTGACAGATATTGTGAAGGGGATGGAGATGGGAATTAGCAAGGAGTGAGATGCCAGGGAGAGAGGTGTGAATACTAAAAGACTGAAGGAAAATAGCAGTGGCAAGAAGACTGACTGAGGAAAGGAGATTGAGAGGAGAAGAAATTGGAAAATCGACGGCAGAAAACGTGACAAGCGTGAAGGTGACAGGGAGAAAGTGTCCGTAGAGAAGGAGGGAGGGAAGATGGGACGGGAGAGGAGAGAAGAAAACGAGAAAGGTGACAAGAGAAAAAACGACAAGAAAGAATGGATTGGAAGAAAATGTGACAAGAGAGAAGACGGCGGGGAAAAAAGACAACAACCAGACAGATGCAAACCGTAGAAGGAACTAATCTGAGGCAGTGATTGAGGGGGCAATGAGGAAAGAAAGGGTGTTTATGGGCGTTTCCATTATGAGAAAGACGGACCAGACACTAAGCGAGGGGAGGTACGGGGCTAAGATAGAACATGTGACTGAAAGAGTAGAGAAGGTATTGGGGCATGGCAAGGGAGTAGGAACGAATAATGCAGACAGGGAGGGAACAACTGGGAAAGTACAGAAGTGTAGACAGTTAGTGAGGAAGCTAAAGAAGACAAGAGTTGAACTGATTATTATCTCAGGAATTGTTTCAGTAAAGAGAGGAAGGGGGCAACTTATAGAAACTGCAAGAGATTGGCGATCAACGCACTAGTTGAGCAGATGTGTGTTGAAGAGGAGGTCGGATTCACATCTGTATGGGGATGCTTTGTTGAGAGGGAATATATGTACATGAGAGATGGCCTCAATCTTAGTGGAAAGAGGGCAGCAGTGTTCTCAGAGAATCTGCTGCGATCTGTTGATAGTGGGATAGGATGCATCTATTTAAACTAGATTCGCAGGGGGGACTCAAAGAGAAGCCTGAAACTGGAGGTATATATAAAGACAGCACTAATAAATCAGCAAAAAACAGTCTGAAAAACTATTCTGAAGTTGGATATAAATGTGTTTGTTTAAATGCAAGGAGTATAGTAAACAAAAGAAATGAACTAAACATTATGGTAGAAGATATTGACCCTCACATAATATTTATAACCGAATCTTGGACCACCACCGATATATCAGATGCTGAATTGGGACTGGCAAGATATGTAATGTTTAGGAAAGATATAATAGGAAGAAAGGGAGGTGGGTTATTTTATATATTAAAGAATCTATCCAGGCTGATTAAATAAAATTAGAAAGAGAAGCAGATTGCGAAGAAGCTGTTTGGTGTAACATAGTTACAGGAAACTCAACGTTAACAGTTGGGTTAGTTTATCGAAGTCAAAACATAAGCATAGAAGATAATAAAAAATAAAAAACGCTATAAGGGAAGTAAGCAAACGGGACTGTATTATTATGTGGGATTTTTACCACAGGCACATACAATGGAAATCTCTACAGAGTATGGGGTGTGAGGACCACAATTTGTTATTGTTAATTCAAGATACTTTCCTTTCTCAACATGTGCTATAACCAACCAGGGTAGAGAATGTAATAGACATAGTTTTGTCCTCATAGAATAAATTAGTTGACAATGTCAAAATATGTGAGCCAGTGGGGAGTAATGATCATAACCAGATACATTTTACCATCAAAGTAAAATCAGAAAGAAATGTTAAAAAGCAGTAGAGGAGAAATTTCCACAAAGGGCGGTGTAAGGACATTAAACAAATTAAGTATAAACAAATGATGTGGAAGTCATATAGATGTACTGGAAATGATGAAGACTACAACATTTATAAAGAAGCACTTAACCAAGCTACAGCTGAAATTAAAAATTGAAAGAGAAGCTAGGAACAACAATTAGCAAGTAATATAAAACATGACAGCAAGAGGTTTTATGCGTATGTTCGAAGCAAACAGATAGTTCAGGATAAGGTCGGTCCTCTAGAAGATAGTGCTGGAAATATAATATCAGACGGATTCTTAACGCAGAAGACCTGATTGAGTATTTTAGTTCAGTGTTTACCAGGGAAAATATTAGTTCACTGCCAGTACCAGAGGCTAAGTTCAAGGGGGCAGATTCAGACTATTTAGGACAGCTAATTGTAACCCCAGAAATGGTAGCTAAGAAAATAAGGGCTATGAAGGATAGTAAATCACCTGGAGTGGATGGGATTCCGCCCACACTACTATTAGAAATTGTAGAACAAGTTAACGTACCGCTTACACTAGTTTTCAATTAGAAGGGTGTGGTTCCTTTAGAATGGTTATTTAAAGAGGTTCGAAAAACAAGTCAGAGAACTATAGACCAGTGAGTTTAACATCTGTGATTTGCAAATTATTAGAAAGACTAATTAAAGATCATATGGTGGATTTTCTTGTGAAACATAACTTGATAAACCCATCTCAACATGGGTTTCTAAAAGCGAGGTCATGCTTAACAAATATGTTATGTTTTTTTGAAGACAACACTAAGTGGGTAGATGAGGGATCACCAGTAGATATCGTCTACTTAGATTTTCAAAAAGCTTTGGAAAAAGTGCCTCATCAAAGATTACTGCTTAAACTAACGGTCCATGGCATAGGAAATGGTATAATAAACTGGATTGAAAAATGGCTGATTGACAGAAGACAAAGTGTAGTAGTTGATGGGAGGCTTCAAACTGGAATTCGGTATTGAGTGGCGTACCACAGGGATCAGTACTAGGACCTATATTATTCTTAATATATATCAAAGATTCGGATGATGAAATAACAAGCAAGGTGTTGACATTTGCGGATGATACAAAAGTGTTTAGAAGGATTAAAAGTGATGGAGATAGACAGCATTTACAAGATTATCTTGACAGGTTGATCAAATGGTTTGAAAAGTGGCAAATGCTGTTCAATTTTGTGAAATGTAAATGCCGCCACACAGGACATGGGAACGAAGAGGTAGAATATACAATGGGGGGTACTGTACTAAGTACTAGTGTAAAAGAAAAAAAAGACTTAGGGTTAACCATTAGTGCTGATATGAAGGTTTCAGAGCAGTGCGGAATTGCAGCTTCAAAGGGAAATCAAATCCTTGAATTAATTAGGCGAAATATAGCGTATAACGAAAAAGAACTAATAATACCGTTGTGCAAAACAATAGTGAGGCCTCATTTAGAATATTGTATACAAGCGTGGAGGCCATATCGCAAGAAGGACATATATATATGCTAGAATGAGTACAGAGGAGAGCGACTAAAATGATACCAAAACTGAGGGATCTTAGTTATGAAATTCGCCTAAAAAAATGTGGTTTAACAACACTAGAAACCAGGAGATTGAGAGGAGATCAGATAGAAATGTTTAAAATATTAAAGGGTTATGAAAATATTGATAGAAATATGTTTTTCGCAGTTAAGAAAGATAGGACTAGAGGACATGAAGTTACATTAGCAAAGGAGCAGTGTAGATTAGATATAAGAAAGTTCTCATTTTCACAAAGGACTATAAATGAATGGAACAGATTATCTGCTGATTGTGTGGGTGCTAGTAGCGTGAATATGTTTAAAAATAAAATCGACACATACCTCAGATACGGGATACACATAGATTAAAGGGTTGGACTCTCGATAAGCCAAAGGGCTTCCTTGTCCACCTGCCGCTTAGAGTTAATTCTCCGGTGGCAATCTTGTTAAATCTTGTTAAATGAAGAATAACAGGGGTCTTAAGATTGAACCTTGTGGCACGCACACACACGCGCGCGCGTGCGCGCGCACAAACACACATACACACACGCACACGCAGCACACGCAGCACACGCAGCACACGCAGCACACGCAGCACACGCAGCACACGCAGCACACGCAGCACACGCAGCACACGCAGCACACGCAGCACTCGCAGCACTCGCAGCACTCGCAGCACTCGCAGCACACGCAGCACACGCAGCACACGCAGCACACGCAGCACACGCAGCACACCACACACCATGTAGAAACGCCGAACTGCCTTTAGCGTATTGTCCAGAACATACAAGCGAAGTGGAATGAACATAATTGTTCAAATGTTCGATAATAGCGGTAGGTGGAATAACCGAATTTCTCTTAGTCAACAATTGGCTTATGCAACAAGTGACCTGTTGCCTAGCAAAAACGACGTCAATCCATCAAAAATCTGTGGTATATTTTGTTATAATTCCCAAAAGTGTTTCTTTATAACAAAAGCATAAGGCAATGTTTTGGAGTGACAACTGTATGCGGGAATGCGCGCTGTAACCATTAGACTTCAACTATCCACCAACAACGAACTTCAAATTTGCCAGGTAAACTCATTGTCATCAGACGATCGAGTATGTCAAATAAATCGATTAGTAGTTCAACCTATAAGAAAATTCAAACATTAGAATGATCAATTATCCCTTGACTTTGCAGAGGTGCGACATATCAGAGAAAGGCGTCAATTAAAGCCCACACTAGTGGTCTATACTGTCGGACAGTGATAATTTGTCATAAACATTTCACACACCATTTGGCGATCTGTGCTGGCGACTTGCGTAAATTAACCGCTATAAATCACAATCAAAACAGGAAATCTATGACATTTTACGGAAGATGGGAAACACCAGTTAAGGTCAGCTACATGTGCATCTGTGTGCCTGACTTAAACCTATGCACGCCAACTCTCCGTCCTTCGTACGGACTCTCGTCATTTTGTCACAGCCAAGAAATCTCCGTGATGTAGATGGGAATCTTCACCATTTGTTATTTATCGAACAAAACAAAGAAAAACAGGTTATTTTCCGTATATTATTTGCATATTATTATTATTTTCGTGTATGAAACATGTTTAGCGTAAGACGGTGTATTCTTCAAGGAACAAGGAGCAGACGGTTACTCTGTTCAAATCCTGAAGATCAGTTGCAAGCGTGGTCCGATAATTCAGCAAAGAATAACTGGTTGTACTAATCACATTTCAAGGCCCGCACAACAAAAGGGAAGAGTGATATAAATCTTAATGTTGCTATGTTAATAGCGATTACTGAAATGGGAAGAAAAGGCAAAGACGGTGGCATTGTATAATATATATATACACACACACGCACGCACGCGCGTACACGCACACACACACACACACACACACACACGCACGCGCGCACACGCACACGCACACGCACACACACGCACACACGCACACACGCACACACGCACACACGCACACACGCACACACGCACACACGCACACACGCACACACGCACACACGCACACACGCACACACGCACACACGCGCACACACACACCCACAAACACAGCTTGCTCCACTATTATAGCAAGTGTTATGGCAGAGGTTGGTGCTGCGCTCGAATGGATTTGTGTACATAGATGCGATTGACTATGTCAGTCCAGGAGGTAGGTCTTCCACGTACCACTAGGGTTGTTCTATCCAGTGGCATCAGATAGAAGGAACCGATGGTTTACAGTCCCTCTTCCGAAAGACACGTGCAACTATAGTTCATTTATCCATATAAAAAATCCAAGTTGCTTGACAGGTAAATGCGTTTTACAACTAGTGTTTACTCAGTCTTTTTCGTCCTGCATAGCTCATCCGTAGTACTTCCGTCCAAGTTCTTTTTCAATTTTTATAAAGCTGTCTTTTGGCGACTGAATCTCCGCCTACTTCCAGGTGTCCATGTAAATGTTGTCAGGTAGTTACTGTCTTCGTCTACTTCAGGATATGCCCTAACCAGTTATATCTTATTCTCTTGACTTTTGTGCTTATATCCTATAGCGTTGTTGTCCTTACAATATATTGTTCTCTAATTGAAAATCAAACGGCTTCACAGGAACAAAATTGCCTGGTAAAAGGTCTTGGTAAATTTGTAACTCGTAGCTGTTTTGGTTTCAAGATACGTTTTGAGCAATTCGCCATTAAGAAGCAATGACTTTCTGTTCAATTCTTCATTTTGCTTTAAGTGCATTTATAAAACATTACATACTAACTATCTACAAAATGAGAGTATCGAAATACCTACTGAATCAGGCTGAGATGATGCTATACATGAGCTAATTCCGAAATCGTTATGGAAATATCCACACTGGGCATATTTGTTCGTTGACCGTCAAATGACGGACACGTATCTGCGGCACTGAGATTGCTATCTTCGGATGAAGATTGATATCGATTTATACTGTTATTATTACGACTTGATTACCACAATTTTAAAGATAACACCGTGCAACAATTGTGAGGCGGTATAATTGGCTTGACGATTCCTGTCCCGTCTAATTAACCAGCAGTCCCATGGGGTGAGGGGTGATATCAGGACACGAGTTGTTTACTATTATCATTTACCATTGTCTCGTCCGTACCTAGTAATCAATCTCGGGTCATGACTGGGTCACTGAGATATGCGTTACGTGGGCGAACAATGGCTGGTCGACGGACACTTATCCGGCGTAGCTATTCTAGGTATCGGAACCGCGGGGTTTGGTGAACCTAAACCCCCACAATATCTTTGGTGGAGGGGCTGGATATAGGAATAGCCACCATTATTTGTGGAGGGGTGTGCATTTTAGGGCGGACATTTTTGGTGAGGGCTGGATATAGCATTAACACCAATATTTAGTGCATTTGGTGAAGGAAATTTATGTTTTGGTATGCTTGGAGTTTTGTTGTGGTAGTGACGGGGTGCAAGTCGATATTTTGGGAAGCTTTCAAAAAGAGGAAAGTCGCCGTCGTCGGGTGTGTCGGGTGTGTCGGGTGTGTCGGGTGTGTCGGGTGTGTCGGGTGTGTCGGGTGTGTCGGGTGTGTCGACCTACAGCGCGGAAGTGTTCAGAAAGATGCGAGGCAAAACATAGAAAATCATTGCGAATTGTTTTTAACAGCACTTCACCCCGGATATCATCAAGTCTGATAGAACCGACACCGAGAGCGGAGAAGTGCTGAACTCAAACTCCGGCTAGCTCTGCTATATATATATATATATATATATATATATAGTTAATACGATGTTATTAAAAATCGAAATTAGAATTGTTTTACATAATGCAGTTAGGTGTCATATAGTTTTTTAAAAATAACCAAACTAAATATATATGTATATATATATATATATATATATATAAACTATAGGAAGAAAGGAAGGAAGGACATCTCTCTTCGACAGATATAATACAAATAAGTTCAAAACATGTAAGAACATTTTCATTAAACAAACTGTCGGGAGACTATCACTAAGGCTTTCAAATGTGCCGCTGAACACGAGAGCCACCCACTGGTAATTTTAACTAAAACGTTTTTCCTACTCCCATTGTGATGTACAATCACATATTAAGTTAAGTTTAATAGATAAAAAAGTATACATGATGTATGTTGGTAGGCTAACTGCATATGTAGCAGTTTTTGTCCGTGCAAGTGTCTTTGTAAAATATCAGTAAGTACTTTCTAGTGTATTTAAAAAAGCTGCAGAAACTATGTGTGTATATATATATATATATATATATATATATATATATATAGTTAATACGATGTTATTAAAATCGATATTATAATTGTTTTAGATAATGCAGTTACGTGTCATATAGTTTTAGAAAATAACCAAACTAAAAGTTGACGTTGTCGTTTTTAGTTCAATGTTATGTTGTTGCTTGACTTGTGTCAACGTATTCGGTGCTAAGCGTTGGTATGAATGCTTGGCATGGAATGAAAAGATGTTTCTATCTGCAAGAGCGTTATCAAGTTCATTGGTCACACTGATTCCGAATAACCAATTGTTTTTATCCCCGTGAGAATGGCAAATGCTCCGGTTCTTTTAGGAGCAACAGACAGTGTCGCATCATCATTACGGACGGCCTGGGTGATCGAGGCTAGAATCATTGAGCGCACCGTCCCAGTGTGCAGCAGACGTAAATGTTGTTCCTTGCACTAGTTTTACTCAACCGACTCTCGCCGGGCTGCGTGTCTTTACCAGAAAAATAGCCTGGTTTCAAAGACATACCTTGGCTACTCACTGACGTCATATGGTATAAGTGTTTTATACTAATTCACAGGTCTACGTGTACAAAGATATTAATGTTTAGATCTTAGGTATGTTTTCGATAACGAAAGCAAGTTACAACATAGCTATACCTACAAAAGTAGAACATCAACAAATGTTCACCGTGCGATGCGCCACCTAGTGACTAAGCGGGTGACATGGTAGACAAACTATTGAGACAATTTCATAGTGGTTTATTTAATTTTGTGACTTGTTTCAATAAAAGATGTAATGTTGAATATTTTAGAAAGCATAGCATTTCCTGATAATAATTTATTCGCAATTAATGTTTTGTTTTGTAGTTGGCCCCGTAGCCAATCATTATCTCTGCCCTGATTTGAGGTTTAGCCGCTAGCGGGTAACAGTGCAAAGCCATTAATGTTCCACGCAGTAGTGAGGGGAGTGCTGCCACCTCACGGCGACAGGATAATCGAGGCGAGGTAACCACCATCTTTCAGAATTTTTTAGTTGTTTAATATATCATGCTAGATCTTGTTATTTTCTGTAATCCATGCACCCTTGCCGTTGCGTGCGTGTGTGTGTGCGTGTTCGTGCGTGCGTGCGTGTGCGTGTGCGTGCGTGTGCGTGCACGTGTCTGTCTGTGCGCATGTGCGTGAGTTTGTGCGTGCGAATTACAAAAATTATGTAGTATTAAGATCAACAGAACTCGCAAATGCGTTATGTAACCCTTTAATTTATGTTGTCAAACACGATCTTGGTAATGTAATGAGCAACAGTGGGTTTAACAGTAATTCCTTGAAACAATATTGACAAAGGTAGAATTTAGAATATATCCAAATGCTATCGACACGGCTAAAAATTGTTAAAGTTGTTGTCTATATACAGCTGTATGTAGCCATTGAGGTGGCGTCATCATGCAAGACAATGAAGACAGTGACTTTATGCCTCCTGCTACTGGTGCATTTACAAGAGCGAGAATCTCGGCCTGGCTCAAAGCTCTTCTGTACAGACGCAGCTGCAATGAAACTAGTGTCAGTAGCAACAAGAACAAGAGCAACAAGAACAACAACCGACACACACAACCATCGATTACATTTCTCCTTGTTTTTACAACTACATTTACTGCAGACATTATCACATCACACCAACACTGTCATCACTACAACAACAACAGCCACCACATGCATCAGCATATGCAGAAGCAACAACAGCAGTAGCTGCAGCAGCACATACTACTACTACTACTACAACTACTACTACTACTACTATTACTACTACGACTAATGCTACTACCATTACTACTACTACTACTATTACAACTAATACTACTTCTACTATGACTACTACGACGACTACTACTACTACTACTGCTAGTATGACTACTACGATTACGACTATTATTACTACTGTTACTAATAATACTACGACTATGACTACTACTAATATACTACTACTATTACTACGATCACTACCATTACCACTACCACTATAACTACTACCATTACGACGACTACTACTACAATTACTATTACTAATACTACTACAACGACTACTACTATTATCAGTACTGCTACTATTATTACTACTACTACTACTACTACGACTACTACTACTAATACGAATACTACTACTTCTACTACTACTACAACGACAACGACTACTACTACTACTACTACTACTACTACTACTACTACTATTATTACTACTATCACTACCACTACTACGACTACGAATACTATTACTACTGCTATACTATTACCACTACCACTACCACTACTTTGCCGTGCAATGGCAAAAGGCTGCAAGTGACATTTTTACCAAAAATGAGTTAACATCACAATCGCACAATTTGGAGCAAGTGCGGTCTTATTATATAATAAATAACACAGTTTAGCTCTTAGATTGGCTAGAAATGACAAGGCACAAGGGTGCAAGTGACAATGGAATTGTATTTTACAATTACAAAAGAGAGTAACTGAATGTCCAATAACGCGGCGCGTTATTAGGACAAAACATCCAATCAGTGCGCTGCTCTCTTACTCAGTGAAGCGGGAGAAAACGGTACCATGAATTTTGCGAATATATTTCGCGGTTTGATAAATTACATGACACTATATATATACATATATATGTACATATATATGTATATATATATATATCTATATATATATATATATGTGTGTGTGTGTGTGTATATATAATACAGGTATATAATACTCTTAACCAAATATGCACAAGGCGCCGCAAACCAAAGGCAAAGCCAGTCTGCTGAAAGTGTTGACCCCTTTTAATATAGCGTATGCTGCCTTTAGGATTTTATGTATATAACACAGTGGTGTGTATACACGTGTATTATATTATTTGTATAATACAATGATATAATTCTAAACGATCATTACTCATGCCAATAATTATTATCACCCATCACCGTAATAGTTCAGCCTCCACATCAAGTTTAACATATTTCTTAAATTACTTTATTACAGTAGCAGTTATCAGACGCATACGAGTGAAACATATTAGCATATTTCATGACTGAGCCTTAAGGGGTTGTAGAATAACTTTTATTTAACGGCTGTTAAAATAGGATTTTATAAATATCACGAATTATGCCACGTTTATTAATTAACACGTAAATTGGAAATAGTTGCTGTCCGAACTTTCATTTCCAATTTTAAACAAAAAACGCATACTAAATTCTTATAATTCGCATTGTATATGACAATTTGTCACACATCTCTGTCATGTCCACACACCGTCACTATCAAGTATCTGGTGAAAGGACACACTTTCATGTCACACATCTCTGTCATGTCCACACACCGTCACTATCAAGTATCTGGTGAAAGGACACACTTTCATGTCACACATCTCTGTCATGCACACACACCGTCACTATCAAGTATCTGGTGAAAGGACACACTTTCATGTCACACATCTCTGTCATGTCCACACACCGTCACTATCAAGTATCTGGTGAAAGGACACACTTTCATGTCAGCCGACTCCGGGCATGCTTAGGTCGAGAAAGGTATGAGGTCCAAGAAGAATGTTTACATATCGGATTTTGTAAGCGTGATAAGCAAATCTGGAACAGTCATTCTCTTGAGTCACGCAGATTTTCGTTCTTGAGAAAATGGTATAAGTTCAGCAAAATCCACGAAGAAGCCGACGTTGGGTCACGTGAGCATGGTACAATTCAGAAGGGGGTCAAGCAAACTCTTCTGGAAATGCGGATTGACTGAAGATGAGTTCCAGACAGGTGAATTCCTGATGAAAAGGATAGCGACCCATCTTCTCAGAGGAGGAACTTTCGATGTGAAAGACGGACATCGTTGTGTGCCACAGAGCAAGTACGACGACATTGTCAGATAGCATAGTCCGTTGATGCCAGTAAACAGAGTTCAGTTCTTGAGCGGAATGCCTATCAACGACACTTCTTTCGGCATGATTGATACCGAGTGAAACAATGAAGACTACCTTATCTGTCGTAGCTTTTGGTTTTATACCGGTACTTTTGTTTAATTGCTGTTTTAAAGCAAGAATGTCAATCTACGATGATAATACGAAACTGAAAGTTTGTAATTTGCATCCCCGAGGGACATCATAATAAATCAACTGACTGATTAAATTTGATCTAACACTAAATCACCTAACTGATTAAAATTGTGTTTTAACGATTGTGTACTGTCATTTTTCAATATCATTTTGCCATTTCCAGTTATAGTTTCTTCTGACATGATTTAATAGCACTTGCTTCCTTTTGTCATATAATTGTTTCGATATCGATAACGTAATACAATGACAGAAGGGAGTAAGTGACACTAAGTCACCAGACACTCTGTAACACCCGAAGTACTGATGTATAATAGTCATTCTTATAAATACACAATTGCCAGCTCGACTTGTAGTTTGTTCTGACATGATTTAATAGCACTTGCTTCCTTTTGTGATAAAATTGTTTTGATATCGATCGCCTAATAAAATGACAAAAGGGAGTAAGTGACACTAAGTCACCAAAAACTATGTAAAACCCGAAGTACTGATATATTATAGTCATTCTTATAAATACACAATTGCCAGCTCGACTTGTAGTTTGTTCTGACATGATTTAGTAGGACTTGATTCCTTTTGTCATAGAATTGTTTTGATATCGATCGCTTAATAAAATGACAAAAGGGAGTAAGTGACACTAAGTCACCAAACACTCTGTAAAACCCGGAGTTCTACTCATTGTTATAAATATACATAGTCAAGTAGTTCATGCAACTGTGAATAATTGCTGAACCGTAATATGCAAAAATGAGCAAAAGAAAAACGCGTTTTGTCCAATATCTCAAAAGCACCTCGTTGTCACTTGCACCCTTTTGCCAGTGCACGGCAGTACTACTACTACGACTACTACTACTGCAACTACCACTACCCCCAATACTACTACTACTACTACTACTACTACTACTACTACTACTACTACTACTACTATTACTACTACCACAACCACCACTACTACTAATAATAATAATAATAATAAGAGTTACTTTTCGAGACAAAACATTCAATATCGTCTGAGACTGGTTACGTCATGCTGCTGAAAACAATGTCTACTTACGTCGTCAATGCGCCCCTCAAAGTGGGCGTCGACTGGTTGGCTACAACCGCACCCGATCACCATTGGGTTCTGTACATTTGAAATGAAGCCTGGAAGAATACTTTTTTAATAAAATAACTTTAAAGGTATTTCTCTAAAGGTCTGACCTCATTTTTCTTATTTCACTTGTCTTGTGTTAGTTATTTTGCGGAAAGTGGAATAATATCGTGTGTGCAATTGTGAAATATATTTTGATGAAATCATCGGTGAATAACAACACAACGTTTGCGGTATCCCGTCTAAGGATCAACGTGGATTACATGTTTTTGTTTAAAAGGTATTCTCACTATTTTATGTAGTACATGGCGGGTGCAGTGTAAAGAGGAAATCATTATTCATATTATTTAACATAGTAGGACTTTGCCGATGTCATATGTGCACGGTGCTGTGAGATATAAGCTTCTACATCGTTGACAATTTACTTTAATACCATGTTTACTCTGACATTTAGGTCTACATTCACACTCGCCGCAGTGGGTTATTATGCGGGTTTGAAGTAACAGCACTACCTATCACGTGACCTGTTACATAGCAAAAGGCCCGTCAAACCAACAAAAATAGACGCCTGACACGTGGAGGGTTCTGATATTCCACTATGTTTTGTTGAAATTCTAGTCTAAAACAATGTTTCTTTATGGAAAAGCATAAGGCTAGGTTGTCTTTAACAGATGCCATGCCGCACTACCGATATTATAGTTCTTACTTAAATGGAGGTCACGCGCGTAGTTATCACTGTAACGTATGCAAACTGAGAACTGCTGGATCCATCAATTTTGAACGCGACAACATCGCTATGACGTAACACAATAGTTTTGGTCATTTTATAACTTTTTTAATTATGAATGACAACTGCACGATTGTATGACATAAAGTGTATTGAATGTTCTGAATGATACATTCCAGTGGACCAATGTGAAAGCGAAACCCATTCTTACCCGTGATGTCCACTGGACTTCCCCGCACACTGTCGACGTATAGAACCATCTCTGCGATGTCGTACACCAAGGCCAAATGAGTCCATTGGATGGACATCTGAAACAACATACCTATCTGTTAAACACGTGATTTAGAGGACACTAGGTCATTAATCGGCAGTGATCCGCCATAACAATCGTGATAACATCTCACTGGAAAATGTACACAAGACACGTGTTTTGTCTTTCGTAAACTGTAACGATAGTCGAGCTTGTAATGTGTGTGTATATGTGTGTGTGTGTGTTTGTGTGTGTCTGTGTGCGTGCGTGCATGGGTGCGTGTGTGTGGGAGCATGCGTGCGTGCGTGCATGCATGCGTGCGTGCGTGCGTGCGTGCGTGCGTGCGTGATTGTATGCGTGTGACGGTCAATTGTCGGCCCGGCAACTTATTTAAACAAATTGCCATTTGTGATTTAAGCACATTGCCAGGCGTAACGATCAATGTCTTCTTTTTATTAATTAAAACATTAAGTACTGTTTTGTATTATTAGAGTTCTGTGTCCCGGAATCAACGTGAATTGAATTGTTTCTCTTGAATGTGAGAATATCGCGATAGCGCTGGATATTAGTTTTCTTGGTTATACCAGGCTGCCTTCACTGTATGGCACTTCAAATAATATGATAATGACAAACTTCTATAGCGTCCAAATCACCAGGAATCTGAGCTCAGAGGCGCAACATACAAGAATCACTGGGCAAAATCGTTAACAGGGACAAGCAAGAGTCGTCATTAGAGCAAGGGACCGCCGAAGGTTAGGGGAATGCAATTTCAAAGAAATAAGTCTACATTTTTACGGAAGGTATTTATAGTCTCAGATGATTTTAAAGCGATAGGGAGTTGATTCCAGATTTTGGGTGCAGCTACAGAAAAAAGCACGTTAGCCGAAATTAAGCTTGGTTTTCGGAACAAAAAGTCGTTGTGAAACAGATGATCTGAGATTCCTGGGGATATCAAAAAACGAAAGAAACTAAACAAATAGGATGGGTATTTCGTAGAAAGGGTACGTATATGTGGTAGTGGCTAATTTGAATTATATTCGAAATGTAACTGGAAGCCAATGCAACTGTCTAAGTAAGGGCAGATATGGTGAGAAACGAGATACTTTTAGTACTACACGTGGTAACCAATTCTGTACACGTTGGAGTTTAACTAAGTCCTTTTTAGCAATATAATTTAGGACTGAGTTGCAGTAGTCAAGGCTACTGCTAATTAGAGATACTGATATTGTTTTAGCAGTAGATAAAGACAAATGACGCCGAATTCGGCGGAAATCACGTATATGGTAGAAACAGGATTTACATACTTGAGAAATGTTCTGCTTCAAGTAGAAATTACTGTCAAAGATAACACCTAGATTACGAACAATTTAACTGGAAAGTAGTTGCCAACCTTGTTTTGTGTTTCTTAAGAGCAACTTAGAGGGGCCATAGTCCTACCGTCGACATATTTAATATAGTTTTAAGAACATTACTTTGTAAAACAAACAAAGAAAACACAATACCACTTAAAACCATGTGCGGATATTAATTACACTGCTCACGCACGACATAACTAAACACCAAAGAATCGGAATCGCGATAAACAAAACCAGTTGAAGAAGCAGCTTTAACCCACATCAGAGCATCACTTATGGAAGACGCTGCTGTCTTCGTCGCCGCGCTGTCGTCAGTATCGAGCATACCAAAAGCGTTACATCCGCCGCTGTCACCGCCATAGATGCTGAAGGTGGCATTGTCGACGCAATCTCCGTTGTTGACGAAGCCGACACGGCCGCTGTTGCCCGCGTTACGCTTCACCCACAGCGAGATGGTGAAACTCTCGACCGAGTTCTTTTCGAACCAGTTACGCATGAAGGCGACCTGAATAAATTACGAACGTAATACATTGTCTGCAAAGTGGACGAGTGATAGGAATGGGCTAATAAAGAGACCGGGTACTCTCGGGGTCATCCTCGCGCGTCAAGGGGCGCTGCTGATTACATCAGTCTCAGTGCACCCTGGCAGATTGTGTGCCGTAAATCGGAATATAAGCTCAGACAATAATTTCACATGCCGGCAAGTTCCCGTGGTCTTCTGAGTGGTCACCATGGACTGTTTTGGAAGTAGACATAGTTATTGGAATACACAATGCTGCTCAGCGGTTTGCGAGATTGGTTAAGTGGGTAATTATATTGGGATTGATGGAACTGGAGCGCGAGTCGGACGAGTGTTTGCACTGTTCTCGTGGGTGGTACGGCGAACTAGGGATGGAGGGTGAGCTAATATAGGTATGGTGAGTGACCAATGATATTTAAATACAAACAACTCTAGGAAGTAGTTCAGAGTATACCTTCTGTACAATTAGAGAGTCCACTACAGGTTACACATCTTCCTCCTGCGTGGGATACTTTACTTCCCCTGGCACAGGTACCAGGTAGAAGGCACGAACGGTTTATATTGTATCAACCGAAAGGCATAAGCAAACTGCATGATCATCTATGTGCACCATTAGTACCACCTTCTTCAAGCGTGCGTGTGTCTCGTTTGAAAACATAATCATTGCACAGATAACGATTATTCATATGGTAAATGGAAAGCCAGTATGTCATCAATATAATAAAGCGAAAGTGATGGATTCATCATTACCGTACACCACACATATTATGCTGTTTCACTGTGTAGTGCTTTATTCATTTATATCTGAGCGTGTATCTTTTATTGTCAGCGGCTTGGCGCCACTCACCTCGAGACGGGATTTGCCATCGAACTGTGCCACCATTCCGCGTTCAGTGTCGTTACCGATCTCCACTTCACCACTCCCGTAAGAGTACCCCTTGGCTTTGTGGCACGTGATGTCGTCGAAGTTCTTGTCATAGGGGAAGTGGAGGAATAGGTCGTCTTCACACTCAGGCTGCACTGCAATAGCAAAGACGTATTAAGGACAAGACCTGTCAGTCACTAGCCTATCCCACTGAATGGCGTTGTCCCACTGCTGAGCGGTGGCACTCCTAGTAATTGGATTGCATGTCCGCTTAATGATGTACGGGTATTGTGTGCTGTAAGTAGTAGTGTTAAATTGATGACACAATTACAGCTTTGATACTAACTAGTTTTGCTACGTACGATGCAGTCTAAAATGAAAATATCCAATAACACACAAATAAGCGTCATTGAAACTAATCGTTTTATTATGTATAAATAATAAATTAGACATATTCATTATCCAATTAATTTATCTGCTACGATGCAGTGTATAATGAAAATGTCCAATCACACAAATAGGCGTCATTGAAACTAATTGATTTATTATGTGTAAATAATAAATTAGGCATATCCATTATCCATTAGAGGCTGAGCCCCCAAGCTCCCATTTCTTGCTACTGTGTGAAGAGGTGAAAACCCTCTTGCAATTCACCAATTTCAAATCCCAACATTTAATTTCACTGTGTTTTTTTATAACACAAGCAGCAATTCCCCAGTCCGTATTGATGGAATAAGCTTTGTGTTGCTTCGAACGTTCGCCTACAGATACTGTAATTTAACAAATTTAGCAAGGATATCACAAAACTTCAGCGTGTCCAAAATTGTCTAGCAAGAGTAGTTACAAGATCTCCTCGTTTTTCTCGCTCTGTGCCACTTTTGAAGTCTTTACATTGGCTTCCTGTACGATATCGTATAATTTTTAAGATCTGTACCATTACATATCAGGCACTGTCCAATAAGCAACCATCTTATTTGCATTTATTGCTTACTCCTGTAAGAAAATCTATCCAGCTTCGATCATCTAGTTCTGACCTACTTTTTGTTCCTAGAGCCAACACTAACATTGGAACTAGGGCTTTTTCTGTTGCTGCACCAACTCTTTGGAATATGCTTCCTCTTAGTGTTAGATCAGTTGAAAATATTACAAAATTCCGTCGTCATTTAAAAACGTATCTTTACAACCTTGCTTATCCACCTTAGCTCCCTAGCGCCTTGACCCATCTGTTGACAACTGGAAAACTACTTATGGACTTTGAGATTGACCAACCCTTTTGTTTTGATGCGCCTCTGAGCTTGGTTTCCAAGGATTTAGGCGCAATAGAAGTTATCTTATTATTATTATTATTATTAATGGTTCCACTTGTACGCAAGTCGATGAAAGGCCTTTCCCGCTTTATTTGTTCAAAAGTCGTCGGTATTGAATTAAAAACAACTTTCAAAACAATGTGGAAGCAATCAGTCGATAACATAAATGTTGCCCCGTCTGTCATTTGACCGCAAGAGGGCGCCACTCGGTTGCCGTGTGGAACGTCTTATTATATTAATATATCTTTGGTAATAGTAAGGACACGTTGGCTAGAAAGTGATAATGGTTAGTTGCATAGGCGGCTCCACAAAGGCCTGGGGAACTGGCAACCTGGACATTTTGAATTTGCCCGCGTGCCACATTTGGACACGAACAGTTTCCAGTAGCAACCCACCCCCTCCACCGTTTTCCGATGTCAGGATTAGATAGTGTGACGGCAGAGGAGTGGTGCTGATGCTCCGGCCAAAATTCTTCAACAGCACCGCCTCCCTCCTATCTTCCTACCTCAATATCCGACAACATAATATGATTTTGTTCGAACCTCAAGGACGTGCAATTGGAGGTGTTGCCCCGACCCCCCCCCCCCCCACCCTCTAGTCTTCCTTCTCTGGATCTGCCCCTGAATTGTGGAAAGCATAGGCTTGTAGTGATGGGACCTGGGGGTACGTGGACCCCTAGACCTTGGAATTTGGCGTGCCCACGTAACCTTACCCCCATACCATTGAAAATATGCATCCGATTAGGTTACAATAAGCTGTACTTAAGCCGATGTGGCGGCGAAAATTTTTCATCACCAATAATGACTTTGATTGACGAGAATGGCTTCCGCGTAAGCCGTTCGCGCGCTAAAACTCTTTTGATTAATTCAAAACTGCAAACATATTTCTGGCTAAGGGCCTGCCATAGTAGAGTACATACCGAGGCTATTCACAACGCACGTGCATTCGGTCTCGTTGAAGACCATGCCTTCGGTACAGTTGAATATCTCCTGCGTGTCGATGTGTTCGAAGAGCTGCGGGTCGGAGAGTACGACGAACGGACATGGACCTAAGGGAACAAAACGACCACATATCCGGTGATCAAACTTCTAAGATCGTTTTTGAAACATTCTTTATAGTAAGTAATTTAACTGCAGCTGTGGCAACAGCTCCTAACCTCTGGAATGATCTACCTGTGTCAATGCGTGAACTGAATACTCGGACAGCTTTTAAGAACACTTTAAAACACTAGATTTTAATCAATATCTTAACTGCACGAATAAATTTTACACTTGGCAATGAACGCTTTTAATATTCAGTTATCAATGTTCACACGACAATAATTCAAGACAAGTATTACATTTAATTAATTACGATATTTATTTAATGATATTATTATTATTTTTAATTTATAGCGCCTTCAAATGTTTTAACTAGATTTGGCGATATGTAAGTATTATATTTATTATCATTACTTGAATTATTATTATGAACGCGGTTTAGACAAATGGTTTGGCATCTTCCGCGAAGTCCGATTAATTTGTATTGCTGCCTTGTCGTGGCTGTTTTGGATATTATTCTAGAAATCACATCAAATTGTAAAGGGAAACAGTCTGTTCCTATACCCGAAATTAGCCAGCTTCGTAATTTGTAATATGAATTCAGCCTTGAGGATCGTGGGAAGTAGGGAAATCGTTGAACATCAAAGTTAATGCTACCCGCCTTAGCCTTATTGACAATGAAGTTTGTATTAGAACTTGATGTTTTGTTTATCATTTGAACATGATCCGTGGTCGTATCCTCCAAATTGTGAACGTTGTTAGAGACTTACTAAAACGACGAGACGGGCAGTGTGCCTTCAACATACTGTTTATAGTATTAAGAACATCATATATCATTAAGTAATTACTGACAAACAGCGAACAGACTGCCTCCTTTTAAATGTAACTTGGATATTTTCGCCGGCCATTTACCAATGGTGGTGGACGGGCCCTGCCACACTTCGGCTGGTCGGTCGACGCAGCCAGTTTGCATTTCTGGGACACACGTAAGACGCTCCTGACTCCAGTACAACGCTCCACAGTGCACGTGCCACTTGCGCCAGTACCACATTCCCTCGTCGTCGTCAACCTTCTCGCAGATGTAGTACTTGTGGCAGTTGTCCTCGTCCGCTACCCAGATCTGGCCCTTCGTGTAGTCGCAGCGCTCACAGATCCCTACAGACGTTGAAGAGGTCCGGTAGAAGTGTATAAGAAAGAGAGGCGGACATACATTTGGACGGATAGACAGACAGACAGACAGACA
>OZ023218.1:40615489-40617989 GCA_963995525.1 Escarpia spicata
GTCGGCATACATTCTAAATTTCTTTACATAGTAAGTGTTTCTAAGAGGTTGATGTATTAGATAACATAACCACTTTTCCACTGTAACAAATAGGTGTGCTTGATGCATCAGCGCATATCTACTACGACAAATAACGCAGAGAGGGAGGGAACAACTGGGATAGTTCAGAAGTACAGACAGTTAGTGAAGAAGTTAAAGAAGACAAGAGTAGAACAGATTATCCTCTCAGGAATTTTGCCAGTAATGGGAGGAAGGGGGCCGACATATAGAAACTGCAAGAGGATGGCGATCAACGCACTAGTTGAGCAGATGTGTAAAGAAGAGGGGGTGGGATTCGTAGATTTATGGGGATACTTTGTTGGGAGGGAAGATATGTACATGAGAGATGGCCAACATCTAAGTGGAAAGGGGGCAGCAGTTTTCTCAGAGAACTTGCTGCAATCTGTTGACAGTGGGACAGGCTGCATCTATTTAAACTAGATTCGCAGGGGGGATTCACAGAGAAGCCTGAAACTGGAGGCATAGATAAAGACAGCAGAAATAAATCGGCAAAGAACAGCCTAGAAAACTGTTCTGAATCAGGATATAAATGCATTTGTTTAAATGCAAGGAGCATAGTAAACAAAAGAAGTGAACTAAACATTATGGTAGAAGATATTGACCCTCACATAATAGGTATAACCGAATCGTGGGCCACCACTGATATATCAGATGCCGAATTGGGACTAACAGGATATGTAATGTTTAGGAAAGATAGAATAGGAAGAAAGGGAGGTGGAGTTATTTTATATATTAAAGAATCTATCCAGGCTTATGAAATAAAATTAGAAAGAGAAGCAGATTGCGAAGAAGCTGTTTGGTGTAACATAGTTACAGGAAACTCAACGTTAACAGTTGGGTTAGTTTATCGAAGTCGAAACATAAGCATAGAAGAGAATGAAAAAATACAAAACGCTATAAGGGAAGTAAGCAAACGGAACTGTATTATTATGGGGGACTTTAACCATGGGCATATACAATGGAAATCTCTACAGAGTATGGGGAGTGAGGACCACAAGTTTATAGTTTTAGTACAAGATAGTTTCCTTTCTCAACATGTGCTAGAACCAACCAGGGGAGAGAATGTGTTAGACTTAGTTTTGTCCTCACAGAAAGAATTAGTTGACAATGTCAAGATATGTGAGCCACTGGGGAGTAGTGATCACAACCAGATACATTTTACCATCAAAGTAAAATCAGAAAGGAATAGTAAAAAGCAGTATAGGAGAAATGTCCACAAAGGAAGGTATAAGGACATGAGGAAATATTTAGCAAAGATAGACTGGAATAACACACTGAAGAATAAGACAGCAACCGAATGCTGGAATATCTTAAATAGTGAAATTAAGTGCATAGTCGATAAATTTGTACATTTCAAAAAACAAGGGAAACGGTCTAAAAAGAAACACTTATCGAAAGAAGCCATTAGAAAAATTAAGTATAAACAAATGATGTGGAAGTCATATAGATGTACTGGAAATGATGAAGACTACAACATTTATAAAGAAGCACTTAATCAAGCCACAGCTGAAATTAGAAATTCAAAGAGAAGCTATGAAAAAAAATTAGCTAGTAATATAAAACATGACAGTAAGAGTTTTTATGCGTATATTCGAAGCAAACAGAAAGTTCAGGATAAGGTCGGTCCTCTAGAAGATAGTGCTGGAAATACAATATCAGAGGGATTCTTAATGGCAGAAGACCTGAATGAGTATTTTAGTTCAGTGTTTACCAGGGAAGATATTAGTTCACTGCCAGTACCAGAGGCTAAGTTCAAGGGGGCAGATTCAGACTATTTAGGACAGTTAGTTGTAACCTCGGAAATGGTAGCTAAGAAAATAAGGGCTATGAAGGATAATAAATCACCTGGAGTGGACGGGATTCCGCCCAAACTACTATTGGAAATTGTAGAACAAAATTAGCGCACCGCTTGCAACAGTTTTCAATTTGTCATTAGAAGAGGGAGTGGTTCCTTTAGAATGGAAAGAGGCAAACATTATACCGTTATTTAAAAAAGGTTCGAGAAACAAGTCAGAGAACTATAGACCAGTGAGTTTAACATCAGTGATTTGCAAATTATTAAAAAGACTAATTAAAGATCACATGGTGGATTTTCTTGTTAAACATAACTTGATAAACCCATCTCAACATGGGTTTTTAAAAGCGAGGTCATGCTTAACAAATATGTTATGTTTTTTGGAAGACATCACTAGGTGGGTAGATGAGGGATCACCAGTAGATATCATCTATTTAGATTTTCAAAAAGCTTTCGACAAAGTACCACATCAAAGATTACTCCTTAAGCTAAAGGCCCATGGCATAGGAAATGGTATAATAAACTGGATAGAAAAATGGCTGAATGACAGAAGACAACGTGTAGTAGTTGATGGGGAGGCTTCAAACTGGAAATCGGTATTGAGTGGGGTACCACAGGGATCAGTACTAGGACCTATATTATTCT
>OZ023218.1:40622989-40676840 GCA_963995525.1 Escarpia spicata
TATTATATCCTATTTGTAGAGAGAGAGAGCGAGAGAGAGAGAGGGCGATAATATTGGCAGAACTGTAGCAGGCAAAATGAGACAATGTTTAATATATTATGCCACGTAACGTTTCGTAAGGAAGTTATCAGTATGAAGTAAACACTTAATATATGCATCCATAACAACGACACTTTTTGTACGATTTCAACCGGGACACTGTGACGTCACCAAGCGGGCGCCTGGTTAACCAAGACTAGGTTGGCCAGCACAATTAGATAATACTGGTTCTGGTTAATGTGGATTGTTGAGATTAGACGTCACGGGACAACTCACCACTGCACGGCTTCGTGTTGCAGCTAATCTCTATTCCTGAACACACGTCGTTCTGTGTACAATACATGCCCGATGAGCTGTTCTTATTCTTTCTCTTTTTGTTCTTCGTCCCCCTATCCTTTTTTAGTCCTATTCTTTTGGTTCCTCTTCCTCCTCATCCTTTTTCTTCCTTCTACTTATTGTCGTCTTCCTCAACCAGCTCGTGTTTGTTCATTTCTTCCTCTCGTTCTTCCTCCTCCTCCCTTTTATTCTTCTTCCTCTTTCTCGTACTTGGATAATCCCATTCGGATGATGTAGATATTTGCAGTGTTTAATATGACAACGCACGATACGCATCGGCGATACAATACACCCCTTTTATGAAACTGTGATTATAACTGATACGAGGCACTGTTTTAATGTGCAACTGCGAACATTTGACTTTCATATATTTGTTGGTACAACACATATACCTGTTGACGTGTTGTTTGTAGTTATTATACCAACAGACCTGTAGCGTAGAAAGCCGTCTTCACTAAACTGTTGACGTACCGTATTGGTAAGTCAACCTTCTATTTCTAACACACGTTGGTAGCTGACACTTATACCAAGTTCATGAAGCTGGTTAACCATTGTTCTGCTTCTGGTTTTCGTGTGTACATTCAGACCAAAACACGTGGGCACATGGAGACTTTCGATGCCGTAGCTTGTCTTCTCCAGTTGCCTTTTCCTTGGAGTTGTACCGGATTAGTCGACATAATAATTATTGTGAGACATATCTATGACATTACAACATTCTGATCCTTGATATTTGACCCATTCAACAGCATCGAAACCAAGACGTTGAGGAAGGTGGGAACTGTCCTGGCAACCACGAGTAAAACTTCCAGAAACTTGGGAGAATTGTGTCTCAAACATTTTCCTGCTTTATGACCATAGGTACATGTGCCATCGAGAGAGCATTTTTCTCTAATTTTCGTGCATGAAATGCTTCTTTCAGTAATGCTTGGAGACCACTGTTAACGACTAGAATATTATCTTTACAATCTGACTGTTCCTGACAATCCTCTGGGTAGTGCATCAAAAGTTTGATTTTGATCCGTGTTTTGTTGATTGTTTTCTGACACCCTAATGCTGCAAGTCGATGTTCACACATTCTGTGCGGTTCAGCTAATCTGAATATATAAGCACCCACTTCCACATTGCTTTCAATGAATTATACCATTTCAGCAAATACCCTTGACTCTGTCGGTTTATGATCAGTGCACTCTTTTGATGCTGAATCGGCTTTTGCATGCGTCTATGGTGATTTATAAACCCATTCTTGCAATGCTTATGATATTTTGCCTCAATGGCAATTACCTCTACGCAAGCTAGTGTGGCTAGCAACTCACTGGCTTGCATTTCCCTGGCCTGTTTTCTCGGAATGTTTTATCTTGTTCTAATGTTGTATAACTATGAGGCACCACTTCAGTTTTTGTAATAGAAAATACACATATTTGTACACTTAGACTCCGGAGGGAGGGTAGGACGTTTTGATTTTCTTTTTCCAGTTTCATTAACTCATTTGTTGTCGTTCCACTTTCTATCAAGTCTATCTCGTGTTCTTTACAGTTTTATTTCAGCAAATTTAAGTTGACACTTAATGTGCCACTTTGCCTTGTTTCTAAGAAGATCGTTTGCTTTAACGTGATTTGGAAAGCATACATCAACAGCCATCGTATGCAGGTCTCTGAAATTATCTACATTTGTCATAAAATTCTTGTCTGATTGGAGACATTTGCCGTCTTGTTTGGGCGCAGAACATTTTAATATACCATCATCACTTCCACATACTTTACAATTTGCCCAGTTCATGTTGCTAAGTATGTTTCTTTTCATATTAACTCAGTTACTGTCTCTTTGATAACGTTCAACAGTATCGTTTCGTCAAGGTTCTTGCAATGAAGAGTTATGTGATGTGGATTAATCGATACACATAAAATATTTGTGTGAGAATTTAACGGCACAAATTAACAAAATTAACCAATGAAGTATGTACATATTAATGTTAAAAATTCCTTGAATGTCCACACTAACCATATGCCAGTCATAGTTGTGCAACGGAGCCTTGTCTTGAAGCGTGTATTTTGATATTCGATAATTGTAAATATTACACTAAAACAACTTTTATAACACTCAAACACTAAAGCGATGATATCAAAATGAATTAATAGCTTTACTATATTTAGTGTTATCTTCTACACAAAAGTAGACACCTTCTACGTAGTGAATCTGATAACTTTAGACTTAATCATCGTGTACCAAACTGTCCTCCATTTTGTATTGTTTCTTTAACATCCACTAGGTGACAACACTTAGTGTAGTTGATAGTGAACAAGGACAGCACTACATGGAGTAGAAGTCCAAGTATTACTGTAGCAGATGCTAGATTTGGGTGTCGAGTATAGGGATCATTCAGAAAGTCAAAATAAAATCAATGATCTTATGGTTGCCATCTTTATATCCAATATGGCCGACATTTGAGGGTATTCTCATAACAGAAGAGGATTACTAAACCTTACAAATGTTGGTTTCTGGGTTGAATATAATCTTGAAAACACAAATTCCTGATGAACACGTAATTTGAATTTTTGACCTTGACTTGACCATGATCTTGGCCTTCAAAACCGGGCAGCCCCCTCTCAAAAGTTACTGTAAAAGGTAAATATTGTGTTTTGGGCCTCTGTGACAATTGCCCTGATAAAATAACACGATATATATATATGTATTTGATCATTTGGCATATAGAATTTATGTATATTATTAAATCATCCTATGGAAAGGAGTGTTTTCAAAATATAAAGCAGTCTTTCAGAACATTTATCTATATGATTTATATGTCGAGATATTGGACATTAGTTGAAATAAATTTTACCGTTCCTACTCGTTCACCTTGACCTAACTTTGACCTTTATAAGCAGACAGCCATCGCTCAAACGTTTTATATGGTCCTAGGTACATATGTGCAAAAATTGGTGCTTTAGTCCAGCGTGTCACGATTTAACAAAAAATTGGACTTAAACGACTCCACTAATGGTCATCATGTTGCACAGGTGTTAACAAAAGGTTAATAAGAACTTGATATAGCAACGTTGACATCAACATGTTCGGAACTTCGCCGATGGAAAAAGTGAAAGCGGAAACTACATTTTTACCGTGTCACGTTTTATGATTACTGAAACAAAGTTTTTTGTTATTCTAATTAGTTACTGTATAGAGCTTTATACGTTTCTTTCGTGAATCCCAACATCCTGGTTGGAATCAGTGTATTTTTGATGACAACTTAGTGAAGTAAATGAAGCCGGTTTTATTGTACAATCGATAAACATGCTCCTATACAATAGTTATACTACCCACCTGTATACCATCGCTTAAAGACGTCTTTCACGGGTGTACCTTACGTTTTACATCTAACTTTACCATGCTGGTACTTGAATTACACATTAGCCAGCACACAGTAGATATAACGGTGAAAATACCTGCACAGCATTTATGTCGAAAACATTTCCCTCAAGCCACAATAAGAGTAAAATTACTACCGGTTCACAGAGTAAACGTACTTCAAAGGGAAACTATAAATTGAAGTGTGAATATTCGGCATGAAATCCTCAAGAAGAAGACTGTAGTAGCAATGTATCCATTTGAAAGGAGTAAAAGGTTCTATAAGATGATGAACTGAAGGCTAAACAAAGAGTAGGATATCATGACACGAGAATAACTGATTACTAACAAGGTGGGATACTCTACTTCCACTGAATTATTATGGGTTGTGGAAATTGTTATGCTCATGCCAAATACTACTAACTAAAATCAAACACTAGGAAATTCAAACATATAAAACCACCAGAAACATTTGTTTACACTGTCTGATTTTGTTAACTGAATTACTTCATCGATACACACATACACACATACACACATACACACATACACACATACACACATACACACATACACACATACACACATACACACATACACACATACACACATACACACATACACACATACACACATACACACATACACACTTACACACATACACACATACACACATACACACATACACACATACACACATACACACATACACACATACACACATACACACATACATATATACATACATACATACACACACACACACACACACACACACACACACACACACACACACACACACACACACACACACACACACACACACACATTCACACACACATATACATACATAAATACACGCTACATACGCTACGGGCACTTGTAAACTGTTTGTAATGATATCACCGCATGTGAGCGAGTGTATGCGATTAAGAAACGCCTTCGCCCTGTAAAGCTCTTAAAACATGACAATAAAGTATCTTCCTGACGCTGGCATTAGCTGGTTTCTTGACGTACAGACGCAGCTACAATGAAACTAGTGTCAGTAGCAACAAGAACAAGAACAACAAGAACATCAACAACAACCGACACTGCAACAATGAAACTAGAGTCAGTAGCAACAACAACAAGTATATCAGCAAGGAGAACAGCAACAACCGACACTACAACAACTGCACAATCGTTGATAATAATTCTGTACGTTTTTTGCAACTGCATTTACTGCAGATATGATCAAACCACACCACCACTGTCATCACAAGCACCAGCATATGCTGCAGCAACAACAGCAGTAGCTGCAGCAGCACCTAATACTACCACTACTATTACAACAACAACAACAACTACTACTACTACTACGACTACAACTACTACTACTTCTACTACTACTACTATTACTACTACTACTACAACTACAACAACTACCACTACGACTACTACGACTACTGCTAGTATTATTACTACTACTACAACTACAACCATTACCACTACTACTACGACTACTACTACTGCGACAACGACTATTACTACCACTATTACTACCACTACCACTACTAGTCCTAATACTATTACTACAACTACTACTACTAGTACTACGACTATATTATCACTACCACTACCATTACCACTACCATTACTACTATCATTACCACTACCACTACCACTACCACTACCACTACAACTACCACTGCTACTACTAATAACAATAATAGTAATAATACGAGTTACTTTTCGAGACAAAATATTCAATATCATCTATGACTGGTTGCGTCATGCTGCTAAAAACAATGTCTACTTACGTCGTCAATGCGCCCCTCAAAGTGTGCGTCGACAGGTTGGCTACAACCGCACCCGATCACCATTGGGTTATGTACATTTGAAATGAAGCCTGGAAGAATAAAACATTTATAATATAACTTTAAAGATATTTCTCTAAAGATCTGACCTAATTTTTCTTATTTCAGTCGTCTTGTATTACTCATTTTGTGGAAAGTGGAATAATATCAATATCAATTACAACACAATAGATCGTGTGTGCAATTGTGCAATCTA
Organism: Escarpia spicata; assembly: GCA_963995525.1. Classification (NCBI taxonomy): domain Eukaryota; kingdom Metazoa; phylum Annelida; class Polychaeta; order Sabellida; family Siboglinidae; genus Escarpia; species Escarpia spicata. The sequence goes on from OZ023218.1 coordinate 40,628,759, forward strand.
TTTTGATGAAATCATCGGTGAATAGCAACACAACGTTTGCGGTACCCCGTCTAAGGATCAACGTGGATTAAATGTTTTTGTTTAAAAGGTATTCTCACTATTTTATTTAGTACATGGCGGGTGAAGGGTAAAGAGGAAATCATTATTCATATTGCTTAACATAGAAGGACTTTGCCGATGTCATATGTGCACGGTGCTGTAAAATATAAGCGTCCACCTCGTTGACAATTTACTTTAATACCATGTTTACTCTGACATTTTGAGTCTATATTCACCATCGCGCAGTGGGGCTTTATGCAGGTTTGAAGTAACATAGCTACCTATCACGTGACCTGTTGCCTAGCAAAAGGTCCGTAAAACCATCAAAAATGGACGCCTGACACGTGGAGGGTTCTGATATTCCACTATATGTTTTGTTGAAATTATAGTCTAAAACATTGTTTTTTTATGAACAAGCATCAGGCTAGGTTTTTCAAGCAAGAACGGCATGCGGGAAAGTCTATCTTCAACAGGTGCCATGCAGCACTACCAATATTATAGTTCTTACTTAAACGGAGGTCACGCGCGTAATTATCACTGTAACGTATGCAAAAGGCGAAGTACTGGATACATCTATTTTGAACGCGACAACCTCGTCATGACGTAACACAATAATTATGAAATCCCAACTGCACAATTGTACGGCACAAAGTGTAGTGAATGTTCTGAATGCGACAGTCCAGTGGTTCAGTTGTTACTTAGAATGTGAAACCCATTCTTACCATGATGTCCACTGGAGGTCCACGCACACCCGTCGACGTACATAACCATCTGTACGATGTCACACATGAAGGCCAAATGAGTCCATTGGCTAGACATCTGAAACAACATACCTACCCGTTAAACACGTGATTTAGTGGACACTTGGTTATTTACCATTAATCGGCTGGGTGAAGTGAGTGTATGTGTGCGTGCGTGTGTGGGTGCGTGCGTGGGTGGGTTGGTAAGGTGCGTGCGTGCGTGCTTGTATGCGTATGACGATCAATTGTCGGCCAGCCAATTGATTTATTATAAAGAAAATTGCCAGACGTCACGATCAATGTCTTCTTTTGATCAATTAAAACAGTAAGCACTGTTTTTTATTATTAGAATATGCTTGTGCGGCCCGGAATCAATACGCGTGGTAATTATTAAATGGATTTAATTGTTTTTATTGAATGTGAGAATATCGCGACAGCGCTGGATATTAGTTTTTGGGTTACACCAGGCTGCCTCCATTGTATGGCCATTCAAACAGCGAACGTTTCGTGTTTCTTAAGTGCGACATAATTAATATAGTTTTAAGAACATTACTTTCCAAAACAAAAGAGAACACACAATGCCACTTTAAACCATATGCGGATATTAATTACACTGTTCACGCACGACATATTTGGATACCACGGAATCGGACTCGCAATAAAAAGACAGTTGATGAAGCATATTTAATTTACCACAGAGCATCACTCACGGAAGATGCTGCTGTCTCTGTCGCCGCGCTGCCGTCAGTATCGACCACAACAACAGCGTTAAATCCGCCATAGATGCTGAAGGTGGCATCGTCGACGCAATCTCCGTTGTTGACGAAGCCGATACGGGCGCTGTTGCCCGCGTTACGCTTCACCCACAGCGAGATGGTGAAACTCTCGACCGAGTTCTCTTCGAATCAGTTACGTATGAAGGCGATCTGGATAAATTACGAACGTAATACATTGTCTGCAATGTAGACGAGTGATAGGGATGGGCAAATAAATAGACCGAGTACTCTTGGGGTCATCATCGGGCGGGGTGGAGAGAGATGAGAGTGGATGGAGATGAGGGAGGATGGAGATGAGGGTGGAGGGAGATGAGGGTGGAGGGAGATGAGGGTGGAGGGAGATGAGGAAGACGACAACTGAGATGGGAGAACTGTACGATTTACGACTTATGGTATTTATCTCTAAACATCCCTATCTTGAGCTAACATAGGTGTGGTGTATGACATGTGATATTTAAATACAAACAACTCTATAAACTAACATAGGAAGAAGTTTACTTCAGAGTATACCTTCTGTACAATTAGAGAGTCCACTACAGGTATACTTTACTTCCCCTGGCACAGGTACCAGGTAGAAGGCACGAACGGTTTATATTGTATCTACTGAAAGACATAGGCAAACTGCATGACCATCTACCTGCAACATCAGTATCAACTTGTTTAAGCGTGCGTTTGTCTCTTTTGAAAGAAAAAAAAGCACTGATAACGATTATTCATACTATGGTTAATGGAAAGCCAGTACGTCATCAATAGAATAAAGCGGTAGTGATGGATTCATCATAACCGTACACTACATATGTTATGTTGTTTCACTGTATAGTGCTTTAGTAATTTATATTAGAGTAGATTATTTCCCGTCACTGAGTTTCTTGAACATATAATTTATTATTAGTCCGAGAGGTCGTGACACGGTTCGCTTTATCTTTTATTGTACGCAACATGGCGCGTTCAGCGGGTAAGACCACATTAAGGATTCGTCCGCATAACCCACCCAAAGAGTGCCCTTGAAAATACCGTTTTGGTGTGATGTGTGACTTTTTTGAGCATTTTGACATGGCACATGTTAGTCCAGTGAATACTGAATGTACTACTGCATTATACCTTTCACGAAGTAGCAATTTTGCAGAACGCACCAATATTTCATAATCCGTCACCAGATTGGGACGAAATTCGGGGGTTTGGGTGGATTTTTCTGAAAAATTAGGTATGAGAGTTTCACGAGCTTTCCACAGCATTTGTGTCAATGGAGGTTAAATATGATGTGAAATTTTCAAGAAAATCGTTTTAAAAAAATTTGTAGGAAATTAAGGTAACGTTATAATGGTCGCCTATGTAAAATTTTAATGTGGTCTTAACCCAAATTATAAATATGGCTCGTTTTATCACGAAAACCGTCAACATGTGATTTGAGTGACGGGTGGTGGTTTTTTGACTGCATTTGGAAGCTGATGTAGACCAGAATACCGTGCAGCTTTTGCATACTATTATTATGTCGTAAAAAAGAGGTTCTAAAAGTCATTAGTAAACTAGTTATTAGATGATATGCATGGCAAATAAAGTGATAATTTAGGTGGTGTGAAGGTTAAAAACTACATTTCATGCATGTTCTATGATACTGAGTAACACGAAAGCCAGTGTAAAAAGTGCATATGTGTCAGGGCGTGGAGTTTCTTTTAAATCTGCATCATATTGACATAATTAAGTCCAGTAATTTCCAGTAAGATGAATTTATATCAATCTTATCAAGCAATAATGGGCAAGCAGGCTATATTTTGATTCCATCCCCCCAATGCAGCCCTAATTTTAGTGAAAAGTTAGGAAGCAGGTTGTCCACACACTTCTACCAATCAGGCAACTAGCACCTGTTTTTTTACAATAACATCCATACACTAACTGAGACAACAAAAACATTTGAGAATCTGCATAACTATACCCCGAATGTGACTAAGAATGCCATATGCAGCGACCGCAATGATCCGAATTTTAGCCATAACAATGAAAACTGGTCACCTAACAGAAGTGCCATATGTTGACATTATGTACATGGACTGGCATGCTATCATTGCTGACGGTCATGCACTTTTCAGCTGTAATATAACCGAATTATACCGAAGTTTGCACAAGGCAAGGCAGTTTAAACTAATTGTACGCTTACGTCAACTAGTCTAAGAAGAATGTGTTTCTATCACCGGCATTTTGTACGTTATATCTGTATATTTAACATCCGAGATGTGTTTTAGTACCCGTTTGAGAATTTGGTGATGTTTGAATAAAACATGATTAGGACAATGAACTCGTTGATGTACTTGGAGAGATACTGGGTGCCACAATTGTCAGCAACCTTTATCACGTGTCTTGGATGTCCCTGTCAAACGTTTATTTCTTTCAGAAATTATTTATTTTGCCAGCTGTACCTCTTGTTCCCAATAATGTATGTACATTAGCGAAATATATAGTGGCCGGGTAATTGACGTGTGGCGATGTTTGGACACTCTGTATCAAACAGAGATCTGCGCCTGTGTAAAAGTACGGTTATTTTAAGGGGGGTTAGGATGACAATTTGTGTGACGCAAGATATACGTTCTACTGGGCATCCCATTTTTTTTTCTCATAATGTACTATGTATATACCTCAATTTATACCCAGCGTTTTAGCGCGTTATCTGCAATGCAAGTGTAATTACCATCAAAAGACGCCTCTGTGCCTTTCAATATTGTGAATATTGTTGAAATGCCTGGCTTGTGCACTTGATACCTACTGGTGTCGTTCACGAGTGACACACAGTTCATGATTGCATCATATTATTTAGCATAGTTTGTGGGCATTACGATATAAAAAAATTCGTGAAGATGTGCAACTTGCATATCAAATAAAATGCTGCTTAAAATAATGATTTTGTTTATATTTTACCAACAAATTACAACATTTTATGAAAAATGAAAACATTTTATGTCGTTAATATTCTATATATTTTACTCCCATATCGGTAAGACACTGTGTTGGCCTGTATGTTTTGTTCAGTACAATTCGTGTCAGGCAAACGTCGTATGTGGTATAATGTACCGAATAAGCATGTTTAAATAAACTAAAGGCGCTGTTTAGCTTGGAGGTGTGCACAGTTTGATGACGCATATTTTAATTGTTATTGAGAGAGTATACATTTCCAAAAGTGGTTAATCTAGTGATATGTATAGCTTGATATCAATATAACTTTCGCGAAGATTTGCAACAATCATGACATCTATTTGGGGTAAGTCCACATTAAGGAATCGTCCGACATAACCCACCGAAAGAGTTCCCTTGAAAATACCGTTTTGGTGTGATGTGTGATGTTTTTCGAGCATTTTGACATGGCACATGTTAGTCCAGTGAATACTGAATGTACTACTGCCTTACATCTTTCATGAGGTAGCAATAAATATACGCTAGTCTCTCGCGCCCAGTGGCTATTTGTAGCACGCACCAATATTTCAAAATCCGTCACCAGATTGGGGCGAAATTGAGGGGTGTCAGGTTTGGGTGGATTTTTCTGAAAAATTAGGCATGAGAATTTCACCAGTTTTCCACGCACCTGTGTCGATAGAGGTTAAACACGCTGTGAAATTTTCAAGAAAATCGTAAAATAAATGTATGGCTTTGTGGCACGTGATGTCGTTGAAGTTCTTGTTAGAGGGGAAGTGGAGGAATAGGTCGTCTTTGCACTCAGGCTGCACTGCAATAGCAAAAACGTATTAAGAATAAGACCTGTCAGTCACTAGCCTCTCCCACTGAAAGGAGTAGTCCCACTGCTAAGCGGTGGCACTCCTAGTAGTTGGATTGCATGTCCGTTTAATGTTGTATGGGTGTTGTGTGCTGTAAGTTGTAGTGTCAAATTGATGACAATCACATCACAATTACAGCTTTCATACCAACTATATTTGCTACGATGCAGTCTAAAATGTAAAATGTCCAATAACACACAAATAAGCGTCATTGAAAGTAATAGTTTTATTATGTGTAAATAATAAATGAGGCATATTCATTTTCCATTTACATCTGCATTGAACCAACATAATAATTAGTGTATCAAGAATGAAGAGATATCGGGTAAGGAGTTCAGCAATCAGATTTTCCTATAATTTTCATCAATCGAAAACACATTAGGTAATTATTTAATTGACATAATAAAATTTACTAATACGATATTTTAACTCCTACCTTGACAACCTCCGCAAATGGCCAGGACTATAATTGCTCCGCAGATAAGAGACCTCATGTCGGCTTGTTCCTAAGTCAATGGCAAAACATAATGGTATTAAAACAACAACCAAAGTTGTGTTCGAAAGAATTGCATAGAACATCAATGCGCAAATAGATTTTGATTGATTGAGTTTGCTTTACACATGCGTTTACAAAATTCACATCTAAAACGATTTCCAATAATTTAAGTTAGAACGTCATCTGGTGCATAGCATTTTTAATTAAATCTGGCTAGAAATATAACTGAAATACGTGATAATATATAGTAACTGAATGTTAGAAACAAAATAAAAAATTCATTTAATTTAGAGAAACCATAAATAGCATTTGTTTTTAGCTGTGAATGAATAGTATTTAAAGAAATATGTTCACATACACAGTATTTCACAGCAGACGTTATCAAGAGCATAGTAGAGTAAACATTATGTAGTTCCGTTAGGTAAGCAATTCCACACACTATCCTTCTACAAGGTTATGATGGTGTACATTGAAAATGAACGAAAACTACGGAAACCACAAGAGAGCAAACAATTAAAACTGCTCGCTGAAAGTTTAGAAAGTTGTTGCTTATACTATTACTTCATTTTAATAACTAGTTAACATTTAACGTGGCGTGTTTTCTTACTGACTTTAACACGTAACGGTGACAATGGTTACTGCAGACAAAGGTTGCATGATGCTTACCTCCACGACGTTCGAGCTAGGACACCAATAAACAACGTCAGGTCTGGTTGTATCGGCGCGACTTGTTGGCAGAACGATCGCCTCCAGAATATATAGCGAACGTCCTTAGACTGGCATTTTGCCAAGCCCGCTAACAATGATACAGACTACGACTGTCAAACAGTAAGAATGCCAGCGTTAGGAACATACTTACTGCCATATTTTAAGAGCATTACAGCGCGAAGGCGTTTCTTGATCGCATGCACTCGCCCGCATGCGGTGAATTCATTACGAATAGTTTACAACTGTAACAGCGAGATACATTTCATATTAATTTATGTCATCGACAGTAATACAAAAAAAGATATGTATGTATGCATTTATGTATGTATGTATGTATGTATGTATGTATGTATGTATGTATGTATGTATGTATGTATGTATGCGTGTATGTATGCGTGTGTGTGTGTGTGTGTGTGTGTGTGTGTATGTATGTATGTATGTATGTATGTATGTATATATGTATGTATGTATATATGTTATGTTGGGATTTCAGCAGTCAATTCTCTCGTGACCATCTCACGCTTGAGAAAGTATTAGTATTAAGCCACTTGGTGACACTGGTAGTCATGCCAAAGTGATTATACTGCGTTTAACTCCCGTTTCTAGTATGTCAGTATAAGGTACATTAGTTATGGCAGAGCAATGATTATGTTACTAATCACGGAACTCCAATTTATCTTGTGTAAGAGGAAACGTTCTCTTGCAGCGTATTTATTACTCACTCAGGAGGATTACTGTTTGCCCAATCACCTGACTATTGTACACTCCCAGCTTATTATTTTGTAAAACAACAAGACCGCCACTCTGCTTGAAGAAGAAATTACTACAGTGTCGAACATAGTCAATCGATGAAGTAGTTCAGTTAACAAAGTCAGACAGTGTAAGCAAATGTTTATCGTGGTTTTATAGGTTTTAGTTTCGTAATGTTTGAATTCTGCGAATGAGCTACATATTAGGATTTCAGTCAGTCGTATTTGGCATGATAATACAAGTCCACAACCCACATGATAATTGTATGAAAACGAATATATATGTATTCTTTGTGCTATCGTGCTTTCTCACTGGAGTATGCCACCTTGTAAGTAATCACTTATTCTTATGTTGTGATATCCTACTCTCTATTAAGACTTCAATTCACGAGGATTTAATGGAAAATAATCACACCAATGTACTGGTCTCCCTTTAAAGTGCATTTACTCTGAGGTGGTAGTACAGTGGTCCCGCAGTAACGTTACTCTTATTGTGGATTTATGGAAATCTTTTAGACATAAATGCTCTGCAGGTCATTGCACAGTTAAATTTACTATATGCTGGCTAATGTGTAATTAAAGTACCAGCACGGTACAGTTAGATGTTAGACATAAGGTACACCCGTGCAAAGACGTCTTTAATCGATGGTATATAGGTGGGTAGTATATATTTAATATAGGAGCATGTTAATTAATGGCACAGTAAAACAAGGTTCCTTTATGTCACTAACTTGTTATCAAAAATACACTGATTCCAACCAGGATGTTGGAATTCACCCAACGAACGTATACAGATGTATACAATAACTAATAAGAATAATTCTTGTTAACCTTTTGTTAACACCTGTGCAACGTGATGACCATTAGTGGAGTCGCTTAAGTCCAAATTCTAGTGAAATCGTGACACGCTGGAACAAAGCACCGATTTTGGCACAAATGTACCTAGGACCATATAAAACTTTTGAGCGGGGGCTGTCCGATTATATAGGTCAAGGTCAACGGTTAGTAACGGTAACATTCATTTCAACTAATGTCCAATATCTCGACATATGAATAATATTTTTGAATGTTTTGAAAGACTGCTTTATATTTTGAAAACATTCCTTTCCACCGGATGATTTAATAATGTTACATAAATTATAAATTTCAAATGTTCAAATACATATATATCGTCCCCTTTTTATCAGGGCAAATGCCACAGAGGCCCCTAACAAAATATTTACATTTTACAATAACGTTTGAGAAGGGGCTGCCCGTTTGTGAAGGCCAAGATCATGATCAAGTCAATGTCAAAATTAAAAAAATATGTGTTAATCAGGAATTTGTCTTATCAAATTTATGTTTAACTCAGAAACCAACATGTGTGAGGAATACGAATCCTCTTCTGTTATGAGAATGCCCTCAAGTGTCGGCCATGTAGGACTTATAGATGGCCGCCATAAGAACATTGATTTTCTTTTGACTTTCAGAATGATCCCTATACTCGGCAACCAAATCTAGCATCTGCTACAGTAATACATAGACTTCTACTCCATGTAGTGCTGTCCTCTGTCCACTACCAATTACACTAAGTGTTGTCACCTAGTGGATGTTAAAGGAACAATACAAAATGGAGGACAGTTTGGTACACGATGATAAAGTCTAAAGTTATCAGATTCACTACATAAAAGTAAGGTGTCTACATTTGAGTAGAAGATAAGACTAACTATAGTAAAAACCTATTATTACATACTAATATCATTGCTTTAGTATTTGAGTGTTATAAAAGTTGTTTTAGTGTCATATTTGCCATTATCGAATGTAAAAAACACGCTTCACGACAAGGTTCCATTGCTCAACTATGTCAAGGAGCTTCTCACTTATTGCAATAAATCATTAAATTTAATAACAAATGTAAACACACTGTGACGTTCATACACTGTTTATTCCAGCTAAATGTAACCTCCGAATTGTTGATCACGATATTGTGATCAACCGGATTATTTCCTACGCTACAGGTCTGTAGTTACAATAACTACAACCAAAACGTCAACAGGTATATGTGTTGTACAAAGTTCGCAGTTGCACAATAAAACAGTGCCTCGTGTCAGTTCTAATCACAGTTTTATAAAAGAGGTGTATTGTATCGCCGATGCGCTAAAACCCAAAGCAAAACTATGTTCGGTAGTGTAAGTGTAAACTGTGAAAAATAATAAACAATTAAAGATTAAATATTGCTAAGACTTTAATAAACAAAACGTATGTGGACAAACCTAACCACACATAATTATGACGTAGAAATTATAAAATAACATTGGTAATTAAATAAATAAATAGTGGGAGTTACATTCAAATAAGAGTTCATAAATGTATATATATATATATATATATATATTATATATATATATTAATATATATATATATATACATATACGTTTTATAACTAGTATTTACTCTGCTTTTTCGTCTTGCTTAAGTTATTCGTAGTACTTCCGTCAGTTCTGTTTGTTCTTTTTCGAATTTTCTCAAAGCTGTCTTTGGGTGACTGAATCTCCGCCTTCATTCGGGTGTCCATGTTAATGTTGTCAGGTAGTTACTGCCCAAACCAGTTATATCTTGAATGTTTTGCCTATATACTATAGCTTTGTTGTCCTTATAATATATTGATCTAGAAACTGAAAATCAAAAAAGCTTCACGAGAACAAAATTGCCTGGTAAAAGGTCTTGGTAAATTTGTAACTCGTAGCCGATTTGGTTTCAAGATACGTTTTGAGTAATTTGGCTTTAAGAAGCTCCTCAACTCTTCATTTTGCTTTAAGTGCATTTGCAAAACATTACATGCTGACTATCTACAACATGAGAGTGTCAAAATACCTACTGTAACAGGCTGAGATGATATCATACTATACATGAGCTAATTCCGAATTCGTTAAGGAAATATTCACACTGGGCATATACCATTTTCCATGTATCTCCTGTTACTTCAAACAATCGTCCCTGACCAGCCTTTAAGTGAAATACAGTTGCTACGATCGTTGTTTTTTGCCGAGTCCTTCGATCATCTAATTATCAAACGGTTAACAAATTAGTTGCCTTTTTCCTAGTGTACAGAAATCGTCAAATGACAGATACGTATCTGCGGCACTGAGATTGTTATCTTCGGATGGAGATTTATGCCGATTTATACCGGTATCGTTAAGATCTGGTTACTATAATTATAAAGATAACACCGTGCAACAATAATTGTAAAGTGGTATAATTGGCTTGACGATTCCTGTCCCGTCTAATTAACCAGCAGTCCCATGGGGTGAGGGGTGATATCAGGACACGAGTTGTTTACTATTATTATTTAACATTGTCTCGTCAGTACCTAGTCATCAATCTCGGGTCATGACTGGGTCACTGAGATATGCGTTACGTGGGCGAACAATGGCTGGTCGATGTACAGTTATCCGGGGTAATTATTCTAGGAGTCGGAACCGCGGGGGTTGGGGTGCTGAACCCCCGAAATATCTTTGGCGGAGGTGCTGGGGATAGGAATAGCCCCCACTATTTATGGAGGTGTGTGCATTTTAGGGTGGGCTATTTTGGTTTTAGTGTATTTGTTGAAGGAAATTTATGTTTTGGTGTGTATGGAGGTGTTGTGTGGTAGTGGGAGTGCAAATCGATATTTTGAACAGCTTCCAAAATGTGGAACGTCGCGAAAAATCGTCAACACTCCCCAGCGTCTTCCGATGCGGAAGTGTTCAGTGAAAAGCGAGGCAAAACAGAGAAAATCAATGCGAATTTTGTTGAACAGCACTTCACCCCGGATGTCATCAAGTCTGATAGAACGGACAGCGACAGCGTAGGAGTGCTGAACTCAAACTCCGGCTACCTCTGCTCTCTCAGTATTCATTTCGTGCCGACGCCATTGACTAGTCTAGTTTAACTGACTCTCGCCCCGATGCGTAACTTCGTCGAGAAAGAGAGTCTGGTGACAGGTACCTGGATGACTGTTGTCTTTACTTTATTTCGGCGATTGAACATATATTTAGGCGTACAATTAAAATAATTATATATATATATATATATATATATATGTATATATGTGTGTATGTGTGTGTGTGTGTGTGTGTGTGTGTGTGTGTGTGTGTGTGTGTGTGTGTGTGTGTGTGTGTGTGTGTGTGTGTGTGTGTGTGTGTGTGTGTGTGTGTGTGTGTGTGTGTGTGTGTGTGTGTGTGTGTGTGTGTGTGTATATATATATATCGTTAATATGGTGTTATTTAAAATCGATATTATAATTGTTTTAGATAATGCAGTTACGTGTCGTATAGTTTTTCAAAAATAACCAAACTAAACGTTGACTGTTGTGGGAGATGACATGGCTACTTAAACGATGTCGTTTGTTTTTAGTTCAATGTTATGTTATTGCTTGACTTGTGTCAACGTATTCGGCGCTATGCGTTGGTATGAATGATTGGCATAACAAGAAAATATGTTTGTATTTGGTGAACTAGCACGAGCGTTGTCAATCGTTTTCGTCCCAGTGAGAATGGCAAATGCGCAGCTTCTTGTAGGAGCGACAAACATGATTACGGACGGGGCCTGCGTGATCGAGACTACAAATTGAGCTCACAGTCGCAGTGTGCGTCAGACGTAATTGTTGTTCCTTGCAAAAAAGTAGAACATCAACAAAATGTTCACTATGCGATGCGCCACCTGGTGACTAAGCGGGTGACATGGTAGGCAAACTGACATTGAAACATTTTCATTTTGGTTTATTTTAATTTGTGATTTATTTCAATAAAAATTTATTTTGAATAATTTAGAAAGCATAGTATTTCCTGATAACAGTTTATTATCATTTAATTTTTAGTTGGGCCCGTAAGCAATTGAACGCACCGTCGCAATGTGCGTCAAACATAACTGTTGTTCCTTGCACTTGTTTCGCTAAACCGACTCTCGCCCGGCTGCGTGTCTTTGCCAGGAAAAGAGCTTGGTTTCAAAGAGGTACATTGGCTGCTTACTGACGTCATATGGTATCAGTGTTTTAGACTAATTCACAGGTCTATGTGCATAAAGATATTAATCTTTTAGATCTGGACTCGAGGGGTAACTTCCGGTGGTGAATTGATTTGAATTTGGTGCAGCAAACTTACGAAAATAAAAGAATATTTGATCAAGATAAGTGATATTATTGAGTGTATAGCATACATAACGTAATTATAGATATATAGTAAGCAATAGGTTTTGTTAAAAGTTAGCTAGAGGGAGTAATCTAGGGTAGATTAAAAGTAGGCGATTTGCGAGCGATAATTGGGGACGTTAATGTAATCGGAACGTTGTTTACAAAGTAGGTCACTGGCGAAGTTAACGTAACGTGAACGACAATAGAATAGCGTTATTTGAGAAAATCGATGTAGTTAGATGAGTAATTAAAACCTGAAATAACAACCTTTTAAAGTGTATATTAGTACACAGGAAACAGTCTTTGTAAAGACTACCTTGTATCTAAGCCTAACTTGAATACATTGTGATTGTCATCGACATCGTAACTAGGTAAAGCACGGTGTGTCACTGTGTGTTAACAAATATAACTAACTATAACCGAAACAATCTGGTGTAAATTGTACACAAAAAAGTATTTTCAAAGACTATATAAAAACTATTTTGAACATAAATAAATTCTGATATGGCACCTTGCAAGCGGCAACTCAGGGGAAAACGACACTTAGTTTGCAACGACTGCCAGAGCTGGGTGGATTTTGCGTTGTCTGGCTGTTCAAAATCATGGGCAGAGACGAAAGATGACGGATTCACCTTTCGGTGCATGGGGTGTTTGAGGGTGGAATGTCTGATGAAGGAGGTGTGTAAGTTGACGGATATTGTGAAGGAGATGAAGGCGAGACTCAACATAGAAATAGATGGAGCAGAGAGGGATGACGCGGAGAAAGTTGAGAATTCTACGACACAGAAGGAGCAAAGTTGTGACACGGAGACCGAAGAAAGGAGACTGAGAGGAAGGAAGGTGACCGGTGTGAAGGAACAAGAAATTGAGAAGACAGAGGGACAGAGGAAAAGTGTTCGGCAGAGGAAAAGAAAACGGGTCAGTGGGGATAGATCAACAGGTAGTCAGACTGTAGAGAACGAGGAGAGACGCGACAGCGATACAGGTGGTGAAGAGGTAGATACCACAGAAGCAGTTGGTAAGACTGTGAGACAGAAGACTGATGGAAGAAGACAGAGTGTTCAGCAAAAATCAGAAAACATGACAGGCGTGAAAGTGACAGGGGAGAGAGTGACCGTAGTGAAGGAGGTAGCAGGGGAAAAGGGACAGGTGAGGAGAGAAGAAAATGTGATGGGAGGAAAGATGAAGGGACGAAAGGAAGTGAGTGTAAATGTGCTAGAAGAGAAGATGATAGGAGGAAATGGCACAAGAGAAAACGCGACAGGAAAGAAGTGAATGGAAGAGAATGTGACAGGAGAGAAGACGGCAAGAGGAAAAGACAACAACCAGACATATGCAAACCGGAGGAGCTACTCCGAGGCAGTGATTGAGGGGGCAAGGTGAAAAGAGAGAGTGTTTATGGGCGATTCAATTCTGAGAAAAACCGACAAGACTATATGCGAGGGGAAGGACGTTGTTGTATGTCTACCGGGGGCTAGAATAGAGCACGTGACCGAAAGGGTAGAGAAAGTATTGGGGTATGGCAAGGGAGGGTATATACTAGTACACGTAGGAACAAACAATGCAGACAAGGAGGGAACAACTGGGATAGTTCAGAAGTACAGACATCTAGTGAGGAAGCTAAAGAAGACAAGAGTGGAACAGGTTATTCTCTCAGGAATTTTGCCAGTAATGGGAGGAAGGGGGGCAAGATATAGAAACTGTAAGAGGATGGCGATCAACGCACTAGTTGAGCAGATGTGTGAGGAAGAGGGCGTGGGATTCATAGATTTATGGGGGTACTTTGTTGGGAGAGAAGATATGTACATGAGAGATGGCCTCCATCTAAGTGGAAAGGGGGCAGCAGTATTCTCAGAGAATCTGCTGCGATCTGTTGACAGTGGGACAGGTTGCATCTATTTAAACTAAATTCGCAGGGGGGACTCACAGAGAAGCCTGAAACTGGAGGCATAGATAAAGATAGCAAAAATAATCCAGCAAAGAACAGTCTGGAAAACTGTTCTGAAGCTGGGTATAAATGTATTTGTTTAAATGCAAGGAGTATAGTAAACAAAAGAAATGAACTAAACATTATGGTAGAAGATATTGACCCTCACATAATAGGTATAACCGAATCATGGGCAACCACCGATATATCGGATGCCGAATTGGGACTGACAGGATATGTAATGTTTAGGAAAGATAGAATAGGAAGAAGGGGAGGTGGAGTTATTTTATATATTAAAGAATCTATCCAGGCTTATGAAATAAAATTAGACAGAGAAGCAGATTGCGAAGAAGCTGTTTGGTGTAACATAGTTACACGAAACTCAACGTTAACGGTTGGATTAGTTTATCGAAGTCCAAACATAAGCATAGAAGAGAATGAAAAAATACAAAACGCTATAAGGGAAGTGAGCAAACGGGACTGTGTTATTATGGGGGATTTTAACCATGGACATATAAAATGGAAATCTCTACAGAGTATGGGTAGTGAGGACCACAAGTTTTTAGTTTTTGTACAAGATAGTTTCCTTTCTCAACATGTGCTAGAACCAACCAGGGGAGAGAATGTGTTAGACTTAGTTTTGTCCTCACAGAATGAATTAGTTGACAATGTTAAATTATGTGAGCCTCTGGGAAGTAGTGATCACAACCAGATACATTTTACCATCAAAGTAAAATCAGAAAGAAATAATAAAAAGCAGTTCAGGAGAAATTACCACAAAGGAAGATATAAGGAAATGAGGAAATATTTAGCAAAGATAGACTGGAATAACACACTGAAGAATAAGACAGCAACAGAATGCTGGAATATCTTAAAGAATGAAATAGAGTGCATCATAGATAAATTTGTTCCCTTAAAAAAACAAGGGAAACGGACCAGAAAGAAATACTTATCGAAAGAAGCCATTAGAAAAATTAAGTATAAACAAATGATGTGGAAGTTATATAGACGTACTGGAAATGACGAAGACTACAACATTTATAAAGAAGCACTAAACCAAGCTACAGCTGAAATTAGAAATTCAAAGAGAAGCTATGAACATAAATTAGCTTGTAATATAAAACATGACAGCAAGAGTTTTTATGCGTATGTTCGAAGCAAACAGAAAGTTCAGGATAAGGTCGGTCCTCTAGAAGATAGTGCTGGAAATATAATAACAGAAGGATTCTTAATGGCAGAAGACCTGAATGAGTATTTTAGTTCAGTGTTTACCAGAGAAGACACTAGTTCACTGCCAGTACCAGAGGCTAAGTTCAAGGGGGCAGAATCAGACTATTTAAGACAGTTAATTGTAACCCCAGAAATGGTAGCTAAGAAAATTAGGGCTATGAAGGATAATAAATCACCTGGAGTGGATGGTATTCCACCCAAACTACTATTGGAAATTGTAGAACAAATTAGCATACCGCTTGCAACAGCTTTCAACTTGTCATTAGAAGAGGGAGTGGTTCCTTTAGAATGGAAAGAAGCAAACATTATACCGTTATTTAAAAAAGGTTTGAGAAACAAGTCAAATAATTATAGACCAGTTAGTTTAACATCGGTGATTTGTAAATTATTAGAAAGACTAATTAAAGATCACATGGTGGATTTTCTTGTTAAACATAACTTGATAAACCCATCTCAACATGGGTTTCTAAAAGCGAGGTCATGCTTAACAAATATGTTATGTTTTTTGGAAGATATCACTAAGTGGGTAGATGATGGATCACCAGTAGATATCATCTACTTAGATTTTCAAAAAGCTTTTGACAAAGTGCCACATCAAAGATTACTGCTTAAACTAAAGGCCCATGGCATAGGAAATGGTATAATTAACTGGATAGAAAAATGGCTGATTGACAGAAGACAACGGGTAGTTGTTGATGGGGAGGCTTCAAACTGGAAATCAGTTTTGAGTGGGGTTCCACAGGGATCAGTACTGGGACCTATATTATTCTTAATATATATAAACGATTTGGACGATGACATATCTAGCAAGGTGTTGAAATTTGCAGATGATACAAAAGTGTTTAGAAGGATTAAAAGTGATGGAGATAGACAGCATTTACAAGATGATCTTGACAGATTGATCAAATGGTCTGAAAAGTGGCAAATGTTGTTCAATTTTGGGAAATGTAAATGCCTTCACACAGGACATGGGAACGAATATGTAGAATATACAATGGGGGGAACTGTACTAAGTACTACTGTAAAAGAAAAAGACTTAGGGCTGACAATTAGTGCTGACATGAAGGTTTCAGAGCAGTGTGGAATTGCAGCTTCAAAAGGAAATCAAATCCTTGGATTGATTAGGCGAAATATAGCATATAAAGAAAAGGAACTAATAATACCACTGTACAAAACAATAGTTAGGCCTCATTTAGAATATTGTATACAAGCGTGGAGGCCATACCGCAAGAAGGACATAGATATGCTAGAAAGAGTACAGAGGAGAGCGACTAAAATGATACAAAATCTGAGGGATCTTAGTTATGAAAGGCGCCTAAAAGAATGTGGTTTAACAACACTAGAGACCAGGAGATTGAGAGGAGATCAGATAGAAGTGTTTAAAATATTGAATGGTTATGAAAATATTGATAGAAATATGTTTTTTTCAGTTAAGAAAGATAGAAAGACTAGAGGACATGAAGTTACATTAGTAAAGGAGCAGTGTAGATTAGACGTAAGAAAGTTCTAATTTTCACAAAGGACTGTGAGTGAATGGAACAGATTATCTGATGATTGTGTGGGTGCTAGTAGTGTGAATATGTTTAAAAATAAAATCGACACATACCTCAGAAGGGCTGGATATATGTAGATAAAAGGGTTGGACTCTCGATAAGCCAAAGGGCTTCCTTGTCCACCTGCCATCTAGAGTTAATTCTCTGGATGGCAATCTTGTTAAATCTTGTTAAATCTTAGGTATGCTTTCGATAACGAAAGTAAGTTACAACATAGCTATACCTACCAATTAAAAAGTAGAACATCAACAAATGTTCACTATGCGATGCGCCACCTAGTGATTAAGCGGGTGACATGGTAGGCAAACTAACGTTGACATTTTTTTATTGTGGTTTATTTTATTATGTGAATAGTTTCAATACAAAATTAAACGTTGAATAATTTTGAAAGCATAGTATTTCCTGATAAAAATGTATTCTCATTTAATTTTTAATTGATCCCGTAGCCAATCATGATATCTACCCAGATTTTCGGTTTAGCCGCTAGCGGGTAACATTGCAAAGCGATTAATTGTCCACGCAGTAGTGACGGGAATGCTGCCACCTCACGGCGCTAGGGTAATCGAGTCTTTCCTTGCACCAGCGCCGCAACAATCACATTAGTTCTTTGGCAGACCGTCGCCGTGAGAGCAATGATCAAATCAAACGTTTCGACCAACTATCCATCGCAAATATATTCGAAGTGGACAGGTGTCGTTGCGTGCGTGTGCGTGCATGTGTCCGCCTGTGCGTGCGTGCGTGCGTGCATGTGTTCGTGCGTGTGAGTTACAACAGGTTTGTAGTATTAAGATGATAAGAACTCGCAAATTCGTCATGCAACCCTTTAATTCATGTTGTCAAACACGTTCTTGGTAATGTAATGAACAACAGTGGGTATTTGCGTAATTCCATGAAACACTATTGACAAAGGTAGAATTGATAATATATCCAAAAGCAATCGACACGGGTAAGAATTGTCAAACATGTTGCCTATATATGTAGCCAATTATGTGACTGGGATCCAGAAGCCGTTGCGTCATCTTGCAGGAGAGTGAAGACAGTGACAACTACGGGCGAGTCGTCACCGAGAGTCTTCACGGCGTTGGTGCACTTTATGGTCCTCCTACTGGTGCATTTACAAGAGCGAGAATCTCGGCCTGGCTCAGAGCTCTTCTGTACAGACGCAGCTACAATGAAACTAGAGTCAGTAGCAACAACAACAAGAAGATCAGCAACAACCGCCACAGCAACAACCGCACAATCGTCGATGCCAATTCTCTATGTTTTTGCAACTGCATTTACTGCATATATTATCACATCACACCACCACTGTCATCATTACAACAACACAACAACAACCATCACAAGCAGCAGCATGTGCTGCAGCAGCAACAACAGTAGCTGCAGCAGCACATACTACTACTACTACTACTACTACTACAACAACTACTACTACTATTACAACTACAATAACTATAGCTACTACTACTACGACTACGACTACTGCTACTTCTACTACTGCTGCTACTACTACTACTACTACTATTACTACTACTACTACTACAATTACAACTACTACTACTACTACTACTACTACTACAATTACAACTACTACTACTACTACTACTACTACTACTACTACTACTACGACTATACTATCACCACCACTGCCACTAATACTACGACTACTACTCCGACTACGACTAGTACTACTATTACTACTACAATTACTACCACTACTACTACTACTATTACTACTGTTACTAATGCTACTACTACTACTACTACTACTACTACTACTACTACTACTACGACTACTACTACTACTACTACTGCTACTACTACTACTACTACTACTACTACTACTACAATAACTACCACTACTACTACTACTACTACGACTACTACTGCTAGTTCTACTACTACTACTACTACTATTACTACTACTACTACTACAACTACAACAACTACCACTACTACTACGACTACTACTACCACGACTACGACTACTACTACTATTACTACTACTATTACTAACGCTACCACTGTTACTACTAAAAACAAGAATATTAATAATATTACGAATTACTTTTCGAGACAAAACATTCAATATCGTCTATGACTGGTTACGTCTTGCTGCTGAAAACAATGTCTACTTACGTCATCAATGCGCCCCTCAAAGTGGGCGTCGACTGGTTGGCTACAACCGCACCCGATCACCATTGGGTTCTGTACATTTGAAATGAAGCCTGGAAGAATAAAACAGTTATCAAATAACTTTACAGATATTTCTCTAAAGGTCTGACATAATTTTTCTTATTTCACTCGTACTGTGTTACTAATTTTGGGGAAAGTGGAATAATTTCACTTTAATTACAATTAATAAATCGTGTGTGCAATTGTGCAATTGTGCTAACTATTTTGATGAAATCATCGGTGAATAACAACACAAGGTTGAGGTACCGCGTCTAAGGATGAAAATGGATTAATTGTTTTTGTTTAAAAGGTATGCACACTATTTTATTTAGTACATGGCGGGTGCAAGGTAAAGAGAAAATCATTATTCATATTGCTTAATATAGTAGGACTTTGTCGATGTTATATGTGCACGGTGCTGTGAAATATAAACGTTCACCTCGTTGACAATTTACTTTATACCATGTTTACTATGACATTTTGAGTCTATATTCACAATCGCCGCAGTGAGGTATTATGCGGGTTTGAAGTAACATAACTACCTATCACGTGACCTGTTGCCTAGCAAATGACCCGTCAAGGCATCAGAATGGACGCCAGACACGTGGAGGGTTCTAATATTCCACCATAAGTTTTGTTGAAATTCTACTGGTACTGGATCCATCAATTTTGAACGCGACAACATCGTTTTGACGTAAGTCAATAGTTTTGGACGTTTTATAACGTGTTTAATTATGAAATCACAACTGCACGATTGTATGGCACAAAGTGTATTGAATGTTCTGAATGCTACAGCCCAGTGGTCCAGTTGTTACCTAGGATGTGAAAATGAAACCAATTCTTACCCATGATGTCCACTGGAGTTCCCCGCACACCGTCGACGTACAGAACCATCTCTACGATGTCGTACACCAAGGCCAAATGAGTCCATTGGCTGGACATCTGAAACAACATACCTATACGTGAAACACGTGATTTAGTGGACACTTGCTTTTTTACCATTAATCGGCTTGGTGAAACTAATGAATGTTTTGTTTCTCTAAAAATCAGTCATCGGCCATAACATCTCACTGGAAAATGTATGCAAGACACGTGTTTTGTATTTCCTAAACTCTAACGAATGTGTGTGTGTGTGTGTGTGTGTGTGTGTGTGTGTGTGTGTGTGTGTGTGTGTGTGTGTATGTGTGCTTGCGTGGGTGGGTGGGTGCGTGAATGCGTGCGTGCGTGTGTGGGTGCGTGCGTGCGTGCGTGCGTGCGTGAGTGCTTGTATGAGTATGACGGTCATTTGTCGGCCCGGCATTTGATTTATTACAAAGCAAATTGCCAGACGTCACGATCAATGTCTTCTTTTGATCAATTACAACAGTAAGAACTTTTTTATTATTAAAGTCTGCTTGTGTGTTATGTGGCCTAGAATCAACACGCGTGGTAATTAATAACTTTATTGAATTGCTTTTCTTGATTGTGAGAATATCGCGAGAGCGCTGGATATTAGTTTTTCGGTTATACCAGGCTACCTCCATTGAACGGTATTTAAACAGCGAACGTTTCGGGTTTCTTAAGTGCAACTTAGAGGGTGGCGTAGTCCTACCTTCGACATATTTAATATAGTTTAAAGAACATTACTTTACAAAACAAACGAAGAATACACAATACCACTTTAAACATTGCGCGGATTTTAATTACACTGTTCAACCACGACATAATTGGAAGAGAAGAAATCGGATTCGCAATAAACAAAACCAGTTGAAGAAGCATCTTTAATATACTACAGTGCGTCACTTACGGCCGATGCTACTGTCTCTGTCGCCGAGCTATCGTCAGTATCGAGCATACCAACAGCGTTAAATCCGCTGCTGTCACCGCCATAGATGCTGAAGGTGGCATCGTCGACGCAATCTCCGTTGTTGACGAAACCGACACGGCCGCTGTTGCCCGCGTTACGCTTCACCCACAGCGAGACGGTGAAACTCTCGACCGAGTTCTCTTCGAACCAGTTACGCATGAAGGCGACCTGGATAAATTACGAACGTAATACATTTTCTGCAGTGTGGACGAGTGATAGGGATGGGCTAATAAAGAGACCGGGTACTCTCGGGGTCATCCTCGCGAAGGAGATGAGGGAGGATGGAGATGAAGGTGGAGGGAGATGAGCAAGACGACAACTGAGATGGGAGAACTGTACGATTTACGACTTATGATATTTATCTCTAAACATCGCTATCTTGCGCTAACTTAAGAGTGGTGTATGACTAATGATATTTAAATAAAAACCACGTTAGGAAGAAGTTTACTTCAGAGTATACCTTCTGTACAATTAGAGAGTCCACTACAGGTTACACATCTTCCTCCTGCGTGGGATACTTTACTTCCCCTGGCACAGGTACCAGGTAGAAGGCACGAACGGTTTATATTGTATCTACCGAAAGACACAATCAAACTGCATGATCATCTATGTGCAACATTAGTATCACCTTCTTCAAACGTGCGTTTGTCTGTTTTGAAAAGATAATAATTTCACAGATAACGACTATTCATATTATGGTAAATGGATAGTCAGTATGTCATCAATATAATAAAGAGGTAGTGATGGATTCATCATAACCGTACACTACACATATTATGCTGTTTCACTATATAGTGCTTTAGTCATTTATATGATAGTAGATTATTTCCCGTCACCTAGTTTCATGAACATGTAATATTTATTATTAGTCCGAGAGGTCGCGACACAGTTAGCTTATATCTTTTATTGTCCGCAACATGGCGCCACTCACCTCGAGACGGGATTTGCCGTCAAACTGTGCCACCATTCCGCGTTCGGCGTCGTTAACGATCACCACTTCACCACTCCCGTAAGAGTATCCCCTGGCTTTGTGGCACGTGATATCGTCGAAGTTCTTGTCATAGGGGAAGTGGAGGAACAGGTCGTCTTTGCACGCAGGCAGCACTGCAATAGCAAAGACGTATTAAGAATAAGACCTGTCAGTCACTAGCCTCTCCCACTGAATGGCATTACCCCACTGGTGAGCGGTGGCACTCCTAGTAGTTAAACTGCATGTCCGCTTAATGTTGTGTGCTGTATGTTGTAGTGCTAAATTGATGACACAATTACAGCTTTGATACCAACTATATTTTAAAGATGCAATCTAAAATGAAAATGTTCAATACCATACACAAATGCGTCAGTGAAACTAATAGTTTTATTATGTGTAAATAATAAATGAGGCATATTCATTTTCCATTTAATTGATCTCTACATCTGCATTGAACCAGCCTAAAAAGTAGTGTATAAAGAATGAAGAGAAATCAGGTAAGGAGTTCAGCAATCAAATGTTCCTACTATTTTCATGAATCAAAAACACATTAGTTAATTATTTAACTGATAAAATAAAATAAAATTAACTAATACAAACTATTAAATAGTTTATGACACTTCGTCATACTGTATACTGTATTAAATGAAAGCCAGACACTTCGTCAATCAATATGTATGTACGTGCGTGCGCGCGTGCGTGCGTCAGTGCCTGTGTATGTATGTGTGTGTATGTGTGTATGTGTGTGTGTGGGTTTGTTTGTGTGTATATTGTGTGTGTGAGTGTATGTGTGTGTATGTGTTGTGTATGTATGTGTGCGTGTATGTTGTGTTGTGTGTGTGTATCTGTGTGTGTGTGTGTGTGTGTGTGTGTGTGTGTATGTGTGTGTGTGTGTGTGTGTGCGTGTGTGTGTGTGCCTGCGTGCGTGCCTGTGTGTGTGTGTGTGTTTATGCATGTGTGTGTATTTGTTGTGTGTGTGTGTATGCATGTTTGTGTTGTGTGAGTGTTGTGTATGTGTGTTGTGTGAGTGTTTGTTATGCGTGTGTGTGTGTGTGCGTGTGTGTATGTCTGTGTGTGTATGTGTGCGTGTGTGTGTGTGTTATGCATTGGCGCCGGAACGAAACTAGTAATGGGTGGGCCGGAGCTTTAGCACCACTCCGCTGTCCCACTTTGGCATGGAAAGTCGGGGGAAGGGGGTGCTATTAAAATGTTTCACGTTTACGTTTACAATTGTTGAAGCTCACCAAATACCTCCAACTGCACCCGTTTGAGTCTTCTTTGAGACTGACTAAAAGCATCCTACTTCACCCCCTCCCTTGAGACTGACCAAACATTTCAAACTGTACTCATTTTCCAAAGTATTTGGGGCTAATCCTTCCTCCAGCTCCCCACCAAAAATCATGGTCATGTTGCCCCGTCTGTCATTTGACCGCAAGAGGGCGCCACTCGGTTGCCGGGACAGAAAAACAGCGAGTGGAACGTCTTATTATATTAATATATCTTTGGTAATAGTAAGGACACGTTGGCTAGAAAGTGATAACGGTTAGTTGCATAGGCGGCCTGGGGAACTGGCATCCAGGAACTTTGGAATTTGGCCGCGTTCCCCATTTGGACACGAAAACTTTCCAATAGCAACCCACCCCATCCACCGTTTTCCGATGTCAGGATTCGACAGTGTGACGGCGGAGGAGTGGTGCTGATGCTCCGGCGAAAATTCTTGAACAACACCCCCCTCCTTCTGTCTTCCTACCTCAATATCCGACAACATAATATGACTTTTGTGCGAGCCTCAAGGGTGTACAATTTGAGGTGTTGCCCCCTCTCTAGTCTTCCCTCTCTTGATCTGCCCCTGACATTTGGAAAGCATAAGCGTGTAGTGAGGGGGCCTGGGGAATGTGGAACCCTAGACCTTGGAATTTAGCGTGCCCACGTGACCTTACCCCCCCCCCATACCATTGGAAATGTGCATCTGTTCAGGTTCCAATAAGATGTACTTAGGCCGACCTGGCGTCGATGTCATCAGCATTGGCAAATAATAAATAATGATCTGGCCAATAATGACTGTGATTGACGAGAATGGCTTCCGTACAATCCCTTCGCGCGCTGAAACTCTTTTGATTAATTCAAAACTGCAAACTTATTTCTGGCTAAGGGCCTGCCATAGTACATACCGAGGCTATTCACAACGCACGTGCATTCGGTCTCGTTGAAGACCATGCCTTCGGTGCAGTTGAATATCTCCTGCGTGTCGATGTGTTCAAAGAGCTGCGGGTCGGAAAGTACGACGAACGGACATGGACCTAAGGGATAAAACGACCATATATCCGGTGACGAAAGTTCTAAGATCATTTTTAAAACCTTTTTTTTTAATAAGTAATTTAACAGCAGCTATGGCTACAACTCCTAACCTCTGGAATGATCTACCTGTGTCAAGGCGTGAACTTAATACTCAGACAGCTTTTATGAGCTCTTTAAAACACTCGATTTTAATCACGATCTTAACTGCAAGATTAAATTTTACACTTGGTAATGAACCCTTTTAAGTTTCAGTTCTCAATGTTTACACGACACGGCGATAATTGAAGACAACTATTATATTTAATTAATTGCGTTATTCATTTAATAAAATTATTATTATTTTAAATTTATAGCGCCTTCAAATGTTTTAAATTGATTTGGCGATATGTAAGTATTATATTTATTATCATTAGTTGTATTATTATTATGAACGCGGTTTAGAAAAATGGTTTGGATTCTTTCGCGAAGTCCAATTAATTTGGATTGCTGCATTGCCGTGGCTGTTTCGGATGTTATTCTAGAAATCATGTAAAACAGTATGTCCATATACCCGAAATTAGCCAGCTTCGTAATTTGTAATATGAAGTCTGCCTTGAGGAATGTGGGAAGTAGGAAAATCGTTGAACATCAAAAGACGTTGCGGTTAATGCAGCCCGCCTTAGCCTTATTGCCAATAAAGTTTGTTTTAGAACTGGATGTTTTGTTTACCATTTGAAAATGTTCCGTGGTCATATCTTCCAAATTGTGAACGTTTTTACAGGGTTAGTAAACACAACGCAGCGAGCAGTGTGTCTTCAACATACTGTTTACAGTATTTAGAACATCATATATCATTAAGTAATTAATGACAAACAGCGAACAGACTGCCTCCTTTTAAATGTAACTTTGATATTTTCGCCGGCCATTTACCAATGGTGGTGGACGGGCCCTGCCACACTTCGGCTGGTCCGTCGACGCAGCCAGTTTGCATTTCTGGGACACACGTCAGACGCTCCTGACTCCAGTACAACGCTCCACAGTGCACGTGCCACTTGCGCCAGTACCACATTCCCTCGTCGTCGTCAACCTTCTCGCAGATGTAGTACTTGTGGCAGTTGTCCTCGTCCGCCACCCAGATCTGGCCCTTCGTGTAGTCGCAGCGCTCACAGATTCCTGCAGACGGTGGAGAGGTCCGGTAGAGGTGTATATGAAAGAGAGACGGAAGTACATGTGGACGGATGGACAGACAGGCAGACAGACAGACAGACAGACAGACATACAGACGTACACACATACAGACATACATAATACTTACATATACAAACAAACAGACAAACATACAGTGATAGAGGTGAGAGGTAGGGAGGGAGGGAGGGTGAGGTAGGGAGACAGACAGGCAGACAGACAAACGGACGGACGGTCAGACAGACAGAGATACATACAGACACATACCGCAGACATACAGACGGACAGACAGATGGACGGATCGACGGACGGAAGGACGGACGGACGGACGGACGGACAGGCAGTCAGACAATCAAACATACTTACAAACAAACAAACAAACGTAGAGACAACCACACAGACAGACATGCATAGATACAGACAGACATACGTACATACATACATACATACCTACAGACAGATAAACAGAGGAAGACAGATTCAGGCTAAGGCAGAGAAAGGCAGAGGAAAGACTACACAGAAAAGATACAGATATTCCGAGATATTTTGATTCGGGAAACAAAGACAAAAAAGACAGGCGAAGAGCCAGATGAACGAGTACACAGAATCACACGAACACACGAACACACGAACACACTGAGGCAACGAGATTCACGAAGCCACAGAAAGACGGCACTCATCAAGTTTAATATTAACCAGATAAGCAACAAATGTTGGAATACGGCGTTAATGAAATGGGGTACGGTTACTGTTAATGGGTTTTTCCTAAATTAATTACTATAACGAGTGCTTTCCCTAAAACAACATTGTCGAACTGGAACGACTTACTCGACTTAACCCTTACCGTCAGACGTAGTCGTCGGCTTCGGTGTAGTTGTAGTTGTAGTAGTCGTAGTAGTTGTAGTCGTTGTTGTTGTGCATGCCACTAAGCATTTCTTAAATTGCCATCGTGTCACAGCCTCTGCCACTTCACCGTTTACGACTATATCACATACGTATTTTCGTGACTGATATCCCTCCTCACCACACGGAGCATCGCACGGTCCCCACGGACTGTACTCACTACACACCTCGTTAGCTACAAGTACAAGACAATTCAAGTGTTCGTCATCTCGAGAGCAGACACCCGAATCGGTGGACCGATTGACCCTCACCTAAGGTATATATGAACATTCATATAGGACCCAATGATGCGAGTCCATAAGTTTGGTTCTGTACAAGTACGACGACCATCTTCCTTAACGTTCTGTTGGATGACTCTATGTGGTAATCCATGGTTAAATCATAAATCATGGCAAAATACTTGAACGTGTTGCATTAGCTGTCTTGTGTTGTTGTTATCTCTAATTTCCCCCATGACTTGTAGTCAAATACCTTAACAATCTTGGACCAGTATTACTTTTCCGTTCTTGCCACATAAATGGAAAGATATTGATTTGTCTTTTTTCGAACGTCTTCTCGTGCGCATTTTGGGTATGGTCACATACAGCTTCGTAGGTCACGACTTAATGCAAAGAGAACAAATTCAAGAACTCGACCAGATCAAGCATATATGCCGCTTTCACATGGTATCATATATATATATATATATATACAACGAATAATTCTCAGGATTTGCACCGGAAATGGGAAACCCTCAACTCACATCTAAAGTTGTTTCCCGTCGCGTCGTATTTAACAGCTTCAATACTATAAGGTAGAAGAGGGCGTAGCCAACAGCGATATTAATATATACATATATATATGTGTGTGTATATATATATATATATATAAATACATAGATATTTATGACGCGAAACAACTTTAGGTGTGATTTGAGGGTGTCCCATTTCCGGTCCAAATTCTGAGAAATATTCCAAGTAGAATTTTGTAAGAAATGGATATATGGAAATTGTTACCCCAGAAACAACCCTCACACCTTTTGGCAAATAAAACGTAAATAAAACACACTTGGCTCTTGAGCTATATATATATATATATATATACATATATATATATATATATATATATATATATATATATATATCTATATGTATATATATATATATATATATACATGTATGTATATATAAATATAGCATCGAAACTACTGACACATGCACACGCGCATACTTGTGGACACGCACACACATACGCAAACACATACATTAAAACATATATACATATGTAATATATGTATATATATATATATATAATATTTCATATATATATGTGTGTGAGTGTGTGTGTGTGTGCGCGTGTGTGCGCGCGCGTGTGCGTGTGCGTATGCGTGTACATGTACGTGTATATGTGTGTGTACAGTAAATAAGGCATGACGGTGGCTTACATGTCCTCGGTTTTCCAACGGCCGACTGCGGGACCTCCAATATTTTGTTGGCGGAGATGAGTATGCTTTCGTCTAAGCTGTCCGGTAGGACTGCAGCAGCTGAAAGATAAACACACATGGACGATAAAGTGACATCGGGCAATCTTGTAACGAAACCTGAAGTCACATTCACCGTAACGTCAACATCATGGATACAACGACATGCGACAATGTAGAAGTTAAACGTCATGACTTTTCATTTCAATTGAAACCGAATGAATGAATTACTTAAGGCATCTACAAGATATCATTATATATTACATCATGAAAAAAATATTATATATATATATATATCATTATATATATATATATATATATATATATAAATTATATATATATATATATATAAATTATATATATATATATACGTATACATTATATAAATATATGTATATATATATATAAATAATATATATAGAATTATATTTATGTGTTTGTATGTGTGTATGTGTGTCAGTGTGTGTGTGTGTATGTGTATGTGTGTTTATGTGTGTGTGTGTGACACAAGCTGGTGATGTACTGGTATTGGCCGACCTCGCGATTCTATGTAGGTTTTATCTCTGTGGACGTTGATTGCTTCTTATATATTTCTCCGGTGGCAGTTCTCGTCATTGTCTAGAATTGTTACGTGTTTCATTGCATATTAATTGCCTGTGTTATGTTTATGTTCAGACTTGTGGATGATATGGGTTGGCGACACGAAGTCAGAACTCAGAGGTAAAGATGTATATTTATGAAAACCGTGAAACCGAATCATTAAACCATTCATGTCTACACATATTAATTACTAACATTAACACCAGAGCCCCATGGGAACATGAGCGGGAGCTTACTTCCACAATTAGCGTCTGCTAGAAGCTTATTGGAAAGATCCATCCACGATGAAACATCTTTGAGCGTTATGATGTCATCGGCACTGGCAACAAATACACTGAGTTGGTCGGTTTGGGTGGAACCTGCGAACAAAACAAACATAGCGGCGAGTGATAAATGGATGAATGGGTTTCTCTGTAAAACACGCCCGTGCGCGCGCGTACAAACACACACACACACACACACACACACACACACACACACACACACACACACACACACACACACACACACACACACACACACACACACACACACACACACACACACACACACACACACACACACACACACACACACACACACACACACACTCACGCACGCACACATATACGCGCATAAACACACGCGCATATACACGTACTTGCATAAACAAAAGTACATACACACGCACATATATAAACACACACACAAACAGACACGCAGACACACACACACACGCACACACACACACGCACACACACACTGGATACTTACTGACGCCGTATATCTTCACCCCATAGGTCTCCACAGCATTCAAGAGTAATGCCTGAGTCTCCTCCGAATACTCTAGCTGCTCCCCGTTGGTAATGATGACAGCGATCTTCGGAACGCCAGCTCGTCCGGGGTTCTCCATCACATCGATTAGTTTATCGAAGGCATACGCCGGGAAGGAGAAGCCACCCGTCTGCTCAATTGCCAGAGCCTTGCTAGCGGCTGAAGCAGCGCTGCCGGTTTCCCAGAACTCGAGTCTGCCACCATTCGTGTATGAGATGACTCCGACATTAACGGCGTCTGTTCCGACGTTCTGTGTAAGGATCACATCATTGATCATCTGCTTGGCTAGCTCAAACTCCGGTTCAGTCATAGTGCTGGACCGGTCGAGGAGGAACACCAAGTCCGCCTTACAACTGGACAGGTCCGCTGAAACATAGCACCATACATATTAATATTGTATTGATATAAACATATTATATATACATATATATATATATGTATATATCATATAAGTTGTATATATATATATATATACTTTGCCCCAATGGTATTGCTAACCACTACCTACAAGTCGTAGACGTATCACCAACCACCAGTACTAAATATCTCACGACACTATATTTACCATTGACACCGTATCGGTGGTGGTCACTCCGCCACTAGGTCACCTAGCACCATTAGCAGCCTACTTTATTTACCGCACTAAAAACCCTGAGTACACTACTGAGATCCAGTAAGAGGGAAAGCCTAGGCCAAACCTCGTGTACTTACATAACGGGGAAAAGCGTCCAAGAATCTACATTGTATACAATTAAGCATCAAGTGTAATACAGGGAGGAGGGTGGGAAACAAAATCACAACTTGAATGACCATAAACCAATAGCAATAACAAATTCAACAATAAAACACAAAATGAAGTAAATGATTCGTCAAGCGAAAACCACGCGCAGAGATACAGAGAACCGCTCAATCAATATCTCCGTGAACGGCGCATTGAGACGAGCCCGTTCATACTACGAGGACTAATTACTGCTATGTAATCTTACGCGTACGAATAAGTCCGCTCTCTATATTGTCCACTAGGTTACCGTTGGCCTAATCCGCTAGGGGACACCACCTCCCTTCTTACACTGTTACTTCACATAGAATATATTTATATACATATAATACAAACATACATACAAGTATAAGTATATATATATATATATATATATATGTACGTATGTATGTATGTATATATCATATATGTTGTATATGTTTACGTTTATCAGTATGTTGTCTTTTCTTCTTCCATTTCTCTTTTCCGGTTTGGGTCCACGTTAAACACCGTAAATATGAATAATTTATTTATATTAACATATCATTATATATATATATTGTGTGAGTGTGTGCGCGTGCGTGTGTGCGTGGGTGCGTGCGTGCGTGCGTGCGTGCCTGCCTGCCTGCCTGCCTGCCTGCCTGCCTGCCTGCCTGCCTGCCTGCCTGCCTGCCTGCCTGCCTGCCTGCCTGCCTGCCTGCCTGCCTGCCTGCCTGCCTGCCTGCGTGTGTGTGCTGTAGACCTCGACCCGCAAAGGAGAAAGGGAAGAAGAAAGGAAAACGCCGATAACGTTAAAAATGTACCTCATGTATGATACATATGATAGGCCCCTATATCATGTATGATATATATTTTCCTTTCTTCTTCCCCCTGCTCCCTTGCGGGTGGAGGTCCGCGTAACTTAGATCGTAGCTTCTTCTGTTTCTCTTGTTAATATTTTCCATATCTCTCTGTCGTCCTTAATGATCGTCCATTCATGGCTATTCTATATCAGTATAATAATTAAATGCTTAATATGACGACGTTTACAGGTATCCTCGGAAGCCAGAGGTAGTGAATATACAATACCCTTTGCCGAGATATTACGCAAAGTGCGTACGTTTTCAGAATTAGTTGCATGGCTTACAATTGTACATTCTCTAATCTGTTTCTACCGCTCTTGCTGTGGGAACAACGAAAATGTCATTAAGCACAAACGCACTCGCATCACATCAATGAGCAGTTTCGGGAAATCTCAATATACTCATCCGTTCAACCATTGTCAAAAGCGATATAACGACTTTGTATTCGAATAATAAAATTTACTTCCCAACAATTACATGCAACACGAGCAACAGTTGGCTGAAACGAAACCGAACCAATCATAGCCGACGATATCATTGGTTAAACGTTACTTCAGCATTTCGCAAGGCGATCTGCCAGGGGATACTGTGACTAATGTAATCAGCAGAGCCCCTGACGACGCGATGATGTTAACAGGGAGCACGTGTACTCACGTAGTACGCATGGCTGTGTGTTGCACGGAAGTACCTCACCGTCGACGCGAGTCTTGGTTCCCCCGTCACACAGCACAGAACACTGGCTGAATGGTGCTGGGCCGCCTGTTGGAGAAACATGGCTTACAACTGTACATATATGTATAATTATATATATATATATACAATATAAGTATATAATGTTACTTTATGCTGCCAACAAACAAAGGGTAGCGGTTATCAGCTTTACTGTACTTTGATCTTTCAGAACTCTTTCCCAAATTAGCGCCCTCTTGAAGAGAATAGTTGTACACTCAATGTTCTATGGTAGTAGTGGGATCCTATGGTAAAGCAGAGCATTAAAAAGACATAATGATGGGTAAGTCATTATACCTAACTTTTGTTGTGTTTTCTGAAATACATCGCCAACTACATGGTAGTTCCGAGGTCAACGTTCCAAGGAAGCAACTACACTTAAAAAAAGCTGAGTGGCTTTCGGCGCTTGTGAGGATATGCACTTTTTATATTGATGAATACGCATAGATTATCAGTTAATTCATATGAAAAAAACCTACATTTTTCAATATATATATATATATTTTGTACGATCTAAACCGGGACACTGTGACGTCACCACGTGGGCGACTGGGTAACGAAGACTAGGTTAGCATAAGGAGAGAATACGGGTTCTGGTTGACTGGGATTGTTGAGTTTTGACGTCACGGGACAACTCACCACTGCACGGGTTCGTGTTGCAGCTAACCTCTATTCCTGAACACACGTCGTTCTGTGTACAGTACATGCCCGATGAGCTGAGGCCGCCGCCGCAGCTTTCAGTACATGTCGAAAACACCGGCAGGTCACCTGCGGGTAGACAACAATTAATAGTCCCATTAACGGCAAATAATTGCGTGAATGCTATGACGATCTCGCTTTTGGAAGAGTGTCACCAAACACCTTAATTTAACATCCGGCGCGATATTTTAGAAAAGTTCTGTTACAACGTCACCCCATATTTATACAACAATGGCTCACGTCCGTAGAATGGAACTTTCGATTAAATAATTACGTATTTGTGTTATGCAAGCAAACAACAGTTAATACATAACATTATGTGGTAACACGAATTTCAAAGATGGCATCTTACTGGTGTCTCTTGGAAATATATGAATTTTGCACACAGCAAATAAAAAATATAAGCTGGACAATTATTGCTGATGAAACTGTTTGCAATACACATTGTTATTTTATAACAACAAAGAAGATACTAGTTGCCAGAAATGCTAGCATTGTTACATTGTGCACACCGTTTGTATATCGTGTGTAAACACATACGCATGTACATCAAGCCTGGTGTGTGTGTGTGTATGTGCGTGAGTGCATGCGTGCGAGCGCATCCTTATGTGTATGTATGTGTGTATATGTGTATGTGTGTATGTGTGTATGTGTGTATGTGTGTGTGTGTGTGTGTGTGTGTGTGTGTTTGTGTGTGTGTGTGTGTGTGTGTGCGTGTGCGTGTGCATATATGCATATATGCATGTATATACGTACGTATGTATGTATGTTTGCAGGTATGCATGTATGGATGCGTGTATTTGTATGAGTATTTGTGTAAATGTGTGCGAATGTGTGCAGGAGTGTGCTTTTAACAAATATTTTATGACGTATGTGTAATCATTGTTGTCGATACCTAAACGGGTCGGAAGAAACATAATATTTTGGTACAAAAGTGTTGATACAAAGTATATACTCAATATAATGTTTTGTATAACGCATTATGTTTAACGTTATCCTACGATTACGTCGACATTTGAACTCCTACCTTGACAACCTCCGCAAATGGCCAGGACTATAAATGCCCCGCAGATAAGAGACCTCATGTCGGCTTGTTCCTGTGGCAATACAAAGTCAATGGCAAACATAATGGTATTAAAACAACAACCAAAGTTGTGTTCGAAAAAATGTCATAGAACGTCAATGCGCAAATAGAAACACATACGTAATCCTTTTGATTGATCGAGTTTGCATTACACATGCGTTTAGGAAATTCACATTTGAAACGATGTCCAATAATTCAAGTTAGAACGTATTGTGTTTCAAGATATTATCAGTTAAACCTGGCTAGAAATATGAGTTAAATACCGGGCATAATATATAGTATCACAATATTAGAAACAAAACAAAAAAAGTTCATTTAATTTAGAGAAAAGTTCTGCTACAAATTTACTGCACTAAGCATTTGTTTTTTTCCTGTAAATAAACAATGTGTATAGAGATAAATTCGCATACACAGTATTTCACAGCTGACGTTAGCAAGAGCATAGGCGAATAAACAGTATGCAGTCTCGTGAGTTTGGCACTTTCTACAAGGTTATGATGGTCTACATTAAAAATGAACAATGAAAAAAAAACGGAAACGACAAGAAAGAAAACATTTAAAACGGCTCGCTGAAAGTTGCGAAAGTTGTTGCCGTTGCACAACCGGCAATAGCTATTACTGTTCCTTCAGCTTAATAACTAGTTAACATTTAACTTGGCGACTAATGTTTTATTACTGACTCTTAAAGCGTTACGGTGTCAATGGTTACTGCAGACAAAGGTTGCAGGAAGCTTACCTCTACGACGTTCGAGCTAGGACACCAGGTCTGGTTATTTCAGCGCGACTTGTTGGCAGAACGATCGCCTCCAGAATATATAGCCGACGTCGTCAGACTGGCGTTTTGCCAAGCCCGCTAGCAATGCTACGGACTATGACTGTCAAACGGCATGAAACCAGCGAATGCTAGCGCCAGGAAGATACTTTACTGTCATGTTTTAAGAGCATTACTGGGCGAAGGCGTTTCTTGATCGAATGCACTCGCCCACATGCGGTGATTTCATTACAAATAGTTTACCAGTGCCTGTAACGGCAAGATACATGTACGTATGTATGTATGTATGTATGTTTGTATGTCTGTAAGTATGTATGTATGCATGTATGTATGTATGAATGTATGTATGTATGTATGTATGTATGTATGTGGGTGTATGTGTTTATGTGTTAATAACATTATTGTATCATATCTGCGTGTGTGTGTGTTAACATACACACGCATACACACACATACACATACACACACACATGCACACGCACACGCTCACGCACACACACACACACACACACACACACACACACACACACACACACACACACACACACACACACACACACACACACACACACACACACACACACGCACACATTCACACACACATCATCGATGGCACCGTTAATGGGGAACAATCATTTATACAAATGTCGATCTCATCGTTCTGTTGGGATGTCAGCAGTCAATTCACTTGTGACCACCTCACGCTTGAGAAATTAATATGCTACTTGATGGAACTGGTAGTCATGGCAGAATTATTATACTCTTACATGGTAGTAACCTGCGTTTAACTCCCATTTCTAGTCTGTCAGTGTAAGGAACATTATATATGGCAAAATAGTAATTGTGTAAGAGGACACTTTCTCTTGCAGCGTATTTATTACTCACTCAGGCGAATTATTGTTCGGCCTGTCACCTGACTACTGGACACACGCAGCTTGTTATTTTCTAAAACATCAAGACCGCCATTTTTCTTCAAGACGAAATTACTATTGTCAAATATAGTCAATCGGTGAAGTAATTCAGTAAACAAAATCAGACAATGTAAACAAATGTTTCTGGTGGTTTAATATGTTTGAATTTCGTAGTTTGATTTGATTCAGTCGTATCTGGCATGAGAATAAAAGTGGCCACAACCTGTGATAAGTGTATGAAAACGAATATATATGTATTGTTTGTGATATCATGCTTTCTCACTGGAGTATGAAATCTTGTAAGTAATCACGTATTCTTATGTCATGATATCCTACTCTCTGTTTAGACTTCAATTCATCATTTTACAGAAACTTTTACTCTTTTCAAATGGATACATTAATACTACATAAATATTACTCTTCATGAGGATTTCATGCGGAATATTCACACTGCAATTTACAGGTCTCCCTTTAAAGTACGTCTAATCTGTGGTGGTAGTGCCATGAACCAACAGTAAAGTTAGTTTTATTGTGGCTTTAGGGAAATGTTTTCGACATAAATGCTGTGCAGGTATTTGTACCGTTAAATTTACTATATGCTAGCTAATATGTAACTAAAGTACCAGCACAGTACAGTTAGATGTTAAACGTAAGGTACACCCGAGGAAAGACATCTTTAAACGACGATTTACAGGTGGATCGTACAAATTTAGTATAGGAGCATGTCAGTCAATTGTACATTAAAACCGGCTTCCATTATTTCACTAAGTTGTTATCAAGAATACACTGAATCAAGCCAGGAAGTTTGCATTCACCAAAGCAACCAGTATACAATGACGAATTAGAATAAGAAACAATTTTGTTTCAGTAATCGTAAGACGTGACACAGTAGAAACGAACAGTATTCGCTTTGAGTTTTACGTCGGCGAAGTTGCGAACATGTTGACGTCAACGTTGTTCATAATGACCACGATCGATGTAATTCCGTTCCCTTTTTACAAGCGGCGACAGCGACAAATACAACAACAAGTGATGCGTTTTGTGTTTTGTCATGTACTACATACTGGTTCTTCTAAGCGATTAAGTAGCTTATTTATAACTTGTTCAGATTCGCACCACACACCTCACTTCATGCTAACCATCATCATGCACAGCGTTCTTTCTATTTCGACGTTTTTTATGATTGCAATCTTACAAGTAGTTATAATGTAAGTTGGTTATATAATAATCTACACTACTGTTTGCAATATATACGATATTACATGTATGCATCAGTAGACCTATACCAATTATTTGTTACTTCCTGAATACATGCAAAGGAAATTGTAGTCGATTGCATGCAATCAAAGACTTGTAATTCTTAATATTTTTGTTGACGCAATACACACTTATATCGTAATTGATGACTACATAAATTAAGTGGTCAACTGGGAAAATGTTTAATATTGAAATACTATAGTGTTGATCTGGTAGATGTTGCACTTGGATATCGCTCCACGTGTCGGTGAAAGAAAGTTGCCTTCTGTTGTTTCTTTCAGCGATATAATGATCACTGTAATTTAAACTCTTTCCATCTGTTAACAGTCCCAAATTAGAAGCAATTATATTGTTACCATAGTAGTTTAACAACCACTTTGTGCGTGTTATATGTCCCACCGAGGGTGTTATATTACTACGAACATAGCAAAATCCGCTATGATTGTGTGTCAACAGTGATATAAACGGATGCTATCCTACATCATAGCATCACATGAATTAGTCTGGTCCTCCTATCAAGGGTGAGGGGAAGACGAACACAATACTTCTCCCAACTTCAAGTTTTCATATATGTAAAAAGCCGCTACTCATTTCAAAGTCATGCATGTAATTAAGTGCTCGAAGAATGAGCGTATCAGGCTTCCATGTTCACTCGATTCACACACTCATTCACTCACACACACACACTCACTTACTCATTCACTCACACACACACACATACACACACATACACACACACATACACACACTCACTCACTCACTCACTCACTCACTCACTCACTCACTCACTCACTCACTCACTCACTCACTCACTCACTCACTCACTCACTCACTCACTCACTCACTCACTCACTCACTCACTCACTCACTCACTCACTCACTCACTCACTCACTCACTCACTCACTCACTCACTCACTCACTCACTCACTCACTCACTCACTCACTCACTCACTCACTCACTCACTCACTCACTCACTCACTCACTCACTCACTCACTCACTCACTCACTCACTCACTCACTCACTCACTCACTCACTCACTCACTCACTCACTCACTCACTCACTCACTCACTCACTCACTCACTCACTCACTCACTCACTCACTCACTCACTCACTCACTCACTCACTCACTCACTCACTCACTCACTCACTCACTCACTCACTCACTCACTCACCTGCTCACTCATTCATTCAACACACACACACTCACTCATTCACTCACTCACACACACACACTCATTCACTCACACACACACACGCACGCACACACACAGACATACACACACACACGCACACACACACATATACACTCACACGCGCGCGCGCACACACACATACACACACACACACTCACTCACTCATTCATTCTCTCTCTCACACACACACACACACACACACACACACACACACACACACACACACACACACACACACACTGAACTATCAGTGTTACACTGCCAAATCAAGCCGTGAAATTTATAACGTGCCTTTCCAACAATCGTTCCTAATGGCGCCGTACAGAATGTTCTAGAAAACAAAAGGATTTTAAGTTTTGATTTAAAAACAGTACTTTTTCATTGTTGTGGGCGTCAGAAGCGGTGGCAGCAAGTTCCACAGAGTTGGGTTTGCCACGCCAAACAACTGGTCACCCCAGTAACGCTTTACACGCTGGACGCATAATTGATTGTGTTCACTGGAGTGCAGCAATCTAGACTCCTGGCGTCGACTGGCGTCGGCTATAGCAGTCGCCAGCCTGTCTAATTGTCAGTGCAAGCATTAATATATGACATGAGCACAAACGCATTTCCTTTTGCTTGTTGTTTTTATACAGGGTGACAAATAAATTATACATGATCCTTGTCATTTCGCAAGAACATCTATTGTCGGCTAGATTAACATGGTCGGTCAGCTTACCGAAAACACAAATATTATTATGATAGGCTTTGTGGCGCAAACGTTAGTTGGAGTCATACACAAGTGAGAAACGAACAATTAGCTTATCGTAGAATACCAATATTTTTGCATTTGGTGCTGAGACTCCTGATAAGGCCTTAAAGTAGGCAATAGATTCGGTGATGTACATCTACTAAGTTTGGTTTAAATATCACACAGTGTGCTATAAATCTTAGGACGAAACGAGAGAGAATTTCTTTAAAATGTTCACATGGGAAGATTTGTTGTTAGAATTTGCAACAAAAGTGAGAAATCCTCAAACTAGTTTGTAATTATTCTGCATGTCGTTGTGATATAACACTTTACCATTTTGAATTAAACGAGCCCAAATCTATCATAGTTGTATGGAACCGAGGTATCAAGAATTGTCAAATGAACACAAATGCTGGTTCTTCAGGCATTCATGCATGGGTCTATCTAAGCAATAAAAAGTCGATGCTCTAAGTAACAAAAGATCCGCACGAGATGATGTCCGAAAACAACAATTCATTGACTTTTAATTTGTGTGGGATGAACGGGAATGTGTTTTTTGATAGAATGGACGCATTGCAGCACATTACTCGTATGCAACTAACAAGACGAACCAAAAATGCATTGCTTACTTCAATCCACGTGTGATTTTTTAGGAAGTGTCAATAGAAACCACATTTCAGTAATGCCGTACTAGTTTGAATTGTTTGTGTGAATAAGATTCAGCAACTAAAATCGACCAATGCCGGATGTAATGAATGACGACGCTGCATGTAAACATTCAAAAACTTTAAAAAACCGACTACATTGCGCTTCCTTTTGTATGACATAAACATGTATAAATTACTAATAATGCAGTAGAATACTTTTATTTATCTATCACATGGCGGCTCCTACACCATATTACTACTAAGATCTACAATGTGTCTTGGCGCGATCAAATCACCAACCAGGAGATGTGCGGCAGTCTACCACGGATTTCCAACAGCGTGAGGCAACGACATCTGCAAACAGGACTTTGAGAGACACAATTGAGCGGGCATTGGTATCAGTGGGACATGTTTGTCTGCCACAATATCAGACAGTACACATTGGAGACGACGCATGGTCACCACGTTAATACATGGAACCAAGTGTGTGTGTGTGTGTGTGTGTGTGTGTGTGTGTGTGTGTGTGTGTGTGTGTGTGTGTGTGTGTGTGTGTGTGTGTGTGTGTGTGTGTGTGTGTGTGTGTGTGTGTGTGTGTGTGTGTGTGTGTGTGTGTGTGTGTCGGTCTACCAATACATGAATAAATGGCCCTGATAACACCACAGGAACAATAAGTATTTATTCAGAACATCAGTTGACATAGCCACAGAGCGGATAGTTAACGTCGATGTTTCCCCAGGTTAAGAAGGGATGCCTTGTTCGGAATGTCGTATACAGCAAGATGGTGCTGAATCTTTGGTAGGTCCGTGACAAGTTGTCTAGTAGCGTTGTACTTAATATAACACATCACATCAATGTAACTTGAGTAGTCTAACAACATCCATTATTTACATTCATTGCTGCATTAACACGTTGTCCGTCAATTGTTTATTGCTGATATGTAGTTGGTATGTGTGTGTATGTATGTATGTATGTATGTATATATGTATGTATGTATGTATGTATGTATGTATGTATGTATGTATGTATGTATGTATGCGTGTAAATATTTATGTATGGAAATGTCTATGTATGTATGTAAATATTTATGTATGTAAATATGTATGTATGTATTTATGTACGTGCGTGCGTGCGTGGGTGGGTACGTACGTACGTATGTAAGTATGTACATGTGTACGTACGTACGTATGTATGTATGTATGTATGTATGTATGTATGTATGTATATATGTATGTACGTGTGTACGTATGTACGTGTGTACGTATGTATGTATGTGCATATGTGCGTATGTGCGTATGTGCGTATGTGCGTATGTACGTATGTACGTATGTACGTATGTACGTATGTATGCATGTATGCATGTATGTATGTATGTAAATATATATGTATGTATGTAAATATGTATGTGTGTATGTAAATATGTATGTATGTATGTATGTGTGTATGCATGTGTGCAAGTACGTTTTCATTATATTCATTTCTACAGTAATTTACCTGCAGTTATAAAGTATCTTGAATCTATGCTAGGGTAATTTTCTTAGTGAAGGTTACCGCCTATGAATAAACTACTCGTTTGTTTGGCTGTGTTGAATGGAATCGCGGAGGCATAACTATTTAGAGCATGTGCCTCAAAGAACTGCCCTTTCTGAGGAGGACTTTTCAGATGCTCTATAACAATTTTATGTCACGACACTTGACATTAAACGCTAACATTACGTGGCCGTCACAATAAGGATAAATGAATAAAATATGGTATGTTTCGTTGAATGTGTTATGTTTCTATTTGGTTTTGTCTATATCTGAACATTATTATTATTATTATTGTATACAAGTGTAACCATTATTATGATTATAGTTAACCATTATATTGTTATTATTACTATTAGTATTATACTCGTGACTCTCACGGATCGGCACCAGTTAGGAAAAGTTTCGACTTTTGATGGTTATGCCGACATCCTATCTTTCCAAAATGAGCCTCAGTGCTCCTTCCAATATTCTATGAATGTTGGTATTATGCTAGAAAAGAAACATATGTCAGACTGATTGTGTAGCTGTTGTTAATATGCTAGAAAAGAAACATGTGTCAGACTGATTGTGTAGCTGTTGGTATTGTGCTAGAAAAGAAACATGTGTCGGACTGATTGTGTAGCTGTTGGTATTATGCGAGAAAAGAAACATGTGTCAGACTGATTGTGAAGCTGTTGGGATTATGGTAGAAAAGAAACATGTGTCAGACTGATTGTGAAGCTGTTGGGATTATGGTAGAAAAGAAACATGTGTCAGACTGATTGTGTAGCTGTTTGTATTATGCTAGAAAAGAAACACGTGTCAGACTAATTATGTAGCTGTTGGTATTATGCTAGAAAAGAAACATGTGTCAGACTGATTGTGTAGCTGTTGGTATTGTGCTAGAAAAGAAACATGTGTCAGACTAATTATGTAGCTGTTGGTATTATGCTAGAAAAGAAACATGTGTCAGACTGATTGTGTAGCTGTTGGTATTATGCTAGAAAAGAAACACGTGTCAGACTGATTGTGTAGCTGTTGGTATTGTGCTAGAAAAGAAACACGTGTCAGACTAATTATGTAGCTGTTGGTATTATGCTAGAAAAGAAACATGTGTCAGACTGATTGTGTAGCTGTTGGTATTGTGCTAGAAAAGAAACACGTGTCAGACTAATTATGTAGCTGTTGGTATTGTGCTAGAAAAGAAACATGTGTCAGACTGATTGTGTAGCTGTTTGTATTATGCTAGAAAAGAATCATGTGTTAGACTTATTGTGTAGCTGTTAGTACTATGCTAGAAAAAAAACATGTGTCAGACTGATTGTGTAGCTGCTGGTATTGTGCTAGAAAGAAAAGATGTGTCAGACTGATTGTGTAGCTGTTGGTATTTCGCTAGAAAAGAAACATGTGTCAGACTAATTATATAGCTGCTGGTATTGTGCTAGAAAGAAAAGATGTGTCAGACTGATTGTGTAGCTGTTGGTATTGCGCTAGAAAAGAAACATGTGTCAGACTGATTGTGAAGCTGTTGGGATTATGGTAAAAAAGAAACACGTGTCAGACTGATTGTGTAGCTGTTGGTATTGTGCTAGAAAAGAAACAAGTGTCAGACTAATTATATAGCTGTTGGTATTGTGCTAGAAAAGAAACATGTGTCAGACTGATTGTGTAGCTGTTTGTATTATGCTAGAAAAGAAACAAGTGTCAGACTGATTGTGTAGCTGTTGGTATTGTGCTAGAAAAGAAACAAGTGTCAGACTAATTATATAGCTGTTGGTATTGTGCTAGAAAAGAAACAAGTGTCAGACTAATTATATAGCTGTTTGTATTATGCTAGAAAAGAAACATGTGTTAGACTTATTGTATAGCTGTTAGTATTATGCTAGAAAAGAAACATGTGTCAGACTGATTGTGTAGCTGTTGGTATTGTGCTAGAAAAGAAACAAGTGTCAGACTAATTATATAGCTGTTGGTATTGTGCTAGAAAAGAAACAAGTGTCAGACTAATTATATAGCTGTTTGTATTATGCTAGAAAAGAAACATGTGTTAGACTTATTGTATAGCTGTTAGTATTATGCTAGAAAAGAAACATGTGTCAGACTGATTGTGTAGCTGTTGGTATTATGCTAGAAAAGAAACATGTTGCAGACTGATTGTGTAGCTGTTGGTGTTGTGTTGGAAATGAAAGATGTGTCAAACTGGTTGTGTAGCTGTTGTTATTGCGCTAGAAAAGAAACATGTGTCAGACTGATTGTGTAGCTGTTGGTGTTTTGCTTGAAAAGAAAAATTCGGATGACACCAACGATATAGCGT
Organism: Escarpia spicata; assembly: GCA_963995525.1. Taxonomy (NCBI): domain Eukaryota; kingdom Metazoa; phylum Annelida; class Polychaeta; order Sabellida; family Siboglinidae; genus Escarpia; species Escarpia spicata. Next base: position 40,671,561 of record OZ023218.1, read on the forward strand.
TATATTACACTTGTGCAAAGTTTATAGTTTTTAACTTTATCTGTAACTCCATGAGTTTGATGATTCACGTGTTCGGCAGATAGTATTCTACTTCAAAACCCTGGTTTGAGTATTACATATATACGCCGACCGTAATGAAATATATTTATATAATATAGTGTTTATAAACTAATATCTTAGTGGCAGTTAAAATCCCAATATCCAACAGAAGACCACTCCGCTTCATTTTCAGATTGTATCAGAATATAAGCGTTGGTGCGGTAAAACTCATGTTTTGACGGAGGGTCTCATTCGTGACATTATTGAGATATCGACGATCTGTGTTATTAAGAAGAACAAACTTTGTGGGAAAAAAAATATTGGCGATTAACCTTGTTTTGTAAACATCAAATTTCCAGAGAATGTGAAGAGGTAGCAGACGTTGACTTTGTTGTAAATCAGACACAACGATTCTTGTTACACAACGATACGCTGAAGCATAGTGGCGATACAAGACGTGTTACTGCGACGTAGTTAATAGGTTAATAGGTGCGCAGTGTGCCCTGATACAAGATACGAATCGCGTTCAAGGTGACAATAAAACATGTAGAACGAATTTTGTTAACTGCTTATTTAACTAAAGGACGTAACAACAACAAATTCTGATTCAAAAATGGAATTTGTTGCGGAATATGCCTAGATAAATTTATCATTAGATTTGTATAAGTCGCGTTACTTGTAAATATTAAAATATTTCTTGCACGTTTGAAACATTTCTTAAAATACGTTGAAAGCTCGGGCGATGGCCAGGCCTAAATGTCAATAACAATACTCTGGCACTTCCAATTCAAGGTTGTTTAAAGAACATAACTATCACGATTTGATAGGTAACACATCACGGTGTTGTAGATGCGGATCCAAAAAAGCTGGTTCACACGATGATAGCCAACAAATATTCTTGCATCAAAGGACAAGTCAACATTTGGCCATAGCATTAACACACACATTCACACGTAGACATACCCGCACGCAAGAACGTCGTTGAATGACACTTACATCCCATTCTAATTTAATTATGTTCAAGTAACTAATGATTTTACTTAGTTTCTACTGTACTATGGTCTTACATTCATAAATATAGATGGCTTCTCGCACATATATGTCATTAAACGCGTGCTGAGTTTACAGACGTTGCTACAAGCATTCTTTAATTATCGAGTAGCAATTATTTCGTATCCATTACCTGATCAACCTGCGCTAAGACACAACGAGACGCAACACAATCGCATTACAAACATCGGATCTAAACCAGTAACGATATATCATTATATTCGAACACTCAGCCGACGAAACCCGCTTGATTAATGTCGGACGTAACGCAATGGTAGATGTAAAGTAACGACCAAGTGAAGACTGGGTGTTTCCGAAGGTGTGACGATTGTGTTTCGTCTACGTCTAGATACCACAGAATCGACACAGGTGGCGGGGTCCTGTTACGACGTTCGCGCGCGACGCTCATCCTCGGAGGATCGTAAACATTGACACGTCGGCGACTGCGGCAAGCGGATCTGTTTCTGTCGCAGATTTATGTTTCACGGGCGGTGCCGGTGACTGTCGCCGTTTAACAGTCTCGGAGATGTCGTCAATCAGACCACGACAGTTGATATTCATTGGTGTTCGTTCGTCTGGAAGTCCACGTATTCTCGTATTGTTGCACCTTTCATGTCACTACTTGTGTGTTCTAGGGGCACCTAAACATATTTCATGATACGATATATATGTAGTTGCGCAGCCTCTTATCAAATGCCAACAACGCGTGCTCGTCAGTGTTCGTCCCCCCGCGTTGGCGGTTACGTGCGTACTTACGTTTGCGGGTGTGCGTCCGGGCGTGCATGCGAGTGAGCGATCAAGCGAGCGAGCGTATTCGTGTGCGGACTTGCGAGTGTGCGTGTGTGAGCGTGTGAGCGTGCGTGCGTGCGTGCATGCGTGCCCCCGAGTGTGTGTTATTAATTAATTAATTAATTTAGTCATATCACGGACACACTTTTCACTCAAACAAACACGCTGATATATTTAATTATGTACATTTCCAGTTACCTACACAGATCGTAGATATATATATATATATATATACACACACACACACACACACACACACACACACACACACACACACACACACACACACACACACACACACACACACACACACACACACACACACACACACACACACACACACACACACACACACACACACACACACACACACATATATATATATATGTGTGTGTGTGTGTGTGTGTATTGTGTGTGTGCGTGTGTTAATTGCTTCGTGTTATCAAATGCCAACAACTCTTGCGCGTCAGTGAACGTCCCCCCGCTTTTGCGCTTACGTGCGTACGTACGTTTGCGTTCGCGTGCGGATGTGCGTACGTGCATGCATGCGAGTGAGCGAGCAAGCTAACGAGCGTATTCGTGTGCGGATGTGCGTGTCTGTACGTGCGTGCGCCCGAGTGTGTGTTATTAATTAATCAATTCATTCGTTCAGTCATATCACGGACACACTTTTCCCTAAAGAAATGCGCTAATATATTTAATTATGCATTTCCAGTTACCTACACAGATCGTATACACACACACACACATACACACACACACACACACACACACACACACACACACACACACACACACACACACACACACACACACACACACACACACACACACACACATACACACATATATATATATACATACATATATACATATATTGTGTGTGTGCGTTTGCGCGCGCGCGTAAGCGTGCTTTCCTGCGTGAGTGAGTGGGTGCATACGTGCGTGCGTGCATGAGTGCGTGGTTGTGTGGGGACACTGTGTGTTGTTCGCTTGCAGAATTACTTTGACCACAAAACAACGGCGTTCCCCAAACAGCATCGCCGTCTCTCCGCGTGTCACCAGTGCGTATATAATGTGGAGGTCTGCGATAGTTTGTTTGAATTATCGTCACCATCGTCATCATCGTCATCATCAACATCATCACTGTAATCGTAATCGACGACGAATATATAAATTTGTCTTAGGGAATCTCACCAAAATGTCATTACTCTAGCAATATTGGAGAGAAACGTTTTAATAATAATAATAATAATTTATTTAATATTTATAGAGCGCAACATCCATAATATGTTCATTCAGGCGATTCAATGTATACTAATAAAACCTGCAAAAAATAATCAAATAATATGTAGAACAAACTAAGTTAGTAATATTAAAACTATTAACGAAAAATTTTAAATAAATAAAATTAGATTAATTGTAAATTAGTTTTCATCATGTATTGCGACTACTTTACTAGTCGATGCCAGTCACACACACACACACACACACACACACACACACACACACACACACACACACACACACACACACACACACACACACACACACACACACACACACACACACACACACACACACACACACACACACACACACACACACACACACACACACACACACACACACACACACACACACACACAAACACACACACACACACACACACACACACACACATGTGATGTAGCTTGCAGGGTGCTGTTAATAAGTCCCCGTACATTGTTATTTTGAGGAGAACAAGCGTTGCTGGCAGACACAGTATACACTGTACTTTTGTGTGCGTCTAGTGTGCCGCCCCTTAGTTGTTGTGATTTATAACAACATTACGACGTCACTATTCTGGGACTTATTGAAGTCGTCGATGTGTGGCTGATCCAAGCTATCCGCGGTGTTATATCAACGTGTCAAATGTTATGTTTTTATGTGACGATATACAGACACTGAAACGACTTACCCGTATCAATGCGTGAACTAAATAGTGCGGATGAAAACACTCTACTTTAATCGATATTTTAACTCCAGTAGCCGCAGCAGTCCCGGATCCGCGGAGTGATCTACTTGTTTTCAATGCATGTAGTGAACAGACTTTTAAGAGCATTTTTAAACACTCTCTTTTAAATAATATATTAATTGTTATAATGACTTTTAGACTTAGCATTAAGTTTTTATTAATTATCGTTTGTTTATATGACAAGATAATAGTAATATTTAAAAATAACTTTTATATTGTATTTTTATTTTATAATGACGTTTTTGATGTGTTACTATTTTACATGTAAAGCGCCTTAAATAGTTTCTAACTAGAGTTGGCGCTATATAAGTATATATTTGTATGACACATCATCGCACTTATACACAATGTACAGTAACTGCTAAACCGATCTTGTTTCTAACGAAGTCGTAATGGATGCTACTTAACAGCCGAAGAACCGTAGGAACCTGATGTGTGTGTGTTGCATAAAACACCTTCTCGTTGTCCATGAACAGCTCACCACTATATTGTCTTACGTGTCAGTAAGCTCGCTACAGAAACCTGTTTTATTACCTAATGTCGTTAATCCAATAAGAAAATAAGACGTTGTTGATGCAACAGACAAATATACATCAATGCGCTAACTTTGGAGTATCATCGTGAATCCTCCCAGGCGCCGAAGTTCAGTCGCCTCGCTCAACGTTCCTTCACTTCCATGAACCATTGGTTTCTCCTCTACCAGGAGACGGTTGTCGGAGACAGCAGAGCAAGAACAGTGAGGGGGGGATAAAAAAGGAAACATAAATTGAAAACCAGTATTGAGTCTCACCGCAGACATATCGGGGAAGAAGAGTAGAATAAAACTACGAATAGTTGATGTATTTCGGAAAACATAACGATAGGTATTTATATATATTTACTTGTGTGTTTTGATATGCTAAGCTTCACTTCTGGGTTTGATATGCTAAGCTTTTCACGACGACCTTTCTCCTATCTGAGATAACTGAGTGATGTTATACTCACTTCCAGAGGGTGGCATTTTTGGAAAGAGTTTTAACAGATCAAGCACATTACATAGTAGGCCTACTTTGGAACTGGCGTGACTGGGATGAATCGAAATACAATATGTATGTTGTTGCTAAAAGCTGCTTCCTCAGCTAATATGTTCATCGCGAATCAGGTTTTTTCATGTCCAGACGTGTAGTGTGTTAATAGATAAGTAATGCGTACAGTATGGTTAATAATTATGCGTCTAAGTTGAAATAGTATTATACAAATTCATTATTTCAATTCATTGTGTTTCCTGCAGGTAAACATTATGAAAATAAGAGTTTGGGTGAATTCATTGTGGTCTGAATCTAGCAAGTCTTCAGAAACAAGATTGTTTTTCAATCCAGCAAACACTATTTCGCATATGATCACCT
>OZ023218.1:40677040-40742040 GCA_963995525.1 Escarpia spicata
GAAAGAGCTGTACAGTATCTGGCGTCAAAGTTAACTGATTATCTAGACAGTCACCATGAAAACATTGGTTACGACAGGAGGCGCAACGCGCGTCGATGTGTTATTAATGTTATGTCACACATATAATCAATTTGGCTGTCCCACGAGATCACTTGTGTCACGAAATTAGGACGTACGTAGTAACTTTTATATACGCAGAACGATTGTATCACTATGCGAATCACACGCGCGCGCACACACATGTTCGTGCGCCCACACACACGTGCGCGCACACACGCACTCGCTCATACACACGGATGTGTACACACACGCTCACGCGCCTGGGCGCACACTGATCTTTACACGAATAATAAGTTTCTTATGTCTTTCTTACATCTTTTCTCGGCACAGTTTCCACTTACTGGAAACAATAATCAGAATTCGGTGATGTTGGTATTTATAGGTATTCATAACTTTGTAATAGCTCTAATTGCCTTGATTTACGTGTTTGTAACTACGTTTGATTGTCAGTATACTTCGAGTGACATTTTGTCTGTTTCTGTGATTAATTTGGTGTGTAAATAAAGCTTTAGATTCCCTCGTGTTCAAAATGCGAATCTATTATTGTTTTAATGAAACAATAATAATAATGGTAATAATACTAATAATAATCAAATAACAATCATAAGAATGAATTTAATATTGTTTATAACGTGAAGGCGCTGGGGGTCTGCATTCGTGTACATTTATTCACCACCTTTGCTGCCATAACATAATAACACAAATGTTACACAATTTGATATTTATTATGACTGACGTGTGTCACGTACACACGGCGACGTAGAAGCCAAATTCCGGTTGTTGCATTATGTAAGTACACGACGATGTAGAACACGGAAGTCTCTGTGTCGATGTTCTGCTGTTCAATTAACGACCAATTCAAGTACTTCTCTCTGCGTGAGAGCCTTGGCGTAGACTCGTACCTGTTGGAAACAGTGCAAAACGTAAGTAAAATAAATCCGGTTTCGTGAAACATTCAGCATACACATTTATAACCACACTAAAATACACAACACATATAACGTTTTAATCATGTTTTACCTTTTTCTTCGGTTGTATTTTGGCACCGTTCGGAAGTAAAAAATAGTTTCAGCAGTGAAATACGAACAAGATCAAATATTTGTACCAACCATTCTGTTGAATCTCTTATCACATACACATTGACATAGCACGCAGAATGCACTGTCATGTTCAATTGGAAATACGTCATCAGCAATGTTTATGTGTTGCTTCAAAACTAATTTGATTTATTTTATTACAATAACGTCGCAATAACAGAGCAAATGACCAATGAAAACGATAAACCAAAATGAAATTGGTGAGCTGGACAACCAATGACCATGGGTGCTTACATCGTCCATGAGTCCTTCAAAGTAGGCTGCATTGCTCCCACATCCGGTCAGTCCAATATACATGGAATAGCCCGGATTGTAAACGTTCCCTAGAACAAATAACACGATTTACTAAAATAGTTTTGTTAAGTAACAAGTATAGAGTATTCACGTGCGTAACATTATTTTGACACGCTATGGTAATGTGTCGAGAGACCGCTACTGCAACAATATAATCGTAACGTTAGGTTCTAATGACATGGTCAGTAAACACATTTTTGTGAGCTATATAATTCTTATAACTATCGACATGTGTTATGTAAATAAATGACGCATTAAGTTACAACTTCACCGAATAATGTATTTCCATTATCATTATTAATACACTTTGTGCCAGTTCAACGTTGCCATACCAATATTAGAATATGACATAATGTGTCCTATATTGTATATATGTATATATATATATATATATACTTTCATATATATATATATTAATGTATATATTCATGGATAATTGTGACATACCCACTGACGATGTATTTAACAACAACAAAATTATATATATATATATGTATGTATATATACACACATACATATGTATACATATATATATACATATATATAATATATATATATATGTATAGAGAGAGAGAAGAGAGAGAGAGAGAGAGAGAGAGAGAGAGAGAGAGAGAGAGAGAGAGAGAGAGAGAGAGAGAGAGAGAGAGAGAGAGAGAGAGAGAGAGAGAGAGAGAGAGAGAGAGAGAGAGAGAGAGAGAGAGAGAGAGAGAGAGAGAGAGAGAGAGAGAGAGAGAGAGAGAGAGAGAGAGAGAGAGAGAGAGAGAGAGAGAGAGAGAGAGAGAGAGAGAGAGAGAGAGAGAGAGAGAGAGAGAGAGAGAGAGAGAGAGAGAGAGAGAGAGAGAGAGAGAGAGAGAGAGAGAGAGAGAGAGAGAGAGAGAGAGAGAGAGAGAGAGAGAGAGAGAGAGAGAGAGAGAGAGAGAGAGAGAGTTGTTTCAGAGGAAATAATAATGCTTCACATGTTGGTACAATATAATTATTATTATTAGCAGCGAAAGTAGAAAGACTGTTAACCGACCCGATAACGTTATATTTGTTATCTGTTGTTCTCCGTCGACATAAAAATCTACTTCCTTCCCGTCATACACAAGGACTGCGTTGTGCCACGTACAATTTTCCACCTGAAACAATGGGCGACTGTCACGAACAGAATACTGAATCAGTGATGCCACTTTGGATCACTTGCCAAGCGACGGCTAACTTTGCTTTAAAAAAACGAATTGAATTATCAGATCACTATAAAAAAGCCGATTTTAAAATCTAAGATCGGATATTTTGATAATGGTCTGTTTCACATTTAACACTTAGATGTGAAAGAGATTCGGATCAAAGAACGTAAAAAATTATTGTTGTTTGCATCAATGACACAATAAGTGTTATCATTTTCGTATGCGTCGGAGCTGGTTGTGCTTGGGGGACACAAACCTCCATTATTTTAGGTGGGGAGGAGATAGGATTAGTCCCCAATTTTTAGAACTTCAATGTGTTTTTGTGAGTCTCAACGGGGGGAGGGGCGTGCAAATGGTATTTTTGGAGAGCCTCATGGTGTATTTTTGAACGTTATCATCTTACTGATAAATATTCTTACTCCGTAATAGGGCGTCATCTCGAGAGGTCCATTCTCCACAGCGAGTCCGCCTGAGACATTCTCGTCCCCCGCGGTGATGAAGAAGCTGCCTTGACCGTCTGTATCACACCACATCCAGTTGCCATTGTTCACGAGCCCTACGCAGCCACAAGACGCCTGTGCCCGTTTGAACCACACGGACACGGAGAACTGATCTCGTCCGTCCAGCCAGCTGCGCATGAATGGGAGCTGGAACACGACGCAGACATCGTGGTGTTGCTGCTGATGTTGCTTCTACCCTTAATACTTCTGGTGCTGCCGGCGTGTGAATACCATGGTTACCCGACAGCAGCTTTAGCAATTACTCTAAGTCTATCGAAAGCCATAGTAAAACTGGGCGATGATCAGCACCGGATTTAGGACCTTGAGAGGTGATTGACCTGGTATCGTATCATAATAGTTCTCACTCCTCCCTACCTCCAACGCTGCAAAACACGTCTTTTGTCCATTTAGGACACCGATGTGCATCACAGTGAAAAAAACATGTTGCATCTAAAAACGTTTCGACCGCAAAAAATTAGCCAAAACGGGTTTACCTGATGCCCGATAGAAATTATATTGTGGGTGATTTTGAGAAACTTCCCCGTCTGCCCTTCCCTGAATCTGTCTTATCTTTAAGGAAAAACGCGTTCAATTTAAGCAGAATGAGGTATCCATAACTGACAGTATTACGACTGCTACGTGGGGAATCGACGTGAGTTAACCTACTTCCAAGGCAGTTGAACCGTTGAAGTGGGCCACCCTGCCTCGCTCAGGATCGTCAACAAAGTTGATGACTCCTGAGCCGACTTCGAGAGATTGCGCCTGGTTGCATCTGGCGTCGTTGATGTCTGAGTCGAAAGGCAATTGCAGAGCGAGACCACCGCAATCACTTATCCTTCCGGTTCCTATCTCAATTTGAGTCTCACTTCCAATTCCAAGTACATGAATGCTCGTGAGAGCCGTGGAGTACACGCGCACCTGGTGGAAATAGTTAGATATACATAAAATACATGTTTCATAAGGGATTATTTCAGAACGTCGTTGTCCTATATTACGTTCTTGGGGAGGGGTAGCGTCGGACATCGATATTTTATGCACCGGACCGATACTGTTAGTAAATTGATAACATCCTACAATGTTTACATACTTTCGTTTGAGCTACGTGATGGGGATGAGAACAGATGAAAGTATTTGTGTATGATATCGGACTGCGTTCTGATTCTTACATCGTCGATGAGTCCTTCGAAGTAGCCAACATCTCCCGCACATCCCGTCAGTCCAATGTACATGTAATGCGCAGGATTGGTAATGTATTCTAAACCAAACAACACAGGTTACTAGCAACTTACAATACGATGCACGCGGGATACGTTTAAGAGAAATGTATATTTTACTCGTCATACGTAAAGCGTTTACATTAGGTATATTAAATATGCATTATAAAACATATACATTGTTCATTCAGTCACTATTTTTTGAAAGCATATTCATTACACGAAATGTCAAGATCCATATTTTAAGCAATGTTTGATGGGCGGTTCATCGGTCATTATATCAATTTGCAGGGATTTGTATTCATATAATTATTTATCTCTTTTCATTTCGCTCATTGAGTGAACTTATTTTCTACAAAACCGACACACTCGCATTCGTTGGAAAGAAAAGTACGCAAACAGTCAATCCAACAATTTGTTGAAAATCTGCCTACGTTTACTGGAAAGCTGTATTTCGCGATGGACGAAGTGTTTGTCTGAAATAGCCCAAATATCGCTGTTTTACCGACTACCGACTGTGCTATTTTGTTGATTCTGTTATTACTACTATTATTGCTGATAAATTATTTTGAAACACCGGTACCCTGTCAGTTTCATCCGGGAAATTAGTCAAAGTCATCTGTGGATAGAGCATGTGGCAGAAATGGATTCATTGACCATGAAAATATTGGTTTAGACACAAAGAACATGCTTTATATTGCTTAGAACCTGATATATATGCATAGTAGATTTTAGTGGCGGCTTTTTTAAAATAAAGATGGTGGCTAATTACCATTTCGACAGCGATTTATACTTAGCTTTAATTGAATTTACATATCATAAACTATCATGCTTTTGCCAAAAAGTGCATAATTCGTCAAACGTGTGGCTCTTAGCCGCTGTACTATTAGTAATACCAGATAGGAGCGAAGGCAAACACACAATAAACCTACCCGAGAGTGATATATTCGTTATCTTCAGTTCTCCGTCGACATATAACTCTAGTACCTGGCCGTTGTATACAAGGACTGCGTTGTGCCAAGTACAATTTTCCGCCTAAAACAATGAACATATCAACAGGGTATGTACCCAATGAACTAACAGAACTACGTGCACCATAACGAACATAAAGGGGTGTACCATATGTTAATAGAACGGGATGTACCATCAGTGAACATAACGTTGGTGTACCATCAGTGAACATAACGGGGTGTACCAACAGTGAACATAACAGGGTGTAGTAGCAGTGAACATAACGGGGTGTACCAGCAGTGAACAAAACGGTGTGTACTATCAGTGAACAGAAAGGGGTGTACCATCAGTGAACATAACGGGGTGTACACTCAGTGAATATAACGGAGTATACCATCAGTGAACATAACGGGTGTACCATCAGTGAACAGAACGGCGTGTACTATCAATGAACAGAACGTGGTGTACCATCAGTTAACATAACGTGGTGTACCATCAGTTAACAGAACTTTGTGTACCGACAGTAAACACAAATCATTGTTGGTCCCTAACCAAGTGATTGTCGAATTCTATTTTTATTAAAACAAAATCATCTACTTTCGACGAAAGACCACTTTTGAAATATGGGGGATTTTTTTTAGCTTACAAAAACTTGGATGAAAAACATCAAACATTGGTCGTGTTTTTTCTCAAAGAAACACAACATTATACGTTTCTACTGAAAACGCTTCAATATATTTGTAATCACTATGCATGTATTGCTATCATTAATGGTATTATCTTATTACAGAGCGTCGTCATCACGGCGTGAATATTCTTACAAGATAGCAGGGCATTATGTCGAGCGACCTATTCTCCACAGAGAGACCGGTTACGACATTGCCGTCTCCCGCATTGATGAAGAAGCTGCCCTCGCCATCAGCATCGCACAACGACCAGGTGCCATTGTTCACGAGCCCGATGCAGCCACAACCCGCCTCTGCCCGTTTGAACCACACGGACACGGAGAACTGATTTCGTCCTTCCAGCCAGCGGCTCAGGAATGGAACCTAGAACACGGCAAAGACGTCGAGTGCCTCAGACCGGGGTGTGGAACAGTGTGCGGTTGCAGAGGTTATTAACATACAAGGATATGTTATTGAATCAGGACAAGAGAGTCATTTACCTTGTTACTATAGCGTGTTTTAAATACATATCCATTGCATTCTAATTTTTGTTATGCTCAGAGTGTCAGTAATAAAGAAACAAATTAACTACTACTTCTGATTCTCCTCTGTACAGCTGCTTCAGCGACTGTCGCTTCTGCGGCTGCTGCTATTGCTGCTGCTGCGGCTGCTATTGCTGCTGCTGCTGCTGCTTCAATTGCTGCTGTTGCTTCTATTGCTGCTGCTGCTGCTATTGCTGCTGCTGCTGCTGTTGCCGCCGCTGCCGCCGCCGCCACTGCTGCTGCTGTGGCTGCTGCAGGTCGTGGTGATAATGGATTTTAACACCAGCTTTGACAATTTATTTGTATTGCGAAATTGTCTTATGCACACATGTCAATATGTACTACAGGTATAGTAATATATGCTTTACAATTTTGTATATACGAAGAGACTTCTGTATACACGAATTGCCGTGAGTGAGCCTACCTCCAAGGCAGCCGTACCGTCGAAATGAGCCACCATGCCACGCCCAACGTCGTCAACAAATGTGATGCTACCTGATCCGACTGTGTCAGTGACAGCCATGTTGCATCTGACGTCTTTAAGGTTGGTGTCGAAGGGGAAGTGGAAAGCGAGACCACCGCAGTCACTTCCTCTTCCGGTGCCCGCTCCAGAGCTCCCTCCAGTTCCAGGGCTTCCTCCAGTTCCTGGGCTTCCGCCAGTTCCAGGGCTTCCACCAGTTCCAGGGCTCCCACCAGTTCCAGGGCTTCCGCCAGTTCCAGGGCTTCCACCATTTCCAGGACTTCCGCCAGTTCCAGGGCTTCCACCAGTTCCAGGGTTTCCACCAGTTCCAGGGCTTCCTCCGGTTCCAGGGCTTCCTCCAGTTCCAGGGCTTCCGCCAGTTCCAGGGCTTCCGCCAGTTCCAGGGCTCCCACCAGTTCCAGGGCTTCCACCAGTTCCAGGGCTTCCGCCAGATCCAGGGCTTCCACCAGTTCCAGGGCTTCCGCCAGTTCCAGGGCTTCCACTAGTTCCAGGGCTTCCGCCAGTTCCAGGGCTTCCGCCAGTTCCAGGGCTTCCGCCAGTTCCAGGGCTTCCACCAGTGCCAGGGATTCCTCCTGTTCCAGGGCTTCCTCCTGTTCCAGGGCTTCCGCCAGTTCCAGGGCTCCCACCTGTTCCAGGGCTTCCACCAGTTCCAGGGTTTCCGCCAGATCCAGGGCTTCCGCCAGTTCCAGGGCTTCCACCAGTTCCAGGGCTCCCACCAGTTCCAGGGCTTCCACCCGTTCCAGGGCTTCCGCTAGTTCCAGGGCTTCCACCAGTTCCTGGACTTCCACCACTTCCAGGGCTTCCTCCAGTTCCAGGGCTTCCACCAGTTCCAGGGCTTCCTCCGGTTCCAGGGCTTCCTCCAGTTCCAGGGCTTCCGCCAGTTCCAGTGCTTCCACCAGTGCCAGGGTTTCCTCCGGTTCCAGGGCTTTCTCCAGTTCCAGGGCTTCCGCCAGTTCCAGGGCTTCCTCCAGTTCCAGGGCTTCCGCCAGTTCCAGGGCTTCCACCAGTTCCAGGGCTTCCGCCAGTTCCAGAGCTTCCACCAGTGCCAGGGCTTCCGCCAGTTCCAGGGCTTCCGCCAGTTCCAGGGCTTCCACCAGTGCCAGGGCTTCCTCCGGTTCCAGGGCTTCCTCCAGTTCCAGGGCTTCCGCCAGTTCCAGGGCTTCCGCCAGTTCCAGGGCTCCCACCAGTTCCAGGGCTTCCACCAGTTCCAGGGCTTCCGCCAGATCCAGGGCTTCCACCAGTTCCAGGGCTTCCGCCAGTTCCAGGGCTTCCACTAGTTCCAGGGCTTCCGCCAGTTCCAGGGCTTCCGCCAGTTCCAGGGCTTCCGCCAGTTCCAGGGCTTCCACCAGTGCCAGGGATTCCTCCTGTTCCAGGGCTTCCTCCTGTTCCAGGGCTTCCGCCAGTTCCAGGGCTCCCACCTGTTCCAGGGCTTCCACCAGTTCCAGGGTTTCCGCCAGATCCAGGGCTTCCGCCAGTTCCAGGGCTTCCACCAGTTCCAGGGCTCCCACCAGTTCCAGGGCTTCCACCCGTTCCAGGGCTTCCGCTAGTTCCAGGGCTTCCACCAGTTCCTGGACTTCCACCACTTCCAGGGCTTCCTCCAGTTCCAGGGCTTCCACCAGTTCCAGGGCTTCCTCCGGTTCCAGGGCTTCCTCCAGTTCCAGGGCTTCCGCCAGTTCCAGTGCTTCCACCAGTGCCAGGGTTTCCTCCGGTTCCAGGGCTTTCTCCAGTTCCAGGGCTTCCGCCAGTTCCAGGGCTTCCTCCAGTTCCAGGGCTTCCGCCAGTTCCAGGGCTTCCACCAGTTCCAGGGCTTCCGCCAGTTCCAGAGCTTCCACCAGTGCCAGGGCTTCCGCCAGTTCCAGGGCTTCCGCCAGTTCCAGGGCTTCCACCAGTGCCAGGGCTTCCTCCGGTTCCAGGGCTTCCTCCAGTTCCAGGGCTTCCGCCAGTTCCAGGGCTCCCACCTGTTCCAGGGCTTCCACCAGTTCCAGGGCTTCCACCAGTTTCAGGGCTTCCGCCAGTTCCAGGGCTTCCACCAATGCCAGGGCTTCCTCCGGTTCCAGGGATTCCTCCAGTTCCAGGGCTTCCGCCAGTTCCAGGGCTCCCACCAGTTCCAGGGCTTCCACCAGTGCCAGGGCTTCCTCCAGTTCCAGGGCTTCCGCCAGTTCCAGGGCTCCCACCAGTTCCAGGGCTTCCACCAGTTCCAGGGCTTCCTCCGGTTCCAGGGCTTCCCCCAGTTCCAGGGCTTCCGCCAGTTCCAGGGCTTCCACCAGTGCCAGGGCTTCCGCCAGTTCCAGGGCTTCCGCCAGTTCCAGGGCTTCCACCAGTTCCAGGGCTTCCACCAGTGCCAGGGCTTCCTCCGGTTCCAGGGCTTCCGCCAGTTCCAGGGCTCCCACCTGTTCCAGGGCTTCCACCAGTTCCAGGGCTTCCACCAGTTCCAGGGCTTCCGCCAGTTCCAGGGCTTCCGCCAGTTCCAGGGCTTCCTCCGGTTCCAGGGCTTCCTCCAGTTCCGGGGCTTCCGCCAGTTCCAGGGCTCCCACCAGTTACAGGGCTTCCACCAGTGCCAGGGCTTCCTCCGGTTCCAGGGCTTCCTCCAGTTCCAGGGCTTCCGCCAGTTCCAGGGCTCCCACCAGTTCCAGGGCTTCCACCAGTTCCAGGGCTTCCACCAGTTCCAGGGCTTCCGCCAGTTCCAGGGCTTCCGCCAGTTCCAGGGCTTCCGCCAGTTCCAGGGCTTCCACCAGTTCCAGGGCTTCCGCCAGTTCCAGGGCTTCCACCAGTTCCAGGGCTTCCTCCGGTTCCAGGGCTTCCTCCAGTTCCAGGGCTTCCGCCAGTTCCAGGGCT
This sequence comes from Escarpia spicata, assembly GCA_963995525.1. Lineage (NCBI taxonomy): Eukaryota > Metazoa > Annelida > Polychaeta > Sabellida > Siboglinidae > Escarpia > Escarpia spicata. Next base: position 40,686,846 of record OZ023218.1, read on the forward strand.
TCCACCAGTGCCAGGACTTCCTCCGGTTCCAGGGCTTCCTCCAGTTCCAGGGCTTCCGCCACTTCCGGTGCCATCTCCACTTCCAGAGTCTGGGAAGATATCGATATCTGGAACACATATGTTACATTTGTTGGCAATAATGAATTCAATGACATTCCTTAATCTCAGCGCAACATCTATATATATATATATATATGTATATTAATACACACATTTTGGATCATTGTAACTGTATGTACGCCGCGGTGCAGACATCCATTTGCCTCTTTCTGCGTTCATTCGCTTTCAAGGCCCGTATTCTTCTGACATACTAATTGGCGATGCTTGTAAAACAAAACACGAAGGAAGTTAATTATGGTTATTTAGTTTACGGATGTACGGGTGTTTAGAAGGGTTTACAACGAATGGTGATCAATTCGCCAGATCGCACGTCCACACACAACGATTGTGATTTACAGTTTTTGCCTACGTTTTTGATATGCATGGCTTTGTTTGAAGGCCTTTCTCATACCGGAGATAATTGAATGGTGATATAAATTCCCCAAATGGCGCGCGCGTAAACTAGTGGCTTGCTGCTCCATGGGAGGATGTATGGTAATAAAAAGGAATATCTGTACTAACCTCCGGGATTAAAACCCCCGCTAAGATACGACTCGTCGACACAGATGCAACTGATGACGTTGAATTTACTTCCTGTGGGACAGTCGTAGACCGCATAGCTGACCGTCTTGCTGCGGAACTGCGATGGATTTCCAGCGACAACTACGTACGGGCATTTGTCTGCAGAAATAACAGTTATGACATTTAACACATGCGCATTTGTGTCCCTTGGTGACAGGATATTAATAGTTTGGGTACAACCTAATCACGTACAACAAACATGTCCGAGTTCATTTAGACCATTATAGCTTAATAATACTTCTTGTCACATTAAGATACGCAAAGGATATTCATATTAAAATAACATTATAACACTTTAAATCAGCAAATTATACCGTGTTTTATTATTGTGATATTAACTTACACCGTTGTATGTAATATGCATTATTTGAAATTTTTTTATTGGTGCATGTAATGACCTTTTTGCCCAAATATTCAGTCAAAAAAACATTATGATACAACTATAACCCAATAACCAAACGTAATTGGCATTTTGCATTGGCATGCCCACTGGCATTACCAGTGGTGCATCCTCTTTCTCAATAGACATAAATTCAAATTATCATCCAACATCTCCTGGAAATCAGGGCTGTATATGGCTTATAGCTTTAATTTAAACGCAAAGATATACTTCAGCCTACGGCTGTATATTTTGTTTATTGGTGATTATTTATTGGAATATATTATGGCAACCTTAATTAATTCTGCAACGTGTTCTTGAGTGTTAATCAGGCACCCGGTCCAAGGACAATCGAAATTATATTTTGAAACATGGAAAAACAAACGACAGCATATTGAGAAGTATCTGATCGCAGTATTTCAACAAACATACCGATCAGTGCTTGGTCGGCTGCGTTAACTGGTGTCACCCCAGTACCAGTGCCAGTGCCTGTTCCTGTCGCGGCTGGGACGGTTGGTGGGAAGCATCCACACGGGATGGAAAGAAAGTCGAACTGCATTCCATTGGGGCAACTGTAGATAGCGCCAGGAACCGTCTTACTCGCGAACAGGGCGGGGTTACCCATCACCGGCTTGTACGGGCAGCCTGTAAAAGAGATGGCATTTTGCAACACATATAGAATGAATTTCATACTTATTACTACAAATATAATACACACTGTATATTTATATGTTAATGGTCTTAGCCAAAACTGCTATATGTGTATGTCTTAATGATTGCTGACGAGATAACCCAATTGTGTGTGTGTGCGTGCGTGCGTGTGTGTGTGTTTGTGTGTGCGTGCGTGTGTGTGTTTGTGTGTTTGCGTGTGCCTGTGGGCGTGAACATGTGCATGTGTGTGTGTGTGCGTGCGTTTGTGTTTGTTAGTGAAACCCTGTACATATGCGCCATTATAAAATATACTAATGACGATTTTGCAAAATACGTAAGAATGGGACATACTCGGTGCAACAGGACCAGTTGGCCCAGTAGGCCCGATAGGACCAGTAGGTCCCGTTGGAGTCACAAGATTGGCAGTGACGACTTGCGGCAAACATCCGCAAGGGAACATGTCAAAATCAAACTTGAGACCGACGGGACATGTGTAGATGGCGCCAGGTACCGTCTTACTCTCGAACTGTTCCGGCTGTCCCGCCACCGGCTTGTACGGGCAGTTGTTGTTCACTGCTGTGAAACGTACACAATTCCATTAGAACAGCAGTGGAGTAACGCTTTACGGTCATTTCTGTAGTACAGGCACATCACAAGTAAGGTCACTCCAGAATATGCCCACATTATTTATGTAAGAGTAATGAATCAGAAAAAGCCTCGCTAATTCATAGCAATGTTGTCCAGTGCCGAATGTGACCTTTTTATGCAGAGGTTCCAATGTAGTTTCATTATGAATAGGTTGTACGTGTGTTTGTTCACACTATTGGACTTGGACCAGGTACTCATGCTACCACGACGTCTGGTACTGAACTTGTGTATGCCACATATAACTTTTGTGTGAGTGCCACAAATACATTTGTTTTGCAATAGGACTTGGACATGACTGTTGTAAATGTGATCGTGTGTGCCATATATAACTTTTGTATGAGTGCCACAAATACATTTGTTTTGCAATAGGACTTGGACATGACTGTTGTAAATGTGATCGTGTGTGCCATATATAACTTTTGTGTGAGTGCCACAAATAAATTTGTTTTGCAATAGGACTTGGACATGAATGTTGTAAATGTGATCGTGTGTGCCATATATAACTTTTGAATGAGTGCCACAAATACATTTGTTTTGCAATAGGACTTGGACATGACTGTTGTAAATGTGATCGTGTGTGCCATATATAACTTTTGTGTGAGTGCCACAAATACATTTGTTTTGCAATAGGACTTGGACATGACTGTTGTAAATATGATCGTGTGTGCCATATATAACTTTTGTATGAGTGCCACAAATACATTTGTTTTGCAATAGGATTTGGACATGACTGTTGTAAATATGATCGTGTTTGCCATATATAACTTTTGTGGCCGACTTTCCCTCCCAGTGCAAGTAATATTATGTAATTTCGTGGTGAAAGTTTCAACAATTTAACAACAATTAAACTGTTTATGCAGTTAAAGAAAAGAAAAGAACAGAAAAACAGCAGCAATAATCATAGCAATACTATTCTCGTGAATATACGCGTTACGTTTGTAAACATCAATGTTGACTATATAAGAAATGCACAGCATGTGTTTTTTTGTGGATTTCATTTAACGTATTTTTCTTTGTGTACGCAATAGCTTAGAATCTCTGAACTCAAGCAAAGCCGAAGCAACAACATGAACCTACATGGTGCAGTGGGTGTCACAAGGTTGGCAGTCACAACTTGCGGCAAACATCCGCAAGGGAAGATGTCAAAATCAAACTTCAGACCGACGGGACATGTGTAGATGGCGCCCGCTACCGTCTTACTCTCGAACTTTTCCGGCTGTCCCGCCACCGGCTTGTAATGGCAGTTGTTGTTCACTGCTGTGAAACGTACATGATGCTATTAGGAAAATATGGTTTCAATATATATAAGTTATAAATGTGTTCGTGGACACTGAATAAAAAAAAAACGTTTTTCTCGCTCTGTACCACTTTTGAAGTCTTTGCATTAGCTTCCTGTACGATATCGTGTAATATTTAAGATCTGTACCATTACATACCAGGCACTGTCCAGTAAGCAACCATCTTATTTGCATACATTACTTACTCCTGTAAGAAAACCTATCCAGCTTCGATCATCTAGTTCTGGCCTACATTTTGTTCCTAGAGTCAAAACTAACATTGGAACTAGGGCTTTTTCTGTTGCTGCACAAACTCTTTGGAATATGCTCCCTCTTAGTGTTAGATCAGTTGAAAATATTACAAAATTCCGTCGTCATTTAAAAACTTATCTTTACAACCTTGCTTATCCACCGTAGCGCCCTAGCGCCTTGATCCATCTTTTGACAACTGGAATACTGCTTATGGATTTTGAGATTGACCAATCCTTTGTTTTAATGCGCTTCTGGGCTTGGTTCCAAGGATTTAGGCGAAGTAGAAGTTAACTTATCATTATTATTGTTATAGGACATTGTGATTTCGCTAGACTTAATTTACGTCGAGAAGAAACTTGTTGCAATCACAAAAGTAGTATCTCACGTCAGCGGACTAACTTCCATGTTTCTGTGGATTTTGGAAACGATTGCCATATTTACCTATTCGTAGTCTATTGATCTACACAGACTTGTGCGTGTGTGCATGTGTGCGTGTGTGCGTGTGTGCGTGTGTGCGTGTGTGCGTGTGTGCGTGTGTGCGTGTGTGCGTGTGTGCGTGTGTGCGTGTGTGCGTGTGTGCGTGTGTGCGTGTGTGCGTGCGTGCGTGCGTGCGTGCGTGTGTGTGTTTGTGTGTGTGCGTGTGCGTGTGCGCGTGAACATGTGCATGTGTGTGTGTGTGCGTGCGTTTGTGTTTGTTAGTGAAACCCTGTACATATGCGCCATTATAAAATATACTAATGACGATTTTGCAAAATACGTAAGAATGGGACATACTCGGTGCAACAGGACCAGTTGGCCCAGTAGGCCCGATAGGACCAGTAGGTCCCGTTGGAGTCACAAGATTGGCAGTGACGACTTGCGGCAAACATCCGCAAGGGAACATGTCAAAATCAAACTTGAGACCGACGGGACATGTGTAGATGGCGCCAGGTACCGTCTTACTCTCGAACTGTTCCGGCTGTCCCGCCACCGGCTTGTACGGGCAGTTGTTGTTCATTGCTGTGAAACGTACACAATTCCATTAGAACAGTAGTGGAGTAACGCTTTACGGTCATTTCTGTAGTACAGGCACATCACAAGTAAGGTTACTCCAGGATATGCCCAAATTATTTATGTAACAGTAATGAATAAGAAAAAGCCTCGCTAATATGGTCACGTAGCCATTCATAGCAATGTTGTCCAGTGCCGAAAGTGACCGTTTTATGCAGAGGTTCCAATGTAGTTTTATTATGCATAGGTTGTATGTGTGTTTGTTCACACTATTGGATTTGGACAAGGTAGTCATGCTACCACGACGTCTGGTACTGAACTTGTGTATGACACATATAACTTTTGTATGAGTGCCACAAATACATTTGTTTTTGCAATAGAACTTGGACATGACTGTTGTAAATATGATCGTGTATGCCATATATAACTTTTGTATGAGTGCCACAAATACATTTGATTTGCAATAGGATTTGGACATGATTGCTGCAATTATTTTTTTGATGGCGATGAAGGTTTATTACACAAACTAGAATACAACACATTCGGCGGTACACTGCGTACATATACAATGTTAGCTTATATAATGAAGGTATGAAGCCACGAGTGGCCGATTTTCCCTCCCAGTACAAGTAATATTATGTAATTTCATGGTGCAAGTTGAACAAATTAATAAAAATGAAACTGTTTATGCAATTAAAGAAAAGAAAAGAACAGAAAAACAGCAGTAAAAATCACAGCAATATTATTATCGTGAATATACGCGTTACGTTTGTAAACATCAATGTTGACTGTATAAGAAATGCACAGCATGTGCTGTTTTTGTGGATTTCATTTAACGTATTTTTTACGCAATAGATTAGAGTCCCTGAACTCAAGCAAAGCCGAAGCAACAACATGAACCTACATGGTGCAGTGGGTGTCACAAGGTTGGCAGTCACAACTTGCGGCAAACATCCGCAAGGGAAGATGTCAAAATCAAACTTCAGACCGGCGGGACATGTGTAGATAGCGCCCGCTACCGTCTTACTCTCGAACTTTTCCGGCTGTCCCGGCACCGGCTTGTAATGGCAGTTGTTGTTCACTGCTGTGAAACGTACATGATGCTATTAGGAAAATATGGTTTCAATTTATATAAGTTACAATTGTGTTCGTGGACACTGGATATATAAAAAAACGTTGTTCTCGCTCTGTACCACTTTTGAAGTCTTTGCATTGGCTTCCTGTACGATATCATATACTATTTAAGATCTGTACCATTACATACCAGGCACAGTTCAATAAGCAACCATCTTATTTGCATTCATTGCTTACTCCTGTAAGAAAACCTATCCAGCTTCGATCATCTAGTTCTGGCCTACATGTTGTTCCTAGAGTCAACACTAACATTGGAACTAGGGCTTTTTCTGTTGCTGCACCCATTCTTTGGAATATGCTTCCTTTTAGTGTTAGATCAGTTGAAAATATTAAAATCCATCTTTTGACAACTGGAATACTGCTTATGGATTTTGAGATATACCAATCCTTTGTTTTAATGCGCTTCTGAGCTTGGTTCCAAGGATTTAGGCGCAATAGAAGTTATCTTATTATTATTATTATAGGACATTATGATTTCGCTAGACTTAGTTTACGTCGAGAAGAAACTTGTTGCAATCACAAAAGTAGTATCTCACGTCAGCGGACTTACTTAGATGTTCCTATGGATTTTGGAAACGATTGCCATATTTACCTATGCATAGTCTATTGATCTACACGGACTTGTGCGTGTGTGCGTGTGTGCGTGTGTGCGTGTGTGCGTGTGTGCGTGTGTGCGTGTGTGCGTGTGTGCGTGTGTGCGTGTGTGCGTGTGTGCGTGTGTGCGTGTGTGCGTGTGTGCGTGTGTGCGTGTGTGCGTGTGTGCGTGTGTGCGTGTGTGCGTGTGTGCGTGTGTGCGTGTGTGCGTGTGTGCGTGTGTGCGTGTGTGCGTGTGTGCGTGTGTGCGTGTGTGCGTGTGTGCGTGTGTGCGTGTGTGCTTGAGTGCGTATGTCTGTTTAAGTGTGTGCGTGTGCCATAACAAATGGATGTGATAGCTACATATACATTTATGTAAGTCATTGAACATACACATGATTGTAACTAGTGTCGGATAGATAAGCCGGATAAACTGCCCATGTACGACACTTAATTAGCTTAGAATAATGCAGAAACAAAGCATGATGTAACGGGAAAAAAAAAGTTATCATAGCCCGATCTAAAGCTAAGTGTGAAAACGGCATTATATATAGATATATATATATATATATATAATTATTATATATATATATACCTCGCATTCATGTATGCCTTGACCAGTATTGTTGTCGAACAAGTATGCTAAGAATATATATTCGCTGTAGAAAATGTTAAAACAAATTAAACCGGCACAACAACATGAACTTACATGGTGCAGTTGGTACCAATAGGTTGGCTGTCACGACTTGCGGCAAACACCCACAAGGGAAGATGTCGAAATCAAACTTGAGACCGACGGGACATGTGTAGATGGCGCCAGCTACCGTTCTGCTCTCGAACTGTTCCGGGTGACCCGCCACCGGCTTGTACTGACAATTGCCATCTGCAGCGAAACATATGCAATATCACCAAACAAACCTGCACTTACCAAGATTTTAAAACAATAGCGTACTGTGGTGCAGTTATGAAAACGTTAAAAGGAAGCAAGTATGGAATGTTCTACCAGATAATATCAAACGTAAATATCATATAAAGAGTTTTTTTGTAAGAAAATGAAAAATATGTTTTCTTATAGTTATTGATATGTTTTTTTTGTTTTTGTGTGTGTAAATATTTACGCACACTGTATCATCAAAGATTATGTCAAAATGTAGGAATGCATTTGGTAAGTGCTTAGCTACACTCCAACCGTAAATATAGACACGCACAAAGGGTCACTTGTTGTCAATCAAATGTTTTTACAAGTTTCATACCGTTATTTTTTTTCGGTTATATTGTATTGTTATGTATTTATGATTTGAGGAAATAACATATTGTTATTATCATTATTATTGCAACCGGGGAGTTGAATGCACACATGATATTAACTGAAGGTTTCATCGCTGAAATACAAAATACAAATGAAAAGAACGCAGCAGTGACGTCATACCGTAAGGCTCTGGAGAGGCATCAGTGCTACCCGTCACTCTCTCCGGAAAGCAGCCACACGGGAAGACATCGAAGTCAAACGTGAGACCGTAGGGGCAGTTATAGATGGCGCCAGGAACAATCTTGCTCTCAAACTTTTCAGGGTGATCATCTACCGGCTTATACGGACAGTTATCTACAATGGAACATATGCAACATAATAAATGAATCCGGCAGTGATTATATTTTTGTGTTCAAAATAAAACTCGTTATAAGACCAATCCACGTATTGTTGGGGTCATCATGGAATATCTTAGCGTTAATTACTATTGCTTTTGTTATGGTATTTACATTTCGTAACAACGTCCGTATTAATATTTCAGGAATGTGATAGATGTTGGATCAACAAATTTATAATATGTATGTCAGCACCAGTTAAACCAGCCTTATGAAGGTAATGTCTATCGTAAATGTGAAGTATATTCATACAAATTGTGCACAATCGACACGCATCAACTATATTTGGGTATGTCGGCTGCCTATTTCAAATATCGTCCATACATTATTGGGAGAAGAATCGGTAATGTGAGCAGACTGGTAAAATGGGCCATATCCGTATCTCAGAATTTATATACAGTATTCAGTCAAATTTTATTGCGTGTTGTGCTGTAACAGTTATGTAGTGTGGTAGACCATGTAAGCGATAAGTAAGGTATGAATATATATTTATATATTTTGTAGAGATTTACTTGTATAACATTTTAATACGATTTCAAAGCTGGATAAAAGTACTATCCATATTTACTAATGCAAATAACGGCCGTCGCAGCGGGCACCTACTTGGTTTTGGGGTTGACAGTGTTACTTGGTCTGGTGTCGTTGTCTCTTTCTTCGGGAAACACCCACATGGGAAGGCGTCGAAGTCAAATAACAGGGTGACGGGGCAATTGTAGACGGCTCCGGGTACTGTCCGGCTCTCGAACTGCTCGGGACGACCAGCTACCGGCTTATACGGACAACTATCTACAGTGAAACAAACGCAGCGTAATTATAACATCACTCAGATAACTTGTAGTGAATGTCATGTGGAGTTCAAATTGAATCGGTGACGTGATTAAGGCGTGTGTTGTTCAGGCGATGGAGGAGGTCATCACGAAGTGAGCTTGCTTTATATATTATCCATTTCCTTGGCTATGATCAATGTGGCATGTAACAAAGTAGACTTCCACATCCATGCAATAAGCAGAACGTCGAATACAATATCAAATCGTTCAGGCAAAAGCTATGTAAACAGTTTCATTTGGATCCAACCATGCACAGCTCTTCGGAGAACTGAGTATTCCGGATAAGGAACCATCATTGAAGTTACGTCGCCTATGCCATATATGGAACAACTCACTTACATACAGAATAGGCAGGTGCAAATGTAGCGGGATCTGTGGGACACAGCATTATGTATACCTTCTCCTCTCTCGAACTGTTCACAAATAGACAATGCCCATAGGAGCGGTACCTACTTGGTTGAACGGTCGACACTATCACCGTTTTCTGTTTCGCCGGGAAGCAGCCACACGGGTAGAAAAAGAAGTCGAACGTAAGTGTGACGGGGCAGGTGTAGATTGCTCCGGCTACTAGTTTGCTCTCGAACTTCTCTGGGTGACCCGCTACAGGCGTGTATGGGCAGTCAGCTGCAGCGAAACATAATCAACGTTATTACTACTTAGTTGCAGTGGATGACAGTAATCGTTATGGTATAAATATCGAACTATGAATTAATGTACACAACTAACATTACTACGGAATCTCAAATACAAATGTCATTGTTATAGGTGCCTTGGCAACGTCATAGTGATAGAGCTAGGCGGGGCAAGAGATTATAAATGACGTGTCGGCTTGAGGAAGCTGATGTACAACAAAGACATGGGGAGTGTACCCGTAGTTGCTACTTCTCGTATAGAGACAGCATATATGAAGACGATGGTGATTATTATTATGATAATGACGATGATGATAATCATTACGACTGCGATGGTAAGAAGAACTTAAATAATGAGATTATATATCGAGGGAAATGAACGGGATAATGAATGATCAGTTTATAAGGTATGCTTTTCAGTCAAAATGACGAAAGTAATGGTACGGCTCTAGTCAGCTATGCTTAGCTCGTGTGCAGAGTAGGCCAATGACACTTAATACCCGATTCGCCGTGACGTGTTACAATTAACGAAAGTCCACCGATTGGCTGCTACGGCGTTGATACCAGGACCCACGCAGATAACCCACAGCCATTGTCCTTTTTACCTGCGGAAGACGACGCAGGAGCAGCCGGACCCAGAACGGCAACCGCGAGTCCTGTCAGATCGTCCGTAACCTCATCTGTTAATGCGGACGTCGTTGTATCGAAACCAAGCATCGCAAAACATCCATCATCGGGCATGTCTGCAAGTATTGTAGAAATGTTATATACAATGGCATTCAAAAGATTAATATCACCTAAGATTCCTCAAAACATGATAACGATGTTTTTCAATCGATCAATTAATAAATCAACAAATCAGTCACTCAATTAATTAATCAATCAATCAGTAATTTATGTTTTTGTACAAGTATATCCGCGCTGTTCATTAACACCACCAAAAACTAAAACTTTGAAGACTAAAAGTAAGCGAAAAACACATGTGATTAAAGACTAGAGGTTGATGAATATATCATACACGAAATGAGGATGAAAATAATATAGAACGGAGAAATCCTGACAAGGATCAAATATGATTGCGATACGTAGCCAGAATGAAGGCCGGCCAGTAGACAATCTGAATACACGAATGCTATGCTTGCTACTAAGCTTGAAACAATTGTTATTGCAGTTACACTTGCAATAAGACCAGAAACAACCACACCAACTAAACCAGTTAATACACTACTGAATGGTGTATGTTTCAAATAAATTATAGGTATACGTATACGTCATCTGACAATTCTACACACAGCAATTAACGCAAGATGTCAAGTCAATTTCGCATGTACCAAATACGTTTCGTTTTTATTGAAACCAGTAATCGGCTTTGCGCGTCAAGTTAAGCTCAATCAAAATAACATATTCATCGTTTATTACAAAACAACTTAATTTGCTTTGCAAGAATGTACTTACAGACTGTGGCAATAATTGTCAGCGTGAGCCAAAGTATTGTGTGCGACATCTTGACGATGTCTATTCAACGTAGCCCACCGTATCGATGACACGCACTGCAATCAATGAACATATTGACACATGACACATGTTGAGTAGAGCAGATAACAGGGTAATTAATGGACACATAATTTATTATCTTGCTGGGATATCAGAGCGTCCTTACATTTGTTTGTTGCAGATCATTTTAGTTGGAAGCGTGGCAACTACATTTATGATTACGCAAATAAGGCATACAATCAGAAGAATAATTATATTATAATATTTGCTTTATCAATATAAATATTATATATATATATATATATATATACATATATATACATATACATATTACATTATCATAGGGAATGAACTGATGATCACTAATACTTTCTTCTAACAACATCAAAGAAGATTGTACACTTGGACAACACCAGATGGTCGGAAAAGACATCCAATCGACTTTATACTGATACCAAAACGATGGAGGACGTCTGTATTTAATGCAAAGACCGGGAGCCGGTTGTGGCTCTGACCATGAATTGCCGTCATTGATATCACAGAAGGATACCGAGTAGAGGTTATGAACCGTTTCGAAGTATTACAGACAGTGGCTGACGAGAAGGAACCAGAGGAGTTGGCAATATAAATTAGGAACATCATTATGGAATCAGCTGACAAACACTTCACTAAAAAGAGGAGGCAGAAACAACCATGGATAAGCAAAGACACACTGCAGATGATTGAAGAAAGGAAAGAGTTAAACAAGAACAAAGAAATGAGTAAGAATTACCATGAGAAATACAGAGAGAAGTGCAAGATGATTAAACGAATGTGTAAGGAAGACAAGAAGAAATATTATCTAGAGAAGAAATGTGAAAAGATAGAACTATGTATGAGAAGGAATAACAGTCGCAGTATTTTCGAGGAAATCAAGTCTATGACACAGTTGTTCAAACCTAGACTTGGCGTTATTAAAGATGAAACGGGAATGACTCTGACAGAAAGCAATGACATACTTGAAAGATGGAAGCAATATTGTGAAAACATGTTTAAGAAAGAAGAAACAGAAGAGGTAGACATGGATGAAGGAAGGGAGTTGACAGAACCAGAATATGAACTTGAGCCATTGTATTCAGAGGTGGTGTGGGCAATAAGAAGTCTAAAAGACGGAAAATCACCTGGCACTGATGACATCACTGCATAGCTAATAAGAGCAAGTGGCGAAGCAGGCGTGGATATCTATCACACATTATGCAATAAAATATGGAAAAGTGGAACATGGCCCATGGACTGGAATCAAGCCATCCTTATACCAATACCAAAAGAGGTGACATACAAGACTGCTCAAACCACAGGAATATATCCCTCATCAGCCATGCGAGTAAAATTATGCTAAAAATCACAATGAAGAAAATCACAACAAAATTAAAATGTGAGGTCAACAGAACACAAGCTGGTTTCCGGACTGGAAGAGGAACAAGAGATCACATTTTCAACCTGAAGATGTTAATTAAAAAATGCAGAGAATTCAACCATGAACTTAGGATCTGTTTCATAGATTATTCAAACGCTTTTGATAACGTTAGTCATCAACAACTCTGGAAAACCGTGATACACATGGGATTTGACCACAAAATTACATCATTTATCCAAAATGTATATGTTGGACAACAGTCTGCAGTGCGATTAAAGTGAGTACCACATATTGGTTCCCAGTCGGCATGGGAGGGAGACAGGGTTGCATTTTGTCCTACACCTATTCAGTCTATACACAGAGAATATCATGAGCGAGGTCGAGACTTACAAGACAAGCAAGTATTTTAATGGACTGAAAGTGAATGGACAGGAGCTATATGAAATGAGATGTGCCGATGACACAGAGTTAATATCCGACACAAAAGAAGGATTAGATAAACTGATAACTACTGTTAAGAGCTCAGCGAAATGAAAGGATTGCAACTAAACGTAAAGTAGACTAGGATTATGGATGTGAAGGGATGTCGAGAACCATCAGAAGTCACAGCAGATGGCGAGGAAAATAGAACGAGTGGAAAGTTTTGAATATCTGGGGTCACTGATAGAAGCGGATGGAGATGGGACGAAACAGATCAAGCGGAGGTTGGCAATGGCGAGTAAAAAGTTGAGAGAGATGAACTTTGTAAAGAAACAGAAACTAAGTTATTTCGGCCATGTGAAATGGCATCAATCTCTAGAGAGACTGATAATGGAAGGAAAAGTGGAAGGCACCAGAAGCAGTGGAAAACCTAGAAGACAATGGGAGAAGGGCATAGAGGAATGGATGGGAGCAGACGTCTGGCGAATGGGGAGACTAGCAAACGAAAGAGCTGTCTATAGACAATCCATCAAGGCTGCAACGTCCAGAAATGGATAAGCAAACCCAATAACAACATATCACATACATGCACGCACGTATATACGTACGCGAACACAAATTTAAACAAATAGCAATAGTTATACACATCGTGTAAAATGATACTTTATACTTATTTATTTCATTTTCAGAAGCCATTGGCAGCCGGATTATGAAGATGATGATGATGTATGATGACGGTGATAGTGGTGATGATAATAAAAGTGCTATCGTGCCTTATCAATTGATATTGCTCTCATGCCCTTTACAATAATGACGAAATTACTCAATTATCATCGGAACGACTATAATCTTGTATACGTGTTCAAAATCGTATATAGATATGTATATATATATATATATATATATGTATATATATATATATATACATAAATATATATATGCATATAATTATATATTTATATATATTATTGTACATGATTATATATATATATAAATTTATGCGTCAATTTTACATGTTAAATACTATCATCTTGAAACGGATGCTAACCTGTACAGATTGGTATAACCTTTTTCTGTATGCCCTCCCCGTAGAGTATGCAATGCTGACGTAGAACCGCACTAAAAATAAGTCTCCATTTGGTTTGTGGACGCTGTCACCAGCGGTTAATCAACAGCAACAGTTATTGTCAAAAAGGTTGGCCCACTAGAGACTCGAGAGCATGGTTCGACATGACAGCATGAATCTTCCATCAGGCACATGATTGAAGACGTTCACCAAACTGGATGGTTTAAATGAGTAAGTACTTTTACATACGTCTCAGTCTATTTAGCTTTTTCCGTGACATTTCGACTGCTATCAACCTAATGATGGAGATGCTGAGAGCAGTAGAAACGTCACGCAAAAAGTAAACTGACCTTGACATACGTACAAATATTGCCCATTCTACAGGGAGCAAGTTGTATGTCACACGTGGTGCTGTCTCGCGTGGGTTGCAGAGGTATTTATTAATATTTATGTTGATGTTATTGAGAGATCGAGTTGTGCAACGTGACGAACTACCAATATATTACATGGCGTTACATCGTTAATTTAACTCCGCGTGGTTCAGTTAGTGAATGTTGATTTACATGAATGCAAATCAGTGTCGACGCGTAAGTGGGTGTGTCGGTGTTTGTGTGGGGAGTGTGCGTGTGTGCTTAGAGTATGAGTGTACATGTGTGTGTGTGTATATATATATATATATATATATATATATATATACGTACACGTGTGTATGGTTGTGTATGTGCATGTACGTAGACATGTATGCGATATGAGTGTACGTGCGTATGTGGATTGGTATGTGTATATGAGGTTATGTATGAGTGTACGGTGTGCGGGTAAGTACCTTTTTTGTATATGTGTGTGTATATCAGGGATGCTTTTTAAGTGTACGTGTGTGTGTGTGTGTGTGTGTGTGTGTGTGTGTGTGTGTGTGTGTGTGTGTGTGTGTGTGTGTGTGTGTGTGTGTGTGTGTGTGTGTGTGTGTGTGTGTGTGTGTGTGTGCGTGCATGCGTTGCTTGTGTGTGTGTGTGTGTGTGTGTGTGTGTGTGTGTGTGTGTGTGTGTGTGTGTGTGTGTGTGTGTGTGTGTGTGTGTGTGTGTGTGTGTGTGTGTGTGTGTGTGTGTGTGTGTGTGTGTGTGTGTGTGTGTGTGTGTGTGTGTGGCCTAGTGTTTATCTGTCCATTATTATGTAGTTTCCTTATTTCCACTTTAAATCTAATTTGTATCTTTATATATTTCACAGATGTGTTCAATCTTCTCGTAATCTTCCTTGGCCAATACTCGCTCAGCCTTCTGGTTTAGTAATTTTACATTGCTAGAACCTCTGTAGTCTGATCTAACTTCCTATTAGTCAACTAACACTCCAACTTGGCACCTTCCTATAAAGGGCCGGTTTAACCGTACATTATACTCACGGTGAATTTACTCTTTGATCAATCAGCGGTGTTGTTTTGATGTGACGTCAAATTTAACACGTTCCAAGATACAGAGATATCACTTAAATTAAAAACTGCATATCCATAGTGTTATATTTTTGTTTTAATTATGTTGTTGTAAATATTGTTTTAATTAGTTGCTCTCGATTCAAATGTTGTAGACGGAACAATATGTTAATATTTTATTCCAAAATGCATTACCAATAAGTAGTTACGTGAAAGCAAAGTGAAATTCGGCCGACTGGATTAGTGATGTAGCACCCACAAACTGTTCAAGTGACCGTGTCACAAGTTGCATGTGCCGTCGAGGCTTACCGCGCTTTGTGTACTAGCAAAGTACCTCGGGGAATACCGGTTTCCGAAGAGGTTTGCCCTTACCGTTGACATGTGTATTAGACCCGTAGCCCTTTACTGGACGTTGCAAAACACCAGTTTTATACGTTTTGCTTGGTCTATTGCCAAATTAAAACAAAATTCCATTGAACGCAAAATAGGTGCTGCCATATCAAGTTAGTGTATATAAATATTTATGTCATATATTTGTTCTGTATATCGTCTGTTGGATACAACATCATAACATAGGAGGTGAGAATTTTTTTGGAAAATTTGAAACAATTCTTCCAATAAAGGGTTAAAGCGGGCTAATGTTCCGTTACCAAGAATCATCCTCATAAATTAGAGGTGTATAATATTAACTATCTCTGGTACATATGCTAACACAATTTACCGAAAGTTCGCGGAGTCAATTGTATTTCGCCCGCTCGATGTCTTCGCCGGTCTTGTAATTGTAACAAACAGGTAACAAGTAACAAACATCAAAGTGAACTTCAACGAACTTGCGCTTAGGCCGTGTGCCTCGCCTGACTCCGTTATACAGCTGGTGTGTATTAATTTAATGTTTCGAATTCAATAAAATTCAATGGCAAACAAAGGATCGGGTCACTTACCACAAATTGGCATACAGTATACCTTCGAGAATGTGTTGATTAATGAAAAGAAAACAATCGTTTTAGTATAACTACCAGCTTTTCAAATGCGATATGAATGTATGGTGTCAACCGTGTGTGCAGCCGTACTTACATTAGGTGGCCAACTACGTCTTCTTCTCTGGGCTCGCCGGATGAGAATGTTCTAAATCCCCTCTGTGCCCACGCTATATTCACCGACGAACGAAGACAATTTATGCAAAGCGGTGACCAACGCCCGAACGGCAACGCCCCAATTACCCGGTAAACAGATCGGTTTACGTTACATATCTATCGGAACAATAAACCACGAAACCCAATAGAGCCGAGAGGTGAGTTAGGTGTTTGGAAGGTAATTATTATCGTCACGATTGTCTAGAATTTACAATACATTCGTTTGACCAACGTGAACACCTTGTAATCTGTCTTGTTGTATATGATTTGATAACGTCACGCATATAAATAATCCGTCGCTTAAGTGGCGGAGTAATATAAAATGAACGCAGCAATCGCCCTTTATGAACGCTAGAGCCATAACTAACAATTATATTACATGCATATCAAATGCTACGACTATGATAGCCTTGCAATGCGCCGCATGTTAGTAAAACGTGATGTCAATTGCCTGCGTTGATGATAATTGTTGCATCCATTAGAAAAAACATACTACTTTATTCGTATACAGTGGAGTAAGATTAACTTCTATTGCTTTAACATTTTGGAGAAATAGACCGCGGCGGATACATTACAAATCAGAGTTGGGGAGTCATAGATCATGTCATAATATAATGTCTTCAATAGGTGAGTGAAACACAAACAAATTTGACGTGACAAGCAAGGATCACAACATAGATATTCCACATTAACATTTATTGAGTTTCGAAAGTTTCTTGAGGAATTTGACAAAACACCAAGTTCCAACGTTTGTGTTAAGTCTTTGCAGTAATGAACAGCGAAAATCAATATGCAGTAATCAAATATTTCATCCAAAATAACACAGCAGTTTACATTATTTGGCAAGTGAGAATGTACGTATACACTGCAATTACTTATTGATATAATGTTTTATAAACATATGTTTCAAAGTTACTACCAGTGTTTAATATATATGTACACGTTGTGATTGTGGTGGGTGAAAGTTAATAAATGAGGTTAATAAACAATGGTATTATATTCAAGCTTTCCAATACCTGCGCGTCACTCATTGTTACTCTTCCTGGGGAACATATCCTCCCAACGAACATTTGCATACTATCTACTACGTAAAACAACGTTATATTCTTAGTTACCCCACAGTCTATTTATTGATTATTGTCACATATACATTTATTCCTACATGATGTTGGCGAATTCCATGTTTACAGGAACATTTTAATTAACGTTGTTGTCTTTGTAGGTCATCGCTCATTCGCCGGTCTGGAAGCACAGTTAGCTTAACTTAATATTCTGACACACAATAGCAACCGTCTTTTTACGTATTACTTTTTTTTCTTCAATCATGTGTGTAATTAATAATAATTATGTGTTCTAATTTATATGATAATTACAATTTTACTATCTGCTGACTGTTGGAAAGGTTACAATCGACTTTTAGTTAACAGAATACGTTTGGAAGTAAGACATATTTTGCGCCCATACCAGAACGGATTCAGACCCCAACGGTACATGCCATCGCAGATTCTTGCACTCAGACATTCATTGAGGAGACAAGGTACCACCAGAAAGACGCAGCCATTGTCTTCGTCGAGTTTGTTAAAGCCTCCTGACTCAGTAGACAGAAATAAACTGTTCGTGATTCTACATGCATATGGCATCCATGAGAAAATTGCAAAAGCCAAACAGATACTGTATGAAACAACCTTTGTTGTTGTTCTCTCTCAAGAAGGAGAAACTACACATTTCGAAATTAATGCAGGAGTACTCCAAGGAGACCCTCTTGCCCCACACACGTTCATCATTGTCTTGGACTATGCCTTAAGACTTCCAATTGATGATCGGGAAGCACCGGGTATCCAACCCGTCGTCTCTGTGATCTGCATTTTGCTGATGACAATTTGCTGATGATTTAGCTGGTGATTACTCTATTTGTTGACACACTACACGAAACAGAACTCTTACCCATAACGTTGAAAGTGCCTCTAAAACTACTGGATTATTTCTCAATTCAAGCAAAATCAAGTATGTGTACATCAATCCAGGTACAAATCCAAATCTACACACCTTAGGAGGGAGTCAAGTACAGAGAGAAGAAGACTTCAAATACCTCGGCTCATACACCAATTCTCAATATGACATTCAGTGTAGAAAAGCCCAGGCTTGGGCAGCAGTTTATGCATTGGATAATGGCGTGGTCAGTACGCAGAAATATCAAACTAAACATATTTAAGACCGCGGTTGTACCGATCCTCATATATGGCTGTGAATCGTGGACACTGACTCAAACACAAGAGAAAGCACTTGACGGATCCTACACCAGACTACAACGTAACATATACAGTGTGGCCTGGCGTGACCACGTCACCCACCAGGAGCTCTACGGCAGCCTACCATGAATTTCCACCATCGTTAGGCAACAGCGTCTACGTCTGACAGGGCATATGATGTGTCACGACAAAAAGACTAACCAAGTTCTCCTTTGGAAACACGAGGGCCATCGGAGAAGAGGTCGACCGAACATGACCCTGAAAGGCACCACCGAGAGCAAAGACAGAACCAACAAGAAAACGAATTTTATTTTGACCCAAATATAACATATTATTGACACAATAAACATATCAGGTATATGTATTTACACAAATAAAATATATATGCACACATAATCATGTGTGTATACACCATTTTTGACATCAGTACAGTAATTAATTAAAAGAACAAGAGAGGGACACCAGCCTCAGTGGGATTTGTTTGGCTGACACAATGACAGACAGAAAACTGTGGAAACAGCCCATCATATCACCACGCTAAGTAGATGCCATAATTAAGTAAGTAAACATATCTATAACTTATTCATTACTGATTTCACATTTCTTCACGCCTGATATTGCAAAGTTCCGTGTTTAGAGGAAGCCGTTTAATCTCTATTATGGTAACTTTAACGGGACATAAAATACAAATATTCGAACACTACCAACGTGTCCTCTTCAGCACAAAGAAATGTTGGATCCCACACTGCCCGGCTCATCGATGTTTGGTAACAGACGTACATGCAAAACGAGTTTTATTAAAAATTACATTAGCATTTGCCAAAAACTGCTTCTGGTGTAGACAGGACATGCATCCATTATTGACACTAAACGATCACCAAAACTATAGCACTACATAATATGTATTATACATATTCTTCATACATCATTCATATTATGATTGATGTATAAAGAACACAAATATTTACACGAAATATTTACTTAAAATATTTTGTCGGCTAAAATGCATATAATCGTGATTTTGCGCGGCGTTAGTCGTCAGTCAAAATTAATGGCCGTGAAGTTGCACGTAACATGACCTGCTTCATTCAAAATAAATTAAAACTTAAACGTCTGATACGTATTAACAAAATTACTGCGGTGGTGTTTCAAAGCTCCACTGTGATCATACGTACAGACTTTCCCCTACCCAATACATTGGTAACATTAACGTAATATGTTGTTGTATCTTTACCTTAATAAAAAACATCCCAAATCATGTAATTCGATTTTTTTAAATTAAGAGATAATATATTGGCAGCAAATCACACAGAGTTTATTCAAATCAGCTGTTAACATTCAACAGGGAAAATTGTTTGAATCATGACATATAAACATGTTAGAAAATGTACAAATATCGTACAACAGGGAAATGGGTTTCAATCATGACACATAAACATGATCGAAAATGTACAAATATCGTAACGTTAATGTTAACCTTGCCAAACGTGTTCTTTACTTCAACACATGTTTAGCATACTTTGAACATTTCGTGTATTCTGCCCATTTTAAACATACCTATAGAACTTAATGCGATGTTGACTTTGATTCAGCATAGATTACATATTGAGACTATGCTATTGCATTTTGTAAAATATATTTTAATGCTCTAATTATCATTATTATTATTATGTATGCTAAGATGATGACATGTTTAACTAAAAAAATATAGATATGTGATGTGTAAAAACAGTTTTTGGAAGAATTAAATAGTGGAACAACTTTGGTAATTTCATTGTGTTTGACAGTATACCTTTTTTGGAGATATACATTGCAGGCGCAAAAACACATGTGACCAAGCATATTCTTCGCATTAACCCATTAGACCCCGCGCGTCCAAAAGCGCCCGGGTGTTTTCTCCCCAGAGCGACCGAAAGCGTCCGGTGGAGATAAAGCCTCTAGCGGTGGCCCCATCTTGCGGATACTTAAGAGACTAATACTGGCTGATTCCTTGATATCTAAGCTATGAATTGTGAGTATTTTCGACATGTGGTTGCACTGAAAAAGATTGCGTTTTTCGCGATAGAAGTTCGCCACCCGTGGACCTTCAAAAATGGCGGCGCCTTGAACATCGTAGTTGTTTACTAATTACGAAGTTTGCACTATTATTTCGTAGGATGTAACATTTCGGAAAGTGAACTAAAGGTAAGTTGACATTACGTTAGAAATGCAACTGTGAATAATTGTCCGAACAGTTACAGCGCGAACATGCGGTGCCTCGTTTTCGCGTGAGATAGTAGTGCCGGTACGGTAGTGTCGCCCCCTGGTGACAAATGCGGCAGCACGCTGGCTCATTGTGAGTATTTTCGACAAGTGGTTGCATTGAAACGTTTTTCGCGATAGAAGTTCGCCACCTGTGGACCTTCACAAATGGCAGCGCCTTAGACATCGTAGTTGTTTACTAACGACGAAGTTTGCACTATTATTTCGTAGGATGGAACATTTCTGACAGTGAACTAAAGGTAAGTTGACATTACGTTAAAAATGCAGCTGAATGAGCGATAAAATGGATGAATTGGGTTATGTTTATGTTTCATTTTCCAAGTTTGGTCACCGTCATTTGATTTTTCGGCACGGAGACTGTTGTTTATACGTTACTGTATGAAAATCATGTTTTCTATTATAATGAGTTATTACGGTACGTATTCTAACACTCTGTCATTTGTTCTAATGGATGACATTTGTTTGTTTCAGGTGTCAATATGCTAGTGATCACAATGTCAACACTGACGTTGACGCGACACAGAAGCCATATGTGGGATGACAGCAACCAAGACAGAAGACTTATAAAGCTGTGTTTACTGTCTATATTTATACAAAGTGAACTGATTTACATTGTCTCATGTCTAAGCAAGGCATGGCAAGTGTAAATACACAGTAGAATGCATTTGATGTCAATAAAATGTATGATATTCCACTCTATAGTTGTCCAGACTATAAATTGTCACCTATAAATTACAACATATATTTAACCAATTAACACCTCAGTCACATCATCTTAAACATAATTCCATGGAAATCAAAATAAACACAACTTGCAATTATAGAAAATCAACAGTTTTGAAGATACAGCTTAAACACTGCAGCACCCAGAAATGTTGAGATCTGTGGCTGTAGCCTGGGGAACAGGGATACATGCCAATTTAACTGGTTGGGGTCAAATGGGTATATAAAACATTCACGTGATTCAGCTTGTAACCAGCAAACGGTGCTGTGTTGATGCGCTGGAGAACGCGTTCGACTGTATTATTTATCAAGGAACCATCAATATGAATAACTAATTTATATTAATATATCATTATATATGTATATGTTGTGTGAGTGTGTATGTGCGTGCGTGCGTGCGTGCGTGTGTGCGTACGTGCCTGCCCGACTGCCTGCGTGTGAGTGTGTGGTGTAGAACAAAGAACAAAGGGGAAGAAGAAAGGAAAACGCCGATAACGTTAAAAATATACATCATGCATGATATATATGATAGGCCCCTATATCATGTATGATATATATTTTCCTCCCCCCCCCACCGCTCCCTTTCGGGTTGAGGTCCGCTTAACTTAGTTCGTAGCTTCTTCTGTTTGTCTTGTTAATAATCTCCATATATCTATGTCTTCCTCAACGATCGCCCATTGATGGCCGTTCTTTATTAGTATATTTAATAACAATAATGCAAAATATAGCAGTCACTAATATCGAAATCAGCCCGTCATGTGTGTCTCATACGTACACCATCAACGACATACCGAGGTGTTGTGTCGCAGGAGAACTGACATGAACTAATCAGTTATAGGCCTACCGCATTTAAAATTCATTTCTACTGTGTTATAGCGGTTCGCAGAGCGATTTTTCGCCTAAGCTTATCGCTTACCTCATAGCGATTACCTCATACAGTATTTTAAATGCTTAATATGACGACGTTTACAGGTATCCTGGGGTAGTGAATATACACTACCCTTTGCCGAGATCTTGCGCAAAGGGCGAACGTTTTCAGAATTAGTTGCATGGCTTACAACTGTACATTGTCTTATCTGTTTCTAAGGCTCTTGCCGTGGGTACAACGAAATGTCATTACGCACAAACGCACTCGATCACATCAATGAGCAGTCTCGGTAAATCTCAACATAATCATCCGTTCGATCATTCTGAACAGCGATTTAGGCGACTTTGTATTCGAATAATAAATTCTACTTCCCAACAATGACATGCAACACGAACAAAAGTTGGCTGAAACGAAACCGAACCAATAATAGCCGACGATATCATTGGCTAAACTTAACTTCAGCATTTCGCAAGGCGGTCTGCCAGGGGATACTGGGACTAGTGTAATCAGCAGTGCCCCTGACGACGCGACGATGTTAACAGGGAGCACGTGTACTCACGTAGTTCGCATGGCTGTGTGTTGCACGGAAGTACGTCACCGTTGTCGCGAGCCTTGGTTCCCCTGTCATACGGCGCAGGACACTGGTTGGATGGTGCTGGGCTACCTGTAGAAAAAACACGCAAAGGACAACATGCTACTGAAACTGTCTTACGGGTAGAAGAGACGGAGGAACAACATGATAATACATATCGCGTCTTTATTCTTTGGTTCACCCGTTCGTTGCGGTTGGTTCATTCGTTTATATATATATATATAATTATATATATATATATAATTATATATATATATATATATAATTATTTATATATGTAATTGTATATATATATACAATGTAATTATATAATGTTATGTTATACAGCCAAGAAGCAAATGGTAGCGGTTATCACCTTTACATTACTTTGAACTGTCAGAACTCTTTCCCAAATTAGCGCCCTCTTGAAGAGAATAGTTCTACACTCAATGCTCTATGGTAGGAGAACGATTCTATGGTAAAGCAGAGCACTGAAAAGACGTCAGTAAATCATTATAACTAACTTTTGTTGTGTTTTCTGAAATACATAGCCAACTACATGGTAGTTCCGAGGTCAACGTTCTAAGATTTAACAAGATTGCCACCCAGAGAATTAACTCTAGGTGGCAGGTGGACAAGGAAACTCTTTGGCTTATCGAGAGTCCGACCATTTTATCTATGTGTACCCCGCCCTTCTGAGATATGTGTCGATTTAATTTTTAAACATATTCACGCTACTAACACCCACACAATCAGCAGATAATCTGTTCCAGTCATTTATAGTCCTTTGTGAAAATTAAAACTTTCTTATATATAATCTACCCTGCTCCTTTGCTAATGAAACTTGTCCTCTAGTCCTTCTATCTTTCTAAACTGAGAAACAAATATTTCTATCAATATTTTCATAACCATTCATTATTTTAAACACTTCTATCTGATCTCTTCTCAATCTCCTGGTCTCTAGTGTTGTTATGCCGCATTTTTAGGCGTATTTCGTAACTAAGATCCCTCAGTTTTGATATCATTTTAGTTGCTCTCCTCTGTACTCTTTCTAGCATATCTAGGTCCTTCCTGCGATACGGCCTCCACGCTTGTATACAATATTCTTAATGAGGCCTCACTATTGCTTTGTACAGCGGTATTATTAGTTCTTTTTCCTTATACACTATATTTCGCCCAATTAATCCAAGGATTTTATTTCCCTTTGAAGCAGCAATTCCGCACTGCTCTGAAACCATTATATCAGCACTAATGGTTAACCCTAAGTCCTTTTCTTTTACAGTAGTACTTAGTACAGTACCCCCATTGTATATTCAACCTTTTCGTTCCCATGTCTTGCGTGGAGGCATTTAGATTTCTCAAAATTGAAGAGCATTTGCCACTTTTCAGACCATTTTATCAACTTGTCAAGATCATCTGGTAAATGTTGACTATCTCCATAACTTTTAATCCTTCTAAACACTTTTGTATCATCCGCAAATTTCAACACTTTGCTTGTTATTTCATCATCCAAATCGTTGACATATATTAAAAAGAATATAGGTCCTAGTACTGATTCAGGTCTTCTGCCATTGAGAATCCCTTTGATATTATATTTCCAGCACTATCTTGAACTTTCTGTTTTCTTCGAACATACGCATAAAAACTCTTGCTGTCATGTTTTATATTACTAGCTAATTGTTGTTCATAGCTTCTCTTTGCATTTCTAATTTCACCTGTAGCTTGGTTAAGTGCTTCTTTATAACTGTTGTAGTCTTTATAATTTTCAGTACATCTATATGACTTCCACATAATTTGTTTATACTTAATTTTTCTAATGGCTTCTTTCGATAAGTGTTTCTTTTTGGACCGTTTCCCTTGTTTTTTTAGGGAACAAAATTATCAACTATGCACTTAATTTCACTCTTTAATATATTCCAGCATTCTGTTGCTGTCTTATTTTCCAGTGTGTTAATCCAGTCTATCTTTGCTAAGTATCTCCTCATGTCCTTATATCTTCCTTTGTGGAAATTTCTCCTATACTGCTTTTTACTATTCCCTTCTGATTTTATTTTGATGGTAAAATGTATCTGGTTGTGATCACTACTCCCCAGTGGCTCACATATCTTGACATTGTCAACTAATTCATTCTGTGAGGACAAAACTATGTCGAACACATTCTCACCCCTGGTTGGTTCTAGCACATGTTGAGAAAGGAAAGTATCTTGAACTAAAACTAAAAACTTGTGGTCCTCACTCCCCATACTCTGTAGAGATTTCCATTATGTATGCCCGTGGTTAAAATCCCCCATAATAATACAGTCCCGTTTGCTTACTTCCCATATAACGTTTTGAATTTTTTCATTCTCATCTATGCTTATGTTTGGACTTCGATAAACTAACCCAACTGTTAACATTGAGTTTCCTATGTTACCCAAACAGCTTCTTCGCAATCTGCTTCTCTTTCAAATTTTATTTCATAAGCCTGGATATATTCTTTAATATATAAAATATCTCCACCTACCTTTCTTCCTATTCTATCTTTCCTAAACATTACATATCCTGTCAGTGCCAATTCGGCATCTGATATATCAGTGGTGGTCCAGGATTCGGTTATACCTATTATATGAGGGTCAATATCTTCTACCATAATGTTTAGTTCAGTTCTTTTGTTTACCACACTCCTTGCGTTTGAACAAACACATTTATATCCAGCTTCTGAAGAGTTTTCCAGATTGTTCTTTGCTGATTTATTTGTGCTGTCTTTATCTACGCCTCCAGTTTCTCTGTGAATCCTCCCTGCGAATCTAGTTTAAATAGATGCAACCTGTCCCACTGTCAACAGATCGCAGCAGGTTCTCTGAGAAAACTGCTGCCCCCTTTCCACTAAGATGGAGGCCATCTCTTACGTACATATCTTCCCTCCCAACAAAGTATACCCATAAATCAGTTAATCCCACCCCCTCTTCTTCACACATCTACTCAACTAGTCCGCTGATCGCCATCCTCTTGCAGTTTCTATACGTTGCCCCCCCCCCCCCCCTTCCTCCCATTACTGGCAAAATTCCTGACATAATTATCTGTTCAACTCTTGTCTTCTTTAACTTCCTAACTAACTGTCTGTACTTCTGTACTATCCAAGATGTTCCCTCCCTGTCTGCATTATTTGTCCCTACGTGTACTAGTATAGACCCTCCCTTGCCATGCCCCAATACCTTCTCTACCCTGTCAGTCACATGTTCAATCCTAGCACCCGGTAAACAAACAACGTCGTCCTTCCCCTCGCTCAGTGTCTTGTCCGTCTTTCTCATAATGGAGTCGCCCATAAACGCCCTCTCTTTCCTCATTGCCCCCTCAATCACTGCCTTAGAATAGCTCCTTCTTCGGTTTGCATCTGTCTGGTTGTTGTCTTTCCCCCCAGTCGTCTTCTCTCCTGTCACATTCTCTTCCGATCCATTTTTTCCTGTCGCTTTTTCTCTTGTTACCTTTCCTACTGTCAGCGTCCCTTTTATCTCTTCTATCACATTTGCTCTCACTTCCTTTCGTCCCTTCTTCTTTCGTCCCATCTTCCCTTCCTCCTTCTCTACGGTCACTTTCTTCCCTGTCACCTTCACGCTTGTCACGTTTTCTGTTGTCGATTTTCCAATTTCTTACCCTCCAATCACCTTCCCTCCTCTCAATCTCTTTTCTCAGTTTTCTTGCCACTGCTATTCTCCTTCAGTCTTGCAGTATTCTCACCTCTCTCCCTGTCGTCTCTCTCCATTCGACCTGCCTCCTTGCTAATTCCCATCTCCATTCCCTTCACAATATCTGTCAACCTAACTATCTCCTTCTGCAGACACTCCATCTTTCAACACCCAATGCACTGAAAAGTGAATCCTTCCTCCATGGTTTCTGCCCATGGCTTCCCACAGCCGGACAATGCAAAATCTGCCCAGCTGTGGCAGTGATCGCACACCATGTGTCGCTTTGCCTTGACTTGCCGCTTGCAAGGCGCCATATCCCTATCAGAATTGATTTAATAAATTAACTAACTTAGTCTTTATAAAGACTGTTTCCTGTGTACTACAGCACACTTTATGTTACAGATTTCAATTATACAGCCGACTATTTATTCTATCACGAACGCTAACATTACCGGTAGTGACCTAATTTAAATACAATCAATTACGTTACGTTAGGCTGCTTTATTTATTTAGGTTACGCCGCCCGACTGTCGCCCTTGCTTAATTTTTACAACAATGCTACCTAATCAAAATATCCAGCAAGTACTGGCTTACACATATATTATCTGATGTAAGTAGTTTGATGGTTGTTACTTTATCTCCTATATATTCTACCACATAATTAGGTTTGTTAAAACTTGTTTACAACTTATCGAAGGCTAAGTTACCCTATTATCACTCACTATACTAAGGTGTTCTAAAATACTTTAACTAACTAACCTGAAGCACAACTGCTAGTCAATATATGTTTACTGCAACTTTATGAATTATATTAAGGCAAGAATAATACTTATCAATCAGTAATTCCACTTATTTATCAACTTTTTTGCACCACCAATTTCTACGATCTATCTCCGCCAAATATAGCCTCGAATTTTCAAGGAATTTTCTAAGGAAGCAACTAAACTTTAAAAAAGCTGAGTGGCTTTCGTCGCTTGTGAAGATATGCACTTTAAATTGTTATGAATACGCAGAGGGAGAGAGGGGGGGGGGAGGCGATGGTATTTGCAGAACTGTAGCAGGCAAAATTAGACAATGTTTAATATCTTATGCCATGTAACGTTTCGTAATATATGCATCCATAACAACGACACGTTTTGTACGATCTCAACCGCGGCACTGTGACGTCATCACGCGGGCGCCAGGGTAACCAAGACTAGGTTAGCATAAGGAGAGAATACGGGTTCTAGTTGACAGGGAGTTTTGACGTTTGAGTTTTGACGTCAAGTCACCACTGCACGGCATCGTGTTGCCGTCGCAGCTTTCAGTACATGTCGAAAACACCGGCAGGTCACCTGGGGGTAGACCACAATTTATCGTCCCATTAACGGCAAATAATTGCGTGAATGCTACGACGATCTCGCTTGTGGAAGAATGTCACCAAACACCTTAATTTAACACCAGGCGCGATATTTTAGAAGAGTTCTGTTACAATCACATACGTCACCCCATATTTATACAACGATGGCACACGTCCGTAGAATGGGATTTTCGATTAAATAATTACGTGTTTGTACTATGCAAGCAAACAACAGTTAATACATAACATTATGTGGTAACACGAATGTCAAAGATGTCATCTTAGTGGTGTCTATTGGAAATATATGAGTTATGCACACATCAAATACAAATGTAAGCTAGACAATTAGTGCTGATGAAACTGTTGGCAGTACACACGTATATTGTTATTTTATAACAACAAAGAAGATACTAATTGCCCGAAATGCTAACATTGTTACATTGTGCACACCGTTTGTATATCGTGTGTAAACACATACACATGTACATCAAGCCTGGTGTGTGTGTGTGTGTATATATGCGTGAGTGCATGCGTGCGAGTGCATCCGTATGTGTGTGTATGTATGTATATGTGTATGTGTGTATATGTGTGTGTGTGTGTGTGTGTGTGTTTGTGTGTGTGTGTGTGTGTGTGTGTGCGTGTGCATGTGTGCATGTGTGCATGTATGCATGTATGCTTATATGCATATATGCATGTATATACGTACGTTTGTATGTATGTATGTTTTTGCAGGTATGCATGTATGGATGCGTGTATTTGTATGAGAATTTGTGCAAGTGTGCGCGAGTGTGTGCAAGAGTGTGCATTTCACACATAGTTTATGGCGTATGCGTAATCATTGTTGTCGATACCTAAACGGGTCGGAAGAAACATAATATTTTGTTACAGAAGTGTTGATACAAAGTATGTAGTCAATATAATGTTTTGTATATCACGTTGTGTTTAATGTTATCCTACGGTAACGTCGACATTTGAACTCCTACCTTGACAACCTTCGCAAATGGCCAGGACTATAAATGCCCCGCAGATAAGAGACCTTATGTCGGCTTGTTCCTATTGCAATACAAAGTCAATGGCAAAACATAATGGTATTAAAACAACAACCAAAGCTGTGTTCGAAAGAATTGCATAGAATATCAATGCGCAAATAGAAACACAAATGTAATCCTTTTGATTTATCGAGTTTGCATTACACATGCGTTTAGGAAATTCACATCTGAAACGATGTCCAATAATTCAAGTTAGAATGTGTTTCAAGACATTATCAGTTAAACCTGGA
Organism: Escarpia spicata; assembly: GCA_963995525.1. Taxonomy (NCBI): domain Eukaryota; kingdom Metazoa; phylum Annelida; class Polychaeta; order Sabellida; family Siboglinidae; genus Escarpia; species Escarpia spicata. The sequence continues at coordinate 40,716,419 of OZ023218.1, forward strand.
TAGTAATTTGAATTAAAAACCACTCATAGTATATAATAACACAATATTAGAAACAATACAAAAAACGTTCATTTAATTTAGAAAAAGGTGCTGCTCCAAACATACTCTACATAGCATTTGTTGTTTGCTGTGAATGAACAATGTGTAAAGAAATAAATTCACATACACAGTATTTCACAGCTGACGTTAGCAAGAGCATATTCGAGTAAACATTGTACATTTCCGTGAGACTGGCACTGCCGCACACTAGCTTTCAACAAGGCTATGATGGACCACATTAAAAATGAACGAAAACTACGAAACGACAAGAGAACACATTTAAAACGGCTCGCTGAAAGTTGCGAAAGTTGTTGCCATTACACAACCGGCAGTAGATAATACTGTCCCTTCAGCTTAATAACTAGTTAACATTTAACGTGGCGACCTATGTTTTATTACTGACTCTTAAAGTTGTTGATACTGCAGATTTTTCATTTACGTCGACATTGTCGAATTCTGACTTTCGATTATCCATTTACGCCGACATTTTCGAATTCTGACTTTCGATTATCCACTTACGCTGTCATTGTGCAATATTTTTGTCAAATAATTCACTAGAACGCCGTTTAATTAAATATTTTGGTCAAATAAGTTGACACACAAAAATCTACCCGAATACGGTTTGCAACAAATTAACATGTCAAAAATGGACGCGTTGACCTTTGACAGATGTGCTGCCCTCTAGCGAACTACACCAACTTGCAAATACTGAAGTATCCCTTGCAAGTCAGGCCTTGCGCTGTCAGTCACCACCGTCACGACGTAGTGTACAGAATACTTATATCGAGCATTTTTTACCCACATTATGAGCTGTTTTATCAAAGTTGGAGTTCAAAAGAACTCAAAGATGAACGGAAGAAACGAAATGCCAAGCAGTCTGGCAGAAAACGCGAATTGATTGTCAGGTAGGTTGGTACTGTGTGTGAGCGATAATTCATGATGTTTCGTAAACTGTCAATAATAATATTTATTCGTACTATAACGTACAATTCAGTGAAAGCAACATATACATCCATTTTATATGTATATAAAACGGTCAGTGCAGCCAGTCTCGTCTATGAAGCGTGAGCGTCTATGTAATGAATGGGGGAGGCTGTTTTTAAGTCAATATTATTACACTTTAATGATAAAGATAATAATAGTGTGGAGTCCCCCATCACACAGTGATTTCTTTAGTATTTTGTTGACAATATGTAAATTGTTATTGTAAAATTTGTATCTTAATATTTGTTTTCATATTTTGTAGTTCTAGTTGTTTCCAGCACTTGGCAATGTTATATTAACTGACTGGTCTGTATTATTGTGGTTACAATGTAATGGTCTTATGATGTCTCATTCTTTATTTGCTGGCACTGAAGGTGGTCACTACCAGGGTGCTTGTTGTCCTCAGTGGTTCTTTTACGTCCCAAATTGAGACGGGACCGACATTAATGTGATCACCGAGTCACGACGGATACACAGTCCCCAATTTTGAGAGCCAATTTTTTACGAGAGAGAGATAGAGAGAGAGAGAGAGAGAGAGAGAGAGAGAGAGAGAGAGAGAGAGAGAGAGAGAGAGAGAGAGAGAGAGAGAGAGAGAGAGAGAGAGAGAGAGAGAGAGAGAGAGAGAGAGAGAGAGAGAGAGAGAGAGAGAGAGAGAGAGAGAGAGAGAGAGAGAGAGAGAGAGAGAGAGAGAGAGAGAGAGAGAGAGAGAGAGAGAGAGCGCGCGCGCGCGATGGTATTGGCAGAACTGTCGCAAAATGTGACAATATTTAATATGTTATGCCATGTAACGTTTTACATATGCTGTTTCAATTATCAGCATGAAGTGAACACATGATATATACATATAAATATATATATATATATATATATATCCATAACAACGATAAGTTCTGTACGATCTCAACCCGGATACTGTGACGTCACCACGCGGGTGCCAGGGTAAATAATATGGTTCTGGTTAATTGGGATTGTTGAATTCTGACGTCACGGGACAACTCACCACTGCACGGCTTCGTGTTGCAGCTAATCTCTATTGCTGAACACACATCGTTAGTGGACAGTATTTGCCTGATGAGCTGAGGCCGCCGTCGCAGCTTTCAGTACATGGCGAAAACACCGGCAGGTCACCTTGGGTTAGACCAAAATTAATAGTCCCATTGACGTCAAATAATTGGTTGAATGCTATGATGATCTTTTGGAAGAGTGTCACCAAACACCTTAATTTAGCACCGGTGCAATACTTTTGAAGCCTTCAGATACAATTATATACGTCACCCCACATTTATACCACGATGACACACATCCATAGAATGGCACTTTCGATTAAGTAATTATATGTTTGTATTATGCAAGCAAACAACAGTTAATACATAACATTATGTGGTAACATGAATGTCAAACAAAGATGACATCTTACCGGTGTCTATTAGAAATATATGCATTTTGCACACAGCAAATAAAAAATGTAAGCGGGATAATTATTGCAGATGAAACTGTTTGGAATATACACGAAGGCTATATTGTTATTTTATAACACCAAAGAAGTTGCCAGAATTTTAGCATTGTCACTTTGTGCACAACGTTTGTATATCGTGTATAAACAAATATGTATATACATCAGGCCTGGTGTGTGTATGTGCGTGCGTGCGAGTGCATGCGTACGTTCGTACGTACGCTTATTGTGTTGTGATATAACGTTTGAATGTATGTATGTATGTATGTATGTACGTATGTATGTATGTATGTATGTACGTACGTACGTATGTACTTATGTATGCATGTATGTATGCATGCATGTATGTATGTATGTTTGTATGTGTGTACGAACGTATTTGTGTACACATGTTTGTATATATGCACATATAGGTGTATGTGTTGATGTGTTAATAAAATGATTGTATCATGTATTAACACACACACGCACACGCACGCACGCACGCACGCACGCACACACGCACACACACACCATCGATGGCACAGTTAATGGGGAATAATCATTTATACAAATGTCGATCTCATCGTTCGTCTTTTGGGATTTCAGCAGCCAATTCACTCGTTACCATCTCACGCTTGGGAAAGTGCTATGCCACATAGCGATACTGGTAGTCATGGCAGAGTGATTATGCTCTTACATGGTAGTAATATGCCTTTAACTCCCGTTTTTATTCTGTAAGTGTAACGAACATTAGTTATGGCAAAGTAGTAATTGTGTTACTGATCACGGAACTCTAAGTTATCTTGTGTAAGAGGACACTTTCTCTTGCAGAGTATTTATTACTCATTCAGGTGAATTACTGTTCGCCCAGTCACTTGACTGTTGGACACACGCAGCATTTTTCTTCAAGACGAAATTACTAGTGTCAAACATAGTCACTCGGTGAATTATTTCAGTAAACAAAATCAGAAAGTGTAAACAAATGTTTCTGGTGATTTTATATGTTTGAATTCCGTAGTGTTTGATTTTTGTCAGTCGTATCTGGCATGAAAATAAAAGTGTCTACAATCCATGATAACTGTATGAAAATGAATATATATGTATTGTTTGTGATATCGTAATTTCTCAATAGAGTATCCCACCTTGTAAGTAATCACTTATTCTTATGTCATGATATCCTACTCTTTGTTTAGACTTTAATTCATCATATTACAGAACCTTTTATTCCTTTCAAGTGGATACATTGATACTACAGAAATATTATTCTTCATGAGGATTTCATGCGGAATATTCACACTGCAATGTACTGGTCTCCCTTTAAAGTACATTTATTCAGAGGTGGTAGTGTCATGATCCCACAGTAACGTTACTCTTACTGTGGATTTAGGGAAAGTTTTCGACATAAATGCTCTGCAGATCATTGCACCGTTAAATTTACTAAGTGCTGGCTGATGTGTAATTCAAGTACCAGCACGGTAAAGTTAGATGTAAAACGTAAGGTACACCCGTGAAAGACGTCTTTAAACGATGGTAAACAGGTGGGTAGTTTAAATTTATTATAGGAGCATGTTATCAATTGCACAATAAAACCGACTTCCTTTATTTCACTAACTTGTTATCAAAAATACATTGATTCCAACCAGGATGTTGGGATTCACCAAATGAACGTATAAAGCTGTATACAATAACTAATTAAACAAACAAATTTGTTTCAGTAATCATAAAACGTGACACGGTAGAAATTAATAGTTTCCGCTTTGACTTATCACATCGGCGAAGTTCCGAACATGTTAACGTCAACGTTGCTATATCAAGTTCTTATTAACCTTTTGTTAACCCCTGTGCAACGTGATGATATGTTATGTGTCTCGATTAATCCACATTACATAACTCTTCATTGCAGACACCTTGACGAGACGATACTGTTGAACGTTAACAATAAGACAGTAACTAAGTTAATATGAAGAGAAGCATACTTAGCAACATGAACTGGGCAAACTGTAAAGTATGTGGAACTAATGATGGTATATTAAAATATCCTGCGTCCAGACAAGACGGCAAATGTCTCCAACATTACGACAATTGTATAACAAATGTAGACAGTTTCAGAGACCTGCATTCAATGGCTGTTGATGTAGGCTTTCCAAATCACGTTAAAGCAAACGACCATCTTAGAAACAAAGCAAAGTGGCACATTAAGTACGGGACTAGAACACGCTGAGGTGGATATAGTAGCATCCGACATATGAAACACGTACATACATCAGGTTGGGGGTAGACATCATCAATGTCCAAGACATGTTTTACATTCCCGTATAAACGACCTTTTTACGTCTACCTGTGATACAAACACACACACACACACACACACACACACACACACACACACACACACACACACACACACACACACACACACACACACACACACACACACACACACACACACACACACACACACACACACACACACACACACACACACACACACACACACACACACACACACACACACACACAACCACACACACACACACACACACACACACACACACACACACACACACACACACACACACACACACACACACATCATGTAAAAACGCCCAATTGGTTTTAGCGTAATGTCCAAAACATACAAGCGAAGTGGAAGGAACGTATTTGCTCAAATGTTCGATAATAGCGGTAGGTGGAATAACCGAACTTCTCTCGGTCAACAATTGGCCTATCCATCGCGTGACCTGTTGCCTAGCAAAAACGACGTCAAACCATCAACAAATGGATGCCGAACGCTTGGTGGTTTTGGACAATCTGTGATATATTTTGTTATAATTCCCAAAAGGGTTTCTTTATAACAAAAACATAGGGCAAAGTGTTGATGTAACAACTGTAAGCGGGAATGGGCGCTTTAACAATTATACCTCAACTATCCACCAGCAACGACTAAATTAACCGCCATAAATCACACTCAAAACAGTTGAGGTCAGCTACACGTGCAGACGTGTGCCTGACTTAAGCCTATTAACGTCAACTCCCCGTCCTTTGTACGGACTCTCGTCATCTTGTCATAGGCAACAAATCTCCGTCATATAGATCAACATCTCCATAATTAGATATTCATCGAACAAAACATTTACAAAGAAGAAAAACAGGTCATGTTCCGTCTATTATCTGCATGTTATTATAAGTTTCGTGTATGACATTTTTTAACGTACATTAATGTATTATTCAAGGCACACGCTTACTTTGTTCAAATCCTGAAGATCAGTTGCAAGCGTGATCCGAGACTTCCGAAAGAACAACGGATTGTACAAATCATAGTTCCCGCACAACAAAAGTGAAGATTGTTAGAAATCTTAATCTGGCTATATTAATAGCGATTACTGAAATGGGTAGAAAAGGCAAAAGCTGTGGGATAGTATAATATACACGCAGCTTAGACTAACATTGGCTAATATTGGACTACCACATTTTATCGTTGAAATTAAGTGAACACAAGGAAAGTGATAATTTCTCATGTGTATCTGAAATTGCTAACTGACGTTTGAGCATCACTGAAACCATATCATAAGAGCCAATGTGGCTGCTACAACGTCAACAACACTTTCTACTATAACACACACACACACACACACACACACACACACACACACACACACACACACACACACACACACACACACACACACACACACACACACACACACACACACACACACACACACACACACACACACACACACACACACACACACACACACACACGCTCACATGCACGAACGCATGCACATGCATACCCATTCAGATGCCCACTCGCACACGCACAAACTGTGCTGCGTTCAAATGGATTTGTGTACATTGATGCGATTGACTCTGTCAGTCCACGAGGTACTTCTTCCATTTACCACTAGGGGGTGTTCTACCCCGTGGCATAGACACCAGATAAAAGGAACCCATGGTTTACAGTCCCTCCTTCGAAAGACACGTGCAACTATCGTTTATTTATCCAGATCGAAAATCCAAGTTGCTTCATAGCTTCTGTACATGTGAATAAATTTTATTTTACAGTTTACTGTATTTATCAAACGTGTCGTTCAGAATAAGCATGAACAGACAGTGGCCAGTACACAAGGACAACAATTCTTGGTTCGCGCGTTCCACCAAACGATGGACATACCATTAACACCTTCCCATCCGTAAAGACGATATAATGACCTGATACGTTATAATTAATCACGCAGCGGTCAATGTGTAAACTATCAAACCTGATCTTACGAGCAAAAAAGCGTTATCCTGGTAACGAACCAGACGAACGCCGAGGATGTAAGTGAGTATTACATCAAATATGTGTTATTATAATAATCATAATAGTAACAAAACATTCCTATATACACTAAAATCCAAAGCAACACTATTTAACAAGATTTAACAAGATTGCCACCCAGAGAATTAACTCTAGGTAGCAGGTGGACAAGGAAGCCCTTGGCTTATCGAGAGTCCGACCTTTTTATCTATGTGTATCCCGCCCGTCTGAGGTATGTGTCGATTTTATTGTTAAACATATTCACGCTACTAGCACCCACACAATCAGCAGATAATTTGTTCCAGTCATTTATAGTCCTTTGTGAAAATGAAAACTTTCTTATATATAATCTACCCTGCTCCTTTGCTAATGAAACTTGTCCTCTAGTCCTTCTATCTTTCTAAACTGAGAAACAAATATTTCTATGAATATTTTCATAACCATTCATTATTTTAAACACTTCTATCTGATCTCTTCTCAATCTCCTGGTCTCTAGTGTTGTTATGCCGCATTTTAGGCGTATTTCGTAACTAAGATCCCTCAGTTTTTATATCATTTTAGTTGCTCTCCTCTGTACTCTTTCTAGCATATCTAGGTCCTTCCTGCGATACGGCCTCCACGCTTGTATACAATATTCTTAATGAGGCCTCACTATTGCTTTGTACAGCGGTATTATTAGTTCTTTTTCCTTATACACTATATTTCGCCCAATTAATCCAAGGATTTTATTTCCCTTTGAAGCAGCAATTCCGCACTGCTCTGAAACCATTATATCAGCACTAATGGTTAACCCTAAGTCCTTTTCTGGCGTATACCGTTGTCCGTGTATCTCCTGTTACGTCAAACAATCGTCCTTAACCAGCCTTTAAGTGAAATACAGTTGGTACGATCGTTGTTTCTATTGCCGAGTCCCTCGATAACCCATTAGCTAATTATCAAACAGTTAACAAATTTGTTGCCTTTTTCCTGGTGTCCAGAAAATTATTTATCATCGAAGGATTTTAAATAATATTTAAAAGTACGTAAACTATAGTGTGCAGATAATACAGGAAATTTGCTAAATTAAAACAATTGCAAATTATTTGTTCGTTGACCGTCAAATGAGGGAGATGTATCTGCGGCACAGAGATTGTTATCTTCGGATTGAGATTTATGCCGATTTATACCGGTATCGTTACGATGTGGTTACCATAATTATAAAGATAACACCGTGCAACAATAATTGTAAAGTGGTATAATTGGCTTGACGATTGCTGCCCCGTCTAATTAACCAGCAGTCCCATGGGGTGAGGGGTGATATCAGGACACGAGTTGTTTACTATTATTATTTAACATTGTCTCGTCCATACCTAGTCATCAATCTCGGGTCATGACTGGGTCAATGAGAAATGCGTTACGTGGGCGAACAATGGCTGATCAACGGACAGTTATCCGGCGTAATTATTGTAGGAGTTGGAACCGCGGGTGTTGGGGGACTGAACCCCCACAATATCTTTGGTGGAGGGGCTATAGATAGGAATAGCCCCCACTATTTGTGGAGATGTGTGCATTTTAGGGTGGGCTTTTTGGTGAGGGTGGGTATAGGATTACTCCCAATATTTAGTGCATTTGTTGAAGGAAATTTATGTTTTGGTATGCCAGGGGGTGTTTTGTGGTAGTGGGAGTGCAGATCGATGTTTTGTACAGCTTCCAAAATGAGGAACGTCGCCCCAAAAAATCATCAAGCCCCCCCCCCCCCCCTTCTGATGTGTCGACCTACAGCGCGGAAGTTTTCAGTGAGAGGCGAGTCAAATTTTTTTTTATCAAACGTGTCGTTCAGAATAAGCATGAAAAGACAGTGGCCAGTACACAAGGACAACATTTCTTGGTTCGCGCGTTCCACCAAACGATGGACATACCATTAACACCTTCCCATCCGTAAAGACGATTTTTTGTGAACAGCATTTCAACCCGGATGTCATCAAGTCTGATAGAACCGACAGCGACAGCGGAGGAGTGTTGAAATCAAACTCCGGCTACCTCTGCTCCCTCAGTATTCATTTCGTTCCGATGCCACTGACTAGTCTAGTTTAACTGACTCTCGCCCCTATGCGTAACTTCGTCGAGAAAGAGAGTTTGGTGAGAGGTACCTGGTTGCCTGTTATCGTAACTTTATTTCAACGATTGAGGGTATATTTAGGCGCACAATTAAAATAATTATATATATAATTATAGTTGAAAAGATGTTATTTAAAATCAATATTACAATTGTTTTAGATAATTCAGTTACGTATCATATAGTTTTATAAAAATAACCAAACTAAAAGTTGACTGTTGTGGGAGGTGACATGCCAACTTACTCGTTGTCGTTTTTAGTTCAATGTTATGTTATTGCTTGACATTGTATTCGGTGCTATGCGTTGGTATGTATGCTTGGCATGACAAGAAAGGTGTTTCTATCTGATGAGCTAGCAAGTGCGTTGTCAAGTTCATTGGTCACACTGATTCCCCAGTAACCAATCGTTTTCGTCCCAGTGAGAATGGCAAATGTTGTAGGAGCGACAACCAGTGTCGCAACATGATTACGGACGGAGCCTGGGTGATCGAGACTACAATCACTGAGCGCACCGTCGAAGTGTGCGTCAGACGTAAATGTTGTTCCTTGCACTAGTTTCACTAAACCGACTCTCACCCGGCTGCGTGTCTTTGCCAGGAAAAGAGTCTGGTTTCAAAGACGTACATTGGCTGCTTACTGACGTCATATGGTATCAGTGGTTTAGATTAATTCACAGGTCTACGTGTATAACAATATTAATATTTAGATCTTAGGTTTTTTCGATAACGAAATTCAGTTACAACATAGTTATACATACAAATTAAAAAGTAGAACATCAACAAATGTTCACTGTGCGAAGCGCCACCTAGTGACTAAGCGGATGACATGGTAGGCAATCTAACATTGAAACCTTTTCATTGTGGTTTATTTTAATGTGTGACTTGTTTCAATAAAAACTTAAATGTTGAATAATTTTGAAAGCATAGTATTTCCTGATAAAAGTTTATTCTCATTTAATTTTTAGTTTGGGCCCGTAGCCAATCATGATATCTACCCAGATTTGGGGTTTAGCCGCAAGCGGGTAACATTGCAAAGCCATTAATTGTCCACGCAGTAGTGACGGGAATGCTGCCACCTCACGGCGCAAGGGTAACCGAGGCTCTACTTGCACCGGCGCCGCGACAATCTGATTAGTTCTTGGGCAAACCGTCGCCGTGAGAGCAGTGATCAAATCAAACGTTTCGACCAACTATCCATCGCAAATATCCGAAGTGGTAAGCACCATCTTTCAGAATTTTTAGTTGCTCTATATATCATACTACATCTTGTCAATTTCGCTAATCCGTGGACGGTTGTCGTTGCGTGCGTGTGCTTGCATGCGTCCGCCTGTGTGCGCGTGCGTGCGTGTGTTCGTGCGTGTGAGTTACAAAAGCTTTGTAATATTAAGATGATAATAACTCGCAATTTCGTTATGGAAACCTTTAATTGATGTTGTGAAACACGTACTTGGTAATGTATTGAACAAAAGTTAATATTTGAGTAATTCCATGAAACGCTATTGACAAAGGTAGAATTGATCATTTATCCAAAAGCAACCGACACGTCTAAGAATTGTTAAAGATGTTGTCTATATATGTAGCCACTGGGGTGACAGGGATTCAGAAGCCGTTGCGTCATCTTGCAGGAGAGTGAAGACAGTGACAACTGCGGGCGAGTCGTCACCGAGAGTCTTCACGGCGGTGGTGCTCTTTATTTTCCTCCTACTGGTGCATTTACAAGAGCGAGAATCTCGGTCTGGCTCAGAGCTCTTCTGTACAGACGCAGCTACAATGAAACTAGAGTCAGTAGCAACAACAACAAGAATAACAACAAGAAGATCAACAACAACCGACACAGCAACAACCGCAAAATCGTCGCTAACAATTGTCTATGTTTTTTGCAACTGCATTTACTGCAGATATTATCACATGACACCACCACTGTCATCACTACAACAACAACAGCCATCACAATCAGCCGCATATGCAGAAGCACCAACATCGGTAGCTGCAGCAGCACCAACTACTACTACTACTGCTAAAACTACTACTACTACTACTACGACTGCTGCTACTACGACTACGACAACGACTACTACCACTACAACTATTACTATTACTACTACTACCATCACTACCACCACTACTACTACTACAACAACAACAACTACTATTACTCCTACTACTACTACTACTACTACTACTACTACAATTAGTACTAATACTACTACTACTACGACGACGACGACGACGACGACGACTATCACTACCACTACTACTACTATTATAACTACCACTACCACTGCTACTATCAATAACAATAATAGTAATACTATTACAAGTTACTTTTCGAGACAAAACATTCAATATCGTCTGTGACTGGTTACGTCATGCTGCTGAAAACAATGTCTACTTACGTCGTCAATGCGCCCCTCAAAGTGTGCGTCGACTGGTTGGCTACAACCGCACCCGATCACCATTGGGTTCTGTACATTTGAAATGAAGCCTGGAAGAATAAAACAGTGATAAAATAACTTTAAAGATATTTCTCTAAAGGTCTAACCTAATTTGTCTTATTTCACTCGTCCTGTGTTACTCATTTTGCGGAAAGTGGAATAATAGATCGTGGGTGCAATTGTGAAATCTATTTTGATGAAATGATCGGTGAATAACAACACAAAGTTTGAAGTACCCCGTCTAAGAATAAAAGTGGATTAAATGTTCTGTTTAAAAGATATGCACACTATTTTATTTAGTACATGGCGGGTGCACGGTAAAGAGGAAGTCATTATTCATATTGCTTAACATAGTAGGATTTTGCAGACGTGACATGTGCCCAGTGCTGTGAAATATAAGCGTCCACCTCTTTGACAATTTACTTTAATACCATGTTTACTATGACATTTTGGGTCTATATTCACAATCGCCGCAGTGGGGTATTATGCGGGTTTGAAGTAACATAACTACCTATCACGTGACCTGTTGTCTAACAAAAGGTCCGTCAAGCCATAAAAAATGGATGTCTGACACGTGGAGGGTTCTGATATTCCACTGCATGTTTTGTAGAAATTCTAGTCTAAAACAATATTCCTTTATGAACAAGCATAAGGCTAGGTTTTTCAAGCAAGAACGGCAAGAGGGAAAGGTTGTCTTCAACATATGCCATTCCGCACTACCAATATTATATTTCTTACGTAAACAGAGATAATTATCACTGTAAAATATGCAAACTGCGAAGTACTGGATCCATCAATTTTGAGCGCGACTATCTCGTTATGACGTAACACAATAGTTTTGGTCATTTTATAACGTGTTTAATTATGAAATCACAACTGCACGATTGTGTGGCACAACGTGTATTGAATGTTCTGAATGCCACAGCCCAGTGGTCCAGTCGTTACCTAGAATGTAAAAGTGAAACCCATTCTTACCCATGATGTTCACTGGAGTTCCCCGCACACCGTCGACGTACAGTACCATCTCTACGATGTCGTACACCAATGCCAAATGAGTCCATTGGCTGGACATCTGAAACAACATACCTATCCGTTAAATACGTGATTTAGTGGACATCTGGTTATTTAACATTAATCGGCTGGGTGAAATTAAGGAATGTTTTATTTCTCTAAAAATCAGTCATCGGCCATAACAATCATGATAACATTTCATTGGAAACTGTATGCAAGACACGTGTTTTGCCTTTCCTAAACTCTAATGAGTGTCTGTGTGTCTGTGTGCGTGCGTGGGTGCGTGTGTGCGTGCGTGCGTGGGAGCATGCGTGCGTGTGTGCGTGCGTGGGTGGGTGGGTGGGTGGGTGCGTGCGTGCGTGCGTGCGTGCGTGCGTGCGTGCGTGCGTGCGTGCGTGCGTGCGTGCGTGCTTGTATGCGTATGATGGTCAATTGTCGGCCCGGCAATTTATTTATTATAAAGCAAATTGCCAGACGTCACGATCAACGTCTTCTTTTGATCAATTAAAACAGTAAGCCCTGTTTTTTTACTATTAAAGTCTGCTTGTGTGTTCTGTGCCTGTTTTTCTTGATTGTGAGATATTAGGTTTTTTAAAGTGCAAGTTAGAGGGTGGCGTAGTCCTAACGTCGACATATTTAATATAGTTTTAAGAACATTACTTTGCAAAACAAACGTAAAACACACAATACCACTTTAAGCCTTGTGCGGATATTAATTACACTGCTCACGCAAAACATAATTGGACACCAAGGAATCGGACTCGCAATAAACAAAACCAGTTGAAGAAGCAGCTTTAACCCACCCCAGAGCATCACTTACGGAAGACGCTGCTGTCTCCGTCGCCGCGCTGTCGTCAGTATCGAGCATACCAACAGCGCTAAATCCGCTGTTGTCACCACCATAGATGCTGAAGGTGGCATCGTCGACGCAATCTCCATTGTTGACGAAGCCGACACGGCCGCTGTTGCCCGCGTTACGCTTCACCCACAGCGAGATGGTGAAACTCTCAACCGAGTTCTCTTCGAAGAAATTACGCATAAAGGCGACCTGGATAAATTACGAACGCAATACATTGTCTGCAGTGTGGACGAGTGATAGGAATGGGCTAATAAAAAGATCGGGTACTCTCGGGATCATGCTCGCGCGCCAAGGGGCGCTGCTGATTACATCAGTCTCAGTGCACCCTGGCAGATTGTGTGCCGTAAATCGGAATATAAGCTCAGACAATAATTTCACATGCCGGCAAGTTCCCGTGGTCTTCTGGGTGGTCACCATGGACTGTTTTGGAAGTAGACATAGTTATTTGAATAGACAATGCTGCTCAGCGGTTTGCGAGAATAGTTATATAGGTAATTATATTGGGATTGATGGAACTGGAGCGCTAGTCGAACGAGTGTTTGCACTGTTCTCGTGGGTGGTACGGCGAACTAGGGATGGAGGGTGGAGGGTGGAGGGAGATAGTGTGGATGGAGATGGGACTGGAGAGAGATGAGGAAGACAACTGAGATGGGAGAACTGTACGATTTACGACTTATGATATTTATCTCCAAACATCCCTATCTTGAGCTAACATAGGTGTGGTTATGATATTTAAATATAAACATCTCTATAAACTAACGTAGGAAGTAGTTTATTTCAAAGTATACCTTCTGTACAATTAGAGAGTCCACTACAGGTTACACATCTTCCACATAGAAGGTACGAACGGTTTATATTGTATCTACCGAAAGACATAAGCAAACTGCACGATCATCTATGTGCACCATTAGTACCACCTTCTTCAAGCGTGCGTGTGTCTCGTTTGAAAACATAATAATTGCACAGATAACGACTATTCATATAGTAAATGGAAAGCCAGTATGTCATCAATATAATAAAGCGATAGTGATGGATTCATCATAACCGTACACTACACATATTATTCTGTTTCCTATGTAGTGTTTTAGTCATTTATACGAGAGTGGATTATTCTGCCGTCACTGAGTTCGTGAGTCCGAGAGGTCGCGACACTGTTAGCGTATATCTTTTATTGTCCGCGGCTTGGCGCCACTCACCTCGAGACGGGATTTGCCATCGAATTGTGCCACCATTCCGCGTTCGGCGTCGTTAACGATCTCCACTTCACCACTCCCATAAGAGTACCCCTTGGCTTTGTGGCACGTGATGTCGTCGAAGTTCTTGTCATAGGGGAAGTGGAGCAATAGGTCGTCTTTGCACTCAGGCTGCACTGCAATAGCAAAGACTTATTAAGGACAAAACCTGCCAATCACTAGCCTATCCCACTGAATGGCGTTATCCCACTGCTGAGCGGTGGCACTCCTAGTAATTGGATTGCATGTCCGCTTAATGTTGTATGGGTGTGTGCGTATGAGTGTGTGTGCCTGCATGCGTGCGTATGTGTGTTAAGCATTGGCGCCGGAACGAAACTAATAATGGGTGAGCCGGAGCTTTAGCACCACTCCGCTGTAAGACTTTGATATCGGAAGACGGGGGAAGGGGGTGATGTTAAAAATGTTTCACGTTTATGTTTACAATTGTTGATGCTCATAAAAACCTCTAACTACACCCCTTTGAGTCTCCTTTGTGACTGACTAAAAACATCCTACTTCACCCCCTCCCTTGAGACTGACCAAACATTTGCAACTGTACTAATTTTCCAAAATATCTGGAGCTAATCCTTCCTCCAGCTCCCCACCAAAACTATTAGGGTCTTAGCCCTCAAGCTCCCATTTCTTGCTACTGTGTGAAGAGGTGAAAACTCACTTGCAATTCACCAATTTCAAATCCCAACATTTCATTTCACTGTGTTTTCTGTAACAGAAGCAACAGTTTCCCAGTCCGTATTGATGGGATAAGCTTAGTATTGCTTCGAACGTTCGCCTACAGATACTGTAATTTAAGAACTTATTATTAATAGTACCACTTGTACGTAAGTCGATGATAGGCCTTTCTCGCTTTCGTCGTTCAAAAATCGTCGGTATTGAATTAAAAACAACTTTCAGAAGAATGTGTAATCAATCAGTCGACAACATAAATTATTGTAATGACGAAACGGTCACGTTGCCCCGCCTGCCATTCGACCGCAAGTGAGCGCCACACGGTTGCCGGGACAGAAAAGCAGATAGTGGAATGTCTTACTATATTAATATATCTTTGGCACTAGTAAGGATACGTTGGCTAGAAGGTGATGATTGTTAGTTGCATAGGTAGCTCCACAAAGGCCTGGGGAACTGGCATCCTGACACTTTGGAATTTGGCCGCATGCCCCATTTTGACACGAAAACTTTCCAATAGCAACCCACCCCCTCCACCGTTTTGCGATGTCAGGATCCGACAGTGTGACGGCGGAGGAGTGGTGCTGATGCTCCGGCGAAAATTCTTCAACAGCACCCCCCTCCTTCTGTCTTCCTACCTCAATATCCGACAAAATAATATGACTTTTGTGCAAGCCTCTAGGGTGTGCAATTCGAGGTGTTACCCCCCTCTCTAGTCTTCCCTCTCTGGATCTGCCCCTGACTTGTGGAAAACATAGGTGTGTAGTGAGGGGGCCTGGGGGCACGTGGACTACATAGACCTTGGAATTTGGCATGCAGACGTGACCTTATCCCCTCATACCATTGGAAATGTGCATCCGTTCAGGTTACAATAAGCTGTACTTACGCCGACGTGGCGGCGAAACATAGTCATCAGCACTGGCCAATAATAAAAAATGAACTGGCCAATAATAACTGTGATTGACGAGAATGGCTTCCGTACAATCCCTTCGCGCGCTGAAACTCTTTTGATTAATTCAAAACTGCAAACTTATTTCTGGCTAAGGGCCTGCCATAGTAGAGTACATACCGAGGCTATTCACAACGCACGTGCATTCGGTCTCGTTGAAGACCATGCCTTCGGTACAGTTGAATATCTCCTGCGTGTCGATGTGTTCGAAGAGCTGCGGGTCGGAGAGTACGACGAACGGACATGGACCTAAGTTAACAAAACGACCACATATCCGGTGATGAAACTTCTAAGATCGTTTTTGAAACATTCTTTTTAATAAGTAATTTAACTGCAGCAATGGCAACAGCTCCTAACCTCTGGAATGATCTACCAGTGTCAATGCGTGAACTGAATACTCAGACAGCTTTTAAGAGCTCTCTAAAACACTCGATTTTAATAAATATTTAACTGCAAGAATCAATTTTACATTTAGCAATAAACTCTTTTAAGTTTCAGTTCTCAATGTTTACACGACACATTGCGATAATTAAAAACAACTATTACATTTAATGAATTACGTTATTTATTTAATGATATTATTATTGTTTTTAATTTATAGCGCCTTCAAATGTTTTAACTAGATTTGGCGATATGTAAGTATTATATTTATTATCATTAGTTGTATTATTATTATGACCGCGGTTTAGACAAATGGTTTGGATCCGCGAAGTCCAATTAATTTGGATTGCTGGCTTGTCGTGGCTGTTTGGGATATTATTCTAGTAATCACGTAAAATTGTAAAGGGAGATAGTCTGTTCCTATACTCGAAATTAACCAGCTTCGTAATTTGTAATATGAAGGCTGCCTTGAGGAACGTGGGAAGTAGGAAAATCGTTGAACATCAAAAGACGTTGCGGTTAATGCAGCCCGCCTTAGCCTTATTGCCAATAAAATTTGTTTTAGAACTGGATGTTTTGTTTATCATTTGAACATGCCCCGTGGTCGTATCTTCCAAATTGTTAACGTTGTTACAGGCTTAGTAAACACAACGCGGCGGGCAGTGTGCCTTCAACATACTGTTTATAGTATTAAGAACATCATATATCATTAAGTAATTACTGACAAACAGCGAACAGACTGCCTCCTTTTAAATGTAACATGGATAGTTTCACCGGCCATTTACCAATGGTGGTGGACGGGCCATGCCACACTTCGGCTGGTCCGTCGACGCAGCCAGTTTGCATTTCTGGGACACACGTCAGACGCTCCTGACTCCAGTACAACGCTCCACAGTGCACGTGCCACTTGCGCCAGTACCACATTCCCTCGTCGTCGTCAACCTTCTCGCAGATGTAGTACTTGTGGCAGTTGTCCTCGTCCGCCACCCAGATTTGGCCCTTCGTGTAGTCGCAGCGCTCACAGATCCCTGCAGACGGTGGAGAGGTCCGGTAGAGGTGTATATGAAAGCGAGGCGGACATATATGTGGACGGATGGACAGACAGACAGACTGACACACAGACAGACTGACAGACAGACAGAAAATAAACCCTGGGAAGAGAAAGACAGCGTGACAGAGTGAGAGAGAGGGAGACAAAGGGGGAAGAGAGAGAAAGAGAGAGAGAGAGAGAGAGAGAGAGAGAGAGAGAGAGAGAGAGAGAGAGAGAGAGAGAGAGAGAGAGAGAGAGAGAGAGAGAGAGAGAGAGAGAGAGAGAGAGAGAGAGAGAGAGAGAGAGAAAAAGAGAGAGAGAAAAACATATATATATATACAGACAGACAGGCGGACAGACAGACAGACAGACATACAGACATACAGACATACAGACATACAGACATACATACAGACATACATACATACATACATACAGACAGACAGACAGACAGACAGACAGACAGACAGACAGACAGACAGACAGACAGACAGACAGACAGACAGACAGACAGACAGACAGACAGACAGACAGACAGACATAGATACAAACAAGCAAACATATAGGGAGAGAGGTGATAAGTAGGGAGGGAGGAAGGGAGACAGACAGACCGACTGACGGACGAACGGACGGTCAGACAGACAGAGGTACATACAGACATGCATACAGCTGACAGACAGACAGACAATCAATCAAACATACTTACAAACAGACAACCACACAGACAACCACACAGACATGCATGCATAGATACAGACAAACATATAGACACGCAGACATACAGACAGACAGACATACAGACAAACAGACAGACAGACAGACATACAAACACACAGACCGACCGACCGACCGACAGACAGACAGTTGTACAGACAGACAAACATACACATAGATACATATTATGAGTTTTTCCTAAATGTGTCACTACAACGGGTGCTTTCCCTAAAACAACATTGTCGAACTGGAACGACTTACTCGACTTAACCCTTACCGTCAGACGTAGTCGTCGGCTTCGGTGTAGTCGTAGTAGTCGTAGTCGTTGTTGTTGTGCATGCCACTAAGCATGGCTTATATTTATATTTTGTCACACTCTCTGATACTTCACCGTGGTTGATCATCTCACATACTTGACTTCGTTCCTGTTGTCCCGCCACACCGCACGGAGCATCGCACGGTCCCCACGGGCTGAATTCACTACACGCCTCGGTAGCTACAAGACAATCCAAGTGTTCGTCATCTCGAGAGCAGATACCCGAATCGGTGGACCGATTGACCCTCTAAGGTTTATATTAACATTCATATAGGAAGCAATGATGCGGGTCCGTAAGTTTGGTTCTGTACAAGTACGACGACCATCTTCCTCAACTTTCTGTTGGATGACTGTATGTGGTAATCCATGGTTAAATCATAAATCATGACAAAATACTTGAACGTGTTGCATAAGTTTTCTTGTGTTTTTGCTATCTCTAATTTCCCCCGCGACTTGTAGTCAAACACCTTAACAATATCAGTCGTTTTATCACCAAGCTGTACGATTCAAGTTCACTTTGAGGAAGAAATGATCTACTGGTCAACAAACATTGAAAACCTATAAAACACGCTGCTTACATTAACAAAACGCATTGGTTGCATAGTAGGCAGCATTCATTAGACAAAGGTCCGTTATTGTGGTATAACATGTAACATATAGCAAACTATGCAAATAGGTTGTTTTGAGGAATACTGCCTACCTAGAGAGAACATTAAGCCTGAAGTTCAGTCATATTTTGCCCTCGGCTACCTACATAAATGCTAATCTAAACCTACTGTCTTTCAAAATAATGCCTATGTTGTCGGCATACATTCTAAACTCATTCTTCTGTAAATAATAAGTGTTTCTAAGAGGTTGATGTATTAGATAACGTAACCACTTTTCCACTATAACAAACAGTTGTGCATGATGCATAAGCGCATATCTACATAGGTGAAACATATACATAATTTTATGTTCGTGCCGTCTGGGGAATGAACCGCAAAGATTGTGCTGTAGCACACAACACTGACCTCAATATGCTGAGCTTAAATGGGATAGCTAGACGTAACTACTACTATGATTACTGATAAAATACTTTAGATTAGTGGAACTCCTAAATAAGAACATAACAATAATCATTGGTACCACGGCGATTAATGTTTCGATTTGTAGGCAGTCAAATTGGTAGAAGATCGGTGTGTACATTTTCACGTTTTCGCGTTTTTCGCAGTTACAACCCTTCCTTAAAGCACAATTTCGCGGCTCATTGATGTCATACCTATGATATTGGTTCCAAATGTTAGCAGAGTAAGACTGCTTTTTAATTATGTGTAACTTGGACCAGTAGTTCATAACAGTTCTTGCCACATAAACGGAAAGAAACTGATTTGTCTTTTTTCGAACGTCTTCTCGTGCGCAGTTTGGGTATGGTCACATAAAACTTCGTAGGTCACGATTTAATGCAAACAGAACAAATTCAAGTACGACACCAGCATATATCACGCTTTAGATGCGGTTTGAGGGCTTTCATTTTGTATCTCATTTATATATATATATATATATATATGTATATATATACATGTATGTATGTATATATATATATATATATATATTTATATAGCGTTGAAACAGACACATGCACATGCTCATACTTGTGCACACGCACACGCCTGCGCAAACACACACATTAAAACACATTTCATATATATATATATATATATGTGTGTGTGTGTGTGTGTGTGTGTGTGTGTGTGTGTGTGTGTGTGTGTGTGTGTGTGTGTGTGTGTGTGTGTGTGTGTGTGCGTGCGCGTGTGTTTGTGTGCGTGTATGTGTGTGAAAAGTAAATAAGGCGTGACGGTGGCTTACGTGAACTCGCTGTTACAAAGGCCGACTGCGGGGCTTCCAATATTATGTTGGCGTTGATGAGTATGCTTTCGTCTAAACTGTCCGGCAGGATTGCAGCAGCTGAAAGATCAACACGCACGGACGATAAAGTGACATCGGACAATCTTGCAATTAAACCTGATGTCACATTCACCGTAACGTCAACATCATGGATACATTTTACACGAACGACAGTTCACACCGATATCTCCACAGCACGCAACAAAACTACATGCAGAGGTGAAACGTTTCAATTGAAACAGAATGAATGAATTACTTAAGGCATCTTTAAGATATCATTAAATATTACATCATGACAAAAATAGTATTATATATATATATATCATTTTATACGTATATATATATATATACATTAGATATATATATATATATATATATAATATATATATAGATAATTATATATATGTGTTTGTGTGTTTGTGTGTTTGTGTGTGTGTGTGTGTGTGTGTGTGTGTGTGTGTGTGTGTGTGTGTGTGTGTGTGTGTGTGTGTGTGTGTGTGTGTGTGTGTGTGTGTGTGTGTGTGTGTGTGTGTGTGTGTGTGTGTGTGTGTGTGTGTGTGTGTGTGTGTGTGTGTGTGTGTGTGTGTGTGTGTGTGTGTGTGTGTGTGTTGCTTCCTATATAATTCTCCGGTGCCAGTTCTCGTCATTGTGTAGAATTGTTACGTGTTTCATTGAACACTGATTGCCTGTGTTCAGTTTATGTGTTCACTTATGGATGATAGGGGTTGGCGACATGAAGTCAGAACTCAGAGATAAAAATGTATAATTATTTGTAAAAACCGAGAAACCGGATCATTAAACCATTCATATTTACACGTATTAATTACCAACATTAACACCAGAAACCCATGGGTCCATAAGCGGGAGCTTACCTCCACAATTAGCGTCTGCTAAAATCTTATCGGAAAGAGCCATCCACGATGGAACATCTTTGAGGATAATAATGTCATCGGCATCCACAACATATGCATAGAGCTGATCGGTTTGAGAAATGACACCTGCGAAATATAAAACATACAGGTGAGTGATAGATGGATGGATTTCTTTGTAAAACACGCCCTTGCGCGCGCGCGCGCAAACACACACACACACTAAAAGACACGCACACATACACAGACACATGCAAACGCACACACACACAAACGCAAACACATATATACACACTCACGCACGCACGCACACACATACGCGCACATGCATAAACACACGCGCATATACACGTACTTGCATAAACAAAAGTACGCACGCACACACGTGCAAGCACACGCGCGCGCACGTGTACACACATGTTGATACACGCACACACGCACATACATACACACGCACATATATAAACACACACACAAATACACAAACACACACACACACACAAACAAACAAACACACAGTCACAAACCCTGGATACTTACTGACGCCGTATATCTTCACCCCATAGTTCACCACAGCATTCAAGAGTAAAGCCTGAGTCTCCTCCAAATACTCTCGCTGTACCCTGTTGGTAATGATGACAGCGATCTTCGGAACGCCAGCTCGTCCGCTGTTCTCCATCACATCGATTAGTTTATCGAAGGCATACGCCGGGAAGGAGAAGCCACCCGTCTGCTCAATTGCCAGAGCCTTGGTAGCGGCTGAAGCAGCGCTGCCGGTTTCCCAGAACTCGAGTCTGCCACCATTCGTGTATGAGATGACTCCGACATTAACGACGTCTGTTCCGACGTTCTGTGTAAGGATCACATCATTGATCATCTGCTTGGCTAGCTCAAACTCCAGTTCAGTCATAATGCTGGACCGGTCGAGGAGGAACACCAAGTCCGCCTTACAACTGGACAGGTCCGCTGAAACATAGCACCATACATATTAATATTGTATTGATGTAAATACATATTATATATATATATATATAATATATATATATAATATATATATACTATAGATAATATATATATATATATATATGTATATGTATATATCATATAAGTTGTATATATATATATATACAGGATCCTGTTCATTGACTTCAGCTCAGCATTTAACACTATCATCTCAGTCAAGCTGTTCGATAAACTTTCATTGTTGAATGTACATCCTGCCATGTGTCACTGGGTCCTTAATTTTCTTCTTCACAGGCCTCAATCTGTCAGAGTCAAGAACTCTATGTCCAGACCTCTTATCCTAAATACAGGTGCCCAACAAAAATGTGTGCTATCCCCCTTCCTATCTTCACAAATGACTGTGTCTCCGTGGACCAATCGGTCCTTGTGATCAAGTTTTCTGATGACACTACTGTTGAGGGTTGCATTGAGAATGCGGATGAGACGCCATACAGGGAGGAAGTTCAGAGAATGGTTGGCTGGTGTGCAGATAACAATCTCGAATTTAATGTTTCAAAGACTAAAGAAATGATTGTTGATTTTCGTAAAAAGAAGACCCCCATCCACCCTCTTTCGATAAATGGCGTGGAGGTCGAGCAGGATGAATCTTTTTGATTCCTTGGAACAACAATTTCAAACGATCTCAGCTGGTGCACAGACACACTGTGCGTTACAAAAAAGACACAACAACGCCTGTTCTTCCTGAGGCAGCTCGGGAGATTTGGCATTGCTCAGGAGATTATGATACGATTCTACCTCGCAATCATTGAAAGTATCCTCACTTTCTCGATTGTAGTGCGGTTTGGCCGCGCCAGTCAGGAGGAGAAACAACAGCTAGAAGTTATCGTGAAGGGCGCATCTAGAATCATTGGGCGCGAGTTGCCATCCATTGAATCTATTTACCATGATCGCTGTGCGCGAAAATCCAAGAGCATTGTACGGGATACTACCCATCCAGCCAACCATCTCTTTGAACTTTCCTCTGGCAAACGCTATAGAAGTATTAAGACAAGGACCACTAGACTTAAACATTGTTTTTATCCGCAGGCTGTGAGTCATTTGAACCGCGAGATGCCATGATACTGTTTTCAGTCGGTTTAGATTTTATGTCGCCATGCTAAATTATTTATTTATTATTTGTTAAGTTATTATTATTATTTTATTTTTTTATTTACTAACTTGAATACGTGTATGTACATACTTTTTAACTGTCAGCTTAGTTTTTATATCGTCAGCTAATTTATTTAGACATTTATTTATTATTTATTTAACTACATGTATACTTTTTAACTTTTTAGGTAAGGTTCAGACGGTATTAATATTATGTTATCAAGTTCACTTTATGTCAATAGATGTACGACTGTCTTAAAATATGTTGGCAGTTGGCCTTGGTTTAAATGTATACTAGTTTTAGTATATTTTCATAATGTTTCTGATTGTATATTTTGCGTGTGCATGATGGGGGGGGGGGGGGGCAGGAGAGACAAGCGTGCATGTATGTTGACGCCACAACGCCAAGAATTCCTCGTACATTTTAAATGCTACTTGGTAATAAACAGTTTGAATCTGAATCTGAATACATACAAGTATATACATATATATATATATATATTTATATTAACATATCATTATATATATATATATATATATATATATGTGTGTGTGTGTGTGTGCCTGCCTGCCTGCCTGCCTGCCTGCCTGCCTGCCTGCCTGCCTGCCTGCCTGCCTGCCTGCCTGCCTGCCTGCCTGCCTGCCTGCCTGCCTGCCTGCCTGCCTGCCTGCCTGCCTGCCTGCCTGCCTGCCTGCCTGCCTGCCTGCCTGCCTGCCTGCCTGCCTGCCTGCCTGCCTGCCTGCCTGCCTGCGTGTGTGTGCTGTAAACCTCAACCCGCAAAGTAGCAAGGGGAAGAAGAAAGGAAAACGCCGATAACGTAAAAATATACATCATGTATGACACATATGATAGGCCCCTATATCATTTATGATATATATTTTCCTTTCTTCTTCCCATTGCTCCCTTGCGGGTTGAGGTCCGCATAACTTAGTTCGTAGCTTGTTCTGTTTGTCTTGTTAATTCTCTCCATATCTCTATCTGTCGTCCTCAACGATCGTCCATTCATGCTGTCCTTTATTAGTATATGTAATAATAATAATACTAATAATGCAAAATTTAACAATCATAACAATCCTAGCAATCATCACAATCACTAATATCGATATCAGCCCGTCATGCGTGTCTTAAATGTACACCACCAGTGACGACATACCGACTTGTTGCTCGTAGGAGAACTGCGATGAACCAATCTGTTATAGGCCTACCACATTTAAAATTGATTGTTACTGTTTTGTTGGCAGAGAGATTTGATTTTTCGTCTAAGCTTATCGTTTACCTCATAGCGATTAACTCATACAGTATTTTAAATGCTTAATATGACGACGTTTTCAGGTATCCTCGCTAGCCAGGGGTAGTGATTATATACTACGCTTTGCCGAGATCTTACGCAAAGTGCGGACATTTTCAGAATTAGTTGCATGGCTTACAACTGTACATTACCTTACCTGTTTCTACCGCTTTTGCCGTGGGAACAACGAAAATGTCGTTACGCACAAACGCACTCGCATCACATGAATGAGCATCCGTTCGACCATTCTCAACAACGAGCGTAATGGTATTAAAACAACAACCAAATAATAGCCGACGGTATTACTGGCTGAACTTAACTTCAGCATTTCGCAAGGCGGTCTGCCAGGGGATATTGGGACTAGTGTAATCAGCAGTGCCCCTGGCGACGCGATGATGTTAACAGGGAGCACGTGTACTCACGTAATACGCATGGCTGTGTGTTGCACGGAAGTACTTCACCGTCGACGCGAGTCTTGGTTCCCCCGTCACACAGCACAGAACACTGGCTGAATGGTGCTGGGCCGCCTGTAGGAGAAACATGGCTTACAACTGTACATATATGTATAATTATATATATAAAATGTAATTATATAATGTTACGTTATGCTGGCAACAAACAAAGGGTAGCGGTTATCAGCTTTACAGTACTTTGATCTTTCAGAACTCTTTCCCAAATTATCGCCCTCTTGAAGAGAATAGTTCTACACTCAAAGTTCAATGGTAGGAAAAAGCTCCTACAGTAATGAAAAAAGGCGTATGTAAATCATTATAACTAACTTTTGTTGTATTTTCTGAAATACATAGCCAACTATATGGTAGTTCCGAGGTCAACGTTTCAAGGAAGGAACTTAACTTAAAAAAGCTGAGAGGCTTTCGGCGCTTGTGAAGATATGCCCTTTTTATGAATACGGATATACATTATCAGTTAATTATAATAAGTAAAACCTTACTTTTTTCAATATATATATATATATATACATATATATATATATGTATA
>OZ023218.1:40747040-40757040 GCA_963995525.1 Escarpia spicata
TACTTAATAGTTTTGTTGACGCAATACACACCTGTATCGTAATTGATCACTACATAAATTAAGTGGTCAACTTGAAAATAATGCAGTGATATAAACTGATGTCATGCTATATCCTAGCAACACATAAACTAGTCTGGTCCTCTTATCAAGGGAGAAACACAATACAACTCCAACTCTAATTATTCATATATTCAAATTGACTGCTCTCACCTTACTAGATCTATCAGCTGCTTTTGATAAATATATCATGACATTCTTTTACATCGCCTTAACATACATTTTGGTATATTTGGCATGGCTCTTCAGTGGTTTAGTTCATATTTTTCAGACCGATACCAAAGCATTAACGTATCTGGCTCACTGTCTTGTCCAGAACATCTTCCATTTGGTGTCCCACAAGGTTCTGTCCTTGGCCCTGTTCTGTTTAGCTTATACACTACATCCCTTAGTCGAGTCATAACTAATCATAATCTAAATCATCACTTGTATGCTGACGACGCACAGGTGTATACATATATATCACTTTCACCAACTGACACACAGACATCTCTATCAACTTTAAATGGCTCTCTCACTGACATCTAGCTGTGGGTGGAAGCAAGTAAATTGAAACAAAATCCAGATACAAACTGATATAATTATGATTGGCAAAAAACACCAACGAAACAAGGTTGTTAACTACTTTCCAGTTAAATTGCTTGGTAATGATACATCAAAATCAGATAGTGTTCATAATCTAAGTGTTATATTTGACAGTGATTCCAACTTTAAGCAGAATATTTCTCATGTATGTAAATCCTGTTTCTACCATATACGTGATTTCCTCCGAATTCGGCGTCATTTGTCCTTATATACTGCTAAACAATATCAGCATCACTCCTACACGATATTGATCAAAATGACTTAGGTAAACTCCAACGTGTACATAATTGTTTAGCACGTGTATTACTAAAAACTGACTCACCATCTCTGCCTTTCTACGCAACACCCATCGTATTCGTTTAGTCTCCTTCGTTTTTTGATATCCCCAGGAATTTAAGATCATCTGTTTCACAGCGACTTTTTGTTCTGAAAACCAAGCTTAATATCGGCAAACGTTCTTTCTTTGTAGCTGCACCCAAAATCTGGAATCAACTCCCTATCGCTTTAAAATCATCTGAGACTATAAATACCTTCCGTAAAAGAACTAAAAACTTATTTATTTGAAATTGCATTCCCACCCTAACCTTCGGCGGACCCTTGCTCTAATAACGACTCTTGCTTGTCCCTGTTAACGATTTTGCCCAATGATTCTTGTATGTTGCACCTCTGAGCTCAGATTCCTGGGGATTTAGGAGCTATATAAGTTTGTCATTATTATTATATAAAACAACCGCAAATCACTTGACAGTCATGCATGTAATTAAGTGCTCGAAGAATAAGCGCACCAGGCTTCCACGTTGACGTTGATTCACGCAAACACACACACACAAACACACATACACACACACACACACACGCACACACACACGCACACATACACACACTCACTCACTCACTCACTCACTCACTCACTCACTCACTCACTCACTCACTCACTCACTCACTCACTCACTCACTCACTCACTCACACACACTCTCTCTGTCTATCTATCTCTCTCTCTCTCTCTCTCTCTCTCTCTCTCTCTCTCTCTCTCTCTCTCTCTCTCTCTCTCTCTCTCTCTCTCTCTCTCTCTCTCTCTCTCTCTCTCTCTCTCTCTCTCTCACACACACACACACACACACACACACACACACACACACACACACACACACACACACACACACACATACACACACTCACTCACTCACTCACTCACACTCTCTCTCTTTATCACACACACACACACACACACACACACACACACACACACACACACACACACACACACACACACACACACACACACACACACACACACACACACACACACACACACACACACACACACACACACACACACACACACACACACACACACACACACACACACACACACACACACACACATACACACACACACACACACACACACACACACACACACACACACACACAAACAAACACATACTCACACAAACACGCGCGTGTGCACGCATGCGCACAAACGCACAAACACGCTCGCGCATGCACGCACGCTCACAAATCCTGAACTATCAGTGTTAACTGTAAAATCAAGCCGTGAAATTTATAATGTGCCTTTCCAACAATCGTTCCTAATGGCGCCTTACAGAATGTTCTAGAAAACACATGGTTTTTAAATTTGGATTTAAAAACAGTATTTGTCATTGTTGTGGACGTCAGAAGCGGTGGCAGCAAGTTCCACAGAGTTGTGTTTGCCACGCCAAACAACTGGTCACCCCAGTAACGCTTTACACGCTGGACGCATAATTGATTGTGTTCACTGGAGTGCAGCAATCTAGACCCCTGGCGTCGACTATAGCAGTCGCCAGCCTGTCTAATTGTCAGTGCAAGCAATAATATATGAAATGAGCACAAACGCATTTCCTTTTGCTTGTTTTTATACAGGGTGACAAATAAATTATACATGATCCTTGTCATTTCGCAAGAACATCTAGTGTCGGCCAGTCATACACAAGTGAGAAACGAACAATTTAGTAATCGTAGAATACCTATACTTTTGCATTTGGTGCTGTGACTCCTGACAACGCCTTAATGTAGGCAACAGAGTCGGTGATGTACATCGTCTAAGTTTGGTTTAAGTATCACACACTGTGCTAGAAATCGTAGGACTAAACGACGTATGTCGTGAAAACAGCGGAGTTAAAGCTACCTTATCAAGAAAACCACTCAAATACAAATTGACGCACGGATAATAATAATAATAATTATTATTATTATTAGTAGTAGTAAGATGCTATTTAAGGAAGGTTGCAGAAATACAGAGCTAAAAGTAGAAGTAGCGCTAGCCAAACAGCAGTCAAAATTGCATATGACAGGAGTATTTTGGTCTCACAGCAGAATATATTTAAGTAGGACGTAGTGTTTACCAATGCCATTTTGCGTTCTTTTCCGCTTACCGTTTGCTACTGTGTCCCTTTTGATAGCAGTCGTACTAAACCAACGTTTCCTATATTCGGTGATTCTCTTGCGTTTTCCGTCTATGCATTCGTGGTTTATGTTTCGTTTATCTCTGAACAACATTATTTTCCCCAGTCCGTATATCTTACATGTTGTACTGGTCCTTCCAGCATGTTGGTTAATAATTTCCTATTGAGTCCATTTTATTGCAAATATCACTTCTTCCGATACACTTCAATTTGTTTCTTGTCCACAACAAAATGTTGACTTTTAATTTGTGCGCGATGAACGGGAATGTGTTTTTTGATAGAATGGACGCATTGCAGCACATTACTCGTATGCAACTAACAAGACGAACCAAACATGCATTTCTTACTTCAATCCACGTGTGATTTTTTCGGAAGTGTCAATAGAAACCACATTTCAGTAATGCCGTACCAATTAAAAAAATTTGTGTGAATAAGAATCAGCAACTAAAATCGACTAATGCCGGCCGGATTTAATGAATGACGACGCTGCATGTAACTACATTGCTTTTCTGTTTGTATGACATAAACATGTATGAATTTACTAGTACTGCAGTAGAATAATTTTATATATCTATCACATGACGGCTCCTACACCATATTACTGCTCTACAATGTGTTCTGGTGTGATCAAATTACCAA
Source organism: Escarpia spicata (assembly GCA_963995525.1). NCBI lineage: Eukaryota > Metazoa > Annelida > Polychaeta > Sabellida > Siboglinidae > Escarpia > Escarpia spicata. Next base: position 40,750,770 of record OZ023218.1, read on the forward strand.
ACAGGAGATGTGCGGCAGTCTACCACGGATTTCCAACAGCGTGAGGCAACGACGTCTGCGAACAGGACTTTGAGAGACACGATTGAGCCCCTGATATCAGTGGGATATGTTTGTGTGCCACAATGTCAGACAGAACACATTGGAGACGACTCATGATGTCACCTCTTAATACATGGAACCGTGTGTGTGTGTGTGTGTGTGTGTGTGTGTGTGTGTGTGTGTGTGTGTGTGTGTGTGTGTGTGTGTGTGTGTGTGTGTGTGTGTGTGTGTGTGTGTGTGTGTGTGTGTGTGTGTGTGTGTGTGTGTGTGTGTGTGTGTGTGTGTGTGTGTGTGTGTGTGTGTGTGTGTGTCGGTCTACCAATACATGAATGAATTGCCTTTATAACCGCACAGGAACAAATAAATATTTATCCAGAACATCAGTTGACATAGCCACAGAGCGCATAGTTAGAGGTTGCTCCAGGTTAACAAGGGATGCCTTGTTCGGAATGTCGTATACAGTAAGATGGTGCTGAATCTTTGGTAGGTCCGTGACAAGTTGTCTAGTAGGAGTTGTTTTTAATATAACACATCACATGAATGTAACCTGAGTAGTCTAACAACATATATTATTCACATTAATTGCTACATTAACACGTTGTCCTTGAATTGTTTATTGCTGATATGTAGATGGTATGTGTGTGTATGTATGTATGTATGTATGTATGTATGTATGTATGTATGTATGTATCCATCTTTCCAAAATTAGACTCAGTGCTCCTTCCAGTATTCTATACATGTTAGTATTATGCTAGAAAAGAAACATGTGACAGACTGATTGTGTAGCTGTTGGTGTTGTGCTAGAAAAGAAACATGTGTCAGACTGATTGTGTAGCTGTTGGTATTGTGCTAGGAAAGAAACATGTTGCAGACTGATTGTGTAGCTGTTGGTATTATGCTAGAAAAGAAACATGTGTCAGACTGATTGTGTAGCTGTTGGTATTGTGCTAGGAAAGAAACATGTTGCAGACTGATTGTGTAGCTGTTAGTTTTGTGCTAGAAAATAAACATGTGTCAGACTGATTGTGTAGCTGTTGGTATTGTGCTAGGAAAGAAACATGTGTAAGACTGATTGTGTAGCTGTTGGTGTTGTGCTAGAAACGAAACAAGTTTCTGAAGACACCAACGATATAGCGTTACATTACACTTGTGCAAAGTTGATAGTTTTTAACTTTACCTGTAACTCCCTGGGTTTGGTGATTCACGTGTTCTACTGATAGTATTCTACTTCAAAACTGGTTTGAGTATTACATATATACGCCGAACTTAACGAAATATATTGACATAATATATTGTTTATAAACTAATATCTTAGTGGCAGTTAAAATCCCAATATCAAACAGACGACCACACCGCTTCATTTTCAGATTGTATCAGAATATAAGCGTTGGTGCAGTAAAACTCATATTTTGATGGAGGGTGTCATTTGTGACATTAACGAGATATTAACGATCTGAGTTATTAAGAAGAACAAACTTTGTGGGAACAAAACTATTGGCGATAAACCTTGTTTTGTAAACATCAAATTTCCAGCAAATGTGAAGAGGTAGCAGACCTTGACTTTACTGTAAATCAGACACAACGAATCTTGTTATACAACGATACGCTGAAGTAGAGTGGCGATACAAGACAGTTACAGCGATGTAGTTAATAGGTGCGCAATGTGCACTGATACAAGATACGAATCGCTTTCAGGGTGACACTAAAACTTGTAGAACACATTTCGTTAAGTGCTTATTTAACTAAAGGACATAACAACAACAAATTCTAATTCAGAAATGGAATGTGTTGCGGAATATGCCTAGATAAATTTGTACGTAGATTTATATAAGTCGCGTTGCTTGTAAAATGAATATTAAAATATGTATTGCACGTTTGAAACATTTCTAAAAATACGTTGAAAGTTCGGGCGATGGCCAGGCCTAAATGTCAATAACAATACTCTGGCACTTCCAATTCAAGTTTGTTTAAAGAACATAGATATCACGATTTGATAGGTAACACATCGCGATGTTGTAGATACGGATCCATAAAAGCTGGTTCACACGATGATGGCCAAGCGAGCCAAAACCCACAGTAGCCCAACTGCCACACTCTGGTAGGAAATAGGCTGGCATCAAAGGACAAGTTGAGATACCAAGGTGTTCAACATTTGGCCATAACATTAACACACACATTCACACATAGACATACCCGCACGCACACGTCGTTGAATGACACTTGCGTCCCAATCTAACGAATTTTATTATGTTAAAGTGACTAATGCGTTTACTTAGTTTCCATTGTACTATAGTCTTACATTAAGGCTACTCGCACATATATTTCATTAAACGCGAGCTGAGTGTACATACGTTGCTACAAGCATTCTTTGACGATCGAGTAGCAATTATTTCATATCCATTACCTGATCAACCTGCGCTACAACAGAACGAGACGCAACACAACCGCATTACAATCATCGTATCTAAACCAGTAACGATATATCATTAAACCCGAACACTCAGCCGACGAAACCCGCTTGATTAATGTCGGAATTACATCGATCGACGACGTAACGCAGTGGTAGATGTAAAGTAACGACCGAGTGAAGATTGGGTGTTTCCGAAGGTGTAAAGAATGTGTTTCGTCTACGTCTAGATACCACAGAATCGACACAGGTGGCGGGGTCCTGTTACGACGTTCGCGCGCGACGCTCATCCTCGGAGGATCGTAAGTATTGACACGTCGGCGACTGCGGCAAGCGGATCAGAACTAAGAAATCAGAACTCAGAATCAATTTATTTGACCTCTAAATACGATAATATACAACGAATAACGCAAGTAATAGATAACGTCGGGAGACTCCCAATAAGATATATAATATCGCTAGCACAGGAGCCACCACATAAATATTGCAGTCCGTATCAGTGACATTTGTGCAATGTTGACATTCGGTTACGTACTTAGGTTGCAGTTATTTATTATTATATTTTTGCTTAGCATATTATATGTATTGATGTATTTATTTAATTTAATTGAAGCACATTATTTATTTTAGGTATGTAAACGGCTATTTAATTTAATTTATGTATAACATATCCACTTGTAAATATATATATTTATTTTTATTCAGGTTTATCTAACTGACATTTTATGTAATTTGTATATGCTACTTTTAAATCATATCCGTTTACCTTTCTATTTAATATTTCTATTTAATATGTTTTAGGTCATTTAATGTATTTTACTTATACTCTACGATTGTCAGCGCCTTTGAGTAGATTTGTTATCCGGACACACGGCGCTCTATAAATGCTTTATAATAAATAAATAATATCAACAACAATACAATTTACATGACACAAATCAGAATAGCATATGCCATGTTTCTATAGTTGATAATTACTCAATGTGTCAACATGCATACATAATACAAGGACTAATTATATGTACTAATATATATTACGAATTACAAATAAAGCAATTATGGATACGACAAATGGATTCATAATTTAAAATTAAAAAACAATTGTGTATGTTAAAAAAAACATATAGATTTTAACATCACGCTTATACTTTTCAAAACTGAATTGGTACTGCATTTGCTTAGCTAATCTAATATTACTTTTAAGAATTGTATTATAAGTATATAAGTCAGTTTTAAGTTTATGGTAGCGCTCTGTATTTACGTGAGTCTGTTTCATTCTCGAATACAATTTGTTTCAAAATTTTATCGACATAATTATGCCCTTGGTAATCCAAGGAGTTTTCTTATGTTTATATTTGTTAAATTTAATTACTTTAATAGGTAGAAATTTATCCATAGCTGTAGTAACAATTTCAACGAGGAGATATTGTAGTTTTCATTGGGATCCGCATGAGTATCTGTGATAACTTTATCATAAAGATTTGAGTTAATTATTTCAGTTTTAAATTTATTGAGTGAGTCAGGACGCTGTTGTTTTATTCGTATACACCTTGGTATCGCATGACAGGTTTCTACATAGTCCAGACTTAGAAAGTACGGAAAGTGATCAGAAATATTGCTCACTAAAATACCAGCTGAGGATTTGAAGAATCCTTTTGACAAATTGCTTAAACAATTATCAATGAGTGTTCCATGATATTCTGAAAGTCATATTGGCATAGTAATTTTAGGGAAGAAACCATATGAAACGATTGTATCGAAATATTCACATATTATGGGTTTTTCGTTAATTTAAGCAAGTTAAAATTGTAATCTCCTGCAATTATTATTTCACTTTTAGATTTTTGTAAATTAACTGAATTTGATGCAAATTCGTTTGTAAATATACGGTAATGTTCAATTATATCTCTAGGTGGTCTATCTATATTTCCAAGAATGATTTTTTTTCTTCATGGCACAACATGTTATTTCAATAAATTGACCTTCCCAGGTGTCTGTATTAGCATGGATTTTTTTACAGATTTGTAATTGTATTTGTTGCTGAGATAGATTGTCAAGCCAGCATGTGCACTACAAGTTTTGTCTTGGCATATTAATGTATATCCACCTATTTGAAATAAAGAAGTGTCAGCCTCTTCATCTAGCCATTTTTCCTGTACAGATAGAGCACTAATCTCACAGCCACTACTTCTGAATGTCTTTTTTTTGTCAATTTTTGCATTTAAACTCTGACAATTTAGGCTTAGCAAAATAAATTTGCTTTGTTTGTTCGTTAAATGGTTTATTAAATTATCATCGTCAAAGTATGGTGAATGTTGAAGTGGTTCAATATCCCCGTCGTCATTCATTTCATTCGTTTTTAATATGTGATAGAGAGAATATTTATCTATACAACCAAATAGCGCTTAGCAATAATTGTATCAATCATATTGGAAAATTGAATAAATAATAGTGATCTGTTTCTGTCGCCGTTTTACAGTCTCGGATATGTCGTCAATCACACGACGACAGTTGATATTCATTGGTGTTCGTTCGTCTGGAAGTCCACATATTCTCGTATTGTTGCACCTTTCATGTCACTACTTGTGTGTTCTAGGGGCACCTAAACATATTTCTTCATACGATATATATATAGTTGCGCAGCCTGTTATCAAATACCAACAACGCGTGCGCGTCAGTGTTCGTCTCCCGCGTTTGCGATTACGTGCGTACTTACGTTTGCGGGTGTGCGTGCGTGCATGCGAGTGAGCGAGCAAGCGAGCGAGCGTATTCGTGTGCGGACGTGCGAGCATGCGTGTGTGTGTGCGTTCGAGTGTGCGTGTGTGAGCGTGCGTGCCCCCGAGTGTGTGTTATTAATTAATTAATTAATTCGGTCATATCACGGACACACTTTTCACTCAAACAAACGCGCTGATTAATTATGTACATTTCCAGTTACCTACACATATATATATTTATGTGTGTGTGTGTGTGTGTGTGTGTGTGTGTGTGTGTGTGTGTGTGTGTGTGTGTGTGTGTGTGTGTGTGTATTGTGTGTGTGCGTGTACGTGCGCTTACGCGTACGCGTACTCGTACGCGTGCTTTCCTGCATGAATTGCTGCGTGCGTGCGCGCGTGAGAGCGTGGTTGTATGGGGACACTGTGTCTTGTTCGCTTACAGAATTACTTTGACCATAAAATAACGACGTTCCCCAAACAGCATCGCCGTCTCTCAGCGTGTCACCAGTACGTATATTTGGAGGTCGTGGCGATATTATGAGTTTTCGTCATCTTTGTTATCACCGTCACCATCGTCATCATCGTCATCATCAACATCATCACCGTCATCGTAATTGACGAAGAATGTATCAATGTGTTTTAGGGAATCTCACCAAAATGTCATTACTCTAGCAATATTGGAGAGAAACGTTTTTATCATGTCTTGCAATTCCTTTACTAGTCGATGACAACCTTCTGTTTAGTATCTGTCAATCACTGTAGCACACACACACACACACACACACACACACACACACACACACACACACACACACACACACACACACACACACACACACACACACACACACACACACACACACACACACACACACACACACACACACACACACACACACACACACACACACACACACACACACACACACACATATATATATATGATGTATCTTGCCGGGTGCGACTAAGAAGATCCGTACATTGTTATTTTGAGGAGAACAAGCGTTCCTGTCTCTGGCAGACACAGTATACACTGTACTTTTGTGTGCGTCTAGTGTGCCGCCCCTTAGTTGTTGTGATTTATAACAACATTACGACTTCACTATTC
>OZ023218.1:40762040-40882040 GCA_963995525.1 Escarpia spicata
ATATTCCAGGTCGAGAAGGTTGGTAATGTTGGATATCTTCCATTTCGAAGAGAGGGTAGTGGTGGACATTTTTCCAGATCGTGGTGAGAGTAGTGATATGTATATTCCAGGTCGAGGAGGACATAATGTTGGCGTGGAGAGGACAGTGTTTGGCATCTTTCAGGTCGAGGAGGGGTAGTGTTGGACATATTCTAGGACGAGGTGGGAGTAGTGTTGGACGTCTTCGAGGTCGAGGGGGGAGTTGTTTTCGACATCTTCTAGGACGACGAGAGGGTAGTGTTGGACACATACTAGGATGAGGAGGGGTAGTTTTGGCGAGGAGAGGATAGAGTTTGACATCTTCCAGATCGAGGAGAGGTGTTGTTGGCGATGAGATGATAATGTTAGACTAGACATCTTCCAGATCGACGATATGGTAGAGTTGGGCATCTTCCAGGTCGAGGAGGGGGTAGTGTTGGACATCTTCCAGGTCGAGGAGGAGTTACTGTTGGACATCTTCCATGTCGAGGAGAGGGTAGCGTTGGACATATTCCAGGTCGAGGAGACGGTTGTTTTTTACATCTTCAAGGTCGAGGAGGGTGGTACTGTTGGACATCTTCCATTTCTAGGAGAGGGTAGTGTTGGAAATTTTTCCAGGTCGAGATGAGAGTAGTGATATATATATTCCAGGTCGAGGAGGGGGTAGTGTTGGCGATGAGAGTATAGCGTTGGACATCTTCCATGTCGAGGAGTGGGTACTGTTGGCGAGGAGAGGATATTGTTGAACATTTTCCAGATCGACGAGAAGGTAGTGTTGGACATATTCAAGGTCGAGGAGTGGTATTGTTGGATATTTATTATATCGAAGAGAGCTTACCATAGGACATCTTCCAGGTCGAGGAGGCAATAGATTTGGATATCTTCTAGGTCGATAGGGGGATGAATAATAGGTTTCGTATGTATTTCTTACATCTTTTCTCGGCACTGGTTCCACTTAATGGAAACAATAATCAGAATTCGGTGATGGTGGTATTTATAGGTATTCATAACTTTGTAATAGCTCAAATTACTTTGATTTACGTGTTTGTAACTACGGTTGATTGTATGTGTACTTCGAGTGACATTTTGTCTGTTTCTGTGATTACTTTGGTGTGTAAATAAAGCTTTAGATTCCCACGTGTTTAGAATGCGAATATATTATTGTTTTAATGAAATAATAATAATAATGGTAATAATACTAATAATAATCAAATAACAATCATAAGAATGAATTTAATATTGTTTATAACGTGAAGGCGCTGGGGTTCTGCATTCGTGTACATTTATACACCACCTTTGCTGCCATAACATAATAACACAAATGTTACATAATTTGATATTTATTATGACTGACGTGTGTCACGTACACACGGCGACGTAGAAGCCAAATTCCGGTTGTTGCATTATGTAAGTACACGACGATGTAGAACACGGAAGTCTCTGTGTCGATGTTCTGCTGATCAATTATTGACCAATTCAAGTACTTCTCTCTGCGTGAGAGCCTTGGCGTAGACTCGTACCTGTGGAAACAGTGCAAAACGTAGGTAAAAAAATACGGTTTCTTGAAACATTCAGCATACACATTTATAACCACACTAAAATACACAACACATATAACGTTTTAATCATGTTTTACCTTTTTCTTCGGTTGCATTTTGGCACCGTTCGGAAGTAAAAATAGTTTCAGCAGTGAAATACGAACAAGATCAAATATTTGTACCAACCATTCTGTTGAATCTCTTATCACATACACATTGACATAGCACGCAGAATGCACTGTTATGTTCAATTGGAAACACGTCATCAGCAATGTTTATGTGTTGCCTCAAAACTAATTTGATTTATTTTATTACAATAACGTCGCAATAACAGAGCAAATGACCAATGAAAACGATAAACCAAAATGAAATTGGTGAGCTGGACAACCAATGACCATGGGTGCTTACATCGTCCATGAGTCCTTCAAAGTAGGCTGCATTGCTCCCACATCCGGTCAGTCCAATATACATGGAATAGCCCGGATTGTAAACGTTCCCTAGAACAAATAACACGAATTACTAAAATAGTTTTGTTAAGTAACAAGTATAGAGTATTCACGTGCATAACATTATTTTGACACGCTATGGTAATGTGTCTAGAGTCCGCTACTACAACAATATAATCGTAACGTTAGGTTCTAATGACATGGTCAGTAAACACATTTTTGTGAGCTATGTAATTCTTATAACTATCGACATGTGTTATGTAAATAAATGACGCGTTAAGTTACAACTTCACAATATAATAAATTTTCATTATCATTATTAATACATTTTGTTCCAGTTCAACGATGCCTTACCAATGTTAAAATGTGACATAATGTGTCCAATATTGGATGTATGTATATATATATATATTTCCATATATATATATATATATATATTCATGGATAATTGTGACATACTCACTGGCGATGTATTTGATAACAACAAAATTATATATATATATATATATATATATATATATATATATATATATATATATATACAGTGTATATATGTATGTCTACATAGAGAGAGTTGTTTCAGAGGAAATAATAATGCTTCACATGTTGGTACAATATAATTATTATTATTAGCAGCGAAAGTAGAAAGACTGTTAACCGACCCGATAACGTTATATTTGTTATCTGTTGTTCTCCGTCGACATAAATATCTACTTCCTCCCCGTCGTACACAAGGACTGCGTTGTGCCACGTACAATTTTCAACCTAAAACAATGGGCGACTGTCACGAACAGAATACATAATCAGGGATGCCACTTTGGATCACTTGCCAAGCGACGGCTTATATTGCTTTAAAAAAAACGAATTATATTACCAGATCACTATAAAAAAGCCTGTTTTAAAATCTAAGATCGGATTTTTTGATAATGGTCTGTTTGACATTTAACACTTAGATGTGAAAGAGATTCGGATCATAGAACGTAAAAAATAATTCTTGTTTGCATCAATGACACAATAAGTGTTATCATTTTCGTATGCCTCGGAGCTGGTTGTGCTTGGGGGACACAAACCTCCATTATTTTAGGTGGGGTGGAGATAGGATTAGTCCCCAATTTTTAGAACTTCAATGTGTTTTTGTGAGCCTCAACGGGGGGGGGGGGGGTGCAAATGGTATTTTTGGAGAGCCTCATGGTGCAGTGGTTTGGCGAGCTTCAAGGGATGGGTTCAATTTGAGGTGTTTGAAGAGCCTGGAGGTGTTTTGGTGAGCCTCGAGGCAGTGCAATTCGAGGATTTCTGAAAGACTCAACCCATGAATTATTCACTGCGTTCCTAGACCACTTGTATTAGTTGCAATCATATTTTTGAACGTTATCATCTTACTGATAAATATTCTTACTCCGTAACAGGGCCTCATCTCGAGAGGTCCATTCTCCACAGCGAGTCCGCCTGAAACATTCTCGTCCCCCGCGGTGATGAAGAAGCTGCCTTGACCGTCTGTATCACACCACATCCAGTTGCCATTGTTCACGAGCCCTACGCAGCCACAAGACGCCTGTGCCCGTTTAAACCACACGGACACGGAGAACTGATCTCGTCCGTCCAGCCAGCTGCGCATGAATGGGAGCTGGAACACGACGCAGACATCGTGGTGTTGCTGCTGATGTTGCTTCTACCCTTAATACTTTTGGTGCTGCCGGCGTGTGAATAAAATGGTTACCCGACAGCAGCTTTAGCAATTCCTCTAAGTCTACGGAAAGCCATAGTAAAACTGGGCGATGATCAGCACCGGATTTAGGTTTTGAGAGGTGATTGACCGGGTATCGTATTATAATAGTTCTCACTCCTCCCTACCACCAACGCTGCAAAACACGTCCTTTGTCCATTTAGGACACCTATGTGCATCACAGTGAAAAAAACATGTTGCATCTAAAAACGTTTCGACCATAAAAAATTTGCCAAAAGTTTTACCTGAGGCCCGATAGCAATTATATTGTGGGTGATTCTGAAAAATTGCCCCGTCTGCCTTTCCCTGAATCCGGCACTGCCGATTATAGTGGTTGTCTTATTTAATGTCCAATCTTTAAAAAGCAGAATGAGGTCAACCGTAACTGACAGTATTACGACTGCTACGTAGGGAATCGACGTGAGTTAACCTACTTCCAAAGCAGTTGAACCGTCGAAGTGGGCCACCCTGCCTCGCTCAGGATCGTCAACAAAGTTGATGACTCCTGAGCCGACTTCGAGAGATTGCGCCTGGTTGCATCTGGCGTCGTTGATGTCTGAATCGAACGGCAATTGCAGAGCGAGACCACCGCAATCACTTATCCTTCCGGTTTCTATCTCAATTTGAGTCTCACTTCCAAGTCCAAGTACTTGCATGCTCGTGAGAGCCGTGGAGTACACCCGCACCTGGTGGAAATATTTCGATATACATAAAATACTTGTTTCATAACGGATAATTTCTGAACGTCTTTGTCCGATATTACGTTCGTTGGGAGGGGTGGATCAGAGGCAGTTTCGTCTGGCGTCGGACATCGATATTTTATGCACCGGACCGATACTGTTAGTAAATTTATAACATCATACAGTGTTCACATACTTTCGCCTGAGCTACGTGATGGGGATGAGGTCAGATGAAAGTATTTTTGTATGATATCGGACTGCGTTCTGAGATGATCCGTAAATAACGAGCCTAAGCGTTTAGCATCTCGCTCGTAATAACAGCAACAATTATATGATGACAGTCAACAAAAAAGCTAAAATAGTTGTATAGGTTAATGTCCCTTCAATTATGTGATTGTTACAAAAATGCAAACCTCATATTCTCATCTTTCAACGTGCATTTTATTTTTCACAACAAATATTCAAGAATTAATCAATAGCATTCATTCAAGAACCACCAGATTAAGAAACAGTACATAATATGAGTCAAAATTAACTCGTTTCTCATAATGTTGCTTCAGTTGTAACAATGAGTCAAAGACTATTGAATATATTTCAACAAATGATGTATAATTTTAAAGCTCATGATCTGTTGAATCAAAAACGGAAAAAAGCTCCATTTCAAAATACACTCTTGGCCGTGGCAGGTCACATTTAACAAACTGGATTCTTACATCGTCGATGAGTCCTTCGAAGTAGCCAACATCTCCCGCACATCCCGTCAGCCCAATGTACATGGAATGCGCAGGATTGGTAATGTATTCTAAACCAAACAACATAGTTACTAGCAACTTACAATACGCCTACATGCATGAATATATGTTGACGCACACGGGGTACGTTTAAGCGAAACGTATATGTTACCTAGGAAATACTCGTCATACTTAAAGCGTTTACATTAGGTATATTAAATATGCATTATACAAACATATAAATTGTACCCTGCCAGTTTCTTCCGGGAAATTAGTCAAAGTCATCTGTGGATATAACATATGGCAGAAATGGATTCATTGACCATGAAAATGTTGGTTTAGACACAAAGAACATGCTTTATATTGCTTAGAACCTGATATATATGCATAGTGGATTTTCGTGGCGGCATTTTTAAATAAAAATCGTGGCTAATTACCATGTCGACAGCAATTTATACTTAGCTTTAATTCAATTTACATATCATAAACTATTTGCAAATGATCATGCCTTTGCCAAAAAGTGCATAATTCGTCAAACGTGTGGCTCTTAGCCGCTGAACTATTAGTAACACCAGATAGGAGCGAAGGCAAACACACAATAAACCTACCCGACAGTGATATATTCGTTATCTTCAGTTCTCCGTCGACATATAACTCTAGTACCTGGCCGTTGTATACAAGGACTGCGTTGTGCCAGGTACAATTTTCTGCCTAAAACAATGAAAATAACAACAGGGTGTGCCCTCAATGAACAACAGTACGGGGTTACTATCAATTAACAGAACTACGTCCACCACAATGAACATAACGAGGTGTACCATCAGTTAACAGAACGGGGTGTACCATCAGTGAACATAACGGGATGTACCATCAGAGCAAAAACGGGGTGTACCATCAGTGAAAATAACGGGGGTGTACCATCAGTGAACATAACGGGGTGTACCAGCAGTGAACATAAAGGGGTGTACTATCAGTGATCATAACGGGGTGTACTATCAGTGAACATAACGGGGTGTACACTCAGTGAACATAAGAGGGTGTACCATCAGTGAACATAACGGGTGTACCATCAGTTAACATAACGGGATGTACCATCAATTAACATAACGGGGCGTACTATCAGTGAACAGAACGTTGTGTACCGAGAAATCATTGTTGGTCTCTAACCAAATGATTGTCGAATTGTATTTTTATTAAAGCAAAATCATCTACTATCGACGACAGAGCACTTTTGAAAATGGCAGATGTTAGCTTACAAAATACTTGGATGAAAAACATCAAACATTGGTCGTGTTTTTTCTCAAAAAACACAAAATTGTACGTTCCTACTGAAAAGGTTTCAATATGTTTATAATCATTATGTAATTATTGCTATCATAAATGGTATTATCTTATTACAGAACGTCGTCATCACGCCGTGAATATTCTTACAAGATAGCAGGGCGTTATGTCGAGCGACCTATTCTCCACAGAGAGACCGGTTACGACATTGCCGTCTCCCGCGTTGATGAAGAAGCTGCCCTCGCCATCAGCATCGCACAGCGACCAGGTGCCGTTGTTTACGAGCCCGATGCAGCCACAACCCGCCTCTGCCCGTTTGAACCACACGGACACGGAGAACTGATTTCGTCCTTCCAGCCAGCGGCTCAGGAATGGAACCTAGAACACGGCAAAGACGTAGAGTGCCTCAAACCGGGTGTGAAACAGTGTGCGGTTGTAGAGGTTATTAACATACAAGGATATGTTACTGAACCAGGACAAGTGAGTCATTTATCTTTACATTTCCATTGCATTCCAATTCTTGTTATGCTCAGAGTGTCAGTTGTTTACATGTCAGTAATAAAGAAACAAATTAACTACTACTTCTGGTTCTCCTCTGTACAGCTGCTTCAGCGACTGTCGCTTCTGCGACTGCTGCTATTGCTGCTGCTGCGGCTGCTATTGCTGCTGCGGCTGCTATTGCTGCTGCTGCTGCTGCTGCTGCTGCTGCTGCTGCTGCTGCTGCTGTTGCTGCTGCTGCTGCTGCTGCTGCTGTTGCTGTTGGTGGTGGTGATTATGGATTTTAACACCAGCTTTGACAATTTATCTAGAACTAGGAAGTATTGCGAAATTGTCTTATGCACACATGTCAATATATACTACAGGTATAGTAATATATGCTTTACAATTTTGTATATACGAAGAGACTTCTGTATACACGAATCGCCGTGAGTGAGCCTACCTCCAAGGCAGCCGTACCGTCGAAATGAGCCACCATGCCACGCCCAGCGTCGTCAACAAATGTGATGCTACCTGATCCGACTGTGTGAGTGACAGCCATGTTGCATCTGACGTCTTTAAGGTTGGTGTCGAAGGGGAAGTGGAAAGCGAGACCACCGCAGTCACTTCCACTTCCGGTGCCCGCTCCAGAGCTTCCTCCACTTCCAGAGCTCCCTCCACTTCCAGAGCTCCCTCCACTTACAGAGCTTCCTCCACTTCCAGAGCTCCCTCCACTTCCAGAGCTACCTCCACTTCCAGAGCTCCCTCCACTTCCTGAGCTCCCTCCACTTCCAGAGCTTCCTCCACTTCCAGAGCTCCCTCCACTTCCAGAGCTCCCTCCACTTCCAGAGCTCCCTCCACTTCCAGAGCTCCCTCCACTTCCAGAGCTCCCTCCACTTCCAGGGCTTCCACCATTGCCAGGGCTTCCATCACTTCCAGGGCTTCCGCCAGTTCCAGGGCTTCCACCAGTTCCAGGGCTTCCACCAGTTCCAGGGCTTCCGCCAGTTCCAGGGCTTCCACCAGTGCCAGGGCTTCCTCCGGTTCCAGGGCTTCCTCCAGTTCCAGGACTTCCGCCAGTTCCAGGGCTTCCACCAGTGCCAGGACTTCCTCCGGTTCCAGGGCTTCCACCAGTTCCAGGGCTTCCACCCGTGCCAGGGCTTCCTCCGGTTCCAGGGCTACCTCCAGTTCCAGGGCTTCCGCCAGTTCCAGGGCTTCCACCAGTGCCAGGGCTTCCTCCAGTTCCAGGGCTTCCGCCACTTCCGGTTCCATCTCCACTTCCGGCGCCATCTCCACTTCCAGAATCTGGTAGGATATCGATATCTGGAACACATATGTTACATTTGTTGCCAATAATGAATTCATAGACATTCCGTAATCTCAGCGCACCATTTATTATTATTATATATATATATATATATATATATACATATATATATATGTATATATATATATACATATATATATATATATATATGTATATATATATATTTATATATATATATATATATATATATATATATATATATATATATGTATATATATTAATACACACATGTTGGATCATTGTAACTGTATGTACGCCGCGGTGCAGACATCCATTTGCCTCTTTCTGCGTTCATTCGCTTTCAAGGCCAGTATCCTTCTGACATACTAGTTGGCGATGCTTGTAAAACAAAACACGAAGGAAGTTAATTATGGTTATTTACTTTACGGATTTACGGTTGTTTAGAAGGGTTTACAACTAATGGTGAACAATTCGTCAGATCGCACGTCCACACACAACGATTGTGATTTACAGATCTTGCCTACGTTTTTGATATGCATGGCTTTGTTTGAAGGCCTTTCTCATACCGGAGATAATTGAATGGTGATATAAATTCCCCAAATGGCGCGCGCGTAAATTAGTGGCTCGTTGCTCCATGGGAGGATGTATGGTAGTAAAATGGAATATCTGTACTAACCTCCGGGATTAAAGCCCCCGCTAAGATACGATTCGTCGACACAGATGCAACTGATGACGTTGAATTTACTTCCTGTGGGACAGTCGTAGACCGCATAGCTGACCGTCTTGCTGCGGAACTGCGATGGATTTCCGGCGACAACTACGTACGGGCATTGGTCTGCAGAAATAACAGCAATGAAGCTTGACATTTAACACATGCGCATTTGTGTCCCTTGGTGACAGGATATTAATAGTTTGGGTACAACCTAATCACGTACAACAAACATGTCCGAGTTCATTTAGACCATTATAGCTTCATAATACTTCTTGTCACATTGAGATACGCAAAGGATATTCATATTAAAATAACATTATAACACTTTAAATCAGCAAATTATACCGTGTTTTACTATTGTGATATTAACTTACACCGCTGTATGTAATATGCATTATTTGACATTTTTTTACTGGTGCATGTAATGACCTTTTTGCCCAAATATTCAGTCAAAAGGTACATTATGATACAACTATAACCCAATAACCAAACGTAATTGACATTTTGCATTGGCATGCCCACTGGCATTACCAGTGGTGCATCCTCTTTCTAAATAGACATAAATTCAAATTATCATCCAAAATCTCCTGGAAATCAGGGTTGTATATGGCTTATAGCTTTAATTTAGACGCAAAGATATACTTCAGCCTACGGCTGTATATTTTGTTTATTTGTGATTATTCACTGTGGTTACTTATGAAATACATGATGGCAACCTTAATGAATTCTGCAACGTGTTCTTGAGTGTTAATCAGCCACCCGGTCCAAGGACAATCGAAATTATATTTTGAAACATAAAAAAAAAAAAACGACAGCATATTGAGAAGTATCTGATCGCAGTATTTCAACAAACATACCGATCAGTGCTTGGTCAGCTGCGTTAACTGGTGTCACCCCAGTACCAGTGCCAGTGCCAGTGCCTGTTCCTGTCGCGGCTGGGACGGTTGGTGGGAAGCATCCACACGGGATGGAAAGAAAGTCGAACTGCATTCCATTGGGGCAACTGTAGATAGCGCCAGGAACCGTCTTACTCGCGAACAGGGCGGGGTTACCCATCACCGGCTTGTACGGGCAGCCTGTAAAAGAGATGGCATCGTACACGGCAATTTTGCAACACATTTAGTAAACGTAATGCATTTCATGCGTATTACTACAAATATAATATACACTGTATATTTATATGTTAATGGTCTTAGGCAAAACTGCTGTATGTGCCACTGTATGTCTTATTGATTGCTGACGAGATAACCCAATTGTGGGTGTGTACGTGCGCGCGCGTGCGCGCGTGTGTGTGTTTGTGCATGCGTGTGTGTGTGCGTGTATATGTTTGTGCGTGTGCGTGTGCGCGTGAACATGTGCATGTGTGTGTGTGTGTGTGTGTGTGTGTGTGTGTGTGTGTGTATGTGTGTGTGTGTGTGGGTGCGCGCGTTTATGTTTGTTAGTGAAACCCTGTATACATGCGCCATTATAAAATATACTAATAATGATTTTGCAAAACACGTAAGAATGGGACATACTCGGTGCAACAGGACCAGTTGGCCCAGTAGGCCCGATAGGACCAGTAGGTCCTGTTGGAGTCACAAGATTGGCAGTGACGACTTGCGGCAAACATCCGCAAGGGAAGATGTCAAAATCAAACTTGAGACCGACGGGACATGTGTAGATGGCGCCAGGTACCGTCTTACTCTCGAACTGTTCCGGCTGTCCCGCCACCGGCTTGTACGGGCAGTTGTTGTTCACTGCTGTGAAACGTACACAATTCCATTAGAACAGCAGTGGAGTAACGCTTTACGGTCATTTCTGTAGTACAGGCACATCAGAAGTAAGGTCACTCCAGAATATGCCCATATTATTTATGTAAGAGTTATGAATCAGAAAAAGCCTCGCTAATATGGTCACGTAGCCATTCATAGCAATGTTGTCCAGTGCCGAAGGTGACCTTTTTATGCAGAGGTTCCAATGTAGTTTCATTATGCATAGGTTGTACGTGTGTTTGTTCACACTATTGGATTTGGACCAGGTAGTCATGCTACCACGACGTCTGGTACTGAACTTGTGTATGTCACATATAACTTTTGTGTGAGTGCCACAAATACATTTGTTTTGCAATAGGACTTGGACATGACTGTTGTAAATATGATCGTGTGTGCCATATATAACTTTTGTATGAGTGCCACAAATACATTTCTTTTGCAATAGGACTTGGACATGACTGTTATAAATATGATCGTGTTTGCCATATATAACTTTTGTGGCCGACTTTCCCTCCCAGTACAAGTAATATTATGTAATTTCGTGGTGCAAGTTTCAACAATTTAACAAAAATTAAACTTTTATGCAGTTAAAGAAAAGAAAAGAACAGAAAAACAGCAGCAATAATCATAGCAATACTATTCTCGTGAATATACGCGTTACGTTTGTAAACATCAATGCTGACTATATAAGAAATGCACAGCATGTGCTTTTTTGTGGATTTCATTTAACGTATTTTTCTTTGTGTACGCAATATATTAGAATCTCTGAACTCAAGCAAAGCCGAAGTAACAACATGAACCTACATGGTGCAGTGGGTGTCACAAGGTTGGCAGTCACAACTTGCGGCAAACATCCGCAAGGGAAGATGTCAAAATCAAACTTCAGACCGGCGGGACATGTGTAGATGGCGCCCGCTACCGTCTTACTCTCGAACTTTTCCGGCTGTCCCGACACCGGCTTGTAATGGCAGTTGTTGTTCACTGCTGTGAAACGTACATGATGCTATTAGGAAAATATGGTTTCAATATATATAAGTTATAAATGTGTTCGTGGACACTGAATTAAAAAAAAAAAATTCTCGCTCTGTACCATTTTTGAAGTCTTTGTATTACCTTCCTGTACGATATCGTATAATATTTAAGATCTGTACCATTACATACCAGGCACTGTTCTGTAAGCAACCATCTTATTTGCATACATTACTTACTCCTGTAAGAAAACCTATCCAGCTTCGATCATCTAGTTCTGGCCTACATTTTGTTCCTAGAGTCAAAACTAACATTGGGACTAGGGCTCTTTCTGTTGCTGCACAAACTCTATGGAATATGCTCCCTCTTAGTGTTAGATCAGTTGAAAATATTACAAAATTCCGTCGTCATTTAAAAACTTATCTTTACAACCTTGCTTATCCACCGTAGCGCCCTAGCGCCTTGATCCATATTTTGACAACTGGAATACTGCTTATGGATTTTGAGATTGACCAATTCTTTGTTTTAATGCGCTTCTGGGCTTGGTTCCAAGGATTTAGGCGAAGTAGAAGTTATCTTATCATTATTATTGTTATAGGACATTATGATTTCGCTAGACTTAATTTACGTAGAGAAGAAAGTTGTTGCAATCACAAAAGTAGTAACTCACGTCAGCGGACTAACTTCCATGTTTCTGTGGATTTTGGAAACGATTGCCATATTTACCTATGCGTAGTATATTGATCTACACAGACTTGTGCGTGTGTGCGTGTGTGCGTGTGTGCGTGTGTGCGTGTGTGCGTGTGTGCGTGTGTGCGTGTGTGCGTGTGTGCGTGTGTGCGTGTGTGCGTGTGTGCGTGTGTGCGTGTGAGCGTGTGTGAGTGTGAGCGTGTGTGCGTGTGTGCGTGTGTGCGTGTGTGCGTGTGTGCGAGTGTGCGTGTGTGCGTGTGTGCGTGTGTGCGTGTGTGCGTGTGTGCGTGTGTGCGTGTGTGCGTGTGTGCGTGTGTGCGTGTGTGCGTGTGTGCGTGTGTGCGTGTGTGCGTGTGTGCGTGTGTGTGTGTGTGCGTGCGTGTGTTTAAGTGTGTGCGTGCGTGTGTGTGTGTGCCATAACAAATGGGTGTGATAACTACATATACATTTATGTAAATCATTGAACATACACATGATTGTAACTAATGTCGGATAGATAAACCGGATAAACTGCACATGTACGACACTTAATTAGCTTAGAATAATTGCAGAAACAAAGCGTGATGTAACGAGAAAAAAATGCTATCATAACCCGATCTAAAGCTAAGTGTGAAAATGGCATTATATATATATAATTATTATGTGTATACCTCGCATTCATGTATGCCTTGACCAGTATTGTTGTCGAACTAGTATGCTAAGAATATATATTCGCTGTAGAAAATGTTAACACAAATTAAACCGACACAAAAACATGAACTTACATGGTGCAGTTGGTACCAATAGGTTGGCTGTCACGACTTGCGGCAAACACCCACAAGGGAAGATGTCGAAATCAAACTTGAGACCGACGGGACATGTGTAGATGGCGCCAGCTACTGTTCTGCTCTCGAACTGTTCCGGGTGACCCACCACCGGCTTGTACTGACAATTGCCATCTGCAGCGAAACATATGCAATATCACCAAACAAACCTGCAGCTATGAAAACGTTAAAAGGAAGCAAGTATGGAATGTTCTACCAGATAATATAAAACGTAAATATCATATAAAGAGTTTTTTAGTAAGAAAATGAAATCCTTATAATTATTGATATGATGTTTTTTGTGTAAATATTTACGCATACTGTATCATCAAAGATTAAGTCAAAATGTAGGAATGCATTTGGTAAGTGCTTAGCTACACTCCAACCATAAATATAGACACGTATAAAGGGTCACTTGTTGTCAATCAAATGTGTTTACAAGTTCCATAACGTTATTTTTTCTTTCGGTTATACTGTATTATTATGTATTTATGATTTGATGAAATAACATATTGTTATTATTATTATAGCATCCGGGGAGTTGAATGCACACATGATACTAACTGAAGGTTTCATCGCTGAAATACAAAATTCAAATGAAAAGAACGCAGCAGTGACGTCATACCGTAAGGCTCTGGAGTGGCATCAGTGCTACCCGTCACTCTCTCCGGAAAGCAGCCACACGGGAAGACATCGAAGTCAAACGTGAGACCGTAGGGGCAGTTATAGATGGCGCCAGGAACAATCTTGCTCTCAAACTTTTCTGGGTGACCATCTACCGGCTTATACGGACAGTTATCTACAATGGAACATATGCAACATGATAAACGAATCCGGCAGTGAATATATTTTTGTGTTCAAAATGAAACTGGTTATAAGACCAATCCACGTATTGTTGGGGTCATCATGGAATATCTTAGCGTTAATTACTATTGCTATTGTTTTGTTATTTACATTTCGTAACAGCGTCCGTATTAATATTTCAGGAATGTGCTAGATGTTGGATCAACAAATTAATAATATGTATGTCAGCACCAGTTAAACCAGCCTTGCGAAGGTAATGTCTATCGTAAATGTGAAGTATATTTGTGTATTCATACAAATTGTGCACAATCGACACGCATCAACTATATTTGGGTATGTCGGCTGCCTATTTCAAATATCGTCCATATGTTATTGGGAAAAGAATCGGTAATGTGAGCAGACTGGTAAAATGGGCCATATCCGTATCTCAGAATTTATACACAGTATTCCGTCAGATTTTATTGCGTGTTGGGCTGTAACAGTTATGTAGTGTGGTAGACCATGCAAGCGATAAGTAAGGTATGAAGATATATTTATATATTTTGTAGAGATTTACTTGTATAATATTTTAATACGATTTCAAAGCTGGATAAAAGTACTTCGGGAAACCGCCTTCTGCATCTCTGCGTATGTCGCGCTATCCATATTTACTAATGCAAATAACGGCCGACGCAGCAGGCACCTACTTGGTTTTGGGGTTGACAGTGTTACTTGGTCTGGTGTCGTTGTCTGTTTCTTCGGGAAACAGCCACATGGGAAGGCATCGAAGTCAAATAACAGGGTGACGGGGCAGTTGTAGATGGCTCCGGGTACTGTCCGGCTCTCGAACTGCTCGGGACGACCAGCTACCGGCTTATACGGACAACTGTCTACAGTGAAACAAACGCAGCGTAATTATAACATCACTCAGATAACTTGTAGTGAATGTCGTGTGGAGTTCAAATTGAATCGGTGACGTGATTAAGGCGTGTGTTGTTCAGGCGATGGAGAAGGTCATCACGAAGTGAGCTTGCTTGATATATTATCCATTTCCTTGGCTATGATCAATGTGGCATGTAACAACGTAGACTTCCACATCCATGCAATAAGCAGAACGTAGAATATAATATCAAATCTTTCAGGCAAAAGCTTTGTAAACAACTTCATTTGGATCCAACCATGCACGGCTCTTCGGAGAACTGAGTATTCCGGCCAAGGAACCATCATTGAAGTAACGTCGCCTATGTCATATACGGGACAACTCACTTACACACAGAATAGTCAGGTGCAAATGTAGCGGGATCTGTGGGACACAGCATTATGTATACCTTCTCCTCTCTCGAACTGTTGACAAATAGACAATGCCCATAGAAGCGGTACCTACTTGGTTGAACGGTCGACACTATCACCGTTTTCTTTTTCGCCGGGAAGCAGCCACACGGGGAGAAAAAGAAGTCAAACGTGAGTGTAACGGGGCAGGTGTAGATTGCTCCGGCTACTAGTTTGCTCTCGAACTTCTCTGGGTGACCCGCTACAGGCTTGTATGGGCAGTCAGCTGCAGCGAAACATAATCAACGTTATTACTACTTAGTTGCAGTGAATGACAGTAATCTTTATGGTATATATATATATATATATATATATATATATCAAAATATGAATTAATGTACACAAATAACATTACTACGGAATCTTAAATACAAATGTCATTGTTATAGGTGCCTTGGTCACGTCATAGTGATAGAGCTAGGCGGGACAATAGAGTATAAATAACGGGTCGGCTTGAGGAAGCTGATGTACAACAAAGACATGGGGAATGTACCCGTAGTTGCTACTTCTCGTATAGAGACAGCGCAGATGATGACGGTGGTGATTGTTAATATGATAATGATGATGATGATAATCATGACGACTACGATGATGAGGAAGAGCATAACTTAAATAATGAGAACGATGGTGGTGATGAGGATGATAATAGATGACGATAGTAGTTATGATAACACTGCTGACGGTGAAGATGATAATGTCGACTAAGGCGCGATGTCGAAGATGCCCATAGTGATAATCACGATGATGGTGACTGCACTCCGAAGACGAAGACGAGTGTAAACCAGTAGCATTTTAATTCACGCCTGACAAACACCAGCCGGACAATTGTGACCAGCCGCAGCAACGTCGATGATAAGTCGCAAAACTGTTAAATATAATTATACCTCTTCGGATTCCATATATTATAAGCATTAAAATGATACCTCACTTGTTGAAATATTTTCAATAGGTTTTGCGTTACTACTAAAAATGTGGCATTCTCTAAAAAGAGACGTTTTGATAAAGATAAGATAAAATAGCATGTCATGTGAAAAACCAATACCCATAGCGGTTTACATTTAGTATTTGTTTAGGTTTGGATTATATATCGAGGGAAATGAACAGGATAATGAATGATCAGTTTATAAGGTATGCTTTTCAGTCAAAATGACGAAAGTAATGGTACGGCTCTAGTCAGCTATGCTTAGCTCGTGTGCAGAGTAGGCCAATGACACTTAATACCCGATTCGCCGTGACGTGTTACAATTAACGAAGGTCCACCGATTGGCTGCTACGGCGTTGATACCAGGACCCCCGCAGAAAACCCACAGCCATTGTCTGTTTTACCTGCGGAAGACGACGCAGGAGCAGCCGGACCCAGAACGGCAACCGCGAGTCCTTTCAGATCGTCCGTAACCTCATCTGTTAATGCGGACGTCGTTGTATCGAAACCAAGCATCGCAAAACACCCATCATCGGGCATGTCTACAAATATTGTAGAAATGTTATATACAATGGCATTCAAAAGATTAATATCACCTAAGATTCCTAAAAAATACAACGATGTTTTTCAATCTATCAATTAATAAATCAATCAATCAATCACTCAAGTAATTAATCAATCAATCAGTAATTTATGTTTTTGTACAAGTATATCCGCGCTGTTCACTAACACCACCAAAAACTAAAACTTTGAATACTAAAAGTAAGCGAAAAACACAGGTGATTAAAGACTAGAGGTTGATGAATATATCATACACGATATGAGGATGAAAATAATATAGAACGGAGAAATCATGACAAGGATCAAATATGGTTGCGATACGTAGCCAGAAAGAAGGCCGGCCAGTAGACAATCTGAATACACGAATGCTAAGCTTGCTGCTCAGCTTGAAATAATTGTTATTGCAGTTACACTTGCAATAAGACCAGACACAACCGCACCCAGCTAAAGCAGTTAATACACTACTGAATGGTGTATATTTCAAATAAATTATAGGTATACGTATACGTCATCTGACAATTCTACACACAGCAATTAACGCAAGATGTCAAGTCAATTTCGCATGTACCAAATACGTTTCGTTTTTATTAAAACCAGTAATCGGCTTTGCGCGTCAAGTTAAGCTTAATCAAAATAACATATTCATCGTTTATTGCAAAACAACTTAATTTGCTTTGCAAGAATGTACTTACAGACTGTGGCAATAATTGTCAGCGTGAGCCAAAGGATTGTGTGCGACATCTTGACGATGTCTATTCAACGTAGCCCTCCGTATCGATGACACGCACTGCAATCAATGAACATATTGACACATGACACGTCATGTTGAGTAGAGCAAATAATAGGTTAATTAATGGACACATAATTTATTCTTGTGCCGGGATTTCAGAGCGTCCTTAAATTTGTTTGTTGCAGATAATTTTAGTTGGATGCGTGACAACAAGATTCATGATAACGCAAACAAGGCATACAATCAGAATAATAATTATATTATAATATTTGCTTGAACAATAAAAATATTATATATATATATATATATATATATATACATATACATATTACATTATCATAGAGAATGAACTGATGATGACTAATACTTTCTTCAAACAACATCAAAGAAGATTGTACACTTGGACAACACCAGATGGTCGGAAAAAAAATCAAATCGACTTTATACTGATACTAAAACGATGGAGGACGTCCGTGTTCAATGCAAAGACATTACCGGGAGCCGATTGTGGCTCTGACCTTGAATTGCTTAGCTCCAAGATTGCGATAAAATTAAGAAAGATGAAGAGAGGGAAAGAGATAGTGAGGTAGCTGACAAACACTTCACTAAAACGAGGAGGCAGAAACAGCCATGGATAAGCAAAGACACACTGCAGATGATTGTAGAAAGGAAAGAGTTAAAGAAGAATAAAGAAATGAGTGAGAATTACCATGAGAAATACAGAGAGAAGTGCAAGATGATTAAACGAATGTGTAAGGCAAGAAGAAATATCTAGAGAAGAAATGTGAAAAAGATAGAACTATGTATAAGAAGGAATGACAGTCGCAGTATGTTCGAGGAAATCAAGTCTATGACACAGTTTTTCAAACCTAGACTTGGCGTTATTAAAGTTGAAACGGGAATGACTCTGACAGAAAGCAATGACATACTTGAAAGATGGATACAATATTGTGAAAACATGTTTAAGAAAGAAGAAACAGAAGAGGTAGACATGGATGAAGGAAGGGAGTGGACAGAACCAGAAGATGAACTTGAGCATTTGCATTCAGAGGTGGAGTGGGCAATAAAAAGTCTAAAAGACTGAAAATCACCTGCCACTGATGACATCACTGCAGAGCTAATAAAAGCAAGTGGCGAAACAGGCGTGGATATCTACCACACATTATGCAATAAAATATGGAGAAGTGGAGCATGGCCCATTGACTGGAAACGAGCCATCCTTATACCAATACCAAAAGAGGTGACATACAAGAATATTCAAACCACAGGACTATATCCCTCATCAGCCATGCGAGCAAAATTATATTAAAATCACAATGAAGAGAATCACAACAAAATTAGAATGTGAGGTCAACAGAAGACAAGCTGGTTTCCGGACTGGAAGAGCAACAAGAGATCACATTTTCAACCTGAAGGTGTTAAATAAAAAATGCAGAGAATTCAACCATGAACTTAGGATCTGTTTCATAGATTATTCAAACGCTTTTGATAATGTTAGTCATCAACAACTCTGGAAAACCTTGAAACACATGGGAATTGACCAGAAAATTACATCACTTATCCAAAATGTATATGTTGGACAACAGTCTGCAGTGCGTATAGAGTGAAGTACCACATATTGGTTCCCAGTCGGCAAGGGAGTAAGACAGGGGTGCATTTTGTCCCCCCACCTATTCAGTCTATACACAGATAATATCATGAGAGAGGTCGAGAATTACACGAGAAGCAAGTATTTTAATGGACTGAAAGTGAATGGACGGAGATATATGAATTGAGATATGCCGATGACACGGTGTTAATATCCGACACAAAAGAAGGATTAGATAAACTGATAACAACTGTTAAGAGCACAGCGAAATGAAAGTATTGAAATTAAACGTAAAGAAGACTAGGATTATGGATTTGAAGGGGTGTCGAGAACCATCAGAAGTCACAGTAGATGGCGAGGAAATAGAACGAGTGGAAAGTTTTGAATATCTGGGGTCACTGACAGAAGCGGATGGAGATTGGACGAAAGAGATCAAGCGGAGGTTGGCAATGGCGAGTAAAAAGTTGACAGAGATGAAGAAGCTGTGGAAAGCAACGAACAAAGATATGAAACTACGAATTATCCGAGTCTGCATATTTCCAACTGCTACGTATGGGTGCGAAACCTGGACTCTTAATAAGAACATTACTAAAGGTATAAATGCATTTGAAAACAAGTGTTATAGAAAGATATTACGAGTTTCGTGGACTGAACGTAAAACTAACGAATCCATCGCAGATGAGCTTGGTGTTATACCAGAGACTTTATTGAACTTTGTAAAGAAACAGAGACTAAGTTATTTCGGCCATGAGAAACGGCATCAGTCTCTAGAGAGACTAATAATGTATGGAAAAGTGGAAGGCAGCAGAAGCAGAGGAAGACCTAGGAGACAATGGGAGAATGGCATAGAGGAATGGATGGGAGCAGACGTCTGGCGAGTGGGAAGACTAGCAAACGAAAGAGCTGTCTATAGACAATCCATCAAGGCTGCAACGTCCGGAAATGGATAAGCAAACCCAATAACAACATATCACATACATGCACGCACATATATACGTACGCGAACACAAATATAAACAAATAGCAATAGTTATACACATGTACCATCGTGTAAAATGATACTTATTTACTTCATTTTTAGAAGCCATTGGCAGCCGGATTATGATGATGATGATGATGATGTATGATGACGGTGATAGTGGTGATGATAATAAAAGTGCCATCGTGCCTGATCAATTGATATAGCTCTCATGCCCTTTACAATAATGACGAAATTACTAAATTATCATCGGAACGACTATAATCTTGTATACGTGTTTGCAGCCAACAGGACAAAACCGTATATAGATATGTATATATATATATATATAATTATATATATATATATATATACATATAAAATTGTACATAACTATATATATATATATATATATATATATATACATATATTTATGCGTCAAGTTTACATGTTAAGTACTAACATCTTGAAACGGATGCTAACCTGTACAGATTGGTATAACCTTTTTCTTTAGGCCCTCCCCGTAGAGTATACAATGCTGACGTAGAATCGCACCAAAATAAGTCTACACTTGGTTTGTGGACGCTGTCACCAGCGGTTAATCAACAGCAACAATTATTGTCAAAAAAACGTTGGCCCACTCGAGACTCGAGAGCATGGTTCGACATGACAGCATGAATCTTCCATCAGGCACATGAGTGAAGACGTTCACCACCCTGGATGGTTTAAATGAGTAATACTTTTACATATGTCTCAGTCTATTTAGCTTTTTCCGTGACATTTTGACTGCTATCAACATAGTGGTGGAGATGCTAAGAGCAGCAGAAACGTCACGCAAAAAGTAAACTTTGACATAAGTACAAATATTGCCCATTCCACAGGGAGCAAGTTGTATGTCACACGTGGTGCTGTCTCGCGTGGGTTGCAGAGGTATTTATTAATATTTATGTTGTTGTTATTGAGAGATCGAGTTGTGCAACGTGATGAACTACCAATATATTACATGGCGTTACATCGTTAATTTAACTCCACGTGGTTCAGTTAGTGAATGTTGGGTTACATGAATGCAAATCGGTGTCGGGGCGTATGTGGGTGGGTGTGAGTGTGTCGGTGTTTGTGTGGGGAGTGGGCGTGTGTGTGCATGTATGCTTAGAGCGTGAGTGCACATGTGTGTATATATATACGTACATGTGTGTATGGTTGTGTATGTGCATATAAGTAGGTATGCGATACGAATGTACGTGCTTATGTGTGTTGGTATGTGTGTATGAGGTTACGTATGAGTGTACGGGTAAGTACCTGTGTTTTTGTATATATGTGTGTATATCAGGCCTGCTTTTTAAGTGTGTGTGTGTGTGTGTGTATGTGTATGTGTGTTTGTGCGTGCGTGCGTGTGTGTGTATGTGAGTATGTGTGTGTGTGTGTGTGTGTGTGTGTGTGTGTGTGTGTGTGTGTGTGTGTGTGTGTGTGTGTGTGTGTGTGTGTGTGTGTGTGTGTGTGTGTGTGTGTGTGTGTGTGTGTGTGTGTGTGTGTGTGTGTGTGTGTGTGAGTGTGTGTGTGGGAGGAGGGTGTATTTTAATTAGTTGCTCTGCATTCAAATGATGTAGTCGGAACAATATGTTAATATTTTATTCCAAAATGCATTACCAATAAGTAGTTACTTGGAAGCAAGGTGAAAGTCGGCCGACTGGATTAGTGATGTAGCACCCACAAACTGTTCAAGTGAGCGTGTCATAATTTGCATGTGCCGTCGAGGCTTACCGCGCTTTGTGTACTAGCAAAATACCTCGCGGAATACCGGTTTCTGTAGAGGTTTACCGTTACCGTCGACATGTATATTAGGCCCGTAATCCATTATCGGACGTTGCTGCCCCGAGGCAAAATACCAGTTTTATACTTTTTGCTTGGTCTATTGCCATATTTGAGAAAAAAACCTACATTGAACGCAAAATAAATGCTGCCATATCAAGGTAGTAGATAAAATAAATAGTTATGTCATATATTTTTCTGTATATGATCTGTCGGATACAGCATCATGATATAAGTGGTGAAGATTTTTTTTATTTGGAAA
The DNA here is from genome assembly GCA_963995525.1 of Escarpia spicata. NCBI lineage: Eukaryota > Metazoa > Annelida > Polychaeta > Sabellida > Siboglinidae > Escarpia > Escarpia spicata. The sequence goes on from OZ023218.1 coordinate 40,784,090, forward strand.
ATTTGAAACAATTCATCCAATAAAATGTTAAAGCAGGCTAATGTTCCGTTACCAAGAATCATCCCCTTAAATTAAAGGTGTCTAATATTAACTATCTCTGGTATATGCTAACACAATTTACCGAAAGTTCGCAGAGTCAATTGTATGTCGCCCGCTTGATGTCTTCGCCGATCTTGTAATTGTAACAAACAGGTAACAAGTAACAAACATCACAGTGAACTTCAACGAACTTGCGGTTAGACCGTGTGCCTCGCCTGCCTCCGTTATACACCTGGTGTGTATTAATTTAATGTTTCGAAATAAATAAAATTCAATGGCAAGCAAAATATCGGATCACTTACCGCACATTGGCATACTGTATTCCTTCGAGAATGTGTTGATAAATATATATAAAAAACTATCGTTTTAGTATAACTACCAGCTTTTCAAATGCGATATGAATGTATGGTGTCAACCGTGTGTGCAGCCGTACTTACATTAGGTGGCTAACTACGTCTTCTTCTCTGGGCTCGCCGGATGAGAATGTTCTAAATCCCCTCTGTGACTGCATTATATTCACCGACGAACGAAGAAAATTTATGCAAAGCTGTGCCCAACACCCGAACGGCAACGCCCCAATTACTCGGTAAACAGATCGGTTTACCGTTACATATCTATCGGAACAATAAACCACGAAATCCAATGGAGCCAAGAGGTGAGGTAGGTGTTTGGAAGGTAATTATTATCGTCACGATTGTCTAGAGTTGACAATAAATTCGTATGAAAAACGAGGAGAACACCTTGTAATATGTCTTGTTGTGTATGAGTTGGTGACGTCACGCATATAAATAATACGTCGCTTAAGTGGCGGAGTAGTATAGAACGAACGCAGCAATCGCCCTTTATGAAGGCTAGAGCCATAACTAACAATTATATTACATGCATATCAAATGCTGCGACTATGATAGCCTTGCAATGCGCCGCATGTTAATAAAACGTGATGTCAATTGCCTTCGTTGGTGATAATTGTAACATCCATTAGAAAAAAACATAATACTTTATTCGTATACACTGCAGTAAGATTAACTTCTATTGCTTTAAAATTTTTGAGAAATAGACCGCGGCGGGTGTACGTTAAAATCAGAGTTGGGGAGTCATAGATCATGTCATAATATAATGTCTTCAACAGGTGAGTGAAACACAAACAAATTTGACATGACAAGCAAAGATCACAAGTTAGATCTTCCGCATTAACAATGATTGAGTTTCGAAAGTTTCTTGAGGCATTCGACAAAACACCAAGTTCCAACGTTTGGGTTAAGTCTGGGAAACAAATAGGAGAACAACGCCAGATCGAAGATGCGTAGACTTCTTTGCAAAAATCAATATGCAGTCAATCAAATATTTCTTCCAAAATATCACAGTAGTTTACATTATTACATTATTTGGCAAGTGTGAATGTAAGTATACATTGCAATTACTTATTGATATAATGTTTTCTAAACGTATGTTTCCAAGTTGCTACCAATGTTTAACATATATGTACACGTTGTGATTGTAGTGGGTGAAAGTTAATAAATGAGGTTAATAAACAATGGTATGATATTCAAGCTTTACAATACCTGCGCGTCACTCATTATTACTCTTCCTGGGGAACATATCCCACCAACGAATATGTGCATCCATATCTGCTACGTAAAACAATGTTATATCCTTAGTTACCCCACAGTCTATTTATTGATTATTGTCACATATACATTCATTCCTACATGATGTTGGCGAGTTCCATGTTTACAAGAACATTTTAGTTAACGTTGTTGTCTTTGTAGGACATTGCTCATTCGCCGGTCTGGAAACATAGTTAGCTTAACTGTATATTCTGACACACAATAGAAACCGTCTTTTTACGTATTACTCGTCTTTTTTTCAATCATGTTTGTAATTAATAATAATTATGTATGTCTAATTGATATGGTAATTACAATTTTACTATCTGCTGACTGTTGGAAAGGTTACAGTCGACGTTTAATTAACAGAATACGCGTGGAAGTAGAAAATATTTTGCGCCCATACCAGAACGGATTCAAACCCCAACGGCACATGCCATCGCAGATTCTTGCACTCAGACATTCATTTATTTCTCTTAAATGTGTTTTTGTGCTTCTTAGATGGTGTATCAATAAAGTTTATTATTATTATTATTAATATTGAAGAGACAACCACCAGAAAGACGCAGCCATTGTCTTCGTCGAGGTTATGAAAACCTCCTAACTCAGTAGACAAAGAGAAACTTTTCGGGATTCTACATCCATATGGCATCCCTGAGAAAATTTCAAAAGCCATACAGATAATGTATGAAACAACCTTTGTTGTTGTTCTCTCTCAAGAAGGAGAAACTGCACATCTCGAGATGAATGCAGGAGTACTCCAATGAGACCCCCTTGCCCCACGCACGTCCATCGTTGTCTTGGACTATGCCTTAAGACTTCGAATTGATGAACGGGAAGCACCGGGTAACCAGCCCGTCATCTCTGTGATCTGCATTTTGCTGATGACAATTTGCTGATGATCTAGCTGGTGATTACTCTATTTGTTGACACACTACACGAAACAGAACTCTTACCCATAACGTTGAAGGTGCCTCTAAAATTACTGGATTATTTCTCAATTCAAGCAAAATCAAGTATGTGTACATCAATCCAGGTACAAATCCAAATCTACACACCTTAGGAGGGAGTCAAATAGAGAGAGAAGAAGACTCAATATGGCATTCAGTGTAGAAAAGCCCAGGCTTGGGAAGCAGTTTATGCACTGGATAATGGCGTGGTCAGTACGCAGAAATATCAAACTAAACATATTTAAGACCGCGGTTGAACCGATCCTCATACATGGCTGTGAATCGTGGACACTGACTCAAACACAAGAGAAAGCACTTGACGGATCCTACACCAGACTACAACGTAACATATACAGTGTGGCCTGGCGTGACCACGTCACCCACCAGGAGCTCTACGGCAGCCTACCATGAATTTCCACCATCGTTAGGCAACGGCGTCTACGTCTGACAGGGCATATGATGTGTCACGACAAAAAGACTAACCAAGTTCTCCTTTGGAAACACGAGGGCCATCGGAGAAGAGGTCGACCGAACATGACCCTGAAAGGCACCATCGAGAGCAAAGACAGAACCAACAAGAAAAGGAAGTTTATATTGACCAAAAATATAACATATTATTGACACAATAAACTTATCAGGTATATGTATTTACACAAATAAAATATATATGCACACATAATCATGTGTGTAGACACCATTTTTGACATCAGTACAGTAATTAATTAGAAGAACAAGAGAGGGACATCAGCCTCAGTGGGATTTGTTTGGCTGACACAATGACAAACAGAAAACTGTGGAAACAGCCCATCATATCACCACGCTAAGTAGATGCCATAATTAAGTAAGTAAACATATCTATAACTTATTCATTACTTATTTCACATTTCTTCACGCCTGATATTATAACGTTCCGTGTTTAGAGGAAGCCGTTTAATCAATGTTATGGTAACTTTAGCGGAACATAAAATACAAATATTCGAACACTACCAACCTGGCCTCTTCAGCGCAAAGAAATGTTGGGGTTGCACCAGTCTATTGGTCTGGTCGGATCCCACACTGTCCGGCTCATCGATGTTTGGTAACAGACGTACACGCAAAACGAGTTTTATTGAAAATTTCATTAGCATTTGTCAAACACTTCTTCTGGTGTAGACAGGACATGCATCCATTATTGACACTAAACGATCACCAAAACCAAAGTGAATTACATAATATGTATTATACATATTCTATATACATCAATCATATTATGATTGATGTATAAAGAAAACAACAGGACACGACATATTTACTTAACATGTTTTATAGGCTAAAGTGCATATGTATGTCGTGAAGTTGTACGTAACATGACCTGCTTCAAAAGAAATTAAAACTTAAACGTCTGATACGTATTAACAAAGTTACTTGGGTGTTGTTTCAAAGCTCCACTGTGATCATACGTACAGACTATCCTCTACCCAATACATTAGTAACATTAACGTAGTATGCTGTTGTATCTTTACCTTAACAAAAACATCCCAAATCAGGTAATTCGATTTTGTTAACTTAATATTGACAGCAAACCACACATAGAGTTTATTGAAATCAGCTGGTAACATTCAACAGGGAAATGTGTTTGAATCATGACATATAAACATGTTCGAAAATGTACAAATATCGTACAACAGGGAAATGGGTTTCAATCATGACACATAAACATGATCGAACATGTACAAATATCGTAACGTTAATGTTAACCTTGCCAAACGTGTACTTTACTTTAACACATATTTACTATATATTGAACATTTCGTGTATTCTGTCCATTTTAAACATATCTAATGTGATGTTGACTTTGATTCAGCATAGAATACATATTGAGACTATTGCATTATGTAAAATACATTTTATTGCTCTAATTATTATTATTATGTATCCTAAGATGCTTACATGTTTAACTAGAGTAATATAGGTATGTGATGTGTAAACATAGTTTTTTGAAGATTTAAATAGTGGAACAACTTTGGTAATTTCATTGTGTTTGACTGTATACTTTTTTGGAGAGATACATTGCATGCGCAATATGACATGTGACCAAACATATTTTTCACATGAACCCATTAGGTGTTTTCTCCCCAGAGCGCCCGAAAGCGTCCGGTGGAGATAAAGCCTCTAGCGGTGTCCCCATCGTGCGGATACCTAAGAGACTAATATTGGCTGATTCCTTGATGTCTAAGCTATGAAAATTTCTGACAGTGAACTAAAGGTAAGTTGACATTACGTTAGACATGCAACTGAATGAGCGATAAAATGGACCTCCAAGTTTGGTCACCGTCAGTTGAGTTTTCGGCACGGAGACTGTTGTTTATATGTTACTATATGAAAATTATGTCTTCTATTATAATGAATTATTAGGGTACATATTCTAACACTCTGTCATGTGTTCTAATGGTTGACATTTGGTTGTTTCAGGTGTCAATATGCTAGTGATCACAATGTCAACACTGACGTTGCGCGACACAGAAGCCATATGTGGGATGACAGCAACCAAAATAGAAGACTTATAACGCTGTGTTTACTGTTTATATGTATACAAAGTGAACTGATTTACATTGTCTCATGTCTAAGCAAGGCATGGCAAGTGTAATTACACAGTAGAATGCATTTGATGTCAATAAAATGTATGATATTCCACTCTATAGTTGTCCAGAATATAAATTTTCTATGTTTGTAACCTATAAATGACAACATATATTTAACCAATTAACACCTCAGTCACATCATTTTAAACATAAATCAATGGAAATCAAAACAAACACAACTAGCAATTATAGAAAAATCAATAGTTATAAAGATACAGCTTAAAATCTGCAGCACCCAGAAATGTTGAGATATGTGGCTGTAGCCTGGGGAACAGGGATACATCCCAATTTAACTGGCTAGGGCAAATGGGTATATAAAACATTCACGTGATTCAGCTTAAATAAATATAAATAAATAATTTATAGTTATATATCATTATATATATATATATATATATGTTATGTGTGTGTGTGCGTGCGTGCGTGCGTGCGTGATATATATTTTCCTTTTTTCTCCCCCCTGCTCCCTTTCGGGTTGAGGTCCGCGTAACTTAGTTCGTAGCTTCTTCTGTTTTTCTTGTTAATACTCTCCATATATCTCTGTCTTCCTCAACGATCGTCCATTGATGGCCGTTCTTTATCAGTATATTTAATAATAATAATGCAAAATATAACAATCGTAACAATCACTAATATCGAAATCAGCCCGTCATGCGTGTCTCATACGTACACGACCAATGACGACATATCGAGGTGTTGTGTCGCAGGAGAACTAACATGAACCAATCAGTTATAGGCCTACTGCTTTTAAAATTCATTTATACTGTTTTATAGCGGTTCGCAGAGAGATTTTTCGTCTGAGCTTATCGTTTACCTCATAGCGATTAGCTCATACAGTATTTTTTAAATGCTTAATATGACGACGTTTACAGGTATCCTCGGAAGCCAGGGGTAGTGATTATACACGACCCTTTGCCGAGATCTTAGGCAAAGTGCGGAAGTTTTCAGAATTAGTTGCATGGCTTTCAACTGTACATTGTCTTATCTGTTTCTACGGCTCTTGCCGTGGGTACAACGAAATGTCATTACGCACAAACGCACTCGCATCACATCAAAGAACAGTTTCGGTAAATCTTACATGAAATAATCATATTAACAGGATTACCTAATAATTGCGTACATAACAAAGAGATTTAAATTCTCAAAGAATCCCTTTAATGATGACAGCGATCTTCGGCACACCAGCTCGTCCGAGCTGCATCAGTGTGTGTGTGTGTGTGTGTGTGTGTGTGTGTGTGTGTGTGTGTGTGTGTGTGTGTGTGTGTGTGTGTGTGTGTGTGTGTGTGTGTGTGTGTGTGTGTGTGTGTGTGTGTGTGTGTGTGTGTGTGTGTGTGTGTGTACATATATATCATATATATCATTCATGATGTATATTTTAATGTTAAAAATGTACATCGTGTATGGTGTATATGATATATCGTGTATGATATATATTTTTTCTTTTCTTCTTCCCTTGCTCCCTTGCGGGTTGAGGTCTGCGTAACTTAGTTCGGAGTTTCTTCTGTTTTTCTTGTTAATACTCTCCATATCTCTCTGTCGTCCTCCACGATCGTCCAGACATGGCTGTTCTTTATCAGTATATTTAATAATACTAATAATGCAAAATATAACAATCACAACAATCCTAGCAATCATCACAATCACTAATATCGAAATGAGCCCGTCATGCGTGTCTTAAATGTACACCAATGACGACATACCGAGGTGTTGTGTCACAGATGAAGTGCGATGAACCAATCAGTTATAGGCCTACCGCATTAAACATTTATTGCTACTGTTTTGTAGCGGTTCGAAGAGCGTTTTTTCGTCTAAGCTGATCGCTTACCTCATAGCGATTAGCTCATAGATTATTTGACCTAATAAATATCCAACAATACCATTCCTCGACCTTGAAGATGTCCAACACTACCTTCTCGTCGCACAATCAACCGTAGTTACAAACACGTAAATCAAGGCAATTTGAGCTATTACAAAGTTATGAATACCTATAAATACCACCATCACCGAATTCTGATTTTTATTTCCATTAAGTGGAAACTGTGCCGAGAAAAGATGTAAGAAAGACATACGAAACCTATTATTCATACCCCCCCTATCGACCTAGAAGATATCCAACTCTACCGCCTCCTCGACCTAGAAGATGTATTATGGTAAGCTCTCTTCGACCTAATAAATATCCAACAATACCATTCCTCGACCTTGAAGATGTCCAACACTACCTTCTCGTCGATCTGGAAGATGTTCAACAATATCCTGTCCTCGCCAACAGTACCCACTCCTCGACATGGAAGATGTCCAACGCTATACTCTCATCGCCAACACTACTCCCTCCTCGACCTGGAATATATATATCACTACTCTCACCTCGACCTGGAAAAATGTCCAACACTACCCTCTCATCGACATGGAAGATGTCCAACAGTATTCCTCCAATATTCTTTCTTTGTTAGATGTTAGGCTATTCAGTGTGAACTTGTTATTTTGTCGCTTGATAGTGATCGAATTTCGGATGCCGCGTGTTGTGGTCTCTCATAATAGGTAAAATAGCACCTACTTGACCAGTTTTATGTGGTCATTGGCCACGCATAGCAGATGGTCAGCCCGTGCAATTGTAGTGGCCTACATTAATGTGAGAAACAATGCGGATCGTGGTACATTAGTGGGTGACAAACGTTGGACATCGAACCTAGGTAACCAAATGTCGCATCAAATGTATCATTACGCACAATAACATTGTATTGATTACAAAACATAAAGACTAGATGGGCTGGAGGTGGAGGGGGTAGTGCTGGACATGTTCCGTAGTCGTAGTAGTTTTTGAGATTTTCCAGGTCGAGGGGCGGGTAGTGTTGGTCATATTCCATGTCGCGGAAAAGGTAATGCTGGACAACTCCCTTGTCCAGGAGGGGATAGTGTTGGTCATCTTCCAAGTTGAGGAGGTGATATTGTTGGACATCTTCCAGGTCGAGCAGAGGGTAGTGTTGGACATCTTCCAGGTCTAGGAGGAGATTGTGTTAGACATCTTCTAGGACGAGGAGGGTGTAATGTTAGACATATTCCAGGTCGAGGAGGGGGTAGGGCTGGACTTCTTCCAGGTCGAGGAGGGGGTAGTGTTGGATCTTTTCCAGTTTGAGGAGGGGGTAGTGTTGGGCATTTTTTAGGACGAGGTGAGAGTAGTGTTGAACATCTTCGAGGTCGAGGAGGGTGTAGTTTTGGACATATTCTAGGACGAAGAGAGGGTAGTGTTGGACATATTCTAGGACGAGGAGAGGGTTCTTCCAGGTCGAGGAAAGAATAGTGATGAATATCTTCAAGGTCGAGGAAGGGGTAGTGTTGGCGAGGAGAGGATAATGTTTGACATCTTCCAGATCGACGAGAAGGTATCGTTGGACATCTACAGGTCGAGGAGACGGTAGTGTTGGACGTTTTCCAAATCGAGGAGAGGGCAGTTTTGTATATCTTCAAGGTCGAGGAGGGGGTAGTGTTGGACATCTTCCAGGTCGAGGAGCAGTTACTGTTGGACATATTCCATGTCGATGAGAGGGTAGTGTTGGACATTTTTCCAGGTCGAGGTGAGAGTAGTGATAGATATATTCCAGGTCGAGGAGGGGGTAGTGTTGGCGATGAGAGTATAGCGTTGGACATCTTCCATGTCGAGGAGTGGGTACTGTTGGCGAGGAGAGGATATTGTTGAACATCTTCCAGATCGACGAGAAGGTAGTGTTGGACATCTTCAAGGTCGAGGAATGGTATTGTTGGATATTTATTAGGTCGAAGAGAGCTTACCATAATACATCTTCTAGGTCGAGGAGGCGGTAGAGTTGGATATCTTCTAGGTCGATAGGGGGGTATGAATAATAGGTTTCGTATGTCTTTCTTACATCTTTTCTCGGCACAGTTTCCACTTAATGGAAATAAAAATCAGAATTCGGTGATGGTGGTATTTATAGGTATTCATAACTTTGTAATAGCTCAAATTGCCTTGATTTACGTGTTTGTAACTACGGTTGATTGTAAGTGTACTTCGAGTGACATTTTGTCTGTTTCTGTGATTACTTTGGTGTGTAAATAAACCTTTAGATTCCCACGTGTTTAGAATGCAAATCTATTATTTTTTAATGAAATAATAATAATAATGGTAATAATACTAATAATAATCAAATAACAATCATAAGAATGAATGTAATAGTGTTTATAACGTGAAGCCGCTGTGGGTCTCCATTCGTGTACATTTATACACCACCTTTGCTGCCATAACATAATAACACAAATGTTACACAATTTGATATGTATTGCGACTGACGTGTGTCACGTACACACGGCGACGTAGAAGCCAAATTCCGGTTGTTGCATTATGTAAGTACACGACGATGTAGAACACGGAAGTCTCTGTGTCGATGTTCTGCTGATCAAATAATGACCAATTCAAGTACTTCTCTCTGCGTAGACTCGCACCTGTTGGAAACAGTGCAAAACGTAAGTAAAAACCGGTGTCGTGAAACATTCAGCATACACATTTATAACCACACTAAAATACACAACATATATAACGTTTTAATCATGTTTTACCTTTTTCTTCGGTTGCATTTTGGCACCGTTCGGAAGTAAAAATAGTTTCAGGGTTGAAATACGAACAAGATCAAATATTTGTACCAACCATTCTGTTGAATCTCTTATCACATACACATTGACATAGCACGCAGAATGCACTGTCATGTTCAATTGGAAACACGTCATCAGCAATGTTTACGTGTTGCCTCAAAACTAATTTATTTTATTTTATTATAATAACGTCGCAATAACAGAGCAAATGAACAGTGAAAACGATAAACCAAAATGTAATTGGTGAGCTGGACAACCAATGACCATGGGTGCTTACATCGTCCATGAGTCCTTCAAAGTAGCCTGCATTACTCCCACATCCGGTCAGTCCAATATACATGGAATAGCCCGGATTGTAAACGTTCCCTAGAACAAATAACACGATTTACTAAAATAGTTTTGTTAAGTAACAAGTATAGAGTATTCACGTGCATAACATTATTTTGACACGCTATGGTAATGTGTCCAGAGTCCGCTACTGCAACAATATAATCGTAACGTTAGGTTCTAATGACTTGGTCAGTAAACACATTCTTGTGAGCTATGTAATTCTTATAACTATCGACATATATTATGTAAATAAATGAGGCGTTAAGTTACAACTTCACAATATAATATATTTTCATTATCATTATTAATACACTTTGTGCCAGTTCAACGATGCCTTACCAATATTAAAATGTGACATAATGTGTCCAATATTGGATGTATGTATATATATATATATATTTTCATATATGTATATATACATATATATATATATATATCCATATATATATATATATTCATGGATAATTGTGACATACTCACTGGCGATGTATTTAATAACAACAAAATTATATATATATATATATATATACAGTGTATATATTTATGTCTATATAGAGAGAGGAAATAATAAAGCTTCACATGTTGGTACAATATAATTATTATTATTAGCAGCGAAAGTAGAAAGACTGTTAACCTACCCGATAATGTTATATTTGTTATCTGTTGTTCTCCGTCGACATAAAAATCTACTTCCTCCCCGTCGTACACAAGGACTGCGTTGTGCCACGTACAATTTTCTACCTGAAACAATGGGCGACTGTCACGAACAGAATACATAATCTGGGATGCCACTTTGGATCACTTGCCAAGCGACAGCTTATATTGCTTAAAAAAAACGAATTATATTACCAGATCACTATAATAAAAGCCTATTTTAAAATCTAAGATCGGATTTTTTGATAATGGTCTGTTTGACATTTAACACTTAGATGTGAAAGAGATTCGGATCAAAGAACGTAAAAATAATTCTTGTTTGCATCAATGACACAATAAGTGTTATCATTTTCGTATGCGTCGGAGCTGGTTGTGCTTGGGGGACACAAACCTCCATTATTTTAGGTGGGGTGGAGATAGGATTAGTCCCCAATATTTAGAGCTTCAATGTGTTTTTGTGAGCCTCAACGGGGGGATGGGCGTGCAAATGGTATTTTTGGAGAGCCTCATGTTGCAGTGGTTTGGCGAGCTTCAAGGGATGGGTGCAATTTGAGGTGTTTGAAGAGCCTGGAGGTGTTTTGGTGAGCCTCGAGTCAGTGCAATTCGAGGATTTCTGAACGACTCAACCCATGAATTATTCACCGCGTTCCTAGACCACTTGTATTAGTTGCAATCATATTTTTGAACGTTATCATCTTACTGATAAATATTCTTACTCCGTAACAGGGCGTCATCTCGAGAGGTCCATTCTCCACAGCGAGTCCGCTTGAGACATTCTCGTCCCCCGCGGTGATGAAGAAGCTGCCTTGACCGTCTGTATCACACCACATCCAGTTGCCATTGTTCACGAGCCCTACGCAGCCACAAGACGCCTGTGCCCGTTTGAACCACACGGACACGGAGAACTGATCTCGTCCGTCCAGCCAGCTGCGCATGAATGGGAGCTGGAACACGACGCAGACATCGTGGTGTTGCTGCTGATGTTGCTTCTACCCTTAATACTTTTGGTGCTGCCGGCGTGTGAATATCATGGTTACCCGACAGTAGCTTTAGCAATTCCTCTAAGTCTACGGAAAGCCATAGTAAAACTGGGCGATGATCAGCACCGGATTTAGGACCTTGAGAGGTGATTGACCGGGTATCGTATTATAATAGTTCTCACTCCTCCCTACCATCAACGCTGCAAAACACGTCCTTTGTCCATTTAGGACACCTAAGTGCATCACAGTGAAAAAAACATGTTGCATCTAAAAACGTTTCGACCATAACAAATTAGCCAAAAAGTTTTACCTGAGGCTCGATAGCAATTATATTGTGGGTGATTCTGAGAAATTGCCCCGTCTGCCTTTCCCTGAATCCGGCACTGCCGATTATAGTGGTTGTCTTATTTAATGTCCAATCTTTAAAAAGCAGAATGAGGTCAACCGTAACTGACAGTATTTCGACTGCTAAGTAGGGAATCGACGTGAGTTAACCTACTTCCAAAGCAGTTGAACCGTCGAAGTGGGCCACCCTGCCTCGCTCAGGATCGTCAACAAAGTTGATGACTCCTGAGCCGACTTCGAGAGATTGCGCCTGGTTGCATCTGGCGTCGTTGATGTCTGAGTCAAACGGCAATTGCAGAGCGAGACCACCGCAATCACTTATCCTTCCGGTATCTATCTCAATTTGAGTCTCACTTCCAAGTCCAAGTACTTGCATGCTCGTGAGAGCCGTGGAGTACACCCGCACCTTGTGGAAATATTTCGATATACATAAAATACTTGTTTCATAACGGATAATTTCTGAACGTCTTTGTCCGATATTACGTTCGTTGGGAGGGGTGGATCAGAGGCAGTTTCGTCTGGCGTCGGACATCGATATGTTATGCACCGGACCGATACTGTTAGTAAATTTATAACATCATACAGTGTTTACATACTTTCGTCTGAGCTACGTGATGGAGGTGAGGACAGATGAAAGTATTTTTGTATGATATCGGACTGCGTTCTGAGATGATCCGTAAATAACGAGCCTAAGCGTTTAGCATCTCGCTTGTAATAACAGCAACAATTATATGATGACATTCAACAACAAAACTAAAATAGTTGTATAGGTTAGTGTCCCTTCAATTATGTGTTTGTTACAAAAATGCAAACCTCATATTCTCATCTTTGAAGGTGCATTTTATTTTTCACAAAAAATATTCAAGAATTAATAAATCGCATTCATTCACGAACCACCAGATTAAGAAACAGTACATAATATGAGTCTAAATTAACTCATTTCTCATAATGTTGCGTTTTAAAAAGTTTGCTTCAGTTGTAACAATGAGTCAAAGACTATTGAATATATTTCAACAAATGATGTATAATTTTAAAGCTCATCATCTATTGAATCCAAAACGGAAAAAAGCTCCATTTCACAATACCCTCTTGGCCGTGGCAGGTCACATTTAACAAACTGGATTCTTACATTGTCGATGAGTCCTTCGAAGTAGTCAACATCTCCCGCACATCCTGTCAGCCCAATGTACATGGAATGCGCAGGATTGGTAATGTATTCTAAACCAAACAACATAGTTTACTAGCAACTTACAATACGCCTACATGCATGAATATATGTTGACGCACACGGGATACGTTTAAGCGAAACGTATATGTTACCTAGGAAATACTCGTCATACTTAAAGCGTTTATATTAGGTATATTAACTATGCATTATACAATCATATAAATTGTTCATTCAGTCACTAGTTCTTGTACGCATATTCATTACACGCAATGTCAAGATCCACATTTTAAGCAATGTTTGATGGGCGGTTCATCTGTCATTATATCAATGTGCAGGGATTTGTAGTCATATAATTATGTATCTCTTTTAATTACGCTTATAGAATGAAATTATTTTCCACAACACCGACACACTCGCATTCGTTGGAAAGAAAAGTACGCAAACAATCAATCCTACAATTTGTTGAAAATGTGCTTACGTTTACTGGAAAGCTATATTTAGTGATGGACGAAGTGTTTGTCTGAAATAGCCCAAATATCGCTGATTTACCGACTACCGACTTTTGTTGTTTCTGTTATTTCTAATATTATTGCTGATAAATAATTTTGAAGGACCGGTACCCTGCCAGTTTCTTCCGGGAAATTAGTAAAAGTCATCTGTGGATATAGCATGTGGCAGAAATGGATTCATAGACCATGAAAATGTTGGTTTAGACACAAAGAACATGCTTTATATTGCTTAGAACCTGATATATATGCATAGTGGATTTTCGTGGCGGCCATTTTTTTTATAATAATGGTGGCTAATTACCATGTCGACAGCAATTTATACTTAGCTTTAATTGAAATTACATATCATAAACTATTTGCAAATGATCATGCTTTTGCCAAAAAGGGCACAATTCGTCAAACGTGTGGCTCTTAGCCGCTGTACTAATAGTAATACCAGATAAGAGCGAAGGCAAACACACAATAAACCTACCCGACAGTGATATATTCGTTATCTTCAGTTCTCCGTCGACATATAACTCTAGTACCTGGCCGTTGTATACAAGGACTGCGTTGTGCCAGGTACAATTTTCTGCCTAAAACAATGAAAATAACAACAGGGTGTGCCCTCAATGAACAACAGTACGGGGTTACTATCAATTAACAGAACTACGTCCACCACAATGAACATAACGAGGTGTACCATCAGTTAACAGAACGGGGTGTACCATCAGTGAACATAACGGGATGTACCATCAGAGCAAAAACGGGGTGTACCATCAGTGAAAATAACGGGGGGTGTACCATCAGTGAACATAACGGGGTGTATCAGCAGTGAACATAAAGGGGTGTACTATCAGTGATCATATCGGGGTGTACTATCAGTGAACATAACGGGGTGTACACTCAGTGAACATAAGAGGGTGTACCATCAGTGAACATAACGGGTGTACCATCAGTTAACATAACGGGATGTACCATCAATTAACATAACGGGGCGTACTATCAGTGAACAGAACGGCGTGTACTATCAGTGAACAGAACGTTGTGTACCGAGAAATCACTGTTGGTCTCTAACCAAATGATTGTCGAATTGTATTTTATTAAAGCAAAATCATCTACTATCGACGACAGAGCACTTTTGAAAAATGGCAGATGTTAGCTTACAAAATACTTGGATGAAAAACATCAAACATTGGTCGTGTTTTTTCTCAAAGAAACACAAAATTGTACGTTCCTACTGAAAACGTTTCAATATGTTTATAATCATTATGCAATTATTGCTATCATAAATGGTATTATCTTATTACAGAACGTCGTCATCACGCCGTGAATATTCTTACAAGATAGCAGGGCGTTATGTCGAGCGACCTATTCTCCACAGAGAGACCGGTTACGACATTGCCGTCTCCCGCGTTGATGAAGAAGCTGCCCTCGCCATCAGCATCGCACAGCGACCAGGTGCCGTTGTTTACGAGCCCTATGCAGCCACAACCCGCCTCTGCCCGTTTGAACCACACGGACACGGAGAACTGATTTCGTCCTTCCAGCCAGCAGCTCAGGAATGGAACCTAGAACACGGCAAAGACGTCGAGTGCCTCAAACCGGGTGTGAAACAGTGTGCGGTTGTAGAGGTTATTAACATACAAGGATATGTTACTGAACTAGGACAAGTGAGTCATTTATCTTTACATTTCCATTGCATTCCAATTCTTGTTATGCTCAGAGTGTCAGTTGTTTACATGTCAGTAATAAAGAAACAAATTAACTACTACTTCTGGTTCTTCTCTGTACAGCTGCTTCAGCGACTGTCGCTTCTGCGACTGCTGCTATTGCTGCTGCTGGGGCTGCTATTGCTGCTGCGGCTGCTATTGCTTCTGCTGCTGCTGCTGCTGCTGCTGCTGCTGCTGCTGCTGCTGCTGCTGCTGCTGCTGCTGCTGCTGTTGGTGGTGGTGATTATGGATTTTAACACCAGCTTTGACAATTTATCTAGAACTAGGAAGTATTGCTAAATTGTCTTATGCACACATGTCAATATGTACTTCAGGTATAGTAATATACGCTTTACAATTTTGTATATACGAAGAGACTTCTGTATACACGAATCACCGTGAGTGAGCCTACCTCCAAGGCAGCCGTACCGTCGAAGTGAGCCACCATGCCACGCCCAGCGTCGTCAACAAATGTGATGCTACCTGATCCGACTGTGTGAGTGACAGCCATGTTGCATCTGACGTCTTTAAGGTTGGTGTCGAAGGGGAAGTGGAAAGCGAGACCACCGCAGTCACTTCCACTTCCGGTGCCCGCTCCAGAGCTTCCTCCACTTCCAGAGCTCCCTCCACTTCCAGAGCTCCCTCCACTTCCAGAGCTCCCTCCACTTCCAGAGCTCCCTCCACTTCCTGAGCTCCCTCCACTTCCAGAGCTTCCTCCACTTCCAGAGCTCCCTCCACTTCCAGAGCTCCCTCCACTTCCAGAGCTCCCTCCACTTCCAGAGCTTCCTCCACTTCCAGAGCTCCCTCCACTTCCAGAGCTTCCTCCACTTCCAGAGCTCCCTCCACTTCCAGAGCTCCCTCCACTTCCAGGGCTTCCACCAGTGCCAGGGCTTCCGCCAGTTCCAGGGCTTCCACCACTTCCAGGGCTTGCGCCAGTTCCAGGTCTTCCACCAGTTCCAGGGCTTCCACCAGTTCCAGGGCTTCCGCCAGTTCCAAGGCTTCCACCAGTGCCAGGGCTTCCTCCGGTTCCAGGGCTTCCTCCAGTTCCAGGACTTCCGCCAGTTCCACGGCTTCCACCAGTGCCAGGACTTCCTCCGGTTCCAGGGCTTCCACCAGTTCCAGGGCTTCCGCCAGTTCCAGGGCTTCCACCAGTTCCAGGGCTTCAGCCAGTTCCAGGGCTTCCACCCGTGCCAGGGCTTCCTCCGGTTCCAGGGCTACCTCCAGTTCCAGGGCTTCCGCCAGTTCCAGGGCTTCCACCAGTGCCAGGGCTTCCTCCAGTTCCAGGGCTTCCGCCACTTCCGGTTCCATCTCCACTTCCGGCGCCATCTCCACTTCCAGAATCTGGTAGGATATCGATATCTGGAACACATATGTTACATTTGTTGCCAATAATGAATTCATAGACATTCCGTAATCTCAGCGCACCATTTATTATTATTATATATATATATATATATATATATATATATATATATATACATATATATATATATGTATATATATATATATACATATATATATATATGTATATATATATATATATATATGTATATATATTAATACACACATGTTGGATCATTGTAACTGTATGTACGCCGCGGTGCAGACATCCATTTGCCTCTTTCTGCGTTCATTCGCTTTCAAGGCCAGTATCCTTCTGACATACTAGTTGGCGATGCTTGTAAAACAAAACACGAAGGAAGTTAATTATGGTTATTTACTTTACGGATTTACGGTTGTTTAGAAGGGTTTACAACTAATGGTGAACAATTCGTCAGATCGCACGTCCACACACAACGATTGTGATTTACAGATCTTGCCTACGTTTTTGATATGCATGGCTTTGTTTGAAGGCCTTTCTCATACCGGAGATAATTGAATGGTGATATAAATTCCCCAAATGGCGCGCGCGTAAATTAGTGGCTCGTTGCTCCATGGGAGGATGTATGGTAGTAAAAAGGAATATCTGTACTAACCTCCGGGATTAAAGCCCCCGCTAAGATACGATTCGTCGACACAGATGCAACTGATGACGTTGAATTTACTTCCTGTGGGACAGTCGTAGACCGCATAGCTGACCGTCTTGCTGCGGAACTGCGATGGATTTCCGGCGACAACTACGTACGGGCATTGGTCTGCAGAAATAACAGCAATGAAGCTTGACATTTAACACATGCGCATTTGTGTCCCTTGGTGACAGGATATTAATAGTTTGGGTACAACCTAATCACGTACAACAAACATGTCCGAGTTCATTTAGACCATTATAGCTTCATAATACTTCTTGTCACATTGAGATACGCAAAGGATATTCATATTAAAATAACATTATAACACTTTAAATCAGCAAATTATACCGTGTTTTACTATTGTGATATTAACTTACACCGCTGTATGTAATATGCATTATTTGACATTTTTTTACTGGTGCATGTAATGACCTTTTTGCCCAAATATTCAGTCAAAAGGTACATTATGATACAACTATAACCCAATAACCAAACGTAATTGACATTTTGCATTGGCATGCCCACTGGCATTACCAGTGGTGCATCCTCTTTCTAAATAGACATAAATTCAAATTATCATCCAAAATCTCCTGGAAATCAGGGTTGTATATGGCTTATAGCTTTAATTTAGACGCAAAGATATACTTCAGCCTACGGCTGTATATTTTGTTTATTTGTGATTATTCACTGTGGTTACTTATGAAATACATGATGGCAACCTTAATGAATTCTGCAACGTGTTCTTGAGTGTTAATCAGCCACCCGGTCCAAGGACTATCGAAATTATATTTTGAAACATATTTTAAAAAAACGACAGCATATTGAGAAGTATCTGATCGCAGTATTTCAACAAACATACCGATCAGTGCTTGGTCAGCTGCGTTAACTGGTGTCACCCCAGTACCAGTGCCAGTGCCAGTGCCTGTTCCTGTCGCGGCTGGGACGGTTGGTGGGAAGCATCCACACGGGATGGAAAGAAAGTCGAACTGCATTCCATTGGGGTAACTCTAGATAGCGCCAGGAACCGTCTTACTCGCGAACAAGGAGGGTTTCCCATCACCGGCTTGTACGGGCAGCCTGTAAAAGAGATAGCATCGTACACGGCAATTTTGCAACACATTTAGTAAACGTAATGCATTTCATGCGTATTACTACAAATATAATATACACTGTATATTTATATGTTAATGGTCTTAGGCAAAACTGCTGTATGTGCCACTGTATGTCTTATTGATTGCTGACGAGATAACCCAATTGTGGGTGTGTACGTGCGCGCGCGCTCGCGTGTGTGTGTGTGTGTGTGTGTGTGCGTGCGTGCGTGTGTGTGTGCGTGTATATGTTTGTGCGTGTGCGTGTGCGTGTGCGCGTGAACATGTGCATGTGTGTGTGTGTGTGTGTGTGTGTGTGTGTGTGTGTGTGTGTGTGTGTGTGTGTGTGTGTGTGTGTGTGTGTGTGTGTGTGTGTGTGTGTGTGTGTGTGTGTGTGTGTGTGTGTGTGTGTGTGTGTGTGCGCGTTTATGTTTGTTAGTGAAACCCTGTATACATGCGCCATTATAAAATATACTAATAATGATTTTGCAAAACACGTAAGAATGGGACATACTCGGTGCAACAGGACCAGTTGGCCCAGTAGGCCCGATAGGACCAGTAGGTCCTGTTGGAGTCACAAGATTGGCAATGACGACTTGCGGCAAACATCCGCAAGGGAAGATGTCAAAATCAAACTTGAGACCGACGGGACATGTGTAGATGGCGCCAGGTACCGTCTTACTCTCGAACTGTTCCGGCTGTCCCGCCACCGGCTTGTACGGGCAGTTGTTGTTCACTGCTGTGAAACGTACACAATTCCATTAGAACAGCAGTGGAGTAACGCTGACTGAATGATGATGAATTCGTGGCTTGGAAGGAATCACACACAGGCTGCAACTGCAACTACCAGGGCACTTCCGGAGGGATGGAAGTCGAGGCAGCTGAGATTTTGTGGCAGCGATCTTTTGAACGCCACAACTTCAGATACACCACGATGCTCTCAGACGGTGACTCACGGACACACAAGCATCTGTGTGAACTGCACCCGTACGGCCGTGATGTGTCCATCAACAAGGAGGAGTGTGTGAACCATGTTGCGAAGAGGATGGGCACAGCACTCCGAAAGTTGTCGTCCGAGGGCAAGAAGGCAGGCTCAACTCTCGGTGGACGTGGGCATGGACGACTGACGCAGGCGACGATTCAAAAACTCACCGGATACTACGGAAAGGCCATTCGTAGCCATCGCGGTGACAAGGATGCTATGCGTGCTGCCGTTTTCGCCACATTCTTCCATGCGGCGTCCACCGATGAGGAGCCTCATCATTCGCACTTCCCACCTGGCCGAGACAGCTGGTGCTTCTTCCAGCGGGCACTGGAAACAGGAAGAGATCCAGGCTCTCACCGTGACAACGTTGGCACTCCGCTGTCCAGGGAAGTGGCAGAGCAAGTGAAGGACGTTTACGTGCGACTCGGCCACCCTGATTTGCTGGAGCGCTGCCTCAAAATGGAGACACAGAATGCCAACGAAAGCCTGCATTCGAAGATTTGGGTGAAGTGTCCGAAGACAGGCTTCGTTGGTCTGACACGTGTCGTGGCAGCGATGTGTGGGGCAGTCGCTGAGTTCAATCAGGGGGTCGAGTCGACAGTGGCACGCCTCTACAGTGTCATGGGAATGGCTAGCGGCAGACAACTGAGACATTCTGCAACGAAGGCAGACGAACAGCGACTAGAGCAGTCTCGTCGCCAAGTCCAGGACACTTCGGTCGAGGCTCGTCGTACTCGGGCAGCCGCTCGAGCTCAGGCCAAGGATAGGAGTTATAAATCAGGGGGACACTAAGACATTGTGGACAGTGTATTATATATATATATATATAGTATATACATAATTTCTACACATGTATACAATAAATTTGTCAAATTTCTGAACACGTTTTTCTCTTGTTTTTTCCAGATTCACATGAATTGCTTAGTGTTTTAGTTTATATGTAATATAATGGTTTTACCTTTGTGTCATCTATTAGAAGGCAGTTGATAGCTCATATGTACAAGGTTTCCTCCATCTCTACAGTTTTTTAGAGGTTGAATTCTACAGCCCAACGTATATAAACTTTGATCATGATTTTCTCCAAAACGTATTTATTATTCCCGTTGTTATCTTCAAATGAGCCTCATTTGGTTATTTCTCAACAGAATGGCTTGAAATTTCTCACACATTACCTTTATAGTATCCTTTTCAGTGTATACAGACTAGTTTTTGGAAAATATTATCGGTTTTTACAATATATGCCATCAATTCAGGCTAACGCCACCGTTTTTCTTGATAAAATTTTTAAAATTAAAAAACAAATTGTTTTAACAAATATTGAAAAAACAATCTGTACATGCTTTTAGGGTTATTATAAGGTATGTGCACACCAATTTTGGGACATCTATGACAAGTAGCTTTCAAATGGGGCTCACACCATTTTAAATCCAAGATGGCTGCATGCCATATAAAAAAATTCGAAAAAATTCGAAAAAATATTCATCATGTGTACTTTGGCAGATTTTACAATCCCTGTAAGTTTCATTTCTCTGACTGAAAAAGAAAATGACCCACGAAGTCCGACCCTGGTCTCCCCTTAAGCACGCTGCAGAAACTTTTTTTTATTACCTAATATAATAGTCGTTAATCCAATAAAAAAATATGTGGGTGTGTATGTGTATATGTGTATTGATGTATTTCTGTAATTCCTGTATAAACACTCAAATAAAATATATATTTATGTGCACACGTGTACAAAACTAGTCATGTTTACTAAGCGTTGTCGTATAAAGGACTCCACGTGTAGCTGGATTTATATAGTGTCACATGAGCCCATGTAGTCTTTATGTTTTGTAATCAATACATTTTTGTTGTGCGGAATGAAACATTTGATGCGTCATTTGGTTACCTAGTTTCGATGTCCAACGTTTGTCGCCCACTAATGTACCACGATCATTGTTTCTCACATTAATGTAGATCACTAGAATTGCACTGGTTGACCATCTGCTATGCGTGGCCAATGACCACATAACACTGGTCAAGTAGGTGCTATTTTACCTATTATGAGAGATCACAACACGCGACATCCGAAATTCGATCACTATCAAGCGACAAAATAACAAGTTCACACCTAAATAACAAGTTCACACTGAATAGCGTAACATCTAACAAACAAAGAATATTGGAGGAATATTTCACAAATAACGATGCACTCATACTATACACTCTACCTACACACCATCAGCGGTGCTGACTATCGGACGACAACCACGGCGCCTTTTGTCGATCTCCTACTGACAGTGCGCAAGCGTCGCCAACGCTACCTTGGATACGTGTTACGCATGCTCGAAAGCAGGGTGGTACGGCGAGCATTGATGGCCCTAGTAAAGGGCGGCGCCTGCTACCCCAAAGGTAGCCTATTTGAGTGCAAGCAAACAAGGCGCAACTGGTTGCGCTGACGCATGACAGGACGGCGTGGAACGCTTACATCAAGGCCATCAACGACTAACTCCTCAATGACAATTCAAAAACAATGTATCATTGGACCCGCTGGGTCCTACATTAAGTTACATACATACATGCACTGCTCTAATAGCCTCCCGGTCCACCTGATGTACCTTTGTTTGTCTGGGGACCGTTTCAATAAGACAACGGACTTGTAAAATAATTACACAAATTTAAGGATTTTCAAAGTAAAATCGGCTGCCGCATCACTTTTTATTCCGTATTTCCGTAACACACAGTCGACATTGTCCCGGTAGCGCTACCTGGTGTTGAAACTTTTCTGTATAAAGATCTTTGCTAATGTGCGAAGACGATTTTAAAGAGCAAACTTGTGCATATGAGCTGATAATACGTTAGTGAAATGGTCCTCAGGTGTGAGGACAATGTCTAAATTATAATGACAATCTATGTTACAGAAATAACAGCTGCAACAACATCGACATAGAGACGTGGCAGTCGACATTCACTCCGACGCTGTCTCTGCTTCGTCTGCCTTTACTTTCTCAGCTCCTGTGCTTTTTGTACACAATTGTGTGTGGTGTGTATATGTGTGTGTGTGTGTGCGTGTATGTTGTGTGTGTGTGTGTGGGGGGGTATGTTTGTCTATATGTCTGTATGTCTCTCTCTCTCTCTCTTTCTCTCTCTCTCTCTCTCTCTCTCTCTCTCTCTCTCCCTCTCTCTCTCTCTCTCTCTGTCTCTGCCTCTCTCTCTCTCTCGGCTATTGTAAAGCAAAGTTCGCCAGCTTGGTGGTGTGATCTACTTAGCAGATTCTAAAGAAGCTATGCTGGTCTAAGTTATGTATTGTTTAAAAGCGACCGATGAAGACATTGAATGAGATAAAACACGATAATATACGTTTCGTTATCAATCACTTGATTGGATTAGTAATCTGTTTGCATTCCTTCCTACTAAATAGTCAGTGAAATAATACATTTGAATGTCAGAACAAAATCGTGATCGAATTTCGGATGCTGCGTGTTGTGGTCTCTCATAATAGGTAAAATAGCACCTACTTTACCAGTTTTATGTGGTCATTGGCCACGCATAACAGATGGTCAGCCCGTGCAATTGTAGTGGCCTACATTAATGTGAGAAACAATGCGGATCGTGGTACATTAGTGGGTGACAAACGTTGGACATCGAACCTAGGTAACCAAATGTCGCATCAAATGTATCATTACGCACAATAACATTGTATTGATTACAAAACATAGAGACTAGATGGGCTCACGTGACAATATATAAATCCAGTCACACGTGGAGTCCTTTACACGACAAAGGCTTAGTAAACATGAATAGTTTGTGTACACGTGTGCACATAAATATATATTTAATTGGAGTGTTTATACAGGAATTACGCAAATTGTCGTCATGTTGTTGAGCTATCACGATTAAGAATTTGATTCCTAAATTTGAAACGTATAATATACATATATATATATTATATATATATATGTATATATATATACATATACATACAGAAATACATCAATACACATACACACACACACACTCACACACACACACACACACACACACACACACACACACACACACACACACACACACACACACACACACACACATATATATAATTTTGACACTTTATAACGAAATCTTGGTTAGTCATTATAATACCGATTCGTTCTTCCAATGATAACATCTTATTCCCCACTTTAAAATTAAACGAGTAACGTACACCGCCTGCATTCTATAGCTGTTTTCTAATGTTTTATATACTAGATTGGACACGTCCGCCTGCCACACGCGGCGGTCAATGTAGCTAGCAGACATGTCATCGTCAACTTTGTATTTATTTAGTATTTCACAATACTTCACACCACAATTCGACCATGGGGTTTGCGTTAATATTTTACAGCAATGCCTGTTGTGGATAAAATCAACATGCTTTATGAATAAAGACAATAAACATTTTTGTTTTAGATTGTCCAGGCATATAACGACAACGAAATACCATCATCGTACAAGGTGGAGGGGGTAGTGCTGGACATGTTCCGTAGTCGTAGTAGTTTTGGAGTTTTTTCAGGTCGAGGGGCGGGTAGTGTTGGTCATATTCCATGTCGAGGAGAGGGTAATGTTGGACATCTCCCTTGTCCAGGAGGGGATAGTGTTGGTCATCTTCCAAGTTGAGGAGGTGATATTGTTGGATATCTTCTAGGACGAGGAGAGGGTAGTGTTGGACATCTTCCAGGTCAAGGAGGAGATTGTGTTAGACATCTTCAAGGACGAGGAGTGTGTAATGTTAGACATATTGCAGGTCGAGGAGGGGGTAGGGCTGGACTTCTTCCAGGTCGAGGAGGGGGTAGTGTTGGATCTTTTCCAGTTTTATGTGGGGGTAGTGTTGGACATCTTCTAGGACGAGGTGGGAGTAGTGTTGGACATCTTCGAGGTCGAGGAGGGAATAGTTTTGGACATCTTCTAGGACAAAGAGAGGGTAGTGTTGGACATATACTAGGCGAGGAAGGGATAGTGTTTGACATCTTCCAGGTCGAGGAGGGGGGTGGTGTTGGCGAGGAGAAGATAATGTTTGACATTTTCCAGATCGACGATAAGGTAGAGTTGGACATCTTCCAGGTCGAGGAGGGGGTAGTGTTGGACATATTCCAGGTCGAGGTGAGAGTAGTGATATATATATTCCAGGGCGAGGAGGGGGTAGTGTTGGCGATGAGAGTATAGCGTTGGACATCTTCCATGTCGAGGAGTGGGTACTGTTGGCGAGGAGAGGATATTGTTGAACATCTTCCAGATCGACGAGAAGGTAGTGTTGTACATCTTCAAGGTCGAGGAATGGTATTGTTGGATATTTATTATATATCGAAGAGAGCTTACCATAGGACATCTTCCAGGTCGGGGATGAATAATAGGTTTCGTATGTCTTTCTTACATCTTTTCTCGGCACTGGTTCCACTTAATGGAAACAATAATCAGAATTCGGTGATGGTGGTATTTATAGGTATTCATAACTTTGTAATAGCTCAAATTACTTTAATTTACGTGTTTGTAACTACGGTTGATTGTATGTGTACTTCGAATGACATTTTGTCTGTTTCTGTGATTACTTTGGTGTGTAAATAAAGCTTTAGATTCCCACGTGTTTAGAATGCGAATCTATTATTGTTTTAATTAAATAATAATAATAATGGTAATAATACTAATAATAATCAAATAACAATCATAAGAATGAATTTAATATTGTTTATAACGTGAAACCGCTGTGGGTCTGCACTCGTGTACATTTATACACCACCTTTGCTGCCATAACATAATAACACAAATGTTACATAATTTGATATTTATTATGACTGACGTGTGTCACGTACACACGGCGACGTAGAAGCCAAATTCCGGTTGTTGCATTATGACGATGTAGAACACGGAAGTCTCTGTGTCGATGTTCTGCTGATCAATTAATGAACAATTCAAGTACTTCTCTCTGCGTGAGAGCCTTGGCGTAGACTCGTACCTGTTGGAAACAGTGCAAAACGTAAGTTAAAAAAATACGGTTTCGTGAAACATTCAGCATACACATTTATAACCACACTAAAATACACAACACATATAACGTTTTAATCATGTTTTACCTTTTTCTTCGGTTGCATTTTGGCACCGTTCGGAAGTAAAAATTGTTTCAGCAGTGAAATACGAACAAGATCAAATATTTGTACCAACCATTCTGTTGAATCTCTTATCACATACACATTGACATAGCACGCAGAATGCACTGTCATGTTCAATTGGAAACACGTCATCAGCAATGTTTATGTGTTGCCTCAAAACTAATTTGATTTATTTTATTACAATAACGTCGCAATAACAGAGCAAATGACCAATGAAAACGATAAACCAAAATGAAATTGGTGAGCTGGACAACCAATGACCATGGGTGCTTACATCGTCCATGAGTCCTTCAAAGTAGGCTGCATTGCTCCCACATCCGGTCAGTCCAATATACATGGAATAGCCCGGATTGTAAACGTTCCCTAGAACAAATAACACGATTTACTAAAATAGTTTTGTTAAGTAACAAGTATAGAGTATTCACGTGCATAACATTATTTTGACACGCTGTGGTAATGTGTCCAGAGTCCGCTACTGCAACAATATAATCGTAACGTTAGGTTCTAATGACATGGTCAGTAAACACATTTTTGTGAGCTATGTAATTCTTATAACTATCGACATGTGTTATGTAAATAAATGACGCGTTAAGTTACAACTTCACAATATAATACATTTTCATTATCATTATTAATACACTTTGTGCCAGTTCAACGATGCCTTACCAATGTTAAAATGTTACATAATGTGTCCAATATTGGATGTATGTATATATATATATATATATTTCCATATATATATATATATATATATATTCATGGATAATTGTGACATACTCACTTGCGATGTATTTGATAACAACAACAAAATATATATATATATATATACAGTGTATATATGTATGTCTACATAGAGAGAGAGTTGTTTCAGAGGAAATAATAATGCTTCACATGTTGGTACAATATAATTATTATTATTAGCAGCGAAAGTAGAAAGACTGTGAACCGACCCGATAACGTTATATTTGTTATCTGTTGTTCTCCGTCGACATAAAAATCTACTTCCTCCCCGTCGTACACAAGGACTGCGTTGTGCCACGTACAATTTTCCACCTGAAACAATGGGCGACTGTCACGAACAGAATACATAATCAGGGATGCCACTTTGGATCACTTGCCAAGCGACGGCTTATATTGCTTTAAAAAAAAACGAATTATATTACCAGATCACTATAAAAAAGCCTGTTTTAAAATCTAAGATCGGATTTTTTGATAATGGTCTGTTTGACATTTAACACTTAGATGTGAAAGAGATTCGGATCAAAGAACGTAAAAAATAATTGTTGTTTGCATCAATGACACAATAAGTGTTATCATTTTCGTATGCGTCGGAGATGGTTGTGCTTGGGGGACACAAACCTCCATTATTTTAGGTGGGGTGGAGATAGGATTAGTCCCCAATTTTTAGAACTTCAATGTGTTTTTGTGAGCCTCAACGGGGGGGGGGTGCAAATGGTATTTTTGGAGAGGCTCATGGTGCAGTGGTTTGGCGAGCTTCAAGGGATGGGTTCAATTTGAGGTGTTTGAAGAGATTGGAGGTGTTTTGGTGAGCCTCGAGGCAGTGCAATTCGAGGATTTCTGAAAGACTCAACCCATGAATTATTCACCGCGTTCCTAGACCACGTGTATTAGTTGCAATCATATTTTTGAACGTTATCATCTTACTAATAAATATTCTTACTCCGTAACAGGGCGTCATCTCGAGAGGTCCATTCTCCACAGCGAGTCCGCCTGAGACATTCTCGTCCCCCGCGGTGATGAAGAAGCTGCCTTGACCGTCTGTATCACACCACATCCAGTTGCCATTGTTCACGAGCCCTACGCAGCCACAAGACGCCTGTGCCCGTTTGAACCACACGGACACGGAGAACTGATCTCGTCCGTCCAGCCAGCTGCGCATGAATGGGAGCTGGAACACGACGCAGACATCGTGGTGTTGCTGCTGATGTTGCTTCTACCCTTAATACTTTTGGTGCTGCCGGCGTGTGAATAAAATGGTTACCCGACAGCAGCTTTAGCAATTCCTCTAAGTCTACGGAAAGCCATAGTAAAACTGGGCGATGATCAGCACCGGATTTAGGACCTTGTGAGGTGATTGACCGGGTATCGTATTATAATAGTTCTCACTCCTCCCTACCACCAACGCTGCAAAACACGTCCTTTGTCCATTTAGGACACCTATGTGCATCACAGTGAAAAAACCATGTTGCATCTAAAAACGTTTCGACCATAACAAATTAGCCAAAAAGTTTTACCTGAGGCCCGATAGCAATTATATTGTGGGTGATTCTGAGAAATTGCCCCGTCTGCCTTTCCCTGAATCCGGCACAGCCAATATAGTGGTTGTCTTATTTAATGTCCAATCTTTAAAAAGCAGAATGAGGTCAACCGTAACTGACAGTATTACGACTGCTACGTAGGGAATCGACGTGAGTTAACCTACTTCCAAAGCAGTTGAACCGTCGAAGTGGGCCACCCTGCCTCGCTCAGGATCGTCAACAAAGTTGATGACTCCTGAGCCGACTTCGAGAGATTGCGCCTGGTTGCATCTGGCGTCGTTGATGTCTGAGTCGAACGGCAATTGCAGAGCGAGACCACCGCAATCACTTATCCTTCCGGTTTCTATCTCAATTTGAGTCTCACTTCCAAGTCCAAGTACTTGCATGCTCGTGAGAGCCGTGGAGTACACCCGCACCTGGTGGAAATATTTCGATATACATAAAATACTTGTTTCATAACGGATAATTTCTGAACGTCTTTGTCCGATATTACGTTCGTTGGGATGGGTGGATCAGAGGCAGTTTCGTCTGGCGTCGGACATCGATATTTTATGCACCGGACCGATACTGTTAGTAAATTTATAACATCATACATTGTTTACATACTTTCTCCTGAGCTACGTGATGGGGATGAGGACATATGAATGTATTTTTGTATGATATCGGACTGCGTTCAGAGATGATCCGTAACTAACGAGCCTACGCGTTTAGCATCTCGCTCGTAATAACAGCAACAATTATATGATGACAGTCAACAAAAAAGCTAGAATAGTTGTATAGGTTAATGTCCCTTCAATTAAGTGATTGTTACAAAAATGCAAACCTCATATTCTCATCTTTCAACGTGCATTTTATTTTTCACAACAAATATTCAAGAATTAATCAATCGCATTCATTCAAGAACCACCAGATTAAGAAACAGTACATAATATGAGTCAAAATTAACTCGTTTCTCATAATGTTGCTTCAGTTGTAACAAAGAGTCAAAGACTATTGAATATATTTCAACAAATGATGTCTAATTTTAAAGCTCATGATCTGTTGAATCAAAAACGGAAAAAAGCTCCATTTCAAAATACACTCTTGGCCGTGGCAGGTCACATTTAACAAACTGGATTCTTACATCGTCGATGAGTCCTTCGAAGTAGCCAACATCTCCCGCACATCCCGTCAGCCCAATGTACATGGAATGCGCAGGATTGGTAATGTATTCTAAACCAAACAACATAGTTACTAGCAACTTACAATACGCCTACATGCATGAATATATGTTGACGCACACGGGGTACGTTTAAGCGAAACGTATATGTTACCTAGGAAATACTCGTCATACTTAAAGCGTTTACATTAGGTATATTAAATATGCATTATACAAACATATAAATTGTACCCTGCCAGTTTCTTCCGGGAAATTAGTCAAAGTCATCTGTGGATATAACATATGGCAGAAATGGATTCATTGACCATGAAAATGTTGGTTTAGACACAAAGAACATGCTTTATATTGCTTAGAACCTGATATATATGCATAGTGGATTTTCGTGGCGGCATTTTTTAATAAAAATCGTGGCTAATTACCATGTCGACAGCAATTTATACTTAGCTTTAATTCAATTTACATATCATAAACTATTTGCAAATGATCATGCCTTTGCCAAAAAGTGCATAATTCGTCAAACGTGTGGCTCTTAGCCGCTGAACTATTAGTAACACCAGATAGGAGCGAAGGCAAACACACAATAAACCTACCCGACAGTGATATATTCGTTATCTTCAGTTCTCCGTCGACATATAACTCTAGTACCTGGCCGTTGTATACAAGGACTGCGTTGTGCCAGGTACAATTTTCTGCCTAAAACAATGAAAATAACAACAGGGTGTGCCCTCAATGAACAACAGTACGGGGTTACTATCAATTAACAGAACTACGTCCACCACAATGAACATAACGAGGTGTACCATCAGTTAACAGAACGGGGTGTACCATCAGTGAACATAACGGGATGTACCATCAGAGCAAAAACGGGGTGTACTATCAGTGATCATAACGGGGTGTACTATCAGTGAACATAACGGGGTGTACACTCAGTGAACATAAGAGGGTGTACCATCAGTGAACATAACGGGTGTACCATCAGTTAACATAACGGGATGTACCATCAATTAACATAACGGGGCGTACTATCAGTGAACAGAACGGCGTGTACTATCAGTGAACAGAACGTTGTGTACCGAGAAATCATTGTTGGTCTCTAACCAAATGATTGTCGAATTGTATTTTTATTAAAGCAAAATCATCTACTATCGACGACAGAGCACTTTTGAAAAATGGCAGATGTTAGCTTACAAAATACTTGGATGAAAAACATCAAACATTGGTCGTGTTTTTTCTCAAAGAAACACAAAATTGTACGTTCCTACTGAAAACGTTTCAATATGTTTATAATCATTATGCAATTATTGCTATCATAAATGGTATTATCTTATTACAGAACGTCGTCATCACGCCGTGAATATCCTTACAAGATAGCAGGGCGTTATGTCGAGCGACCTATTCTCCACAGAGAGACCGGTTACGACATTGCCGTCTCCCGCGTTGATGAAGAAGCTGCCCTCGCCATCAGCATCGCACAGCGACCAGGTGCCGTTGTTTACGAGCCCGATGCAGCCACAACCCGCCTCTGCCCGTTTGAACCACACGGACACGGAGAACTGATTTCGTCCTTCCAGCCAGCGGCTCAGGAATGGAACCTAAAACACGGCAAAGACGTCGAGTGCCTCAAACCGGGTGTGAAACAGTGTGCGGTTGTAGAGGTTATTAACATACAAGGATATGTTACTGAACTAGGACAAGTGAGTCATTTATCTTTACATTTCCATTGCATTCCAATTCTTGTTATGCTCAGAGTGTCAGTTGTTTACATGTCAGTAATAAAGACTACTACTTCTGGTTCTCCTCTGTACAGCTGCTTCAGCGACTGTCGCTTCTGCGACTGGTGCTATTGCTGCTGCTGCTATTGCTGCTGCGGCTGCTGCTGCTGCTGCTGCTGCTGCTGCTGCTGCTGCTGCTGCTGCTGCTGCTGCTGTCATGTCAATATGTACTACAGGTATAGTAATATATGCTTTACAATTTTGTATATACGAAGAGACTTCTGTATACACGAATTGCCGTGAGTGAGCCTACCTCCAAGGCAGCCGTACCGTCGAAGTGAGCCACCATGCCACGCCCAACGTCGTCAACAAATGTGATGCTACCTGATCCGACTGTGTGAGTGACAGCCATGTTGCATCTGACGTCTTTAAGGTTGGTGTCGAAGGGGAAGTGGAAAGCGAGACCACCGCAGTCACTTCCACTTCCGGTGCCCGCTCCAGAGCTTCCTCCACTTCCAGAGCTCCCTCCACTTCCAGAGCTTCCTCCACTTCCAGAGCTCCCTCCACTTCCAGAGCTACCTCCACTTCCAGAGCTCCCTCCACTTCCTGAGCTCCCTCCACTTCCAGAGCTTCCTCCACTTCCAGAGCTCCCTCCACTTCCAGAGCTCCCTCCACTTCCAGAGCTCCCTCCACTTCCAGAGCTTCCTCCACTTCCAGAGCTCCCTCCACTTCCAGAGCTCCCTCCACTTCCAGAGCTTCCTCCACTTCCAGAGCTTCCTCCACTTCCAGAGCTCCCTCCACTTCCAGAGCTCCCTCCACTTCCAGGGCTTCCACCAGTGCCAGGACTTCCGCCAGTTCCAGGGCTTCCACCACTTCCAGGGCTTCCGCCAGTTCCAGGGCTTCCACCAGTTCCAGGGTTTCCTCCAGTTCCAGGGCTTCCGCCAGTTCCAGGGCTTCCACCAGTGCCAGGACTTCCTCCGGTTCCAGGGCTTCCACCAGTTCCAGGGCTTCCGCCAGTTCCAGGGCTTCCACCAGTTCCAGGGCTTCCGCCAGTTCCAGGGATTCCACCCGTGCCAGGGCTTCCTCCGGTTCCAGGGCTACCTCCAGTTCCAGGGCTTCCACCAGTGCCAGGGCTTCCTCCAGTTCCAGGGCTTCCGCCACTTCCGGTTCCATCTCCACTTCCGGCGCCATCTCCACTTCCAGAATCTGGTAGGATATCGATATCTGGAACACATATGTTACATTTGTTGCCAATAATGAATTCATAGACATTCCGTAATCTCAGCGCACCATTTATTATTATTATTATTATATATATATATATATATATATATATATATATATATATATATATACATATATATATATATATATATGTATATATATTAATACACACATGTTGGATCATTGTAACTGTATGTACGCCGCGGTGCAGACATCCATTTGCCTCTTTCTGCGTTCATTCGCTTTCAAGGCCAGTATCCTTCTGACATACTAGTTGGCGATGCTTGTAAAACAAAACACGAAGGAAGTTAATTATGGTTATTTACTTTACGGATTTACGGTTGTTTAGAAGGGTTTACAACTAATGGTGAACAAATCGTCAGATCGCACGTCCACACACAACGATTGTGATTTACAGTTTTTGCCTACGTTTTTGATATGCATGGCTTTGTTTGAAGGCCCTTCTCATACCGGAGATAATTGAATGGTGATATAAATTCCCCCAATGGCGCGCGCGTAAATTAGTGGCTCGTTGCTCCATGGGAGGATGTATGGTAATAAAAAGGAATATCTGTACTAACCTCCGGGATTAAAGCCCCCGCTAAGATACGATTCGTCGACACAGATGCAACTGATGACGTTGAATTTACTTCCTGTGGGACAGTCGTAGACCGCATAGCTGACCGTCTTGCTGCGGAACTGCGATGGATTTCCGGCGACAACTACGTACGGGCATTGGTCTGCAGAAATAACAGCAATGAAGCTTGACATTTAACACATGCGCATTTGTGTCCCTTGGTGACAGGATATTAATAGTTTGGGTACAACCTAATCACGTACAACAAACATGTCCGAGTTCATTTAGACCATTATAGCTTCATAATACTTCTTGTCACATTGAGATACGCAAAGGATATTCATATTAAAATAACATTATAACACTTTAAATCAGCAAATTATACCGTGTTTTACTATTGTGATATTAACTTACACCGCTGTATGTAATATGCATTATTTGACATTTTTTTACTGGTGCATGTAATGACCTTTTTGCCCAAATATTCAGTCAAAAGGTACATTATGATACAACTATAACCCAATAACCAAACGTAATTGACATTTTGCATTGGCATGCCCACTGGCATTACCAGTGGTGCATCCTCTTTCTAAATAGACATAAATTCAAATTATCATCCAAAATCTCCTGGAAATCAGGGTTGTATATGGCTTATAGCTTTAATTTAGACGCAAAGATATACTTCAGCCTACGGCTGTATATTTTGTTTATTTGTGATTATTCACTGTGGTTACTTATGAAATACATGATGGCAACCTTAATGAATTCTGCAACGTGTTCTTGAGTGTTAATCAGCCACCCGGTCCAAGGACTATCGAAATTATATTTTGAAACATATTTAAAAAAAACGACAGCATATTGAGAAGTATCTGATCGCAGTATTTCAACAAACATACCGATCAGCGCTTGGTCAGCTGCGTTAACTGGTGTCACCCCAGTACCAGTGCCTGTTCCTGTCGCGGCTGGGACGGTTGGTGGGAAGCATCCACACGGGATGGAAAGAAAGTCGAACTGCATTCCATTGGGGCAACTGTAGATAGCGCCAGGAACCGTCTTACTCGCGAACAAGGCGGGGTTACCCATCACCGGCTTGTACGGGCAGCCTGTAAAAGAGATAGCATCGTACACGGCAATTTTGCAACACATTTAGTAAACGTAATGCATTTCATGCGTATTACTACAAATATAATATACACTGTATATTTATATGTTAATGGTCTTAGGCAAAACTGCTGTATGTGCCACTGTATGTCTTATTGATTGCTGACGAGATAACCCAATTGTTGGTGTGTACGTGCGCGCGCGCTCGCGTGTGTGTGTGTGTGTGTGTGCGTGCGTGCGTGCGTGTGTGTGTGCGTGTATATGTTTGTGCGTGTGCGTGTGCGCGTGAACATGTGCATGTGTGTGTGTGTGTGCGCGTTTATGTTTGTTAGTGAAACCCTGTATACATGCGCCATTATAAAATATACTAATAATGATTTTGCAAAACACGTAAGAATGGGACATACTCGGTGCAACAGGACCAGTTGGCCCAGTAGGCCCGATAGGACCAGTAGGTCCTGTTGGAGTCACAAGATTGGCAGTGACGACTTGCGGCAAACATCCGCAAGGGAAGATGTCAAAATCAAACTTGAGACCGACGGGACATGTGTAGATGGCGCCAGGTACCGTCTTACTCTCGAACTGTTCCGGCTGTCCCGCCACCGGCTTGTACGGGCAGTTGTTGTTCACTGCTGTGAAACGTACACAATTCCATTAGAACAGCAGTGGAGTAACGCTTTACGGTCATTTCTGTAGTACAGGCACATCAGAAGTAAGGCCACTCCAGAATATGCCCACATTATTTATGTTAGAGTTATGAATCAGAAAAAGCCTCGCTAATATGGTCACGTAGCCATTCATAGCAATGTTGTCCAGTGCCGAAGGTGACCTTTTTATGCAGAGGTTCCAATGTAGTTTCATTATGCATAGGTTGTACGTGTGTTTGTTCACACTATTGGATTTGGTCCAGGTAGTCATGCTACCACGACGTCTGGTACTGAACTTGTGTATGTCACATATAACTTTTGTGTGAGTGCCACAAATACATTTGTTTTGCAATAGGACTTGGACATGACTGTTGTAAATATGATCGTGTGTGCCATATATAACTTTTTTATGAGTGCCACAATTACATTTCTTTTGCAATAAGATTTGGACATGACTGTTATAAATATGATCGTGTTTGCCATATATAACTTTTGTGGCCGACTTTCCCTCCCAGTACAAGTAATATTATGTAATTTCGTGGTGCAAGTTTCAACAATTTAACAAAAATTAAACTGTTTGTGCAATTAAAGAAAAGAAAAGAACAGAAAAACAGCAGCAATAATCATAGCAATACTATTCTCGTGAATATACGCGTTACGTTTGTAAACATCAATGTTGACTATATAAGAAATGCACAGCATGTGCTTTTTTGTGGATTTCATTTAACGTATTTTTCTTTGTGTACGCAATATATTAGAATCTCTGAACTCAAGCAAAGCCGAAGCAACAACATGAACCTACATGGTGCAGTGGGTGTCACAAGGTTGGCAGTCACAACTTGCGGCAAACATCCGCAAGGGAAGATGTCAAAATCAAACTTCAGACCGGCGGGACATGTGTAGATGGCGCCCGCTACCGTCTTACTCTCGAACTTTTCCGGCTGTCCCGGCACCGGCTTGTAATGGCAGTTGTTGTTCACTGCTGTGAAACGTACATGATGCTATTAGGAAAATATGGTTTCAATATATATAAGTTATAAATGTGTTCGTTGACACTGAATAAAAAAAACGTTTTTCTCGCTCTGTACCACTTTTGAAGTCTTTGCATTACCTTCCTGTACGATATCGTATAATATTTAAGATCTGTACCATTACATACCAGGCACTGTTCAGTAAGCAACCATCTTATTTGCATACATTACTTACTCCTGTAAGAAAACCTATCCAGCTTCGATCATCTAGTTCTGGCCTACATTTTTTTCCTAGAGTCAAAACTAACATTGGAACTAGGGCTTTTTCTGTTGCTGCACAAACTCTTTGGAATATGCTCCCTCTTAGTGTTAGATCAGTTGAAAATATTACAAAATTCCGTCGTCATTTAAAAACTTATCTTTACAACCTTGCTTATCCACCATAGCGCCCTGGCGCCTTGATCCATCTTTTGACAACTGGAATACTGCTTATGGATTTTGAGATTGACCAATCCTTTGTTTTAATGCGCTTCTGGGCTTGGTTCCAAGGATTTAGGCGAAGTAGAAGTTATCTTATCATTATTATTGTTATAGGACATTATGATTTCGCTAGACTTAATTTACGTCGAGAAGAAAGTTGTTGCAATCACAAAAGTAGTATCTCACGTCAGCGGACTAACTTCGATGTTGCTATGGATTTTGGAAACGATTGTCATATTTATTTATGCTTAGTCTTAGACTTGTGAGTGTATGAGTGTGTGTGTGTGCGCGTGTGCGCGTGTGCGCGTGTGCGCGTGTGCGCGTGTGCGCGTGTGCGCATTTGCGCGTGTGTGTTTAAGTGTGTGCGTGCGTGTGTGTGTGTGTGCCATAACAAATGGATGTGATAGCTACATATACATTTATGTAAGTCATTGAACATACACATGATTGTAACTAGTGTCGGATAGATAAGCTGGATAAACTGCACATGTATGACACTTAATTAGATTAAAATAATTGCAGAAACAAAGCGTGTTGTAACAAGAAAAAAAAAACTATCATAACCCGATCTAAAGCTAAGTGTGAAAACGGCATTATATATATATATATATATAATTATTATATGTATACCTCGCATTCATGTATGCCTTGACCAGTATTGTTGCCGAACTAGTATGCTAAGAATACATATTCGCTGTAGAAAATGTTAACACAAATTAAACCGACACAAAAACATGAACTTACATGGTGCAGTTGGTACCAATAGGTTGGATGTCACGACTTGCGGCAAACACCCACAAGGGAAGATGTCGAAATCAAACTTGAGACCGACGGGACATGTGTAGATGGCGCCAGCTACTGTTCTGCTCTCGAACTGTTCCGGGTGACCCACCACCGGCTTGTACTGACAATTGCCATCTGCAGCGAAACATATGCAATATCACCAAACAAACCTGCACTTACTTACAACCAAGATTGTAAAACAGTATCGTACTGTGGTGCAGCTATGAAAACGTTAAAAGGAAGCAAGTATGGAATGTTCTACCAAATAATATAAAACGTAAATATCATATAAAGAGTTTTTTAGTAAGAAAACGAAAAATATGTTTTCCTTATAGTTATTGATATGTTTTTTTGTTTTGTGTGTGTAAATATTTACGCACACTGTATCGTCAAAGATTATGTCCAAATGTAGGAATGCATTTGGTAAGTGCTTAGCTACACTCCAACCGTAAATATAGACACGCACAAAAAAATTGACTTGTTGTCAATCAAATGTTTTTATAAGTTTCATACCGTTATTTTTTCTTTCGGTTATATTGTATTTTTATGTATTTATGATTTGAGGAAATAACGTATTGTTATTATTAGTATTATTGCAACCAGGGAGTTGGATTCACACATGATATTAACTGAAGGTTTCATCGCTGAAATACAGAATACAAATAAAAAGAACGCAGTAGTGACGTCATACCGTAAGGCTCTGGAGTGGCATCAGTGCTAACCGTCACTCTCTCCGGAAAGCAGCCACACGGGAAGACATCGAAGTCAAACGTGAGACCGTAGGGGCAGTTATAGATGGCGCCAGGAACAATCTTGCTCTCAAACTTTTCAGGGTGACCATCTACCGGCTTATACGGACAGTTATCTACAATGGAACATAAGCAACATAATAAACGAATCCGGCAGTGAATATATTTTTGTGTTCAAAATGAAACTGGTTATAAGACCAATCCACGTATTGTTGGGGTCATCGTGGAATATCCTAGAGTTAATTACTATTGCTATTGTTACGTTATTTACATTTCGTAACAATGTCTGTATTAATATTTCAGGATCAAAAAAATCATAATATGTATGTCAGCACCAGTTAAACCAGCCTTACGAAGGTAATGTCTATCGTAAATGTGAAGTATATTTGTGTATTCATACAAATTGTGCACAATCGACACGCATCAACTATATTTGGGTATGTCAGCTGCCTATTTCAAATATCGTCCATATGTTATTGGGAAAAGAATCGGTAATGTGAGCAGACTGGTAAAATGGGCCATATCCGTATCTCAGAATTTATACACAGTATTCCGTCATATGTTATTGCGTGTTGTGCTGTAACAGTTATGTAGTGTGGTAGACCATGTAAGCGATAAGTAAGGTATGAAGATATATTTATATATTTTGTAGAGATTTACTTTTATAACATTTTAATACGGTTTCAAAGCTGGATAAAAGTACTTCGGGAAACCGCCTTCTGCATCTCTGCGTATGTCGCACTATCCATATTTACTAATGCAAACAACGGCCGTCGCAGCGGACACCTACTTGGTTTTGGGGTTGACAGTGTTACTTGGTCTGGTGTCGTTGTCTGTTTCTTCGGGAAACAGCCACATGGGAAGGCGTCGAAGTCAAATAACAGGGTGACGGGGCAGTTGTAGATGGCTCCGGGTACTGTCCGGCTCTCGAACTGCTCGGGACGACCAGCTACCGGCTTATACGGACAACTGTCTACAGTGAAACAAACGCAGCGTAATTATAACATCACTCAGATAACTTGTAGTGAATGTCGTGTGGAGTTCAAATTGAATCGGTGACGTGATTAAGGCGTGTGTTGTTCAGGCGATGGAGGGGGTCATCACGAAGTGAGCTTGCTTTATATATTATCCATTTCCTTGGCTATGATCAATGTGGCATGTAACAAAGTAGACTTCCACATCCAAGCAATAAGTAGAACGTCGAATACAATATCAAATCTTTCAGGCAAAACCTTTGTAAACAGCTTCATTTGGATCCACTCATGCACGGCTCTTCGGAGAACTGAGTATTCCGGCCAAGGAACCATCATTGAAGTAACGTCGCCTATGTCATATACGGGACAACTCACTTACATACAGAATAGGCAGGTGCAAACGTAGCGGGATCTGTGGGACACAGCATTATGTATACCTTCGCCTCTCTCGAACTGTTCACAAATAGACAATGCCCATAGGAGCGGTACCTACTTGGTTGAACGGTCGACACTATCACCGTTTTCTGTTTCGCCGGGAAGCAGCCACACGGGTAGAAAAAGAAGTCGAACGTAAGTGTGACGGGGCAGGTGTAGATTGCTCCGGCTACTAGTTTGCTCTCGAACTTCTCTGGGTGACCCGCTACAGGCTTGTATGGGCAGTCAGCTGCAGCGAAACATAATCAACGTTATTACTACTTAGTTGCAGTGGATGGCAGTAATCGTTATGGTATAAATATCGAACTATGAATTAATGTACACAAATAACATTACTACGGAATCTCAAATATAAATGTCATTGTTATAGGTGCCTTGGCAATGTCATAGTGATAGAGCTAGGCGGGGCAAGAGAGTATAAATAACGTGTCGGCTTGAGGAAGCTGATGTACAACAAAGACATGGGGAATGTACCCGTAGTTGCTACTTCTCGTATAGAGACAGCATAGATGATGACGATGGTGATTATTATTATGATAATGACGATGATGATAATCATGACGACTACGATGATGAGGAAGAGCATAACTTAAATATTGAGAACGATGGTGGTGATGAGGATGATAATAGATGACGATAGTAGCTATGATAACATTGCTGACGGTGATGATGATAATGTCGACTAAGGCGCGACGACGACGATGCCCATAGTGATAATCACGATGATGGTGACTGCACTCCGAAGACGAAAACGAGTGTAAACCAGTAACATTTTAATTCACGCCTGACAAACACCAGCCGGACAATTGTGACCAGCCACAGCAACGTCGATGATAAGTCGCAAAACTGTTAAATATAATGATATCTCTTCGGATTCCACATATTATAAGCATTAAAATGATACCTCACTTGTTGAAATATTTTCAATAGGTTTTGCAGTACTACTAAAAATTAGGCACACCCTAAAAAGCGACGTTTTGAGAAAGATAAGTTAAAATAGCATGTCATGTGAAAAACCAATACCCATAGCGGTTTACATTTAGTATTTGTTTAGGTTTGGATTATATATCGAGGGAAATGAACGGGATAATGAATGATCAGTTTATGAGGTATGCTTTTCAGCCAAAATGACGAAAATAATGGTACGGCTCTAGTCAGCTATGCTTAGCTCGTGTGCAGAGTAGGCCAATGACACTTAATACCCGATTCGCCGTGACATGTTACAATTAACGAAAGTCCACCGATTGGCTGCTACGGCGTTGATACCAGGACCCACGCAGATAACCCACAGCCATTGTCCTTTTTACCTGCGGAAGACGACGCAGGAGCAGCCGGACCCAGAACGGCAACCGCGAGTCCTGTCAGATCGTCCGTAACCTCATCTGTTAATGCGGACGTCGTTGTATCGAAACCAAGCATCGCAAAACATCCATCATCGGGCATGTCTGCAAGTATTGTAGAAATGTTATATACAATGGCATTCAAAAGATTAATATCACCTAAGATTCCTCAAAACATGATAACGATGTTTTTCAATCGATCAATTAATAAATCAACCAATCAATCACTCAATTAATTAATCAATCAATCAGTAATTTATGTTTTTGTACAAGTATATCCGCGCTGTTCATTAACAACACCAAAAAATAAAACTTTTAAGACTAAAAGTAAGCGAAAAACACAGGTGATTAAAGACTAGAGGTTGATGAATATATCATACACGAAGTGAGGTGGTAAACAATATAGAACGGAGAAATCATGACAAGGATCAAATATGATTGCGATACGTAGCCAGAAAGAAGGCCGGCCAGTAGACAATCTGAATACACGAATGTTATGCTTGCTGCTAAGCTTGAAACAATTGTTATTGCAGTTACACTTGCAATAAGACCAGAAACAACCACACCCAGCTAAACCAGTTAATACACTACTGAATGGTGTATGTTACAAATAAATTATAGGTATACGTATACGTCATCTGACAATTCTACACACAGCAATTAACGCAAGATGTCAAGTAAATTTCGCATGTACCAAATACGTTTAGTTTTTATTGAAACCAGTAATCGGCTTTGCGCGTCAAGTTAAACTCAATTAAAATAACATATTCATCGTTTATTACAAAACAACTTAATTTGCTTTGCAAGAATGTACTTACAAACTGTGGCAATAATTGTCAGCGTGAGCCAAAGTATTGTGTGCGACATCTTGACAATGTCTATTCAACGTAGCCCACCGTATCGATGACACGCACTGCAATCAATGAACATATTGACACATGACACGTCATGTTGAATAGAGCAGATAACATGTTAATTAATGGACACATAATTTATTATCTTGCTGGGATTTCAGAGCGTCCTTACATTTGTTTGTTGCGGATCATTTTAGTTGGATGCGTGACAACAAGATTTATGATAACGCAAATAAGGCATACAATCAGAAGAAGAATTATATTATAATATTTTGCTTATCAATATAAATATTATATATATAATATTTAATATATTTATTAATATATAATATATTTATTCATTCTCTGTGATAATTTAATACGTATATGTATATATATACACTGTATATATATATATATATATATATATATATATACATATACATATTAAATTATCTTAGAGAATGAACTGATGATCACTAATACTTTCTTCAAACAACATTAAAGAAGATTGTACAGTTGGACAACACCAGATGGTCGGAACAGAAATCCAATCGACTTTATAATGATACCAAAACGATGGAGGACGTCTGTGTTTAATGCAAAGACATTACCGTGAGCCGATTGTGGCTCTGACCATGAATTGCTTAGCGCCAAGATTGCGATAAAATTAAGAAAGATGGAGAGAGGGAAAGAGATAGTGAGGTATGACGTCAGTGATATCACAGAAGGATACCGAGTAGAGGTTATGAACCGTTTCGAAGTGTTGCAGACAGTGGCTGACGAGAAGGAACCAGAGGAGTTGGCAGTAGAAATTAGGAACATCATTATGGAATCAGCTGACAAACACTTCACTAAAAAGAGGAGGCAGAAACAACCATGGATAAGCAAAGACACACTGCAGATGATTGAAGAAAGGAACGAGTTAAACAAGAACAAAGAAATGAGTGAGAATTACCATGAGAAATACAGAGAGAAGTACAAGATGATTAAACGAATGTGTAAGGAAGACAAGAAGAAATATCTAGAGAAGAAATGTGAAAAAATATAACTATGTATGAGAAGGAATAACAGTCGCAGTATGTTCGAGGAAATCAAGTCTATGACACAGTTGTTCAAACCTAGACTTGGCGTTATGAAAGATGAAACGGGAATGACTCTGA
The DNA here is from genome assembly GCA_963995525.1 of Escarpia spicata. Taxonomy (NCBI): domain Eukaryota; kingdom Metazoa; phylum Annelida; class Polychaeta; order Sabellida; family Siboglinidae; genus Escarpia; species Escarpia spicata. The sequence goes on from OZ023218.1 coordinate 40,826,217, forward strand.
CAGAAAGCAATGACATACTTGAAAGATGGAAGCAATATTGTGAAAACATGTTTAAGAAAGAAGAAACAGAAGAGGTAGACATGAATGAAGGAAGGGAGTGGACAGAACTAGAAGATGAACTTGAGCCTTTGCACTCAGAGGTGGAGTGGGCAATAAGAAGTCTAAAAGACGGAAAATTACTGCAGAGCTAATAAGAGCAAGTGGCGAAGCAGGCGTGGATATCTATCACACATTATGCAATAAAATATTGAAAAGTGGAACATGACCCATGGACTGAAAACGAGCCTTAAGTTCTAACATCTTGAAACGGATGCTAACCTGTACAGATTGGTATAACCTTTTTCTTTAGGCCCTCCCCGTAGAGTATATAATGCTGACGTAGCATCTCACAAAAATAAGTCTCCACTTGGTTTGTGGACGCTGTCACCAGCGGTTAATCAACAGCAACAATTATTGTCAAAAAAGTTGGCCCACTCGAGACTCGAGAGCATGGTTCAACATGACAGCATGAATCTTCCATCAGGCACATGAGTGAAGAAGTTCACCAAACTGGATGGTTTAAATGAGTAAGTACTTTACATATGTCTCAGTCTATTTAGCTTTTTCCGTGACATTTCGACTGCTATCAACCTAATGATGAAGATGCTAAGAGCAGTAGAAACGTCACGGAAAAGGTAAACTGACTTTGACATAAGAACAAATATTGTCCATTCCACCGGGAGCAAGTTGTATGTCACACATGGTGCTGCCTCGCGTGGGTTGCAGAAGTATTTATTAATATTTATGTTGTTGCTATTGAGAGATCGAGTTGTGCAACGTGATGAACTACGAGTATATTACATGGCGTTACATCGTTAATTTGATTCCGCGTGGTTCAGTTAGTGAATGTTGGGTTACATGAATGCAAATCGGTGTCGGGGCGTATGTGGGTGGGTGTGAGTGTGTCGGTGTTTGTGGGCGTGTGTGTGCGTGTGTGCTTAGAGCGTGAGTGCACATGTATGTGTGTGTGTGTGTGTGTGTGTGCGTGTGCGTGTGCGTGTGCGTGTGCGTGTGCGTGTGTGTGTGTGTGATTTATACTTACTGTTTGGCGGCCTAGTGTGTATCTGTCCATTATTATATAGTTTCCTTATTTCCACTTTAAATTTAATTTGTATCTTTATCTATTTTACAGATTTGTTCAATCTTCTCCTATTGTTATCTTCCTTGGCTAATGCTTGCTCAGCCTTCTTGTTTAGTCATTTTACATTGCTAGAACCTCTGTAGTTTGACCTAACTTCCAATTAGTCAACTAACGCTCCAACCTTGGCACCTTCCTATAAAAGGCCTAGTACACATGGTTAACCTCGACGGAAAGCGGTAAAATACAAATCCTTCTAATTGGAATAACACAGGGTCAAGCACGCATGCGGCAGTAATCCGCCAAGCGGCAACACTTTTCGACCGTGTAACTTCGAGAATCGAAACAAAACCGGTTTAACCAAACATTATACCCACGGTGAATTTACTCTTTGACCAATCAGCGGTGTCGTTTTGATGTGACATCAAATTTAACACGTTCCAATATACAGAGATATCACTTAAATTAAAAACAGCATATCCATAGTGTTATATTTTTGTTTTAATTATGTTGTTGTAAATATTGTTTTAATTAGTTGCTCTGCATTCAAATTTTGTAGACGGAACAATATGTTAATATTTTACTCCAAAACGCATTACCAATAAGTAGTTACGTGGAAGCAAGGTGAAAGTCGGCCGACTGGATTAGTGATGTAGCACCCACAAACTGTTCAAGTGACCGTGTCACAATTTGCATGTGCCGTCGAGGATTACCGCGCTTTGTGTACAAGCAAAGTACCTCGCGGAATACCGGTTTCCGTAGAGGTTTACCGTTACCGTCGACACGTGTATTAGGCCCGTAGCCCTTTACTGGACGTTGCTGCCCCGAGACAAAATACCAGTTTTATACGTTTTGCTTGGTCTATTGCCACATTAAAAAAACTACATTGGACGCAAATATCAAGTTAGTGTATATAAATATGTATGTCATATATTTTTCTGTATATAGTCTGTTGGATACAACATCACAACATGGTGGTGAAGAATTTTTTAATTTAGAAAATCTGAAACAATTCATCCAATAAAGTGTTAAAGCGGGCTAATATGCCGTTACCAAGAATCATCTTCTTAAATTAGAGGTGTCTAATATTAACTATCTCTGGTACATATGCTAACACAATTTACCGAAAGTTCGCGGAGCCAATTGTATTTCGCCCGCTTGATGTCTTCGCCAGTCTTGTAATTGTAACAAACAGGTAACAAGTAACAAACATCAAAATGAACTTCAACGAACTTGCGCTTAGGCCGTATGCCTCGCCTGCCTCCGCTATACAACTGGTGTATATTAATTTAATGTTTCGAATTCAATAAAATTCAATGGCAAACAAAGGATCGGATCACTTACCACAAATTGGCATACAGTATACCTTCGAGAATGTGTTGATTAATGAAAAGAAAACAATCGTTTTAGCATAACTACCAGCTCTTTTCAAATGCGATACGAATGTATGGTGTCAACCGTGTGCACAGCCGTACTTACATTAGGTGGCTAACTACGTCTTCTTCTCTGGGCTCGCCGGATGAGAATGTTCTAAATCCCCTCTGTGCCTACACTATATTCACCGACGAACGAGGAGAATTTATGCAAAGCGGTGACCAACGCCCGAACGGCAACGCCCCAATTACCCGGTAAAACAGATCGGTTTACCGTTACAAATCTATCGGAACAATAAACCACGAAATTCAATGGAGCCGAGAGGTGAGTTAGGTGTTTGGAAGGTAATTATTATCGTCACGATTGTCTAGAGTTGGCAATAAATTCGTTTGACAAACGAGAACACCTTGCAATCTGTCTTGTTGTGTATCATTTGTTAACGTCACGCATATAAATAATCCGTCGCTGAAGTGGCGGAGTAATATAGAATGAACGCAGCAATCGCCCTTTATGAACGCTAGAGTCATAACTAACAATGATATTACATGTATATCAAATGTTACGACTATGATATCCTTGCAATGCGCCGCATGTTAGTAAAACGTGATGTCAATTGCCTTCATTGGTGATAATATTTGTATCCATTAGAAAAACATACTACTTTATTCGTATACAGTGGAGTAAGATTAACTTCTATTGCTTTAACATTTTGGAGAAATAGGCCGCTGCGGATGTACGTTACAATCATACTTGGGGAGTCATAGATCATGTCATAATATAATGTATTCAATAGGTGAGTGAAACACAAACACATTTGACATGACAAGCAAGGATCACAAGATAGATCTTCCGCATTAACAATGATTGAGTTTCGAAAGTTTCTTGAGGCATTCGACAAAACGTTCCAACGTTTGTGTTATGTCTGTTGAACAAATAGGAGAACAACGCCAGAATATCGAAGCTGCCTAAACTTCTTTGCAATAATGAACAGCGAAAATCAATATGCAGTCAATCAAATATTTCATCCATTTGGCAAGTGAGAATGTACGTATACATTGCAATTACTTATTGATATAATGTTTTCTAAACACATGTTTCAATGTTACTACCAGTGTTTAATATATATGTACACGTTGTGATTGTGGTGGGTGAAAGTTAATAAATGAGGTTAATAAACAATGGTATGATATTCAAGCTTTCCAATACCTGCGCGTCACTCATTACTACTCTTCCTGGGGAGCATATCCCCCAACGAACATTTGCATACATATCTGCTACGTAAAATAACTTTATATTCTTAGTTACCCCACAGTCTATTTATTGATTATTGTCACATATACATTTATTCCTACATGATGTTGGCGAGTTCCATGTTTACAGGAACATTTTAATTAACGTTGTTCTCTTTGTAGGACATCGCTCGTTCGCCGGTCTGGAAACACAGTTAGCTTAACTGTATATTCTGACACACAATAGCAACCGTCTTTTTACGTATTACTCGTGTTTTTTCAATCATGCTTGTAATTAATAATAATTATGTATGTCTACGTGATATGGTAATTACAATTTTACTATCTGCTGACTGCTGGAAAGGTTACAATCCACTTTTACTTAACAGAATACGTTTGGAAGTAGGGAATATTTTGCGGATTCAGACCCCACCGGTATATGCCATCGCAGATTCTTCCACTCAGACATTCAGGAGGAGACAAGATACCATCAGAAAGACGCAGCCATTGTCTTCGTCGAGTTTATGAACGCCTCCTGACTCAGTAGACAAAAAGAAATTGTTCGTGATTTTATATGTATATGGCATCCCTGAGAAAATTGCAAAAGCCAAACAGATACTCTATGAAACAACCTTTGTTGTTGTTCTCTCTCCAGAAGGGGAACTACACATTTCGAGATTAATGCAGGAGTACTCCAAGGAGACCCTCTTGCCCCACACACGTTCATCATTGTCTTGGACTATGCCTTAAGACTTCCAATTGATGATCGGGAAGCACCGGGTATCCAGCCCGTCGTCACTGTGATCTGCATTTTGCTGATGACCATTTGCTGATGATTTAGCTGATGATCACTCTGTTTGCTGACACACTACACTTGTGAATCTTGGACACTGACTCAAAAACAAGAGAAAGCACTTGACGGATCCTACACCAGACTACTACGTAACATATACAGTGTGGCCTGGAGTGATCACATCACCAACCAGGAGCTCTACGGCAGCCTACCATGGATTTCCACCATCGTGAGGCAACAGCGTCACGCGCCACGACGAAAAGACTAACAAAGTTCTCCTTTAGCAACACGAGGGCCATCAGAGAAGAGGTCGACCGAACATGACCCTGAGAGACACGATCGAGAACAAAAACAGAACCAACAAGAAAAAGAAGTTTATTTTGACCCAAAATATCACAGATTTTTGGCATAATAAACATATCAGGTATATGCATTTACACAAATAAAATATGTACGCATATATACTCATGTGTGTATAAACAAAATTTTACATCAGTATACTAATTAATTAAAAGAATAAGAGAGGAACTCCGGCCTCAGTGGGACTTGTTTGGCTGACATAATGACAGAAAGAAAACTGTGAATACAGCCCACCATATCAACACGCTAAGTGGATGCCATAAGTAAGTAAGTAAACATATCTATAACTTATTCATCATTTATTTCACATTTCTTTACACCTGATATTGTAACGTTCCGTATTTAGAGGAAGTCGTTTAATCAATGTTATGGTAACTTTAGCGGAACATAAAATGCAAATATTCGATCACTACCAACGTGTCCTTTTGCGCACAAACAAATGTTGGGGTTGCAGCAGTCTATTGTGGCACGACACTTTCCGGCTCACCGATGTTTGGTAATAGACGTACATGCAAAACGAGTTTTATTGAAAATTACATTAGCATTTGTCAGAAACTGCTTCAGGTGTGGACAGGACATGCATCCGTTATTGACACTAAACGATCATCAAAACCATTGCACTACATATGATTGATGTATAAAGAAAACAACTGGACACGAAATATTTACTTAAAATATTTTATCGGCTAAAATGCATATAATCGTGATTTTGCTCGGCGTTAGTCGTCCGTCAAAATTAATGGCTGTAAAGTTGTACGTAACATGACCTGCTTCAAAAGAAATTAAAACTTAAACGTTTGGAAAGCATTAACAAAGTTACTGGGGTGTTGTTTCAAAGCTCCACTGTGATCATACGTACAGACTTTCCCCTACACGATATATTAGTAACATTAACGTAATATGTTGTTATATCTTTATTTTAATAAAAACATCCCAAATCATGTAATTCGATTTGGCTAAATTAAGAGATAAAATTATATTGACAGCAAACTACACATAGAGTTTATTCAAATCAGCTGTTAGCATTCAACAGATAAATCTGTTTGAATCGTGACATATAAACATTTTCGAAAATGTACAACTATCGTACAACATGGAATTGTGTTTCTATCATTACACATAAACATGATCGAAATTGTACAAATATCGTAACGTTAATGTTAACCTTGCCAAACGTGTTCTTTATTTCAACACATATTTACTATATATTGAAGATTTCGTGTATTTTGCCCATTTTAAACATACCTAGAACCTAATGCGATGTTGAATTTGATTCAGCATAGAATACATATTGAGACTATACTATTGCATTATGTAAAATATATTTTAATGTATCCTAAGATGCTTACATGTTTAATATAGGTATGCGATGTGTAAACACAGTTTTTGCAAGATTTAAATAGTGGAACAACTTTGGTAATTTCATTGTGTTTGACAATATACCTTTTTGGAGAAATACACTGCATGCGCAATATGACATGTGACCAAACATATCCTTCACATTAAGGCAATACAAAACATTCACGTGAATCAGCTTGTAACCCGCATACCATGCTGTGATGATGCGCTGGAGAACGCGTTCGACTGTATTGCTTATCCAGGAACCTATAGATACTGGATGTCGTATATTTCCTCGCAAACCAGGGCTGTTTGCCATGCAAAAGTAGCCCTGGCTGATCCCCTACGCGACGTGCGGAAGTTAGCTGAGTCAAACTAGTAAATGACTCCGCCAGTCGCGACTGTTTCATCTGTGAGAACAGCGCAAATACCCGTCCCAATTTAAAGACGGATAAACGACTCCTGGGATTCCCAATATATAATGACCCGTTCGCTCATTGCCACGAGCAACTGAGCGGTATTGTGTATTCGAATAATTGCTTCTACTTCCTAAACATTGGTTGACATTAGTTTTATTATGACCACCTGACCTGCCGAGATCCACTGATCTAGTGAGCAATTTCAGAGGCTGAGCTTAAATTCAGAGTTTCGCAAAGCGATCAGCCAGGGGGTACTGCTGGCTGGCACTGACGTAATCAATTAATTAGTTATAATCACATTTATAATTAGTTTTACAGTTTCTGCGTTATTCTCGACATCTTAACAGTGATTTCTGCAGTATGATCACATGGAAATGGAGATATACATACAGGTACTAAGCCAGACTGCGAATTCATTGAGGTTTACAGTGGCCGACCTTCTATAATAATAACCTAATAAACCACCGGCCCATGTGGAAATGCATCACCCATGCTCCTGTCTTGGCCAACCAATGGCGAGGAAGTAATGAATGTCATAACGATTCAAGATTATAATAATCTGCAATCGCAAGATGTATGATATATTTTATTCATTTGGAGAACGTACTTCTTCGTTTTATGACGGTAAAACCAAGAGCATCTCCAACGCTTTCGGTCCATGTCTTCTATAATTTTTTATTGTCTTTCGGTTCATGTAGTTGTAATTTTTTTATTAACATTCGGTGAATAAAAATGTCGCCATGTAATCTGTTTAGCTAATTGTTGTGGGGAAATGTGTTTTAACGTATTTGTCAATATGTGCAGGAAAGTATGTGAAACATACGTAATCTAGTAAAAATTATTCTCTTTACAGACGATACTAATATTTATTTTTTAGGCAAATAGTAACATCAATAACCTAAACGAAACAGTATGTAACGTACTGGACTAAAGGTATACATGGTTTGCAGTAAATAAATTAACTCTGAAAATATATAAAACCAATTATATGTTATTTGGTAATTTTATGCTCAACAAAGAAGTTAATATAAAAATACGAAATGTTAATATCGAAAGAATAAGGGTCACCAAGTTTTGGGTCTGCTAAATTGGAAGGCTCATATAAAATACGTACAATCAAAGCTTTCAAGAATTACAGCTATAATGCATAGATGCAGTCATCTATTTGATAACAAATAGTAGACGTATTCTATACAGTTCTCTCTTTCTGTCGTATCTAAATACTGTGCAGATATATGGGGAAACACGTACACAACAAATACTAACTGTATTTTCTTATTACAAAAAGAGTAATCCGCATTATATTTGGTGCAAAACGGTTGGATCATACAAACTCACTTTTCCAACAGTTACATTTTCTTAAATATCCACATATCACTGAAACCATTTTTATTCATGTACAAAGCTTACTATAGCTGTTTGCCATCAACTATTCAGTGTTTGTATACTAGACGGGAAATAGCATACTCAATGCGACCTAATCGTGACTTAGAAATACAGAGAGTCTGATCTACCATGCGATCTATGTCTCTTTGTGTAAAGAGAGTGCAATTATTGAATTCTCTTTGTGATCATGTAAAAACTAGTAATGCTATTACTACATTTACGCACTGTCAGTGAGTGAAGATTTACCGAGATTGCAGACTTCCCACCCGATCTTTGACATTAAGGAACCACTGCCAGCTGAATTCACCATCAGCGTGACTGACACTGAGTTGGCACTTAGCAAGGTCAAAGTGAACAAAGCCACGGGTCCGGACAATATACCACCATGGGGTTTAAAAAACTGTTCGCACCTTCTTGCGGCACCGGTCACTGCAATATTCAACAGCTCGCTCAGGGAAGGTGTATTGCCAACATTTTGGAAATCAGCAACCGTTATTCCGTTGTCGAAGAAACACCCTCCAGTGACAGTTGAAAATGACATTAGACCTATATCGCTTACACCAATTCTGGGTAAGGTTTTTGAATCTCTAGTGCTAAAGTGGGTCGATGTTTATGTTAAACCACAAATAGACGACAAGCAGTTTGGAGGTATGTTAGGGACTGGTACCACGGACGCTCTTGTTGGAATGCTTCACAAATGGTACGAAACCACCGATGTAAAGGGCAATTTTGTAAGAGTGTTATTTCTCGATTACAGCAAAGAATTTGATCTAATTAACCATGATATACTAATACAGAAACTGATTGCAATGGAAGTACCACTACACCTGGTCCGATAGACGGAGGCGTTTCTACTAGACCGTGAACAGAGAGTGGAAATTGGCGACGCGGTGTCAAAGCCAGGCTACCCTAATGGGGGCGTTCCCCAGGGAACTTTGTCAGGACCAAAACACTTTGTGGTTCATATCAATGATTTGCAAACATCTTGTCCTATGTTTAAATATGTTGACGATTGCACCATATTTGAAATATGCAATCAAAGTATGATATATGTTATACAGGATTCTGCCAACATTATTGAGCGATGGTCTAGTAATAATGACATGCGCATCAATACGAGTACGACAAAAGAAATGGTTATATGTTTCGGTAAAGATAGAACATTTGTAGAATCTCTGCCGTATATTGATATAAATGGGACAGATATTGAGAGAGTTACTCAAGCAAAAGTTCTCGGCGTAACTATATCATCGGATTTAAGTTGGAATGCACACGTAGATGAAATAGTAGCAAAGGCAAGAAAGAGAGTGTATATGATCTATCAGTTGAAACGTACTGGTATCAACCAAAATGACTTGGTTAGAATATATGTATCTGTGATTAGACCAGTAGTTGAATATGCCTGCCCGGTATGGCACACGAACTTGCCTAAATATTTATCGGACAACATCGAGATAATTCAAAAAAGGTGTCTCAAAACTATATTTCCTGGTTGTGTGTACGAGGATATTCTGGAAATGGTAAACTTACCAACGCTGCACGATAGACGCAATAAATTGTGTAAAACGTATTTCGCTAGAATGAAGCGTAGTGACCACAAACTGAATACGCTACTACCAAATATTCGAAATGTGCCGTATACACTAAGATCATTCAATGAGTTACCCGTCCCAATGGCGAACACAAATCGCTACAAAAACTCATTAATTCCATGGTGTTTAGTACACTGCCATAACACTTAATGATTTTAGTGTATGTGTCAACAGTCAATTTTATTTAAGAAATATGGAAATCTAAACAAAATCAAACAAAAATCAAACAAATATAATCATGCCATTGGGGAAACTACAATATGTGTAAGGATGTGTACTTAACAAATACTTTAAATTTTTAACATGCATATAATTATTCCATTATATATTTTCAATTATTGTAGCTAGATGGTTAGATGAACAGCAAGTTCAATTAATATAATATCGAAGTCTCAATATACATGTACGTATGTATGTATGTATATGTGTGTGTATATATGTATGTATATATGTGTGTATATGTATGTATATGTGTATATATGTATATGTACATATGTATGTATGTGTATACATATATGTATATATAAATATATGTCAGGGGTAAATGTACACAAACGTCAATGACTTCGTATTTACCTGCTTCAAACATTGTATATTCTCACTTGTATTATAGTTAAACTTGTTTGGTTGTTTTGTATATAAATATATATTGTTGCCAATGTTCTGAATAAACGTTCATTCATTCATTCAGTATTTGCAATCATGACCATTATTTCTACGAACTGATGTAGAGGTCAGATGGTCACATTTTTCAAAGTTAGGTGCATGATTGATTGCTTCACTCTACTTGACCTGAGCTGTTTTCCTGTACTGTTGTCCTTAATGTGCTGTCACACGATGTGTTAAGTACACAGGGTTCAGGTCATTAGCTGGGAGGAACCGGCCAGGGACGCTCGCGAGCTCGCGAGCCATGTTCTTGACAGTAGGCGGTGACCTCGGTGGTCAGATCTCCAGCTTGTCCAGTGTATACTCTATGACGTCCTGGCAAGGTGCATTTGTAGTCGTTAATTTTGTTTATGTACTCCAATGTTTGTCTAGGCGGTTTTTAAATGAGTTAGTGCTGGGTGCAGTTACCACTTGTTCGGGTAAATTATTCCATACTTGTGTTACTCAGATTGAAAAGGTTTCCTTTCTGGTATTTATACGTGCACTTTCTTGAAATATTTTTTCAAACTATAGCCACGTGTTCCTGCCGTTATATCACAGTTTTTATACGGCATCAGAATGTTAGAACATACATTAACATCATACTTCCTATTGAGCAATTTATATACCTCTGTCATATCTCCCATACCTATATTATATTTCCCGCCACCGAGCACGCATAGGAGTTGTTGTGCAAGAATATTTATTTTTCTCCGTCAAACAGCGTGATTTGCGTCAGTAGCATGTAATCCAACCTTTTGTGCATCTACTATGTAACGACAGGTGAATCGGTGGTGTCGCCAGCATCTTTGATTGATTGTGCAAACAGCTGTAAACGGGCGTCGACTTACACCAGTAATGGCAAAGAAGCATTTACCTCACGTCCCGACTATGTACTAAATTGACGCAAAGTATTGTGATCAAATGAGATATGGTTGGTTCGTTGAAATATAACACGACCTCTGTGAAAAGACCACGATATGTTAAATCCAATCAGAAATCAGAAAGAAATTCACAGCTACAATTACTGAAGCAGCATATCTTCTCGTACTGTTTTATATATGTTCACATCTGCGTTTATTTTTCATTGTTGTGTGACCCAACACAATGCATAGTGTTTTCATCGTTTCATCATCATCTGTCTGAATAAAACAGAGGTGGTCGTACTACAATGAACACGGCTGTAATATAAATGTATGTACCGGGAATTTGTCACATTGGTTAGTAAATGTAGAGGTTTATTGTATGTCAATGTAACTAAACTATCTTCGATCATAGTATTCGGATTAAATAATTGAATCAAACATTACACCAAAATGATTCATATTAGTTCTATTTATCTATCTTAAGAACATGTTTCACACCAGGACCTCCATCCAACGGTAGGAAGCTGTCCAACGGCGGACCGCAAGGTTCGTGAGAGGATATCACAAGACTACACAAAATCCAACTGAAATGTTCCAGAATCTTGGCTGGAAATCCCTACAACACAGAAGGACAACCGCTAAGATAACCATGATGTACCGTGCGTCACACCACCTAAGATACATACCAGCAGCCTCGTTTACAGGTCTGACGTGTGTATAAACTGTTTCCGCCCAGCTGGTATACGCCCTTGACACCTTCATTGTAATGTAGGACGTTTAGGCACTACGGACCTTTATGACTTTTATTCAGAATGTCAACGTTGTACTGTATTATTCATAATTTAACCATTTGTTATTATTATAATCACCAACTTAATTCACGCAGTGAAACACCCACAAATCTTATGTTGACTGGTGTGGTTTTACTACTGAACCTGATAAGATGGTGGAGCATGAGGTAGTATGTGGTGGTGTTGCAGATCACTATCTTGTCACCTACACAGACTCATAAACTATAGAAGTGAGACATTTCAAAACATTAACATTGATGGCGTTTTGTAATGATTCAGACCAATTTGGATGGAATTCTACTAAGCAGTTTGAGGACATGGATGAGGCTTCCGGAGATTTAAGAATCTGTTTACACAAGTACGTGACAGGCACTGCCCGTTTGTCACTAGACGAATTAGGAAATAATTTCTTCCTTAAAATTACACATTATGCAAAACAAAGGCACACACAAAAGGGATAGACATTTTCTCAAGACTGGCTATAGGTCAATGTTCAGTGTACCGACATCAGGGCTTTCTCGGATGTCCTTCACAATTCGAAAGGGACGTTGACCCCAGGCGACTGAGAACATCAAACGATGGCTCCACTTCACGAAACGTAGTTACTTGCGGCAACTCCTGTGGATGTATCTTGTTTGCACGGCACCCAGACAGTCCGTTTACACAGGTTGTCCGCGCTCCGGTGTTTCACTGCACAGCTGTACTTTCGAATAGAATCCAAAGGATGGGTCACTTTTCAATTACCTTAATGGTATTGGAAAAAAGTATATCAGTATTGTGAATATCCATTGATTCATTCCGTCACAACAGTTACATCAGTCATACACACACGCACGCTTGCGCACGGACACACATGCACACACACGCGCACACACGCACACACGCGCACACGCGCACACGCGCACACGCGCACACACGCACATAAGTGCGCACACACTCAAAGCATGCACATGCACTCGCACTCGCACACGCACAAGCACACGCATACACACACACAATAAAGGAAAATGCACATGATGCAAATAAAGTAGGCTTTCGTTGCTTTGAATTATAAAAATAAGACACCAGTAATTTTACATACCAGATTCTTCAAAATGTACATGGCGTAAGTGAATGAATTGTCTGTTTACATATTAGTGTGTTTGATATATGTTTGGCATGTTGACTCTCCTTTAGATTACGTATCAATATCCATATGCTGACAATCGTGAGCTCTCTCTTGAAGTGGCTGACCATGTCGATCACTTCAATAGTCTTCCGAGTAATGTCATCATCGTGTCGTTGCGGCTGACCTGTTCCATTTTGATCCCGCCATCTTCTCCAAACCGTTGTCTATTTTACGGAATGTCTTGCCTAGATCTCTCCTTCGTCCATTGGTGCGTATGTATCCCGGCCAGTATCGTGGTTGATGTTTGTGAGTGTGCGATTTTCGACCGGCGAATGCTGGCTCAACGGCAACCATAAATTGCATCGCCCTTGGGACCTTCAACTGTGCCCCATTGAGAGCTCCAACTGCACCACATTCAAGCTCATCAAATACCTCCAACAGCACCCCACTTGACTTGACAACTCCAACTGTACCCATTGAGGCCTCCAACGGCACCACCCTTGATACTCGTCGTCACCTCAAGCTTTACCCCCATTGACACCTACAAAAGCACCCCTGACTACTCAAAAAGCCTTCAAATTGGTAAACTCATGCGGAACTCATTCGCCTTAGCCGGGTAATGTGCACCCACACACCGCACCCCTAAAATGTTATCAGTTTAACAAGATTTAACAAGATTGCCATCCAGATAATTAACTCTAGATGGCAGGTGGACAAAGAAGCCCTTTGGCTTATCGAGAGTCCAAACCTTTGATCTACATATATCCAGCCCTTCTGAGGTATGCGTCGATTTTATTTTTAAACATATTCACACTACTAGCACCCACACAATCATCAGAAAATCTGTTCCATTCATTCACAATCCTTTGTGAAAATGAGATCTTTCTTACGTATAATCTACATTGCTCCTTTACTAATGTAACTTCATGTCCTCTAGTCTTTCTATCTTTCTTAACTGAAAAAAACATATTTCTATCAATATTTTCATAACCATTCAATATTTTAAACACTTCTATCTGATCTCCTCTCAATCTCCTGGTCTCTAGTGTTGTTAAACTACATTCTTTTAGGCGTTTTTCATAACTAAGATCCCTCAGTTTTGGTCTCATTTTAGTCGCTCTCCTCTGTACTCTTTCTAGCATATCTATGTCCTTCTTGCGGTATGGCCTCCACTCTTGTATACAATATTCTAAATGAGGCCTAACTATTGGTTTGTACAGCGGTATTATTAGTTCTTTTTCTTTATATGCTATATTTCGCCTAATCAATCAAAGGATTTGATTTCCTTTTGAAGCTGCAATTCCACACTGCTCTGAAACCTTCATGTCAGCACTAATTGTCAGCCCTAAGTCTTTTTCTTTTACAGTTGTACGTAGTACAGTTCCCCCCATTGTATAGTCTACATATTCTTTCCCATGTCCTGTGTGAAGGCATTTACATTCCCCAAAATTGAACAACATTTGCCACTTTTCAGACCATTTGATCAACCTGTCAAGATCATCTTGTAAATGTTGTCTATCTCCATCACTTTTAATCCTTCTAAACACTTTTGTATCACCTGCAAATTTCAACACCTTGCTAGCTATATCATCGTCCAAATCGTTTATATATATAATAAGAATAATATAGGTCCCAGTACTGATCCCTGTGGAACCCCATTCAAAACTGATTTCCAGTTTGAAGCCTCCCCATCAACAACTACCCGTTGTCTTCTGTCAATCAGCCATTTTTCTATCCAGTTAATTATACCATTTCCTATGCCATGGGCCTTTGTTTAAGCAATAATCTTTGATGTGACACTTTGTCGAAAGCTTTTTGAAAATCTAAGTAGATGATATCTACTGGTGATCCATCATCTACCCACTTAGTGATATCTTCCAAAAAACATAACATATTTGTTAAGCATGACCTCGCTTTTAGAAACCCATGTTGAGATGGGTTTATCAAGTTATGTTTAACAAGAAAATCCACCATGTGATCTTTAATTAGTCTTTCTAATAATTTACAAATCACCGATGTTAAACTAACTGGTCTATAATTATTTGACTTGTTTCTCGAACAACCTTTTTTAAACAACGGTATACTGTCTGCTTCTTTCCATTCTAAAGGAACCACTCCCTCTTCTAATGACAAGTTGAAAACTGTTGCAAGCGGTATGCTAATTTGTTCTACAATTTCGAATAGTAGTTTGGGTGGAATACCATCCACTCCAGGTGATTTAATATCCTTCATATCCCTAATTTTCTTAGCTACCATTTCTGGGGTTACAATTAACTGTCTTAAATAGTCTGATTCTGCCCCCTTGAACTTAGCCTCTGGTACTGGCAGTGAACTAGTGTCTTCTCTGGTAAACACTGAACTAAAATACTCATTCAGGTCTTCTGCCATTAAGAATCCTTCTGATGTTATATTTCCAGCACTATCTTCTAGAGGACCGACCTTATCCTGAACTTTCTGTTTGCTTCGAACATACGCATAAAAACTCTTGCTGTCATGTTTTATATTACAAGTTCAAGTTCATAGCTTCTCTTTGAATTTCTAATTTCAGCTGTAGCTTGGTTTAGTGCTTCTTTATAAATGTTGTAGTCTTCGTCATTTCCAGTACGTCTATATGACTTCCACATCATTTGTTTATACTACATTTTTCTAATGGCTTCTTTCGATAAGTATTTCTTTCTGGTCCGTTTCCCTTGTTTTTTGAAGGGAACAAATTTATCTACGATGCACTCTATTTCATTCTTTAATATATTCCAGCATTCTGTTGCTGTCTTATTCTTCAGTGTGTTATTCCAGTCTATCTTTGCTAAATATTTCCTCATTTCCTTATATCTTCCTGGAAATTTCTCCTGAACTGCTTTTTATTATTTCTTTGTGATTTTACTTTGATGGTAAAATGTATCTGGTTGTGATCACTACTTCCCAGAGGCTCACGTAATTTAACATTGTCAACTAGTTCATTCTGTGACGACAAAGCTAAGTCTAACACATTCTCTCCCCTGGTTGGTTGTAGCACATGTTGAGAAAGGAGACTATATTGTACTAAAACTAAAAACTTGTGGTCCTCACTACCCATATTCTGTAGAGATTTCCATTTTTTATGCCCATGGTTAAAATCCCCCATAATAACACAGTCCCGTTTGCTCACTTCCCTTATAGCGTTTTGTATTTTTTCATTCTCTTCTATGCTTATATTTGGATTTCGATAAACTAATCCAACCGTTAACATTGAGTTTCCTGTAATTATGTTACACCAAATAGCTTCTTCGCAATCTGCTTCACTGTCTAATTTTATTTCATAAGCCTGGATAGATTCTTTAATATATAAAATAACTCCACCTCCCCTTCTTCCTATTCTATCTTTCTAAACATTGCATATCCTGTCAGTCCCAATTCGGCATCTGATATATCGGTGGTTGCCCATGATTCGGTTGTACCTATTATGTGAGGGTCAATATCTTCTACCGTAATGTTTAGTCAACAGATCGCAGCAGATTCACTGAGAGTACTGCTGCCCCCTTCCACTTAGATGGAGGCCATCTCTCATGTACATATCTTCACTCCCAACAAAGTACCCCCATAAATCTATGAATCCCACGCCCTCTTCCTCACACATCTGCTCAACTAATGCGTTGATCGTCATCCTCTTACAGTTTCTGTATCTTGCCCCCCTTCCTCCCATTACTGGCAAAATTCCTGAGAGAATAACCTGCTCCACTCTTGTCTTCTTTAGCTTCCTGACTAGATGTCTGTACTTCTGAACTATCCCAGTTGTTCCCTCCTTGTCTGCACTGTCTGTCCCTACGTGTACTAGTATAGACCCTCCCTTGCCATACCCTTCTTCTCTACCCTTTCGGCCACATGCTCTATCCTAGCCCCCGGTAGACATACAACAACGTCCTTCCCCTCGCATATAGTCTTGTCTGTTTTTCTCAGAATTGAATCGCACATAAACACTCTCTCTTTTCTCCTTGCCCCCTCCATCACTGCCTCGGAGTAGCTCCTCCGGTTTGCATATATCTGGTTGTTGTCTTTTCCTCTTGTCACATTCTCTTCCATTCCCTTCTTTCCTGTCGCGTTTTCTCTTGTCCCCTTTCCTCCTGTCGTCTTCTCTTCTAGCACATTTACTCCCACTTCCTTTCGTCCCTTCTTCTTTCATCCCATCACATATTTCTTCTCTCCTCTCCCGTCCCTTTTCCCCGGCTACCTCCTTCACTACGGTCACTTTCTCCCCTGTCACCTTCACGCCTGTCATGTTTTCTGTTTTTTGCTGAACACTCTGTCTTCTTCCATCAGTCTTCTGTCTCACTGTCTTGTCAACTGCCTCTGTGGTATCTACCTCTTCACCACCTGTATCGCTGTCGCGTCTCTCTTCGTTCTCTACAGTCTGACTACCTGTTGATCTATCCCCACTGACCCGTTTTCTTTTCCTCTGCCGAACACTTTTCCTCCGTCCCTCTGTTTTCTCAATGTCTTGTTGCTTCACACCGGTCACCTTCCCTCCTCTCAGTCTCCTTTCTTCAGTCTCCGTGTCATAACTCTGCTCCTTCTGTGTTGTAGAATTCTCAACTCTCTCCGCGTCATCCCTCTCTACTCCATCTATTTCTATGTTGAGTCTCACCTCCATCTCCTTCACTAAATCCGTCATTACACACCTCCTTCATCAGACATTCCACCCTCAAAACCCCATACACCGAAAGGTGAATCCGTCATCTTTGGTCTCTGCCCATGATTTTGGACAGCCAGACAACGCAAAATCCACCCAGCTCTGGCAGTCTTTGCAAACTAAGCGTCGTTTTGCCCTGAGTTGCCGCTTACAAGGTGCCATATCAGAATTTATTTATGTTCAAAATAGTTTTTATATAGTCTTTGAAAAGACTTTTCTTTGATCAATTTACACCAGATTGTTTAGGTTATAGGTAGTTATATTTGTTAACACACAGTGACACACCGTGCCTTACCTAGTTACGATGTCGATGACAATGTATTCAAGTTACGCTTAGATACAAGGCAGTCTTTACAAAGACTGTTTCCTGTGTACTAATATACACTTTAAAAGATTGTTATTTCAGGTTTTAATTACTCATCTAACTACACCGATTATCTCAAATAACGCTATTCTATTGTCGTTCACGTTACGCTAACTTCGCCAGTGACCTACTTTCTAAACAACGTTCCGATTACATTAACGTCCCCAATTATCGCTCGCAAATCGCCTACTTTTAATCTACCCTAGATTACTCCCTCTAGCTAACTTTTAACAAAAAATAATGCTTACAATATATCTATAATTAAGTTATGTATGCTATACATTCAATAATATCCTTATATTTTCGCAAGTTTGCTGCACCAAATTCAAACCAACTCACCACCGGATGTTCCCCTCAGTTAGTTACATGTTCTAGCCCTGTATCCTCTTTTTCGTGGTGGATGAATGTCTTGTGTATTGTTCTTGTCACTCCATTCCGTTCCTAGACTAGTACGTATTTTACAATCTCTTCATTGTGATGGTGGTAATGGCCGGTTGATCGTAGAGGCGGATGTGATGGTGGTAATGTCCGAGTGATCGAAAAGACGGTTGTGATGGATTGTGATGGTAGTAATGGCCGGATGATCGTAGAGGCGGTTGTGATGGTGGTGATGTCCGGGTGATCGTAAAGGCGGTCGTGATGGTGAAAATGTCCGGGTCATCGTAGAGGCGGTTGTGATGGTTGGTAGTAATGGCCGGATGATCGCAGATGCGGTTGTTATGTTTGTAATGTCCGGGTGGTCGTAGAGGCGGTTGTGACGGTGGTAATGTCCGGATGATCGTAGAGGCGGTCCTGATGGTTGTAATATCCTCGTGATCGTAGAGGCAGTCCTGATTGTGATAATGTCCGGATGATCGTACAGGCGGTTGTGATGGTGGTAATGTCCGATTGATCGTAGAGGCGGCTGTGATGGTGGTACTGTCCGGATGATCGTACAGGTGGATGTGATGGTGGTGTGATCGTAGAAGCCAGTGTGATGGTGGTAATGTCTGAGTGGTCGTAAAGGCGGTCGTGATGTTGGTAATGTCCGTATGATCGTAGAGGCGGTTATGATGTTGGCAATGTCATGATGATCGTTTACGTGGTTGTGATGGTGGTAATGTCCGGATGATTGTAGAGGAGGTCATGATGGTGGTAATGTCCGGATGATCGTAGAGGAGGTCGTGATGGTGGTAATGTCCGGATGATCGTAGAGGAGGTCGTGATGGTGGTAATGTCCGGGTGATCGTAGAGACGGTTGTGATGGTGGTAATGTCCGGGTGATCGTAGAGGCCATTGTGTTGGTGGTAATGTCCGGGTGATCGTACAGGCAGTTGTGTTGGTGGTAATGTACGGGTGATCGTAGAGGCGGTTGTGATGTTGGTAATGTCCGAGTGATCGTACAGCCGGTTGTGGTGATGGTGATGTCCGGGTGATCGTAAAGGCGGTCGTGATGGTGTTAATGTCCGGGTGATCGTAGAGGCGGATGTTATGGTGGTAATGTCCTGGAGATCGTAGAGGCGGTTCTGATGTGTGTAATATCCGTGTGCTCATAGAGGCGGTTGTGATGGTGGTAATGTCCGAATGATCGTAGAGGCGGTCGTGATGGTGGTAATGTCCTAGTGGTCATAGAGGCAGTCCTGATTGTGATAATGTCCGGATGATCGTAGAGGCGGTTGTGATGCTGGTAATGTCCGGGTGTTCGTATAGGCGGTCGTGATGATGGTAATGCAAGATGATTGTAGAGGCGGTTGTGATGGTGGTAATGTCCGAATGATCGTAGAGGCGGTTGAGATGGTGGTAATGCCCGGATGATCGTAGAGGCGGTCGTGATGTTGGTAATGCCCTGGTGAACATAGAGGGTGTTGTGATGGTGTTAATGTCCGGGTTATCGTAGAGATGGATGGGTTTGTGGTGTGATCGTAGAGGCGATTGTGATGGTGGTAATGTCCGGGTGATCCCATAGACGGTTGTGATGGAGGTAATGTCCGGGTGATCGGACAGGTAGTTGTGATGGTGGTAATGTACGGGTGATCGTAGAGGCGGTTGTGATGGTGGTAATGTCCGAGTGATCGTAGAGGCGGTTGTGATGGTTGTAATGTCCGGGTGATCGTAGAGCCGGTTGTGATGATGGTGATGTCCGGGTGATCGTAAAGGCGGTCGTGATGGTGCTAATGTCCGGGTTATCGTAGAGGCGGATGTGGTGGAGGTAATGTCCTGGAGATCGTAGAGGCGGTTGTAATGTTTGTAATGTCCGTGTTGTCATAGAGGCGGTTGTGATGGTTGTAATGTCCGGGTGATCGTAGAGCCGGTTGTGATGATGGTGATGTCCGGGTGATCGTAAAGGCGGTCGTGATGGTGGTAATGTCCGGGTCTTCGTAGAGGCGGGTGTGATGGTGTTAATGTCCTGGAGATCATAGAGGCGGTCGTAATGTCCGTGTGGTCATAGAGGCGGTTGTGATAGTGGTAATGTTCGGATGATTGTAGAGGCGGTCCTGACGGCAACCATAAATTGCATCGCCCTTGGGACCTTCAACTATGCCCCATTGAGAGCTCCAACTGCACCACATTCAAGTTCATCAAATACCTCCAACAGCACCCCATTTGACTTGACAACTCCAACTGTACCCATTGAGGCCTCCAACGGCACCACCGTTGATACTCGCCGTCACCTCAAGCTTTACCCCCATTGGCACCTACAAATGCACCTCTGACTACTCAAAAATCAATCAAATTGGTAAACTCATGCGGAACTCATTCGCCTTATCCGGGTAATGTGCACCCACACACTGCACCCCTCAACCTTAATCAGTTACATGTTCTTGCCCTGTATCCTCTTTTTGGTGGTGGATGAATGTCTTGTGTTTTGTTCTTGCCACCCCATTCCGTTCCTAGGCTAGTACGTATTTTACAATCTCTTCATTGTGATGGTGGTAATGTCCGGATGATCGTAGAGGAGGTCGTGATGGTGGTAATGTCCGGATGATCGTAGAGGCGGTCGTGATGGTGGTAATGTCCGGATGATCGTAGAGACGGTTGTGATGGTGGCAATGTCCGGGTGATCGTAGAGGCCATTGTGATGGTGGAAATGTCCGGGTGATCGTACAGGCAGTTGTGTTGGTGGTAATGTACGGGTGATCGTAGAGGCGGTTGTGATGGTGGTAATGTCCGAGTGATCGTAGAGACGGTTGTGATGGTGGTAATGTCCGGGTGATCGTAGAGCCGGTTGTGATGGTGGTGATGTCCGGGTGATTGTCAAGGCGGTCGTGATGGTGATAATGTCCGGGTGACCGTAGATGCGGTCGTGTTGGTGATAATGTCCGGATGTTCGTACAGGCGGTTATGATGGTGGTAATGTCCGAGTGATCGTAGAGACGGTTGTGATGGTGGTAATATCCGGGTGATCGTAGAGTCGGTTGTGATGGTGGTGATGTCCGGATGATCGTAAAGGCGGTCGTGATGGTGATAATGTCCGGGTCATCGTAGAGGCGGTTGTGATGGTTGGTGGTAATGTCCTGGAGAACGCAGATGCAGTTGTTATGTTTGTAATGTCCGGGTGGTCGTAGAGGCGGTTGTGATGGTGGTAATGTCCGGATGATCGTAGAGGCGGTCCTGATGGTTGTAATATCCTCGTGATCGTAGAGGCAGTCCTGATTGTAATAATGTCCGGATGATCGTATAGGCGGTTGTGATGGTGGTAATGTCCGATTGATCGTAGAGGCGGTTGTTGTGGTGGTAATGTCCGGATGATTGTATAGGCAGTTGTGATGGTGGTAATGTGCGAGTGATCGTAGAGGCGGTTGTGATGGTGGTAATGTCCGATTGATCGTAGAGGCGGTTGTGGTGGTGGTAATGTCCGGATGATTGTATAGGCAGTTGTGATGGTGGTAATGTGCGAGTGATCGTAGAGGCGGTTGTGATGGTGGTAATGTCCGGGTGATCGTAGAGCCGGTTGTGATGGTGGTGATGTCCGGGTGATTGTCAAGGCGGTCGTGATGGTGATAATGTCCGGGTGACCGTAGATGCGGTCGTGTTGGTGATAATGTCCGGATGTTCGTACAGGCGGTTATGATGGTGGTAATGTCCGAGTGATCGTAGAGACGGTTGTGATGGTGGTAATATCCGGGTGATCGTAGAGTCGGTTGTGATGGTGGTGATGTCCGGATGATCGTAAAGGCGGTCGTGATGGTGATAATGTCCGGGTCATCGTAGAGGCGGTTGTGATGGTTGGTGGTAATGTCCTGGAGAACGCAGATGCAGTTGTTATGTTTGTAATGTCCGGGTGGTCGTAGAGGCGGTTGTGATGGTGGTAATGTCCGGATGATCGTAGAGGCGGTCCTGATGGTTGTAATATCCTCGTGATCGTAGAGGCAGTCCTGATTGTAATAATGTCCGGATGATCGTATAGGCGGTTGTGATGGTGGTAATGTCCGATTGATCGTAGAGGCGGTTGTGGTGGTGGTAATGTCCGGATGATTGTATAGGCAGTTGTGATGGTGGTAATGTGCGAGTGATCGTAGAGGCGGTTGTGATGGTGGTAATGTCCGATTGATCGTAGAGGCGGTTGTGGTGGTGGTAATGTCCGGATGATTGTATAGGCAGTTGTGATGGTGGTAATGTGCGAGTGATCGTAGAGGCGGTTGTGATGGTGGTACTGTCCGGATGATCGTAGAGGCAGTCGTAATGGTGGTAATGTCCGGGTTATCGAAAATGTGGTCGTGGTGGTCGTAATGTCCGGGTGATCTTAAAAGCGGTTGTTATGGTGTTAATGTCCGGGTGATCGTACAAGCGGCTGTAATTGTAATAATGTCCGGGTGATCGTAGAGGCGGATGTGATGGTGGTGTGATCGTAGAAGCCAGTGTGATGGTGGTAATGTATGGGTGGTCGTAGAGGCGGTCGTGATGTTGGTAATGTCTGGATGATCGTAGAGGAGGTCGTGATGGTGGTAATGTCCGGATAATCGTTGAGGCGGTCGTGATGGTGGTAATATCCGGATGATCGTAGAGGAGGTCGTGATGGTGGCAATGTCCGGATGATCGTAGAGACGGTTGTGGTGGTGGTAATGTCCGGGTGATCGTAGAGGCCATTGTGATGGTGGTAATGTCCGGGTGATTGTACAGGCTATTGTGTTGTTGGTAATGTACGGATGATCGTAGAGGCGGTTATGATGGTGGTATTGTCCGAGTGATCGTAGAGGCGGTCGTGATGGTGTTAATATCCGGGTGATCGTAGAGGCGGATGTTATGGTGGTAATGTCCTGGAGATCGTAGAGGCGGTTCTGATGTTTGTAATATCCGTGTGGTCATAGAGGCGGTTGTGATGGTGGTAATGTCCGAATGATCGTAGAGGCGGTCCTGATGTTGGTAATGTCCTAGTGATCGTAGAGGCAGTCCTGATTGTGATAATATCCGGATGATTGTAGAGGCGGTTGTGATGGTGGTAATGTCCGGGTAATTGTACAGGCGGTCGTGATGATGGTAATGCCCGGATGATTGTAGAAGCGGTTGTGATGGTGGTAATGTCCGAATGATCTTAGAGGCGGTTGAGATGGTGGTAATGCCCGGATGATCGTAGAGGCGGTCGTGAAGTTGGTAATGCCCTGGTGAACATAGAGGGTGTTGTGATGGTGTTAATGTCCGGGTTATCGTAGAGACGGATGGATTTGTGGTGTGATCATAGAGGCGATTGTGATGGTGGTAATGTCCGGGTGATCGCATAGACGGTTGTGATGGAGGTAATGTCCGGGTGATCGTACAAGTAGTTGTGATGGTGGTAATGTACGGGTGATCGTAGAGGCGGTTGTGATGGTGGTAATGTCCGAGTGATCGTAGAGGCGGTTGTAATGGTTGTAATGTCCGGGTGATCGTAGAGCCGGTTGTGATGATGGTGATGTCCGGGTGATCGTAAAGGCGGTCGTGATGGTGTTGATGTCCGGGTTATCGTAGAGGCGGATGTGATGGTGGTAATGTCCTGGAGATCGTAGAGGCGGTTGTAATGTCCGTGTGGTCATAGAGGCGGTTGTGATGGTGGTAATGTCCGGGTGATCGTAGAGGCGGTTGTGATAGTGATAATATCCGGGTGATCGTAGAGGCGGTTGTGATGGTGGTAATGTCCGGGTGATCATATAGGCGGTTGTGATGGTGGTAGTGTCCGGGTGATCGTAGATGCGGTTGTGATGGTGGTAGTGTCCGGGTGATCGTAGAGGCGGTTTTGATGGTGGTGTGTGTGATCGTAGAGGCGGTTGTGATGGTGGTAGTGCCCGGGTGATCGTAGAGGCTGTTGTGATGGTGGTAATGTCCGGGTGATCATATAGGCGGTTGTGATAGTGGTAATGTCCGGGTGATCGTAGAGGCGGTTGTGATGGTGGTAGTGTCCGGGTGATCGTAGAGGCGGTTGTGATGGTTGTAATGTCCGGGTGATCGTAGTGCCGGTTGTGATGATGGTAATGTCCGGGTGGTCGTAAAGGCGATCGTGATGGTGGTAATGTCCGCGTCATCGTAGAGGCGGATGTGATGGTGGTAATGTCCTGGAGATCGTAGAGGCGGTTGTAATGTCCATGTGGTCATAGAGGCGGTTGTGATGGTGGTAATGTCCGGGTGATCGTAGAGGCGGTTGTGATGGTGGTAGTGTCCGGGTGATCGTAGAGGCTGTTGTGATGGTGGTAATGTCCGGGTGATCACATAGGCGGTTGTGATAGTGATAATATCCGGGTGATCGTAGAGGCGGTTGTGATGGTGGTAGTGTCCGGGTGATCGTAGAGGCTGTTGTGATGGTGGTAATGTCCGGGTGATCATATAGGCGGTTGTGATGGTGTTAATGTCCGGGTGATCGTAGAGGCGGTTGTGATGGTGGTAGTGTCCGGGTGATCGTAGAGGCGGTTGTGATATTGATAATATCCGGGTGATCGTAGAGGCGGTTGTGATGGTGGTAATGTCCGGGTGATCATATAGGCGGTTGTGATGTTGGTAATGTCCGGGTGATCGTAGAGGCGGTTGTGATGGTGGTAGTGTCCGGGTGATCGTAGAGGCGGTTGTAATATCCGTGTGGTCATAGAGGCGGTTGTGATGGTGGTAGTGTCCCGGTGATCGTATAGGCGGTTTTGATGGTGGTATGATCGTAGAGGCGGCGTGATGGTGGTTTTGTCCGGGTGATCGTAGAGGCTGTTGTGATGGTGATAATGTCCGGGTGATCATATAGGCGGTTGTGATGGTGGTAATGTCCGGGTGATCGTAGAGGCGGTTGTGATGGTGGTAGTGTCCGGGTGATCGTAGAGGCGGTTGTGATGGTGGTAGTGTCCGGGTGGTCGTAGAGGCGGTTGTGATGGTGGTAGTGTCCGGGTGATCGTAGAGCCGGTTGTGATCGTGGTGTGATCGTAGAGGCGGTTGTGATAGTGGTAATGTCCGGTTGTTCATATAGGCGGTTGTGATGGTGGCAGTGTCCGGGTGATCGTAGAGGCGGTTGTGATTGTGAAAGTGCCTCATAGAGTGATCATACAGGCGGTCGCATAACTTTGCAAAGTCCTATAATGCACAAGTCATTGCCTAGGTTTAGTTTGGTCATCACCAGTGGCGCCACCTAGCATGATAACATGTGTTTATGCAAATTGATGCCAATAACAATTCTGAATCGTAAAAATCGCAAGTCCCGCAACACGTTTTGGCGGATCATTGAACAATTAAGTAGTAAACGTATAACGTTTTTGTACTTTGTGAACCTATGAGACTATTCCTTTGTCTCCTCATGTGATGTGTTGTTCTGCCAAATGGTATTTAAAGCTGCTCTGACAAACCTTTAAGGTAGACCATCCTCGCGCACTAGGTGGCGTTGCTGACTACATCAATATCAGTACCCCCTGGTGATCGCATTGCGAAACTCTGAAGTTCTTCTTCTATGTGCCATGTCTATCACAGGCGTTGGCGATCATGGCCCTCCAAACCGCACGGTCGTGTGTAGTTTGCAGCAGTTCTGTTGTGCTCCTTCCACACCATGTTGACAGACTATCTATTATTTTTATTCTCTGGCATCCTATGGATCTTTTTCCTTCTATCTTTCCTGTTGTTACTATTTGTTCTAACTTTTTCTTTCTCATGACATGGCCTATAAATTGTGTTTGTTGTGTTCTAACTTTGTTGATGATCTTTCTTTTTGATTTGGCTGTCGTAAGGATGACTTCATTGCTTTGCTTTGCAGTCCATGGCATTCGCAGCATTCTTCTTAAGAACCACATTTCAGTGGCTTCTATGGTTTTTGGTAAATTTTTAGTTATTGTCCAGGATTCACATCCATATAGCAATATGGGCTCTATGTAGCATTGCAGTACATGTTTTCTCACTTCAATTGATATATTTTTATTTGTTAAAATGTTTTTCATGTGGTGAAAAGCTGTTTTGGCTTGAGCAATTCTTCTCTTTATCTCATCGTTGCATCGACCATCGGATGTTATTAGTGATCCCAGATAGTTAAACGTTCGGACTTGCTTCAAAACAGTGCCATATGCTACCATGTTGCATGTTGTAGTGTAATTTTTCTTTGAGATGACCATGATTTCTGTTTTCTTTTTGTTCAGGGACAGACCTTTTTTCTCACTTTCCCTTATTACTGTATCTAGATTCTGTTGTAGATCTATTTCGTTCTCAGCAATCAGTACCGTGTCGTCTGCCTATCGTAAATGATTCTTGTTGTATCCCCCTACTTGAATGCCTGGCATATCTTCTAATGTGCGTAAGATACTCTCACTGTATAGTGAAAATAGATCGGGTGATAGGACACACCCTTGTCTTACACCACGTTTTATTTCTTGAAATTTACTGATGTCATTTTCTATTCGTATTGCTGCTGTTTGTTCCCAGTACAGATTTCTCACAACTCTCAGATCTTTCCCATCAATGTTCAAACTTTCCAGCATTGATATGATTTCTTCATGACGAACTCTGTCAAATGCCTTTGTGTAATCAATAAAACATACATACAGATCTTTCTGCACTTCCAGTGCTCTCTCAATCAGTGTTCATAGGATGTATATTGCATTACATGTACCTTTATCTTCTACAAATCCACATTGTTCTTCGGCAATTTCCGGCTTTATTTTGTTTCTCATTCTGGTCATAATAATTTTAAGCAACATCTTGGTGAAGTGACTCATGAGACTAATTGTACGGTGTAGTTCACATTCAATCGCACCTGGTTTCTTTGGTATTGCTACAAAAATGGATCTGGATAAATCAGTTGGGATTCGTCCGCTGTCATATATTTTGTTCAAGAAGTCTGTTACTATATCAATACCAAATTCCTCTAAACACTCGATCATTTCAATAGTGATATTATTTGGTCCAGCAGCTTTTCCCTTTTTCATTGATCTGATTGCTTTTCGAACCTCGTCCTTCAATATAGGAGGACCATCAAAGTTCTTTTTAATTGATGGTCTTTCACCCCTTTCATCATCGTACAGTTCACCAATATATTCTGACCATCTCTCGAGTATTAATTTTAGTCTTTGTCCGTTATTATGTTTCCTTCTTTAGAATTCAGGCAACCTGTAGCTGAGCATGTTCTTTTCCCTGTGATTTCTTTTATTCTAGTATGCATGGATTTTGTGTCGTGCTTATTCTTCTGTTCAATTTCTTTGCATTGTTCATTAAGCCATTCCTCTTTCGCTAGATTACATTTGGCCGTTATATCCTTGTTCATTGCTACATATGCATCATGATTTTGCTTAATTTTCCTCCTTTCATCCATCAACTTTAGAATATCGTCAGTCATCCATGTGTTCTTTGCTTTTCTGCATTGCCTAGGATTAGTTTCTTCTGCAGCCTGTGTGATTGATTCCTCATTTGTTCCCATTGGACGTCAACATCTTGAATGCCACTCAGAACATTGAAACTGTTTTGTACTGCTACATTGAATTTCTCTTTGATCGCTGAATCTGATTTTAGTATATTCATGTCTAGTTTCATGTTCTTTGTTGCTCTTTTCCTTTTCTTCAGTTTCAGTCGGAACGTGGCTCGCACTGGCACATGGTCGGAATCGCAGTCTGCCCCAGGAAAGGTCTTTGCCACCAGGAGGGCATTTCTAAATCTTTTATTGACCAGGATATAATCAATTTGGTTCCGTGTACGGTCTCCTGGACTTTTCCAAGTCCAAAATCTTCTTGGGTGTTGTTGGAACCAGGTGTTTCCTACAATCATGTCATGAGATTTTACCCACTCTATTAGTTTATCTCCTCTCTCATTTCTGCTCCCCAGGCCATATGGTCCAACTATGTCTTCGCATCTTCCCCCACCAACTTTAGCATTAAAGTCTCCCATAACTATCACAATCCCCTGTGATTTGCAATGTGATTTTGCTAATTCAAGGTCATTATAAAATGTATCGTGCTCTTCATCAGATTTGTCTGCGGTTGGTGCGTACACTTGTATGATGTTAATGTTAAATGGTGTGCCACTGATTTTCACCAAGAGGATGCGATCCGGTATGGTCCAGTATCCTAGTAAGCTTTTTGCTCTTTCTTCATCCAACAGAATTCCAATTCCTCTTTCATGTTTATCGCCTCCTGAGCAAATTATTGTGTTATTATATGATGTCATCAATCCTGCCCCTGTCCATCTAACTTCACACATTCCCATTATATTTATCCTCTTGTCGCTTCTTGTTTGATGTTTTCTAGTTTTCCTTTCTGATATAGAATTCTTACATTCCATGTAGCAATATTCAAAATCTTTCTGTTGCACACAGTAGCTGGATGACGATCTGGTGTCACCTGTCGCACATGACTATCCCTACCGAGCGAGCTGGTCCTGTCAGAACTGTCAGAACAACCGTTCACGCTGTTAACGTTATCTTCTGTGGTTTTGTGGGTCATGATTGTCTTGGGAAAGATACAGCAGTGGTTTCCCATTGCCTTCTGCCGGTTTTTGATTTGGTTTACTCCAAAGAACAGTAGCCCGTACTGAGCTGTGCTCGCCGTCGTTGTCCATACAACTGGATCTTCCGCCGCCGGAACTGAGGAGACATGCTGTCCATCACATCCTCTGCTTTGCTATTTGCCCCATAGCTGGAACATGATTTGTGAGGGTCGGGACGTGTCCACACACTGGTGGGCCCTGCACCCTGCACATATCGGGCTCATGCTGCTCCGCCAAGGTTTTTCGTGGCTGGACCATTAGATCCCATGCAGGTTTGACCTGGAGCCGCAAGGTGTCCAGTTACCATATGGTGTCGCAAGGAGGCACTTCATGAGTCTTGACTGAGGAGAGGCTATATACCAGAAGGAAAGACTTACGCACTCGGCTTTCTTTTCACCCGGATAAGGCTATCTGGCGGCTGAAGCTGAAAGCGGGAGGTCTGAAGCAAGCTACCAACCACTACACTACGCTACAGCACTAGACTCTGAAGTTAAGCTCAACTAATAATTTCGTTACTGGGAGTGGTCGGCTGGTTTTTGGCTTAAACAAACACTTGTTCATATTACATGTAATGTTCTGTATGTAGAATCGGCTAAAGCTCAGCCGCTCGTGAAAATGGTCGAATGGGTAATTGTAATTCCCTGACATGAACGTAGCTGGCTTTGGCTTTGAATCGTGGTGCTTGTAGGGCAGGTATCTGCACTGTCCTAATGGGAGATACAATCGGGACCGGCGAAGTCAATTACTAGTTTAATTCAACAGAGGTTTGCGAGGATAAAGGAGACAGGTATACGTTTTAGGACTTCCCGAGTAACCACAGTGCTGTCAGAAATTAAAATCCACGTTGCTACCCGAAACAAAAAACATGAAATTGTCGACAATAAAATGTTTGGAAACCTAATTAAAAAATTCAAATATTTCAGGATGAGCATTCATTTGAAAGTCCGCTAATGTTAAATTTGTGTGCAATTTAGAAAGTGGATTTCTCATCGATACCGTAGCAAACCTGACACGTTAACTGGATTGAAATGACCAGTTTTGTGAAACACCAAACAAAATGAACACATTGTTGTTCATGTTTATTGTATGGATCTGATACATAGGCATACACATCGACGTAGAAGCAAAATTCAGAATGTTCCGTGGTGTTTCAACAGTGACTGTCACTGGATCCGTGAAGCATTCACAAGGGTACAAGTCTAACAGACGGCGGATCGTCAGGACGGCTGTAAATGGGGTTGTCTTTCTCTGAACGCGTTCTGTTGAAACCAGCCATCGGCTTGTATAGACAGTTGCCATCTGCAGTAGAACATACAAGGTATCATTTGGGCATCATTGGGGTTATGGCGGTCATATAGATACGAACAGTTCAAAAACTCAAAGCATTACGCATACGTGGTTGGTGGTTTGGCCATCACCACGTATCGCTGAGGAAAATAAATGGCGACAGTGACGCCGCATATCGGGTGGGATATATTAACGCACATAGACGCTACTGTTGATACCAGGACTGGACAGAGTGGTGGACAAGATATAGCCGTGTTACGTATGTAGAATCCAGCTGCTGCTAGCTGTGTTGTTATGCTAATTTGGATGGTTCAAAATCATAAGTGCCACGACACGTGCTGGATGGTTTGGGCGATGGTTTAAAACAATACAAAACACTAGTTTTTATTTGCAAATTTATGAGACCACACCTTATTTAGTAGAAATAGCAAAACTTGTCAATTAAAGGTAATGTTCACGTAGTTGACATTTTGTCACAGAGACTAACACTATAATCTCGGAAGGTGTCTGCCAGTGTATTCGTAACTTCGTGTTCCGCCAAACAGTATACGTAGTGTAACAGCGTTGAGTGTTTTGGTCATGCCATATCTAACAACCTATTACTGTTTCGTATTTATCAATTACCGAACCTCCGCCAACTATGAAAAACGATTTGTTTATCGTAAATACGACTTATTGGCCCCTACATGACCCAGTTGCTTAAATTAACCAGTGGTGAAGTCGGGCTGCTTCTTAACTTTCGAGTTAAGTTCACCAAGTTATATCACGGTAAACAAGAGATGACTGGTTTGCGTGATACAAACAATACATTTTTATTGTACGTTTGAACGCAAATTCGAATTCCTTCGAACCGTTCAAAGTGAGGTGTGATGCCTACAGTCCGGCGAAAACCACTGCAATATTCAAGGCGGCATTAGAGTTACAGTGTAGGGTCTAAGTGTAAACGTAAACGTGTACGGGTACGTCTATGCACACTTTTGTACACACGCCATATGGCACGGATGTACGCAATCCTGATTTTTGGCCATTAGAGGGGGGTTGTAGCGGTATCCCGTTTCGATTTGGATTTGCTACAAATGTAGACACCCTTAATGAAGTACTATTTTCTAATATTAGTCACACGTGTATAAATTCAATTTAAAAACGCGACCGGAAGTATACGCTGATTAACCAGTGAAAATACTGAATTTGAATTTCAAGTCAAAAATAGAGATTTGCCACGTCTAGCATATATACGTGAGTGCACCAAAAGAACCTACATTGATAGTGGGGGTGTTACGTCATCGGCCGTCACGGGAAGCACCCACACGGGAAGAACTTGAAGTCGAACACCTGACCCACTGGGCAGGTATAGATGGCGCCGGCTACCGTCTTGCTGGCGAACTGCTCGGGGAAGCCGGGCACCGGTACGTAAGGGCAACTATCATCTGTGAAACGTGTAAATGTTACATCACAATTACATTTAATGTAGCGAATATTCAGAATGTATAATAAGTCAATGTCATTTATTTCATTTGCTTGTTTAAGCGTTTGCTTGTTCACGGAATTTAATATGTACTTTTAAATACCGGCACTAAATAGTTAGACAGCTACCTTAATAACCATTGATACGTAACACACTGTGTGCAAGTTACTGCACACATGCATTCAAATGAGCGAACATATGCACACATAAAATAAGTCCTCGTTTTCCGCGTTTAAAGGTAGCAAAAAACTTACAATCATTATATGAATGAGTAAATCCCTTCTTTGTGTATTCATGAGGAATTTGTGTAATTGGGTGATTTTGTGTACACAACACAGTGCCTGGTTTTCATTCGTAGAATATCGAGTGACTTTGAAATAGAACAACAGGAGACGCCTGTTGATAAAATAACTGGCCGGGAGGACAGGGAAGCAGCGTACATGGATTGTTATCTCCTGTTACTGGGCAGAGCCTCGTGTGCCTATAGATACAGCGGACTTTGCCAAAATCGATATAAAGAGGCTACAGAGAACACATTGACCCAGCCAAAATGTCCACTTTGTCCACTACATTTCGCAAATGAAGTATACCGAGAAAGGTTGTATCATGAACTAGCTTACACCCACCCATGGAGCAACTCACCAGTGGCATAAATTAACATCATTACTGTATTTTGAACTTAACCAATGGCTATTTAAGTTATGGTTTCGAAAATTGCGGCATTGCAGACAGCAGAAATTAATGTCCTGATCAATCAGCCATGGCTCAACAATGGCGCCACCTGGGGAATAGCTGATCACTTAATTTATCCACTGAATTACATCGCATATTAGTAGTTGAGGGGTAAATGGTCCAAAGACACGATTTAACGTAGAAAGAGGTAAATGGACCTCGGCGCCAAGGAGGCGATGCACGTACGATACTACAACGTTAGGGTATTGCCTGATTACGTAGCACTGAGTGGAGATACACATCATGTCACCACCCTGAACATTCGTAGCCTCAACTACTCGTTATCGACTTAATAAATAACGCAGAAAACTCGAACCCTGTGGGTTTCCAACGGGGTTGCTAATGGGGAAGCAACCGCAGGGGAAGAAGTCGAAATCGAACACCTGGCCGACTGGGCAGGTGTAGATCGCCCCAGGCACCGTCTTGCTCTCAAACTTCTCCGGGTAACCCGGAACAGGAATGTACGGGCAACTGCCTACAACGGACAAGGCGCAGCGGATATATAACTTGATGTGTTGTCGTGTTCGAAGATCGCCAATTTTCGCGACTGCGCATGTACGAACATGGAATTGTGGGGAGAGTTTCGTTCAAGTTGTAAATAGAGGAACGTATGTTAAAAAAATGGTTGTTTGCGTTGAGATTGGATTGCCGATTTGTGTCAAGTATGTATCTGTTGCCTTTTGTTACTTTTTGGTTAAATCAAATTGATCACTATACCGATTAACGCATTTTTACCAGGATACTTTGCGTAGAGCCGAAATGAACCGATGCCCGAACGGATCAAAGGCGTTCGGTTTACGTAACAGGTGTGTCAGAAGAATTGCGGGAGTGAAGAGAATCGGCCAGCGAAGAATGGAAGAGCTGGGGAGGAGGTTGGTGTGAAAGAAGATGTTAAGAAGAAGCTGGTTATGAGACATATCAAGTGATTGGGAGAAGAACAGTTGGCAAAGAACATAGAATCCCGGAGAGTGGAAGATAAAAGGAGACGACCAAGATTGCGTTGGGAAGATTCTGTAAAGAGAGATTTGGAGGGAATGGTGGAGACAGCAATGCAAGAACAGCGCGGGAAAAAAGAAATCAGAAATCGAGGACTGGTATCGAGGCGAGCCTCACCATGGACATAGTTCGTCGTAGCCGTATGTACATTGGTCATAGCTTCTGGCGAAACGCTAGTGAGAACACGACAATTTGTCCTGGCCCATATGGGTATATATTTGTTTATAGTGATGGGGACTTTGTTTAGAATATTATTACAATTGGAATGATCGTAAACTATACAGAAAGGACATGTAACTTTGTTAGTCTGAACTGTAAGTAGAATGTCTTAAATGGTACTTAAGTTTTATTACAGTAGAATTGTTCCAAATATGGAACTGTAATGCTTTATATCACACATTAGTTGCAAGAAAGTTGGTTTACATTTATCGTGATCATTGGGACACCGCCTTTATACAACTCGTTCATTGTTGTAATATCCCCACATAGACAATGGGTGTGGCAAACATTAGCAAAGGGTACCTACCTGGTTGTGGATTTGGAACGGACATTTTCTCCGGGAAGCATCCACAGGGGAAGAAGAAGAAGTCGAAGATCAAGGTGGCGGGACACGTGTAGATAGCCCCCGGGACGTATTTACTCTCGAACTGATCTGGACGACCCGGAACTGGCTGGTACGGGCAGTTAGCTAGTGAGAAACATAATCAATGTCATTGCTACATACGTTTAGGCGATCACAAAGATTTATATAATGTCGAAGTCGAATAGAATATATCAAGATATACCCAGCAACACTTTGAAATTACGCAGACATAATCCAGATGGTAACAGCAAACCTTTTTTTCGTTTTTTCGTGGTTTTTTTTGGCCGTCGCCGGAACGATGCGTTGTCATTGCGCGTATCCTCACTATAATCGGACGTGTACGTGTGTGTACGTGTGTATATACATATGCATGTGCGTGCGTGCGTGCGTGCGTGCGTGCGTGTGTGTATGTATGGGTATGTGTGTGTGCGTGTGTGCATATGTGTGTGCGCGCCAGCGTGCGTGCGTGTGTGTGCGTATGTGTGTGTGTGTGTGTGTGTGTGTGTGTGTGTGTGTGTGTGTGTGTGTGTGTGTGTGTGTGTGTGTGTGTGTGTGTGTGTGTGTGTGTGTGTGTGTGTGTGTGTGTGTGTGTGTGTGTGTGTGTGTGTGTGTGTGTGTGTGTGTGTGTGTGTGTGTGTGTGTGTGTGTGTGTGTGTGTGTGTGTGTGTGTGTGTGTGTGTGTGTGTGTGTGTGTGTGTGTGTGTGTGTGTGTGTGTGTGTGTGTGTGTGTTCTATAAGCGTGTATGCGTGCATACATGCGTATGTGCATGTATGCAAGTATGTATGCACGTAGGCCCCATGCCTGAATGCATGTACGCATGTATGTGTTGCCAATCAGTCGTACATATTGGCTACACCTACAATTATTGCCCCAGTCTGACGTACCCGCCGAAGAAGGAGCCATGGCTGAATCGTGGCTGGCGATTGGAGCGGGCGCGGCCGCTTGAGGTTGAGCCAGGATCGGATTACCCTGTACCTTTGCATCTGGCGCCATGGTCGATGAAGCAATGTCGTATGTACTCGCCGCGGCGTCGTTGCCTTCGACCAGCGGGGCTAGGCCGGCCGCTTGAGGCAGTTTAATTATTGGTTTGACCTCTGAGTTAGCATCAGCTGCGTCGGCCGGTGCTGAATTGTCCTCAGCTGCGTCGGTCGGTGCTGAATTGTCCTCAGCTGCGTCGGCGGGTGGTGCATTGTCTTCAGCTGCGTCGGCGGGTGCTGCATTGTCCTCAGCTGCGTCGGCGGGTGCTGCATTTTCCTCAGCTGCATCGGCGGGTGCTGCATTGTCCTCAGCTGCGTCGGCGGGTGCTGAATTGTCCTCAGCTGCGTCGGCGGGTGCTGCATTGTCATCAGCTGCGTCGTCGGGTGATGCACCGTCCTCAGCTCCTTCGGGGGATGGTTCACTGTCCTCAGCTCCTTCGGGGGATGGTTCACTGTCAACAGCTACGTCGGAGGATGATTTACCGTCCTCAGCTGCGTCGGGGGATGGTGTATCATCCTCAGCTGCGTCGGGGGATGGTTCACCGTCCTCATTTGCGTCGGGGGATGGTTTACTGTCCTCAGCTGCGTCGGGGGATGGTTGAAGTTTCACATTTGCGTTGTCCTGTAGATTTGTTTCAGGGGCGTCATTCACGACGTGTTTTTCGGCTGCTGCACTGTGATCAGTCCCAGACTCTGTCGCGTTATCGGATTCAGAAGCCCCATTCTTAAGTGCTTTGTCGTCTAGCGGTGCACACCCTTCGGCTGGCACCTCTTTTACACAGCGAAGTTGAGCTTGACTCCAATACTTCTCGCCGCAGCTGCAGAAACAACGCAAGAAATTATTACAACGCTATGAGACGCTACTTGTTTATTGTGCGAAATGGTATCGTTAGTTCACACAATCCAAAAAGATGTTATGCATTTAGCATTTGTTCAACCCCCGCAACACACACACACACACACACACACACACACACACACACACACACACACACACACACACACACAGACACGCACACAAACACGCACACAAACACAAACACAAACACAAACACACAACACACACACATAAACACAAGCACACACACACGCACGCACGCACGCACGCACGCACGCACGCACACACGCACACACGCACACACGCACGCACGCACGCACACACGCACACACGCACACACGCACACACGCACACACGCACACACGCACACACGCACACACGCACACACGCACACACGCACGCACGCACGCACGCACGCACACACGCACACACGCACACACGCACACACGCACACACGCACACACGCACACACGCACACACGCACACACGCGCAAATGCACACACGCACAATGACTACCAATACGTGGCGTGGTACTTGCGATTTACTGCGATCCAAAATGGCTAGTAGCGTCAATTTGCATCAATATAATAATAGTATATTTCATTCGCTAGGAGGTGCCACTGTAGCGTCCCCCCGCAATACATGGAGACGACCAAACCACCTCGCTCTTACGTAATCCTTAAAATATTGTTGAACTTTGGGAAATCCCGCCCCTCCTCCCTCCGAACGTGTTTCTGATTACTGTCAATAGGCGATTATCTAAAACAGTCAGCGAATTAGTCGTGTAAAATGAGCACGCACGAGTAACCCACGTTTGCTTTGTTGGGAAAGCTCGTCAAAGGTACTATAGTATAACTGCCATCAATGAGAGTTGGACATGTATGATATGAATTCAACAGTTGTTCAATATTAAGCTTAAGCCTGACAAAGGTATTTTTTTAAATTGAATGAACGAATGAATGAATGGATGAATGGATGAGTGAATTAATGCATGAATGAATGAATGAATGAGTTAATAAATACATAAATAAATAAATAATTTAATTAATTAATTACTGAATGAATGAATTAATTAATTAATCAATCAATCAATTACTGAATGAATGACCGAACGAACGAACGAAGTAATTAAAGGTTGAATGAATGGTTGAATGAATAAATGGACGGACGGACGGAGGAACGACCAAACGAACGAACGAAAAGTTTGTAATAAATTAGCTGCCCGTTTCATAAAATATTCCTAGTTATTTGACAAATTTATAGAATAATAATATATTCGACTGACATGATATTATTGCCGGACATTATCCACAACGCTGTATGATGTATTTCTTATATGTTTTATTTGCGTCGCTAGGTATTAATGTATGTACCATTCCACAGATGGCGCCACTATACATGTTAATTCTCCCCCACGATACGTAAGGCTATTCAGGGTTGGGTGGTGACGTCACGGATACATTAAAAGCATGTGGCGGTTTGTTTGTTTGTTTGTTTGTTTGTGTGTGTGTGTGTGTGTGTGTGTGTGTGTGTGTGTGTGTGTGTGTGTGTGTGTGTGTGTGTGTGTGTGTGTGTGTGTGTGTGTGTGTGTGTGTGTGTGTGTGTGTGTGTGTGTGTGTGTGTGTGTGTGTGTGTGTGTGTGTGTGTGTGTGTGTGTGTGTGTGTGTGTCTGTTAGTTTGTTTGTTTGTTTATTTGTTTGTAGGGCGGAAAACGCAGGTTTCATCGCTCAACACATATAACTCGTGTTTTTGTTTTCGCGCTCGTATCCAATTTAAATCACAATGCAGTCAAGTTGTAGTGCGGTTGGATGCATCAATCGTTGGTTAAAAAAAACGTGTGAACCGTTCTCTTTCATCGGATACCACTAAACGGTGAGAAAAGAGTAAAAAATCAACCTAACGCTCAACGAACACACCAGGGCCTATAGTAATCGGTGTCGCATTGGTTTATAAATCTAGGTAGGTTTTATGATATTATAATCATACCACTGTTTTAATAGTAACTGGTAGACGTTTAAGCTTATTTGATTCAGTCAACAATGTGGGCACCTAAACTCTTATTTTCCCAATGTTAAACGTCGCGTAACACAGTATCGTGAATTCACATTATGTATTTCAAGTTCGGCCCCCTCGTTAATTCAGTTCGCCTTGTTCGCATTGTATGAAGCTCAGGCATCGTATCAAAATAATGACAGCTTTTGCCCTATTGTTATACGATGCGCCAGTAAGATAACATATTTATTCGGATACATTTTCCATTACTTCCTCTCTTTTAACGTCTAACAGAACACTTCTAAACATATAAAACATATCACCGCTTAATGCATCTGTTGTTTAGTCATTTCTGCCATTCGCGAACGTGCGCGTGCCTGACCTACTTCGGTTTATTGTCAAATTACAACCCCGAATACGCGTGTTGGATTTTCGAATTTACACCATTTTCGTATTACGGATATTCCGGACATATTAAACCCACCTCGTCTGTTCTTCTTTTCTAATAGAATGTTCTTAATATCACACCAAATATTAAAATTTTGTGCCAAGGAAACGTACACAAAACATTCAAATTGTAAACACAACTGTGCAGAGGCCGGCGACGCTAAGCACAGGTTCTTGGAATTTCCGCTGGGATTTCTACAATCAATGCCGCCAGCGGTACGAATTGCAACTGATTGTCTTGCTAATAACTACCATCCAAGTCTTGATACATTATTCCGGATAAGGGAGCAGACAAGGGTGCATTAACAGTTGGCATGGAATCGCCTTCATGAGACTTTCGAAAGGGTTGTCACCTGAAGTGGTACTCGTGTAGGAAGGAGACGCCGCCCGCCTTGTCTACCTTGTCGCAGCCGTAGTACTTGTGGCAATCATCGGGGTCGGGCAGCATACGACGTGCTGTATACCCCGAATAGTCAAAGTCGTTGCAGTCGAAGGCACCTACACACCACAATTATATATTTTGTTAAAAGGGGGGATTCTGGTTCTAGTTTATTTGGTTATTATATTAATAAAATGTCCATAAGACTATACTAGCTATGTTGAAGGTATACTGCCCGTCGAATTTGTTTAGTAAGCCCGTAATGACGATCGCAGTTTGGTACGACCCCAATGTATGTTTAAATGGTTTAAAAAAACACCCAGTTTCAAAACAAGCTGTATTGGCAATACGGCCGAGTCAGGCTGAGTTAACTGTATTACATTCTGATGTATAAAGATGTCCCATTTCCCGACGTTCAACATAGCACACTTCCTGTTACAAATTACTACGCCCGATAAAAGTAGGTGCTATTGAGAACACGTGCGGATTCACAAAGTCATCAGGAAAAAATGCTATTGAAAACCTTGATGTGCATGCCTCATAGCCCGGCCTATTCACTCATAATAAAATAACGCAACACATATTTGGGACGTTGTTTTTTTCTTCCGCAATAGTGGCCAATATAAATACATCATGCATAGAGTATTTGTTTTAAGTAATGTGGTAATAATTCGCCTTGCTGCCGACAGGAGCAGGCGGAACACTGCCGTGGCAATTGTCTTAAAGACCGCACCAACGCCTTCAGTAAAGCTTGCAATAAGACCTACAGTACCCACCCCCCACAATGTGTATTTTGCTAGTGTCTATATCTACGTATCACCTAATAACTGTGTATTCTTGTTTGCACCATTTGATAGCTTTACACGTGGCAATTAATACAAGTCACTAAGTTATTCCGATAAACATTGTCGTTACCATGCAATTAAATGTGAGCAATATACAGGTTCTTTAAATTCAAAAACTTGATAATGTCAGTTACGACAGCATAACGTCCACGTCATTACTGGCAGGACTGTTATACTCACAGACTGTAGTAACAATTGTCAACGTCAGCAAAAGTATTGTGTTTGACATCGTAACGTCCCTCTCAGCGTAGACAGCCGTATCAATAGCGCGTACTGAAAGCAATGGATATATCGCTACAAGACACGTCATTTTATCATAGCGGAATGAACCGATGCTCTGGCTAGAATATCAGAACATTTGCTTTGTATGCACTTCAGTTTATTTCGAATGATTAGCCCTAAATTTGAGAGTAATGCATATACGCCACTCACGCACACAAGCACACAAGCACACGCGCGCACGCGAGCACACGAGCACACGAGCGCACGAGCGCACGAGCGCACGAGCGCACGAGCGCACACAAGCACACAAGCACACAAAGCACACAAAGCACACAAAGCACACAAAGCACACAAGCACACAAGCACACAAGCACACAAGCACACAAGCACACAAGCACACAAGCACACAAGCACACAAGCACACAAGCACACAAGCACACAAGCACACAAGCACACGCACATACATCATGCAATTAATATATATATATATATATATTTATATATATTTATTTATTTATTTATTTATTATATTCATAACATTAATTGCATGATGTATGTGTGTGCTTGTGTGTATGGGTATGTGTGTGTGTGCGTGTGTGTGTGTGCGTGCGTGCGTATATATATATGTATATATATATATATATAATATGTGTGTGTGCATGCGCGCGAAAATGCAGACAATTAATAATACATAGCTAATATCATGTACAAAATCCAACTTGACTACTCAAACGTCAGAAGCCAGTGGCATTTGGAATACGAGCGCATTAGCAATAGGATCTGCTCAAGTTACAGAACCATAGCGTATAACCGATGAGCTATCACCGTACACCAGCGAAGAATGTAACCTTATTCCGACAATATAATGATGTCATTAGTTTACCATCCGGATTAGTGTGCTTACTTTTTCAGGCAATTCAACGTGGCCATTAATCTAGCGAAATGTTTGGTTAATGGTTGACCTAAATCTGAAGAGTCAACTGCACAAAATTATGTTTGTCGAATGCACGATCAAAGTTGTGTATCTTATGTGAGTGAAGATAGCCTGGTAGTCCGTCTCCTCTCTAAATGTTGTGGCAGCCATTGGCCAATGTGCCTGACTATTCCGCCTCTAGACAGCATTTCCTCCGCCGGAGTTCCCACTTCCACTTAAACTAAATTTGTTCTGTTAATCGGGTTAAATACCGCCACTTCGGGCCCTTTTTCACTATAAGGTAATGACCTCATACGGGAAATCCACCACTAATCACGTGTTAACAAATGTTTTTTTTAATATGCAAAGGCCGCCGCCGTATTATTGAAGACACTATTTCCGCAACACACCAGCGAAATTGTTCCGGTTGCGTGTCCTCGTGTTTATAGGTTTCAACATGCAAGATGACTTTTAAGGAGCAAAACCATTTTAAAGAGCAAAATTGGGCTTATGAGCTGATAAAAAATGTCAGCGAAACGGTGCCCTGGTCTTGCAAACAGAATATTCCTTCTCTTTGACCAATGTCCTGCTAAAGCTGGTCAGCTCGATCTACACAAGCAGGCCTTTAGCTAGGATTGTGAATTTTTAAATTGGCCCGTACTCATTGCTTACTTACCGGTTATGCTCGTGAAAAACACGTTATATATGCATTGGTTACTGGTGTCGGAACGGGGTGAATATCTGGAACTGGTGCACTCCGTAAAACTCCAAGTGCACCCCCGTTGAGGCTCGCAAAATACCCAAACTTCACACGACACTGCTGCACTCGCTTTCACACTTAGTATGAGGCCAGTGTTATGACAACACAAACACTGTTTTGACCTCGTTATTGGACAAATAAAACCACGCCATGGTCCAACACAAGATCATGGTATCTGACAAACAAAGATCCTGTTATTCAAAGACCAATACACCTGTTATGTCTTCACATAAAACCCCGCTGCGATCTAAAAAAACAACATTCTAATAATGTGACAACGGGTCTCAGGATAAGGGCCTGCACCCATGCGTATTTGGAATGATCGTTGTCCATTTCCTTACTGCAAACTAGCCAGTTAGGCTGGATAATATGATGGACCCGTCTAAACCTACCGACCTTGTTGCGCACTGCAGAAAACATTGGTACAGACTGAACATGGCACCCTACGGCCAACCGTAGTGATTAAGGATTAAGGATTAAGGAAGTAAGTAATCCCCCTCCAGCAGCAATGTCTATAGAACGTGTGGATAAAGAAACCTGTTCAATGTAAACTTGACATTGGCGCCTTTCGCATGTCCAAACTCTATTCGGCTACGGTATGTAATCCAACACCTCATACGCACCTTGTCTTCCCTGTTTTAATCATCCCAACAGATGTTCACACTTAATTCTCGTGCCACTACATATACCCATACCAGTGCGAGTTATCTTAATATATGGATAACATTTAACCCACATTGACTCTGTTTCCCACTTTATAGGAGTTGATCATATGATAATTCTATTTATTTTAATGTGTTTCAACTTTCTCCCTTGCCATTTGTACTTCATACATTTATCCTAATATATATGTTGTATAGATCTACTTTGTTGTTTGTTGAATTGAAAATAAAGAATTTAATTGACACGCAAACTGTATTTATGTTTCTTAACTCCATCATATTCCTTGACTCTGATCCCATGCTCTGTCTACCGTTATTAACTTGTCCACCTGTTAACTATTAACCTGTCAACTAGTCCGCGTGATAACAATTCATCATCTTAGCTCGCTTGCCTAGTCGGCCGGTTAAGCGGGCAACATTTGTGTTAGTCAGCGCGCTAGCTATTCAGCAAGTTAAACTATCAACTTATTGACAATTCGGCCTGTAAATTTGCAAACTAGCGGACATGATACCTCAGCCTGGTAACTTGCCAACTAACGATCTAGCTTCTACAACCTCCCTTACGAAATGCATGTTAACTCATTTACCGTAGGTTGCGGCGACAATGGCGTAGTATCGGCAAAAGACGACATTAGGCTTGTGTGCAATTACAAGCTTGGCAGGTAGGAAATGTTCTTAACCATGCGTGGAGCAGTACTTACATTAAACCTGTGTCCTTCTGTCTCCTTGTCCGATGCAACACAACGCTCCCAAACAACTTGATTCTCACTGACCGTGCCAAATGCGTAGCTATAACCGAGACGAACTGACATCTCGCGTTGAACCACGCCCGATCTAAAACGCTACAGTTACACGAAACAACATATCAGTTTACACTTGATCGAAGCGGCAAACTGCGCCTTCCACAGAGGCGAGAGAATATATGCATGTGTTTTGAACATCGTAGTTTTATCACGAAAGTGTAGCTTTTTACAGTTTTGCCCATACATTCGTGTGGAAATGCTCGAATTATGATTGCTGTTTAAGTTTTTAATAACAATTGTATAGCGTCGTATATCTGGATATTATAACCTGTTCAGCGGCGTTTAAAATATTGCATTTGCAAAACCAACCTACACAGGGACAACAAAACCAACCTACTGTCATCCCACACAGGGACGACAAAATTGAGGCAGTCATCCCCATGTCAGTGGTTTATCATAACCATTATCTCCAAATATAGTTGCATTTTTCGAGTGATTCTAAATTCCATTTAATTTTTAGGTGCTTAAATCCTCTACGACTGCAACACGTGTTATGGTTGGGCATTTATTGTATATTTCCGTAAGTTCAATAAAGCCGCCTCATCAGTGTTATGGTCATACCATAAGTGTGTGTATCCGCATATCCACCATCAAGGTCTGCTTGCACCTTGAATTAATTATCTTACATCTGAAGCCGCGAAAAATGCTGTCGATGCACTCGTCAACTCTCGTCTAGATTACTGCGTTTAACCCTTGGTCAACCTAACGTCGTCCCACACAGGTTGCTTGCGACGAGAGCAGAACAATGCCGCCAGACTAGTGACGCGCACCAGTAGGCAGTAGCACATCACACCTGCGTTAAAGGGGTTGCACTGTTTCCCGATAGCGAATCGCATTCAGAATGATGGTGTTGACTTACAGATGTGTGCCTGGTTTGACGCTGACTTACTTAACGGAGCTGTTACAACTAAAAACCCGTGAAGCGCGTCTACGACAAAAACAAACGCCGTCACTGCACGGATGCATCGCCAAGAACTGTACGTTTTATTAGTATTATTTGTTCTATTATGTTACATTATTATTATGGGCAGGTCAAGTATAAATTGTATGGCACAATTTGACTTTGGTTCCAATTACAGGATTATGATTAAAACGAGTTTGAGCAAGGTGAAAATGGGAAAGCGACTTTACAAAGACGAGTTCCTCTTTCTTGAATTCACGCAGGTATAGTTGACCTTGGAGAAGTCAACTAGCAACGTGTCATATGGCGGAAGACAAGGGAATCTTTTCATTAAGATAATGAAATCGTAAGGAAAATCCATCATTGTGAAAAATCCGTTGTTGTTATATTTAAGGATTTTTCAAAGTGGAAAACGCCGCAATCGTATCAGTGAAGACAGTATTTTGGTGACTTATCGGCAAAGGTGTCCTGGTGACTAATTCTGGTGTTGATAGTTTTCGTGATACGAGATCACTTTTAATGAGCGAAATCGATATTAAAGAGCACAATCGGGCTTACGAGCTCATAAGAATGTTAGTGGACCTGTCCCCATTAACAATTAGTCATTCAAGGAAAACAGACTCATGGCGCTTTCGTGGACAAACAGAGTAGCTTCTTTGAAAAGACGGAAGTACAAATGAAACGACAGCGGGTGAATAATCTAGCCACCACGATGGTTTGTTCCTGCTACAATCTAGTCGGAAATTAAAACATTAACAACAAATTTCTATGTGTTTTTTTTCAAATATAAAACAATGTGATGGATCATCGTCATTACTTTGAAATTCAAGATGGATGCCACACACTCTGATAAAAATACATACATGAATATTACTGGTGTCCAGGTGTATTTTAGAGCATCTTTGCTCTAACAATGCTCGTTTGTGTTCAGTTTTAATTGAGGTTTGCAAACTGTTTGTAGAAATGAGCTCGGAGGCGATCAATTTGTATTGAAGGGTATAGAATGACTGACCGACATGAAACTAGGATTCAGCTGACACTCTCAAATTATGAGTAATAGGTTTACTTATTTCACAGTCAGTTTACATAATTTTCTGTGAGGTTTCGACTGCTATCAGCAATCTTCAA
The DNA here is from genome assembly GCA_963995525.1 of Escarpia spicata. Lineage (NCBI taxonomy): Eukaryota > Metazoa > Annelida > Polychaeta > Sabellida > Siboglinidae > Escarpia > Escarpia spicata. The sequence goes on from OZ023218.1 coordinate 40,871,075, forward strand.
CAGACAGCTTTTGCTAGATGGCAACGCTGTACTCTTGAGAAGAGGCGTCACTCACTGGTGTGTTCCCCCGGTAGTTGCCTAGGTGCCTTTTCGAGAGATCGTCGTAGACATTTGAGGGTCGGAATCGGCCGTTGTCGCGTTGTTTGGTTTTTCTACTTGTCCAGATTACTTCTTTGATGCCTCTTGTTCTCCCGTCCGTCTTCCTGTTTATAAGTGTGACCCCCCCTCGTCTACTTTGTAATTCTGTTGAGACATGTGAACTGCGATTGGTGATTTACGCAACCCTTTTCCGATGTTTTGCGTTGCTTTTGGTGTATGGTCTGCCTGCGTCTTTGTGTTAAATATGTTTAACTAGTGGTTAAATCCTGTTGATGTTAACTCTGGTTAAACCTTGCAAACGTTACAAACGTTATTTTGTTAGAAGAAAATGATCGTTTCATCGTGATATATGAATAAGAGCATCTCGATTGGTGCACGTTTGCTTCCATGTTTTATTTCTAAATGTTATGTATAAAAAGCGTTCAATGATTTCACAAGTCATCGCGTCATTCATATTCAACTGGGTGTTGGCGGCAACAACAGCAGTATTCACCAAGCAATTCGCAAATTGTGTATTTTTCAACATTTCCCAACATCCACATTTAAAAACAAACTTTTCTTAATACAGTTAACATACTGGGTTCGGTAAAGAGCATCAATGTAGTAAATACCAGTCGTAGCCCTCTGTAGCCACTACAAATAAGACAATTGTTTACGTTGGTGTTAAGGTATCAAAATAGTTAGCCATATACATATCTAAATATACGTGTCTGCATGTTGGTTTATGTGTGGAATTCAATAGCCTTACTAGTGAAACTGCTAGGCACGTTTTGGTGTTATTCTGTACTCCGGATACTACGCCATGTCGTCAATAAACAATGAGTATGCAGAGCAGCTTGGCGAAAATCGAGTACAACATGTGGGTCTTCGGGTAATGCGGAAATGGGAATATTTATTGACGCCTTAATAGAGAGTGAATTCCACAGGATTGATGTGAGAACACTCAAATATATATATATATATAATAAGCTTGTTTGCGTTTCAAACGATGTAAGATTCGCTTATGCCATTTCAATGATCTGCTTCATAAATTTGTGTCATACGACGCGGTTGAGAGCACGTAGCTTTCTGATGTTCCCGGAACTGCGCAGTTGCAAGCCAACTTTGTTCCCCGTCCCCGTTCAGCATCGTTGGCAATGTCACCCGAGGTCGCCCTCGAAAGCCGCTCTTGTCCGGCTTGAAGTATTCTTCAATGGCAAAATAATGTCATGTTCAATACATTATGGGAGTGATATTGTTTTTGATATATATTTAATGAACACAACATTCAGAATAGTCAATTAATTTGATAAGTCAAGTCAATTTTTATAACAAAGTTAATATAAGCACAAGGAAAATACTGATGTGTCCACTTCATGTAACCTTGGACATAAGAAAATAAATGGTTGTCCTGTGTGCGTGGCAAAACGTCTGGAACATTTACATCATTAAATCATCGGCGGTCCCTCGGATCGAGGATGCGTCCACCAGAGGTCGGTTGTGGGTTCTGAGGTGACTCAGGAGCCCGATTCTAGAATTGCAGACAACCCTCTACTTTCTCCTCTGCCGCTTCTACGCCTCGTGTAGTATGCGGTCGGTCTCAAATTGGACCGTTGCCTGGTGGATGCTGCGGCGCCAAAGTAGACGGTCGGCAGCCATGTCCTCCCAAGTGTTAATGTTGATTTGGCCTTTCTTCATGGAATATTTCGCTGTGTGTTTGAATCGCTTCCTCTGGCCACCGCGTGTTCTTGAACCATGCAGTAGCTGGGAGAACAGTATATGTCGGGGAAGGCGGGAGTCTGGCATTCTGACGCAGTGGCCAGTCCAGAGGAGCTGATTCTGCATGTTCATTGCCTCAATGTTGGTTGTCTTCGTATCAGTGATGACGCTGACGTTGGTGCGGCGGTCTACCCGCCGAATGCAAAGAATCTTCCTGAGGCATCGCTGATTGAATTTCTCCAGGGTCTTCAGATGACAACGATATGTGATCCAAGATTCGCTCCTGCAGAGTCGAGTGGTAACACAAACGGCTTTGTAGACCATCACCTTAGTCTCTTTCTTGATGTTGTGGTCATCAAAGACTCGATGGCGCAGTTTACTGAATGATGTGCTGGCACAACAGATTCGATGCTGAATTTCTGCATCGATGGTGGTCTTCTGGGACAGATGACTCCCTAAGTTCGGGAAATGTCCAACAACGTCTAGGGTTCCTCCAGATGCTTTGATTTCGAGAGTCCTTCATTGTTACCTGGAATGGGTTGTTGGATACCTTGGTTTTTCTTATGTTGATGGAAAGTCCTAGACTTTGGTAAGCTTCCGTAATAGGTCTAAGCTAGTATGAAGCTCTTCTGCAGAGTGGGCAAGGATGGCACAGTCATTGGCATACTGGAGAACTATGACTGCAGTCTTCATCACTTTTGTCTTGGCCTTGAGACGACTCAAGTTGAATAGCCTCCCATCAAGCCGATAGTCAAGTTCAACGCCATGAGGAAGACGGTCACGAACGGAAAAAAGGATGGCACATAGGAAGACAGTGAAGAGGGTCGGTTCGATAACGCAGCTTTGCTTGACTTCTGTTCGGATGGTGACAATCTCCGTTTCAGTCCAATTGAAGAGGACGGTTGCACTCATGTTGTCATGAGAAGTGTCAGGATGGTGATGAAGGCAGGGCACCCAAATCTGGACAAGACTTTCCAAAGAGCTTCACGATTGATCAAATCAATGAAGGGAATTAAATAGGAATGGGTTAACGGGTGTAAGGAAAAACGTCATACCTTCCAGTTAATATTTGTTACGTCCGTATTTAAATATGTGAGCTGAATGTTGCGAAATCTAAACATCAGTTAATCTTAAATTACATACCTGGTTACTAATGCATTGTTCATTTTAATGATGCTGTTTACACGGCATGTGGTATTTGCATAATAAAAATGCAAAATAAAATGTTATTAATATGTGACCCTGATTGGAAAACGTGTTAGGCCCTAAAAGCGAAAAATAAGTTGGTTCATTTAATTGCAGCATTTCGTTCACGGATGCATGGTCGGCCCCAAAGTCGACAGCTCCTCCGCAACTTCAGTCAGTGGCGATCACGGCTAAGATCGGCTACAACTGACAATCCAAACATTTGACGACGCTTGACAGCTAGTGTGCAACCGAGCGGAAAGGCGCGACTGTCCTCGTCTAGTGTATGACGCAATACATAAGCATAACGGTTGCCTGAGTATGTTGTGCATCGCCGTTGTTCGTAATTGGGATGACGTGTGCCGTCTCCAGCATTGACGCACCTGGTATGGATAGCCTGCAACCAACCAACGTCAACGATGATTTGGCCCGCCAGGAGACGATGTTCCTAAAGACGAACAGTCTTCGCGCATTAATTGCAGCCTGGCTGGATGCTTCCCAGAGAAGTCGAGATGGTGTTCAATTGAATAGGTCTGCCTGCCAGGGAGTAAAGTGTAAAGCGCTATAAGAACTTACCTTTAAAATGTTGGATGTGGAACAGAATACGTTTCAATACTACCTCAAAGACTTCATGGATAAAAAAATAAAATAAAAAATTATTTATCTTTCTTCGCCAGACGTTGTTCTCTCTGGTGAGCACAGTCGCGGCACATAACAACGCTGATGAAGGCACCGTCGAGGTGTCGAAAGCTTTCTTTATATTATATTTGATGAAATGCATGTTAAATTGACATATACAATACACGTTTACCACAGTGAAGCTAGATCAGTTATTATATGTTAAAATAGTTCCCATCCAGTTAAGCATAATTCGATCGCTTCGCCGACAGCTGTATAGTGATACATTTTTAAGACACATGACTATATACAGAGCATATATAGATTATATGTAAACCAAACTATCATTGGATCAAAGAATTATAATTTTTTAATCGGTCGCTCTATCTTGATGATGAATACTCATTATTTGCATAAGAATCATAATACTGTTTATGTTGAGTTTAAATCGTAAGCGTTTAAATGCAAAATTTAATTAAGATAAAGATAGAAACATTTAAAACAGTTGGTGTGAAATATTTGCTCTTTTTTTCAAGACACTGCTTGCCGGTGAATCTCCAAGCATTATCATTGATAAACTTTATGCAAATAGTCTACATGGTTTCAAAGCTAATATTAAAATCGACTTAATTCTGAATTACAGAATAGTTATGCATAGTTATTATTTATGTAGCATCCAGTATATTATGTAATTATGTATTTGTATTTTTGTACTTATATACTAACATTGAATTATGAATATTTTAAATATTTATTATAATTATTATTCCATTTATTTTATTAAAATGTAAATGTATGATTTAATGGGAGTCTCCTTGACCTTTACATTTATGCCAATTATTTCAAGTGGAATATTTATGATAAAACAAATCCTTCTTTGAGAAATTGGGAAATGTTTTCGAATATCGCGTCATTATTGGATGTCTTCTATTAGAACCTACCAGTACTGTTGCCTCATAGTTTAACCTAACGGTAATATTTACAACAAAGGGCCATTATTATGGATTAAAAAATAACTTGATACTAAAACAAACCTACTTTGTTTTCTATTTTGTTGTGTATATTATTTTTTTGAAATCATGTGTTTTAAAAAGATCTGGAAATATAATTGCACAATAACTGTTGTTGTTAATTTCTTCTTCTACTGCTAACCTTGTCACAGTTGTTACTCGTTACTTATAATATTATATTATTTGTCCGTTTATAGATATTAATTGCACGCTGTATCTATGTTATGACAAGCAGTCTATCATTATCAGCGGTTGGTAGCGACCAGTACCACAATTTTCCTTTTTATTTGCAGTACCATTGTAAACATAGGCATGTGTGTGTGCGTGCGTGTGTGTGTGTGTGTGTGTGTGTGTGTGTGTGTGTGTGTGTGTGTGTGCATGTGAGCGTGCGTGTGTGCGTGTGTGCGTGTGTGCGTGTGTGCGTGTGTGCGTGTGTGCGTGTGTGCGTGTGTGCGTGTGTGCGTGTGTGCGTGTGTGCGTGTGTGCGTGTGTGCGTGTGTGCGTGTGTGCGTGTGTGCGTGTGTGCGTGTGTGCGTGTGTGCGTGTGCGCGTGCGCGGTGCGCGTGTGTCGTTGTTTTATGTTCTGTGTTATTAAATTCCGAAATAAGACACTCACTCACTCACTCACCCGCTCACTCATAGCAATTGTAGTGCTATATAAAACCGCAAGGAGAGACGTTTGCTCTGTACGTGCAGTTTACCCAGTCGGACGCGGTTTGCGAAAGTCACAATTTTGCGCGTGATCTCCGTCAAGTTTTACCTTAGCCATCAATTTTTAATAACGATTATATATGTGTGAATGACATTGCTGTTGCTGCATGACATCTCATAAGTGAAACATTCCGGCATCCAATCAGTTTAACACGTGCTTTATATTTGTGTCATAAAGAAATACTTTTGTGGCCAGAATTTCAACAAAATATACGACGGCTTGCACGAACGCGCCAAGTGTTCGGCGTCCATAATTTGATGGCTTGACGGAGCTAGGCAGCAGATCACGTGGCGTTGAGACGGCGCGTTGGCAAGGTGCCGACTGGCTGGTCAACAGACTAAATGCTTCAGGATGACAAGACGGAATCCGGGAATCGGCAATAATAAAACGGAAAGGTTGAGTTGGCTAACTCAGTCTCACATGGGTATTATCAGTCTACAACTGTCGGCGAAGCGATCGAATTATGCTTAACTGGGTGGGTACGTAAACTATTTTAAAATCTAATAACTGATCTAGCTTCACTATGGTAAACGTGTATTGTATATGTCAACTTAACATGCATTTCATCAAATATGATACATATAACCAAAGCTTTCGACACCTCGGCGGTGCCTTAACCAGCGTTGTTATGTGCCGCGACTGTGCTGCCCAGAGAGAACGACTTCTGGCGACGAAAGATGAAGGAAGCACACGGGACGCGGAAGAAGCGCCCTGCGATCAATAGTGATTGCAGTCTTCCCGCTGATGAAAGCACCGTGAAGGGGCCGAATCCTCCATTCAGCCCAAAAAGACATCGACAAGTAATTTAACAACCGTATCAAATATTAATTTAATTTAATCTGGGATAATGTTACATGCTGGAATATTCTAATCAAGTTGCATCGCGTTTATTGTACTACTTTTCCACTACAGCGTGATGCTTTATTTATTAATAAATACTTAAACTGTTGAATTAATTTTCAAAATGACTGTCGTAGTAGTCTTAGATGGCTACCAAGTACTCCATTTATTCAGCATTGTACAACAACCACTTGTAAGGTTCCTAGACGGTGTCAGTTTATGTCAGTTGTACAGTAACCCCATTATACACCAAGTGTAGACATCACACATTATAGCTAAGAACTTCGGATAAGAACACATCCCCTTAACAGTAAACCTATATAATACTAGTCATAATGATGTAATAAATAATAGAGAATAATTACTGTAATGGATACATGCATTTGTATTGCACCGATAACTTCAAATTAACCTGTTAAACCATTAATTTAATTTGATAATTAACTAGCTAAACAGAGGTCACGTTCCAAAGCATGTCGCATGTTTCCAGCTTCTGTAAGTCAATACAGTCACTATATATATATATTGGTATAATATTACGCAACGTTGCTTTCCAATGCTAGAATGTATGTGCATCGTAAATACTGGATACACGGATAGCATAAATCCCTGCTGTTGTGTTGCTACAAGCGAATCACGTATAGAATCAACTCGTCGTTCACAAACGTACATATACTAATTTTCAGAACGTCGCGTTCAAGTGTTATTCTAGAAGAAATCGCATGGTAGTAATTCCACCTGATTGGTCGGACCATTTTATTTTGCACAATTGGCCTGGATAACGCACGGCCGACTAACGCAGATAATTCGTCAGTGGTCAGAGCGATTGTCAAGATACGACACAGATTTTCCTTAGCTGCTTTTAAGACAACATGAACAAGATTTACAGCAGACAATTATGTTAGTCATTTTGGTAATTATTCTAAATGCCGCCACCAAATACACAAGCCTATCCCGTTCGCATTTTAGTCGAATTACACCATTTTGCAGTGTTCCGTTTTCGCTTATTTGTCGTGCGTGCGTATGTGAATTCGTATGCGAGTTCAGCTTTATCCATTGACAGCCACAGCTTCGAGTTCACTCTTTGACAGAGCCTTTGTGTACACGTGCAACTGAAACAAAGACACGCCGAATAACAGCATAAGTAGTCGTGATTATGACAACGCAGGAATATCCCCAGAATATTTGCTACGCGAAGGAAATCAAGCAAGTGAAAGGCTTTGTGTATATTGGTGGAATGGTTACGGAAGATGGGCTTACGTAGGTATTGGTGCGACGTCGAATATAAGCAGGAGCGAATGCTTCGAGAAAAGTAGATGGAGTCATGATGGACAGATACATTTAAACAATAACTGATAGGGAACGCTTTGAAATCGTGTATTACACACGCATGTCTGTATAGTCTCGTGACAATGGCGCTGACAAAAGAACAACAGAAGCCTCAAGGTTGTGAGAACAATTGGGTTCAAAGAATAACAGAACAAAGAGGGTGGACAGAAGACGGATGACTGACCTGAGGGTAGAGGTTGGGTTGGAATGCAGCCTAACAGGAAGACTGGTGAGAAGCCGGATGAGATGGGCAGGCCACTTGGCAAGGACGGATGCAGGCAAACTTACAAAGAGAGCGGAGGAGGAACAACATCACGGACGCAGGAGAAGGCCAAACATGAGATGGAAGGACTGTGTGAGGAGGGACATGAGACGATCGATCGGGTGAGGATGAAAGACGGAGAGAGGAGGATGCTGACAGGAAGCTATGGATATAACGGACAGGACGAGTGGTTCAACAATACTATACGTGACATCACCCCTGTTCGGTGAAAAAAGAGGAAGAACGTATTGTGGGAATGTAACAGAACGATGTTGGTCCATCAAGTTGGGGAGATGTGGGTGGATAGTATAACAATTATTTGGCATAACGCCGACGGAGTCATCGTGAAAGAAAACAGTCTGCGTTATTAAGTTTAGCATAAGTAACAAGAAGTCGCAATGCCTATGTACAAATAACCATATATGTGGAGGGCAACCAGCACAGCATTGCATAACTGACATACCCATCATGTGACCTGTTTCCTAGCAAAACGATCCGTCAAATGATTATAAAATGGATGCCAAACACGTGGAGCGTTCGGGTATTTCATGTTTTTCTTTACGACAAATATATAAGGTAATGTTTAAACCAACACCTACGTGCGGGAATGTTTGATCGAGCTAATGTCGTCCCGCCCAAGAAATTATATGGATATACTGTTATCAATATTGTTGGCAAGGCAAAACTCGAAGGAGATCAAGCGCATCAGTTTCATTGTGACGCAAGCTGTTTGCCTACGTCATAATAACAGTTATGCGCGTGACCTCAGTAAAGCTTGTTGATAGCGGTAATATATGTGCATTTCATTAATAAGACGGCTTAAGAGCTGGTTAATCAAACATTTTCGCATACAGCTGTCGCCTTAAAATTTGACTTAGTTTTTGTCATAGAGAAAACATTTGGGTCCAGAATTTCAACAAAATATACAACAATATATGTCCGTGTTCGGCTTCTATTCATTTTGTTGATGGCTTGGCGGACATATTGCTAGGCAATAGGTCACATGATGGATAGGTCAAGTATGTATTTAATCAACTGATCTATCCATCACGTGTCCTGTTGCATAGCAAAAGCTCCGTCAAACCACCAAATAAGATGTCCAACAAGTGGAGGGTTTACGCATTCCGTCGTATATTGTTTTACCAATCTGCTCACTCCTAAAAAAAATTGTTTCTGACAAAAACACATTATGTGGCATACGTCAAATTGATGTATCCAGTATGTCGCGGTTTTACATCATAAAAAAATTGGGCGTTACCTCCGTGAAGCTTTGGCATTGCCAACAATGTTAATAACGGTTATATGCGTGAATTGCATTAATATTGCTGCATGACATTCGTAAACCAAACATTCCCGAATGCAGTTATCACCTTGGAAACTTTGCTTAATGTTTCTGTCATAAATGGATTAGAATGTCACTAAAATATACGACGGAATGTCTGAACCCACCATTTTTGATTGCATGATGGAGGTGTTGTTAGGCCAGCTGTTACATACTGGATAGGTCAATTGACGGATCCGCTTCGCCTTGTGACTTTATCATAAAGAAAATCTTCTGGTGCCAATCTCAACAAAAGATACGATGGAGTGCACTAATGCATCACGTGTTCGGTATCCAATATGATGGCTTAATGGTGCTATTGCCAGGCAACATATCAACTGCATAGATCTATTGTTTAGCTTAGTCATACGTGTATATTAATTGCGAAGTGTAACTATAAAATTAGCGGACGACGTCAATATTGACAACGAACCATGTCAAATAAGAACTGACGATGACAATTTGGAATGTCTGCGACATTTGTATAATTTCTAGACCAACGTACTACAGGCACAAATCTCACACTCAAAGCAGTGTTCATGCAGACATACAAATCACTCACCTCACTGATACGACCCTTGAAGTACCCGGGACCTTCCCCTTTCTTGTTTGACCCGCCATAAAATCCAACGTTCATCGGATTCTGGCGGCTTTCGACGACGCCTGAAATTCATGATACAAGGACTTTACCAGCTTTACCATAATAATCAGTTTTACGACCGTACCACATACTGGTAATAAAGTTAAGTCTTATATCATACGATGTTCTAGGAGGCCCTCGTGGGGCACGTGCTCCCCAGACCTTTGGAATTTGACCGCGCTATGCCTGATGTACAGTGGCGTGCCACCTAGACGTTGTTAATGTGTCCAGGCGAAGCGGGTAAAATTATTGTCGGCAGCGCCTCTCCCCCGGCCTTCCAATGTCATCAGTCGAGCCGAGACAGCGGAGAAGCTGAAGTCATACCTGCGCGGCAGCGAACATTTTTATAATATTCTAGACCATTTGGTTCGGCCGCCAGTGGAGACTTTTGTGCCCCCCCCCCTAGACTACCTTGTCTGGAGCCGCCCTGTATATGATGCCTCGACAAGCGCTCATGGCGCTTACTCTAACATCAGAGGTAGTGTTTTTTGCAACAGCTAATGCATTACCTGTATACATTTATGTAGATTGACACCACTGGCCTTGTGAAACCACAATAGTTTGTTTCCAGATCCCTTAGTGGGATCGCTTACTTCCCGTGGTGTAGACACCATGTAGTAATGACCAGCTGTTGAACAAAACGTTTCGAAGCGGCATAAGGTGGACCCTAATCCTGGCCCTCTTGACTGATTGCCTGGCATCCAACAACAAGTAACGATGGTCCCCAAAAGGCACTGGCACTTTTCGCCAGACCCATCCACACCAGACCAACTTAGACATCAACAGACCGACCACGACTGCAGGTACCCACTGCACCAACGGACACCGACTACGCTAATCTGGAAACCGGTGTGACGTTACAATCACTTAAACTTGAATACTTTCAAATACGTCAGACTGACCCTGACTAGTCCCGACGTAGTCTAACGTTTTCAAGTTTACGTGATTGTGACGTCACGCCGGTTTCGAGTATACCGCAGTCGGCGTCGGTCGGTGTAGTTGATACACTGCAGCCGGGGTCGGTCTGGTCTAGTCTGGTCTGATCGGGCGAAAAGTGCCAGAGTGTACCGCCCTAAAGACGTACATAAAGGTAACGTTTTTTTATACAATGCTGTCGCCAGTCGTAAGAACTGCTCTACACGCAGTACATTTCACCCCCGGGTAGAACCGTTCAACCAAACAACATCTCAACTTCTATGGTAAGCAATCAGTCACGCTGTAATTACTACGCGAATACTATTCGTACACAAGC
>OZ023218.1:40887040-41129540 GCA_963995525.1 Escarpia spicata
GTGAGTGAGTGAGTGAGTGAGTGAGTGAGTGAGTGAGTGAGTGAGTGAGTGAGTGAGTGAGTGAGTGAGTGAGTGAGTGAGTGAGTGAGTGAGTGAGTGAGTGAGTGAGTGAGTGAGTGAGTGAGTGAGTGAGTGAGTGAGTGAGTGAGTGAGTGAGTGAGTGAGTGAGTGAGTGAGTGAGTGAGTGAGTGAGTGAGTGAGTGAGTGAGTGAGTGAGTGAGTGAGTGAGTGAGTGAGTGAGTGAGGGAGTGAGGGAGTGAGGGAGTGAGGGAGTGACATGAATAGATTGAGTGTATGAGCGAGTTAGTGAGTGAGGGAGAGATATAGTTAATGAGCGAATGAGTGAGAGAACAAGTGAGTGAGTAAGTGCTTTGAGCGCCCATGATTGCTCAGGTCAACTATAACGCTCGAGTCAATGTGGCGCGACGTCACCCAATCATTACGAATAGGAGCAGCTAACGTGTCATATTTTAAATCATGTTGTCTATTACTCCTGGTAACAATCCGACTATCAAGTAACAACTAGTTTTAATCATATTGCATATTAGCTTATATTTATTAGTAATACATCATTAACTACTGAAATCATTAACTACTGAAACATAAATTATCTATAACCGTCCTTTACGAGCAGCAGATGTACCGTTTCCTGTTTGATACATTGTGCACCGTCAACATTTGTACACATGTCGCACTTCACCAATATTCAGTCTCAAAACGTTTAACATATTTGTGAATATTTTGTTTTTTCCACCATAGATTAATGTTAATCGTATAACCGTTATTATATAGACTAGTTAGAAAAAACTTGTGATAAAGATTCTGCATTACTTTGATGACGATCTTAACATATGTATTGATTTTATTATGTATAATAACGATATTAATGCTATAATCTATAATCTAAATAATGTTTTTGATAATTCTTTGTATGGCTAATTTGTTAGTGAACTAATACACTCTACCGACCTAATGTTCAGACCCTGGGCAAGCACCATGAGCGCCTCTATGTGGCGGATACCGGCGCTATGTAAGAGCTCACTGTAACAATACATCGAATGGGCCATCCATTAAGCTATTTGGTGATATCTCTGAAACCCCCCCCATGTAACGCTTCGTCAGGCTTGCCGATAGCGTGAGGTACGTTACGGATGACCTAGAACTATCAACGTATCTCGGCGGTAGTTCGGACTACTGTCCTGCCTAATCGCTGTTCATTCTGAAATGGAGGTGGTTATTACATCAAATATTACACAAGATAATGCCGCTACCAATTCAAAAAATATCAGACACAATCACAGTAGTATTATAAACGTATGTCACCGACAACAACCCATACAGAACGTGCATACTTGGAGGTAAGATTCGCCGTCGAACTCGGCCACGTGGCTACGCTCGGAGTCGTCGACAATGCGCACTTTGCCATCGCCGTAAGAGTAGGCATTGGCATGGTGGCACGTGACGTCATCGAAGTCATTCTCGTACGGGAAGTACAGGAGTGGTTCATCCGAGCAGGATGGCTCGACTGAAACGGCGAACGACTGTGAGCAAAACAATGGGGTGTATGTCGGTACCATTTGTTATATCGTTAAAGGGAGGCAGTCTGCCCCTCTACTCGGAATTAACTAGGATAGTAATTTGTAAGAGAAAGTCAGCTGTGTAGAACGTGGGAAAACGGGAAATCGTTGAACTTCAAAGGGTATTACGATTAACTCAGCCTGCATCGGTAATTTTGACAATAAAGCTAGTTTTGAAACGGGGTGTTTTGCTTACCATTTGAACATATTCCGGGGTCGTATCTTCCAAATTGCGAACTTTGTTACGGGTTTACTTACAATTTGGCGGATAGTGTATCTTTAACATAGTTAGTATAGCCTTAAGAATATGAGATTAATAAACTGACACAGAAATAAGAACAGACGGCCTCCTTTTAAAGCGACAATGTGTGTCCCGGTACCTCTCAAGCCAGAGGCGTTAATAATATGAACAGAACGTTCGCTGAATCAGTTGTACTTCTACCCATTTGTGGCCTTGGTTGTGTGAACGAGAAGAACGCGCCGAACACCAAGAGGCGATTCCATGAAACTGCGGTTAGTCCCGCCTGCCTCCGCTAGATTCACTATAACTGTCGTTTACTTTTTGAATGTTGAATACAAAACGATAAATTCTTATATAGCGCGGTATCTAATACATGACACAATTCAATGCGTTTCCCTGCCCCCCCCCCCCCACGCACACACACACACGCGCGCGCGCGCGCACACACACACACACACACACACACACACACACACACACACACACACACACACACACACCGACATATGTGTTCATTCCAACACCATCTCGACTGCTCTGTGAAACATTAAGCCACGCTACTATCAATGCGCGAAGATTAGTTTTATGCATACAACCACGAGTGTATGTAGCGAAGTACTTATTTATACAGCTGAATGAAATTAAGGAGCGTGGAGTGAAAAAAATTGCCCTAGCTTCGAAAAAGTAAAACATATAATTCAAACTTGGTTGCTCTCGATTGAGAGTGCGATGTTCTAACTACGACGCTTCCGCGTTCCACCTACATAGGCTGGATGAAGGAATATATGGTGTTGGAAAAACGTTTATAAACGCAATGCGTTTTTCATGAACAATAAAGATAAATTGACAAATAACTGTTTTTTCCAAAACAAACTTGATGCAAAACGGAAATGTCAACTGGAAGATGTTTAGCAAACGTTCCTTGAGTATTTTTTGGAAAGGCCGTTGTTGGCAATGACGCATTTGATACTTATTGGTACTGCTGAAACCAAAGACTTGTATAGTTTATCAGACATTACAACTTATGAGAGATATTAGCTAATTAACGTAGAAAGAGTCGGCGCAAGTGACACAACTCCAGTTGAATGTTTTTTGGGTATCACGTTAAATTGTTTGTTGCTTTCATGAAAAAGTAACGTTTTTCTTCAACTACTTTCATGCGGCGAATTGATATATCGATAATCGGTGCATCGACTATGAGACGACGGACGCCTGAGAGAAGATGACATACTTGCGGACACGACGATGCACGTACACTCGTCGTCACTGTCGGCGAACTCCATCCCCTGGCCGCACGTCTGCACCAGCCCGTTGACATTGCTCTTGAACATCCGCCGATCATCGACGAGAGTCGAGTAGGAACACGGGGCTGAAACACATGCATCCAGCCGGTGTATGCTTTATGATATTGCTACTACTAATACTAATAATAAAAATAATAATAATAACAATAATACAAGAAGAAAAAAAATATTAATAATAATAAGTAGTAGTAGTAGTAGTAGTAGTAGTAGTAGTAGTAGTAGTAGTAGTAGTCGAGGTGGTGGTGGTGGTGGTGGTAGTGCAGGTGGTGGTGGTGGAGTGGAGGTGGTGGTGCTGGTGGTGCTGGTGGTGCTGGTGGTGCTGGTGGTGCTGGTGGTGCTGGTGGTGCTGGTGGTGCTGGTGGTGCTGGTGGTGCTGGTGGTGCTGGTGGTGCTGGTGGTGCTGGTGGTGCTGGTGGTGCTGGTGGTGCTGGTGGTGCTGGTGGTGCTGGTGCTGGTGGTGGTGGTGGTGGTGATGGTGGTGGTGGTGGTAGTAGTAGTAGTAGTAGTAGTAGTGGTGGTTGTGGTGGTGGTGGTGGTAGTAGTAGTAGTAGTGGTAGTAGTAGTAGTGGTGGTGGTTGTGGTGGTGGTGGTAGTAGTAGTAGTAGTAGTAGTAGTAGTGGTGGTTGTGGTGGTGGTGGTGGTAGTAGTAGTAGTAATAGTAGTAGTAGTAATAGTAGTAGTAGTAGTGCTACTAGTAATAATACTATTAGTAGTAGTGGTGGTGGTGGTAGTAGTAGTAGTATTAATAATAGTAATAGTAGTAGTAGTGGTGGTTGTGGTGGTGGTGGTAGAAGTAGTAGTAATTGTAGTAGTAGTAGTAGTTGTTGTTGTAGTAGAAGTAGTAGTGGTAGTAGTGGTTGTTGTAGTAGTAGTAGTAGTAGTAGTAGTAGTGGTTGTTGTAGTAGTAGTAGTAGTAGTAGTAGTAGTAGTGGTGGTTGTGGTGGTGGTGGTAGAAGTAGTAGTAATTGTAGTAGTAGTAGTAGTTGTTGTTTTAGTAGAAGTAGTAGTGGTAGTAGTGGTTGTTGTAGTAGTAGTAGTAGTAGTAGTAGTAGTAGTAGTAGTAGTAGTGGTTGTTGTAGTAGTAGTAGTAGTAGTAGTAGTAGTAGTAGTGGTTGTGGTGGTGGTGGTAGTAGTCGTAGTAGTGGTAGTAGTAGTAGTAGTAGTAGTGGTGGTGGTTGTGGTGTTGGTGGTAGTAGTAGTAGTAATAGTAGTAGTAGTAGTAGTAGTAGTAGTGTTACTAGTAATAGTAGTATTAGTAGTAGTGGTGGTGGTGGTGGTAGTAGTAGTAGTATTAATAATAGTAATAGTAGTAGTAGTGGTGGTTGCGGTGGAGGTGTTAGTAGTAGTAGTCATTGCAGTAGTAGTAGTAGTTGTTGTTGTTGTAGTAGTAGTAGTAGTGGTAGTAGTAGTAGTAGTAGAAGTAGTAGTGTTAGTAGTAGTAGAAGTAGTGTTAGTAGTAATATAAGTAGTAGTAGTAGTGGTGGTGGTGGTGGTTGTGGTTGTTGTTGTAGTAGTATTGTAGTAGCAGTAGTAATAATAGTAGTTGTTGTTGTTGTAGTATTGTAGTAGCAGTAGTAGTAGTAGTGGTAGTAGTAGTTGTTGTAGTAGCAACTGTATTAGCAGTAGTAGTATTAGTAGTAGGTGTTGTAGTAGTATTGTAGTAGCAGTAGTAATAGTAGTAGTAGCTGTAGTAGATTTAACAAGATTTAACAAGATTGCCATCCAGAAAATTACTCTGGATGAAAATTACTCTGGATGGCAGATGGACAAGGAAGCCTTTTGGCTTATCGAGAGTCCAATACTTTTTATCTACATGTATCCCGCCTTTTTAAGGTGTGTGTCGATTTTATTTTTAAACATATTCACGCTACTAGCACCAACACAATCAGGAGATAATCTGTTCCATTCATTTACAGTCCTTTGTGAGAATGAGAACTTTCTTATATCTAATCTACACTGCTCCTTTACTAATGTAGCTTCATGTCCTCTGGTCCTTCTATCTTTCTTAACTGAGAAAAAAATGTTTCTATCAATATTTTCATAACCATTCAATATTTTAAACACTTCTATGTGATATCCTCTCAATCTCCTGGTCTCTAGTGTTGTTAAACCACATTCTTTTAGGCGTATTTCGTAACTAAGATCCCTCAGATTTGGTATCATTTTAGTCGCTCTCCTCTGTACTCTTTCTAGCATATCTATGTCCTTCTTGCGATATGGCCTCCATGCTTGTATACAATATTCAAAATGAGGCCTCACTATTGTTTTGTACAGCGGTACTATTAATTCTTTTTTCTTATACGCTATATTTCGCCTAATTAATCCAAGGATTTGATTTCCCTTTGACGCTGCAATTCCGCACTGCTCTGAAACCTTCATATCAGCACTAATGGTTAACCCTAAGTCCTTTTCTTTTACAGTAGTACTTAGAACAGTACCCCCCATTTTATATTTTACCTCTTCATTCCCATGACCTGTGTGGAGGCATTTACATTTCCCAAAATTGAACAGCATTTGCCACTTTTCAGACCATTTGATCAACCTATCAAGATCATCTTGTAAATGCTGTCTGTCTCCATCACTTTTAATCCTTCTAAACACTTTTGTATCATCCGCAAATTTTAACACCTTGCTTGTTATATCATCGTCCAAATCGTTGATATATATTAAGAATAATATAGGTCCTAGTACTGATCCCTGTGGTACCCCACTCAATACCGATTTCCAGTTTGAAGCCTCCCCATCAACTACTACACGTTGTCTTCTGTCATTCAGCCATTTTTCTATCCAGTTTATTATACCATTTCCTATGCCATGGGCCTTTAGCTTAAGGAGTAATCTTTGATGTGGTACTTTGTCGAAAGCTTTTTGAAAATCTAAATAGATGATATCTACTGGTGATCCCTCATCTACCCACCTAGTGATGTCTTCCAAAAAACATAACATATTTGTTAAGCATGACCTCGCTTTTAAAAACCCATGTTGAGATGGGTTTATCAAGTTATGTTTAACAAGAAAATCCACCATGTGATCTTTAATTAGTCTTTCTAATAATTTGCAAATCACTGATGTTAAACTCACTGGTATATAGTTATCTGACTTGTTTCTCGAACCTTTTTTAAATAACGGTATAATGTTTGCCTCTTTCCATTCTAAAGGAACCACTCCCTCTTCTAATGACAAATTGAAAACTGTTGCAAGCGGTGCGCTAATTTGTTCTACAATTTCCAATAATAGTTTGGGCGGAATCCCGTCCACTCCAGGTTATTATCCTTCATAGCCCTTATTTTCTTAGCTACCATTTCCGAGGTTACAACTAACTGTCCTAAATAGTCTGAATCTGCCCCCTTGAACTTAGCCTCTGGTACTGGCAGTGAACTAATATCTTCCCTGGTAAACACTGAACTAAAATACTCATTCAGGTCTTCTGCCATTAAGAATCCCTCTGATATTGTATTTCCAGCACTATCTTCTAGAGGACCGACCTTATCCTGAACTTTCTGTTTGCTTCGAATATACGCATAAAAACTCTTACTGTCATGTTTTATATTACTAGCTAATTTTTTTTCATAGCTTCTCTTTGAATTTCTAATTTCAGCTGTAGCTTGATTAAGTGCTTCTTTCTAAATGTTGTAGTCTTCATCATTTCCAGTACATCTATATGACTTCCACATCATTTGTTTATACTTAATTTTTCTAATGGCTTCTTTCGATAAGTGTTTCTTTTTAGACCGTTTCCCTTGTTTTTTGAAAGGTACAAATTTATCTACGATGCACTCTATTTCATTCTTTAAGATATTCCAGCATTCTGTTGCTGTCTTATTCTTCAGTGTGTTATTCCAGTCTATCTTTGCTAAATATTTCCTCATTTCCTTATATCTTCCTGGAAATTTAGTAGTATTGTAGTAGCAGACGTAGTAGTAGTAGTAGTAGTAGTAGTAGTAGTAGTAGTAGTAGTAGTAGTAGTAGTAGTAGTAGTAGTAGTAGTAGTAGTAGTAGCAGTAGCAGTAGTAGTAGTAGTAGTAGTAGTAGTAGTAGTAGTAGTAGTAGTAGTAGTAGTAGTAGTAGTAGTAATAATAGCAGTAGTAGTAGTAGTAGTAGTAGTAGTAGTAGTAGTAGTAGTAGTAGTAGTAGTAGTAGTAGTAGTAGTAGTGGTGGCTTCTTTTCGGGTTTAGTCTCTCAGTTTGGGACTGGCTCTGTTTGTAGTTCTTTCTGACATTTGTGAAAATAGAGTGTGTTTTATTGTCCTCCATGCGAGCCACGTGTCCGACCAATCTGAATTTTGTTTGTATGAGTTTTGCTCGGGATATTTCAAAGTTTTAGTATTTCTTTGTTTGTACTGTTGTCATGTTATTCCCATGATGGATCGGAAGTACTATTCTTTCAAAATTGCATACATTAAATAAATGCATTAAATATATATTATTAATTAGAAATGTATAATATAAAAGAGTTGGCTAGATAATAGACATGGACGCTCCTCACCGGAGTAACTACAACGCCTGCCGAGTCCCATGCCACGGGGTCGAATTTCCATGCTTGGATAAACTTTCATGCATGTCATCTGTCTTATTACGAAAGCGCGCATACGATATATACATAAAAAACAAGAACCTACTAGAATATAATTATATCCAGACAAACATTGACAAGCAATGGCGCGCACGCACGTACGTACGTACGTACGTACGTACGCGCAAGGAATGTGTTGTACCGTCGGGCGTTGGCTATGATGAAACCTTGTACGTCAGCCGCTGTAATATGACTCGGGATTCTTACCTGTTGCAATATGTCACTGTGGATACGATTATATATTATGAATCCATCGGAATCTGGTCACGCTACTTGATTTCTGTCGTATGATGATGGTGATGGTGATGGTGATGATGATGATGATGACGACAACGACGATAAAAAACAATGATGATGATAATGATGATTATGATAAATATGATATCATCAACGACAATGATGGCGACAATAATAGTGATGATGATGATGGTGACAGTGATGATGATGATGATGATGATGACAGTGATGATGATGATGATTATGACAGTGATGATGCTGATAATGTTCTTACTGTTCTCACGCACGAGTTTACTCACCGTGACCATTGACATCCGGGTCTGGCATGACGCCCAGCTGGTCGTCACATCCGGGTTGCTTCGCCCTGGTGCACGTGAGTCTGGACTGGTCCCAGTAGAGGAGACCACAGCTGACGTGGTGGTACCTCCAGTACCAGCGGCCGGCCCACGTGTTCACTTTCTCACATATGTAGTAGTCGTGACAGTTCCGAGAGTCCGGCAGCCAGATCTGTCCCTTCGTGTAGTCGCAACGGTTGCAGTCCGGCTCTACTGTTACGAACACATGTCCCCGTTTTAATGTCCATGTAGATTGACCTATCCGTCATGTGACCTATTGCCTAGTAGGAAGGTCCATCAACTAATCAAAATGGATGACAAAAGTGTGGCGCGTTTAAACAGTCCTTTTATATGTTGTCAAAATTAAGACACAAACGTTTTGTTTTCCATATGACAAGAACACCAGGCAAAGAGTTTAAGGCGACATTTGTTTGCTGGAATATGTGATCTAGAATACGTCACGCCGTTCTGGTAATACAATGCATATACCGTATATTACCGTTTCAAAACTGTTTGCAAATGCAAAGCTTGACGGACGTCACAGGGAACATTGTTATTGTGACGTAAGCAAACCGCGACCTACTCACTTTATCATTTGATGGATCCAGTACGCAACCTCGCTTAATACAAGATTGTTAAACAACGGGTGCACGGCACCCAGTATCGTTTAATAAGTGTTTAATACTCAAATCTTGAATTTGCAGTGATGTAGACGTGACAATGTGGATACTTGCATGAGTTTGCACGTCCGCCCCACCACGCACACACACACAGTTTGTAACATTATTGAAGAGGACATCATTCATATTCGTAATATAATCAATATTGCGCACCCGCTGGCGGTTCTGACGGAGTTGCCTTGGTCGGTGTTGGCTCCGTTGTCATTGTCACGCATGATCCGCCTGGTCCGCCGCATGTTGTTGTTGTCTCAGGTGTAGTTGACGTCGGTGGATCCGTCGTTGTTGTCTCTGTTGTTGTTGTTGACTCCGTTGTCATTGTCACGCATGATCCGCCTGGTCCGCCACATGTTGTTGTCGTCTCAGGTGTAGTTGATGTCGGTGGATCCATCGTTGTTGTCTCTGTTGTTGTTGTTGACTCCGTTGTTATTGTCACGCATGATCCGCCTGGTCCGCCACATGTTGTTGTCGTCTCAGGTGTAGTTGACGTCGGTGGATCCATCGTTGTTGTCTCTGTTGTTGTTGTTGACTCCGTTGTCATTGTCACGCATGATCCGCCTGGTCCGCCGCATGATGTCGTCGACTCAGGTGTAGTTGATGTCGGTGGTTCTGTCGTTGTTGTCTCTGTTGTTGTTGTCACCGCGTTGGTGGCTGTTGGGCCGCCTGAACTCGTTGTCATTATAGTAGTAGATGTCGGTTCAGTCGTCGACGTTGTTTCAGCCGCAGTCGACTCTGTAACAGAACCACCGGAGAATACTAGCTACTGCAATGTCACCAGCGATCAGTTTTCCAAAGCAGAGCACCGACACATGCAGTCTGCCGTCGTCGTAACGAACACAATGTCCTGCAAAAAGACGGAGGAAATGTTTCACTGATGATGATAAAGACACATCGCTTTGTCTTACCGGGTGCTGGTGCACGGTAACGGAATGCGACTAGTTCAAAGGTAGGTATTCAGTTTACAGTAAATGTAAAAGCGTGCTATATAACATAAAATATATAATACGATAGCTCGCTGACCGCCCAAATACGCTTTAATTGAGCAGAAACAACTTTTGAATTCAACAATGTCAATGTTTACTGCGGTGTCACGCAAATCTCCGAATATTGAGCACAGCCACGTCTTCGAAACTGTGCCCTGCCATACACAAAAAAACTAATCAAGATGGATGACAAAAGTGTGGCGCGTTTAAACAGTCCTTTTATATGTTGTCAAAATTAAGACACAAACGTTTTGTTTTCCATATGACAAGAACACCAGGCAAAGAGTTTAAGGCGACATTTGTTTGCTGGAATATGTGATCTAGAATACGTCACGCCGTTCTGGTAATACAATGCATATACCGTATATTACCGTTTCAAAACTGTTTGCAAATGCAAAGCTTGACGGACGTCACAGGGAACATTGTTATTGTGACGTAAGCAAACCGCGACCTACTCACTTTATCATTTGATGGATCCAGTACGCAACCTCGCTTAATACAAGATTGTTAAACAACGGGTGCACGGCACCCAGTATCGTTTAATAAGTGTTTAATACTCACATCTTGAATTTGCAGTGATGTAGACGTGACAATGTGGATACTTGCATGAGTTTGCACGTCCGCCCCACCACGCACACACACACAGTTTGTAACATTATTGAAGAGGACATCATTCATATTCGTAATATAATCAATATTGCGCACCCGCTGGCGGTTCTGACGGAGTTGCCTTGGTCGGTGTTGGCTCCGTTGTCATTGTCACGCATGATCCGCCTGGTCCGCCGCATGTTGTTGTTGTCTCAGGTGTAGTTGACGTCGGTGGATCCGTCGTTGTTGTCTCTGTTGTTGTTGTTGACTCCGTTGTCATTGTCACGCATGATCCGCCTGGTCCGCCACATGTTGTTGTCGTCTCAGGTGTAGTTGATGTCGGTGGATCCATCGTTGTTGTCTCTGTTGTTGTTGTTGACTCCGTTGTCATTGTCACGCATGATCCGCCTGGTCCGCCACATGTTGTTGTCGTCTCAGGTGTAGTTGACGTCGGTGGATCCATCGTTGTTGTCTCTGTTGTTGTTGTTGACTCCGTTGTCATTGTCACGCATGATCCGCCTGGTCCGCCGCATGATGTCGTCGACTCAGGTGTAGTTGATGTCGGTGGTTCTGTCGTTGTTGTCTCTGTTGTTGTTGTTGTCACCGCGTTGGTGGCTGTTGGGCCGCCTGAACTCGTTGTCATTATAGTAGTAGATGTCGGTTCAGTCGTCGACGTTGTTTCAGCCGCAGTCGACTCTGTAACAGAACCACCGGAGAATACTAGCTACTGCAATGTCACCAGCGATCAGTTTTCCAAAGCAGAGCACCGACACATGCAGTCTGCCGTCGTCGTAACGAACACAATGTCCTGCAAAAAGACGGAGGAAATGTTTCACTGATGATGATAAAGACACATCGCTTTGTCTTACCGGGTGCTGGTGCACGGTAACGGAATGCGACTAGTTCAAAGGTAGGTATTCAGTTTACAGTAAATGTAAAAGCGTGCTATATAACATAAAATATATAATACGATAGCTCGCTGACCGCCCAAATACGCTTTAATTGAGCAGAAACAACTTTTGAATTCAACAATGTCAATGTTTACTGCGGTGTCACGCAAATCTCCGAATATTGAGCACAGCCACGTCTTCGAAACTGTGCCCTGCCATACACAAAAAAACTAATCAAAATGGATGACAAAAGTGTGGCGCGTTTAAACAGTCCTTTTATATGTTGTCAAAATTAAGACACAAACGTTTTGTTTTCCATATGACAAGAACACCAGGCAAAGAGTTTAAGGCGACATTTGTTTGCTGGAATATGTGATCTAGAATACGTCACGCCGTTCTGGTAATACAATGCATATACCGTATATTACCGTTTCAAAACTGTTTGCAAATGCAAAGCTTGACGGACGTCACAGGGAACATTGTTATTGTGACGTAAGCAAACCGCGACCTACTCACTTTATCATTTGATGGATCCAGTACGCAACCTCGCTTAATACAAGATTGTTAAACAACGGGTGCACGGCACCCAGTATCGTTTAATAAGTGTTTAATACTCACATCTTGAATTTGCAGTGATGTAGACGTGACAATGTGGATACTTGCATGAGTTTGCACGTCCGCCCCACCACGCACACACACACAGTTTGTAACATTATTGAAGAGGACATCATTCATATTCGTAATATAATCAATATTGCGCACCCGCTGGCGGTTCTGACGGAGTTGCCTTGGTCGGTGTTGGCTCCGTTGTCATTGTCACGCATGATCCGCCTGGTCCGCCGCATGTTGTTGTTGTCTCAGGTGTAGTTGACGTCGGTGGATCCGTCGTTGTTGTCTCTGTTGTTGTTGTTGACTCCGTTGTCATTGTCACGCATGATCCGCCTGGTCCGCCACATGTTGTTGTCGTCTCAGGTGTAGTTGATGTCGGTGGATCCATCGTTGTTGTCTCTGTTGTTGTTGTTGACTCCGTTGTCATTGTCACGCATGATCCGCCTGGTCCGCCACATGTTGTTGTCGTCTCAGGTGTAGTTGACGTCGGTGGATCCATCGTTGTTGTCTCTGTTGTTGTTGTTGACTCCGTTGTCATTGTCACGCATGATCCGCCTGGTCCGCCGCATGATGTCGTCGACTCAGGTGTAGTTGATGTCGGTGGTTCTGTCGTTGTTGTCTCTGTTGTTGTTGTTGTCACCGCGTTGGTGGCTGTTGGGCCGCCTGAACTCGTTGTCATTATAGTAGTAGATGTCGGTTCAGTCGTCGACGTTGTTTCAGCCGCAGTCGACTCTGTAACAGAACCACCGGAGAATACTAGCTACTGCAATGTCACCAGCGATCAGTTTTCCAAAGCAGAGCACCGACACATGCAGTCTGCCGTCGTCGTAACGAACACAATGTCCTGCAAAAAGACGGAGGAAATGTTTCACTGATGATGATAAAGACACATCGCTTTGTCTTACCGGGTGCTGGTGCACGGTAACGGAATGCGACTAGTTCAAAGGGAGGTATTCAGTTTACAGTAAATGTAAAAGCGTGCTATATAACATAAAATATATAATACGATAGCTCGCTGACCGCCCAGATACGCTTTAATTGAGCAGAAACAACTTTTGAATTCAACAATGTCAATGTTTACTGCGGTGTCACGCAAATCTCTGAATATTGAGCACAGCCACGTCTTCGAAACTGTGCCTTGCCATACACAAGAAATAGTTTCCTCTAAAAAACATTTAAATGTCAACAACAACAACACTTGAATAGAGGTGGAGAAATATCGAGGTTGCAGGAAAAGGGAAGACCACAGCTGAGAAGGGATGACTACGTGAGAAAAGATTTTTGGAAAGGCGGATGATGTTGATAATGGAAAAGAACAGATGGTGACCGGAAGCAGTGCAAATGCTCAACAATGCAATACATAAACCCCCACCCCATGCAACAGGGACCAAGGAGGAAGATGTTAGTGACATCTTACTTTCTGGGGGCGGTCCATCCGTGACACACTCCACGAAGCATTCTTCGTACAACGAGTACGTGGAACTCTCTATGGTCGTCCCGTCTATCCTGTCCAATTGACATGTCGTGTCGCGAGATCTCGTTCCACTCACGCCGCAAGTCTCGCTGCATTCGCTCCACGGCGTCTGTGGTCTGCATGTCAGCGCTGACACGGACAGACGGGATATACTTTAGTTATTATTATTATATTTGCATGGCGCATGGAATAAATGTAAAGTAATATACATCTTCACCTATATACCAAAATTATTTACATATGAATGCCTTTAAGTTTAACTTGGTAGTTTTTTTACCGAATCAGTTCGTTTGATATTTGCTTTTACGAGTTCTTCCAAATAACCATTCCTATAGGCAAATTCTTCCCGATTCTGAAGGGTGCCTTATCCTCCGTGTGGCGCCGCCCTGTGCGTAGTTTTGCGGAGTGTCTCTAGGGACAGATTCGCGAACCAGAATAACATTTGAACGCAGTCGCTGTGCGTTTTAAGACTTCCTAATTTATTAGAGTTGTAGCGATGTATAACAAACCGCTCGTTACAAATGATAGACCGTACGGCGACAATGGTAATAACAGAGAGTGCAAGCACCTCGATCCCGACTCCCATCCCGGGGCAAAGTACGCCAGTCGCTCGTCCAACAATCAAACCGATTTGATATCTCAGTGTGTTTATGCCATCATTCCACATTGTTTCAGATATACAGTACACTGTTATAAAATAATGATTTGAGGGAACTTTTCAAGGCCAAATAGCGCTCCGGTTTGCGTCAGTATGCGATTTATTAATATTGCTTGTTTCAAGTGCGGCGTGCAGTAACCCGCGACCGCATCGGCGCACACTGATTCAAACCTGTACGAACGCTATTTGGGGCATTATATTCCCGCAGCGAAGAGTAAATCTAGATCGTTATAATAAAATTAAGTAACATGAACTTCGACACGAATAAAACGTACTATATATAATTATATACATATACATGTGTGTATATATATATTATATATATATATATATATATATATATAAATATATATATATATATATATATATATATATAGTATATATATATATATATATATATGTGTGTGTGTGTGTGTGTGTGTGTGTGTGTGTGTGTGTGTGTATTTATGTGTGTGTGTTTGTGTGTGTGTGTGTGTGTGTGTGTGTGTGTGTGTGTGTGTGTGTGTGTGTGTGTGTGTGTGTGTGTGTGTGTGTGTGTGTGTGTGTGTGTGTGTGTGTGTGTGTGTGTGTGTGTATGTGTGTGTGTGTGTGTAACGGACAGACGAGAATGTATGTACATGTGTTCACTTCCAATGTAACAGAAACATACATCTATATATGTGCATGCGTTCAAATCTGTTATATAAGAGACAAACGGTAACAAGTGTCCATGTTTGCCTGCAGCATTGGAGAAGACAGTCGGGAACACATGTACGTGCAATAACGTCAGTGCTATCACGGACAGGCCATGTTTGCCTGCAGCTTTGGAGAAGACAGTCGGGAACACATGTACGTGCAATAACGTCAGTGCTATCACGGACAGGCCATGTTTGCCTGCAGCTTTGGAGAAGACAGTCGGGAACACATGTACGTGCAATAACGTCAGTGCTATCACGGACAGGCCATGTTTGCCTGCAGCTTTGGAGAAGACAGTCGGGAACACATGTACGTGCAATAACGTCAGTGCTATCACGGACAGGCCATGCGTTCAACTCAGTGTAGTAACGGGCATACAGTGATAAGCGCACATGCATTCACGGCAACGATGCACGGGTCAGCATGCATTGCTGTGCACGTTTGGTGGAACTTATTACGTGTACACTCACATAACGTCGTGCTGTAGTTCAATGCATCACTCATTAACTTGCTTGTCTCGTACATTGTTTCTTCAGTACCAAGTTCTATAAACACTCCACCTAGCAATAGAAAGGCAACCGTTACTCCAACCGATAACATTTGACATTGCTAATTACACCATTACTTTGCTACTTCCTAATATGACATTATCACAGCCATATGTTGCGCAAGTCACCGACTTGCTGCAACAAGTTAGGACTGGTTTACATTAGCGACTAATTGCCCAACTGATCGGCCGACACGGTATCCCGCGGTACATAATTGTTCCATCTATTACTAAGACAGTGTGTTTGCAAAGTTCATGCATTCGATCTCGGTTTCTAAGTCACGCACGCAGATGACTCCCAGTGTATATGGCCGTCATATAAGCTGAGTTGACTTCTATTTGTATCACGTAACTTCGGTTAATTTATTGCAGTGTCAGCGCCATATACACGCCACTTCGTCGTGATGTTTTGATCACTTATCAGATTATGTCGTGTGAATGTTAGCTACCATACCTATGTTAACTATGTATATATTTGTTCATTTTTAAAAGGAAGGTGAAATAACGTCTTCGTCAGCAAACTGACTACACAATGTTTCGTTAGAATCTATGCAAACCCGTCACGCCTGTCATACATAAAATTAAACTAAAATCTAAAACTAAAACACTTACATAGTGGTTCCATGATGGACTTCACAATGTGTGCCGTTATTCCCGGTTCTGAGGCTAGATATAAATGCGAATCCATCGGATCGCTACATATGGACGTAAGCCAGTGTTCTGCAAAGAAACCATTATATGACCGAGCACTGTTGCTGTAAACCAAGCTTGATAGTTGCAACACCTTAGTTTTGAATTAATAATATTACTCAGGTTCCGATTAATATTCGCTGTTGCTTCACACACTGTAACATCGCACAATATAAGAACACTCAAAAATGGTCCCACGTGTTCGCAAAATTTACAAAAGTTATGTGTTTAGTAATTATTCAAACCACACCACCCCATCAATACTTCGTACGGGACTTGCGATTTTTACGATCCAAAATTACTACTAACGTCAAATTAACACGTTTCATTGTAGCAGTGTATTTCCACCGCGATACGTTGTTACGATTAAACCATATCCTCCTCATATGTAAAGCTTAACGTATTTTTGGGACTTCATCATCCGCGATACTGTGCAAATAGCGTCTGAAAGTAAGCCAGTCACAGGTCAGTCAATATAATCGATATAGGTCTTGATATGAAGCCAATATATGAATATATATCTTGCCAATAAACGGTAAGATAGAAGATAGTTCCAAAGTGTTGATGCGGCAACCCAAAACGCCTTTGTTCCAATGTGTCGTGTATCTATGGGAAAATGTACACCAGAACTACATCGAAGTAGTTTGATTATTGTAGTTTTTTCGGCGAAGCGCAAACGTTTAGAATGGTGGGTCAACATGTTGCCAAATGTGTACACATTGATATCTGAAAATTAGGAATTGTTCGATGTCCTACCCTGATTATCTTCGGGGCCCAATAACCCATGGGATCCAATGACGAACATCTCGATGCCGTCATTTTTAATTGTCGTCAGCAGGTCGCCCATGCATTGCTGGCGGATGACAGGTCGCAGGTCTGAGAAGAAAATGGCCTTCTTCTCCACGCCCTCTCTACCTCCGCTCTTGAAGGCTTTGATCAGCATCTCAAGAGCCGCAGTACGACTGCTCGCTCCGCCTCTGAAAATAGTTCCAACGACGTGTGTTGCACACCGGCTCTTTGAGACGAGGAAATGTGTACAAGGTTGTCCACCCATCGTGTAATCACACATGAATATTGCTATGATTTTGGAAGCAAACCGTACGCAGCATTTCATGTCAATTGTTGTCCCCCCCCCCCTCCCGGGGTAATGGTCTCTAGCTACTGGTGTAGAACATATGCTAGTGCAATTAATGTTAGTATTACTGTGTTTGAATAAAGTACGTTTTATTAAGTGGTTATTTTGGTTTGGTTTTTTAATTACAAATCTATACCAATTGTGATAGTATAAGATAAAACTACAGCAAAAACAAGTGCATATTTACAATTTAGAAAACGTGAAACAGCAGAAAAACACAAATAATAAAAAAATATCTACAAATAAATAAATTAATGAGTAGACAAATATCGTAGTTACGTGTATGTTACTTCCATCACTTTTTGCAAGAAGGCGTCGTCAGATTTTGCGATAGGTGACACGATCGAGGCTTTACTCGAATAGACGATTAGGCCAACGTGGAAAGTGTCCGGCAGAGCCTTCAAAATGTCTGCCGCGAGTTGCCGCATTGCGTAGAAGCCGAGCTCAGTCACGGCACCGGAATTTTCCAGCACAAACACAAGGTCGGCCTCTTTACAACCAACAAGCTCTAAAACAGACAAAGGTATGTATGGATTATAATAATAATAATAATGAATCCGCTAACGTTGGGACATTGTAAGTACACTTCCTCTCACGTGCCAAGGACTAATCGCCCCTATCTGTGTTCATTCGCTTTCTTAGTCCATTGGTCTCCGGTCCACCACGGTAGTCGTAGTCGTAGTCGTAGAGGTAGTGGCAGTGGCAGTGGCAGTGGCAGTGGTAGTGGCAGTGGCAGTGGCTGTGGCAGTGGCGGTGGCGGTGGCGGCGGCGGTGGCGGTGGCGGTGGCAGTGCAGTGGCAGTGGCAGTGGCAGTGGCAGTGGCAGTGGCAGTGCAGTGGCAGTGCAGTGGCAGTGGCAGTGGCAGTGGCAGTGGCAGTGGCAGTGGCAGTGCAGTGCAGTGCAGTGGCAGTGGCAGTGGCAGTGGCAGTGGCAGTGGCAGTGGCAGTGCAGTGGCAGTGGCAGGTAGCAGTAGCAGTAGTTGTAGTACATTTATATTATTAAATCAAAGACATTTAAAATGGATTACGTCATCAAAATCGCGTGTAAGATACTAACCTTTCAGGGTCTCGTTACACGGTTGCGTGTTACACGGGATCGTCTGCTTAAGCCCGGTCGAGTTGGAGCGAATACTCTCCCCTCCGCCACAGCTGACGCTGCACTCGCCCCAGGCGCCAAACATGTCTACAACCGAAGATAGACGTTAACGGAATAACAGAAACAAAGTTGTGCGTGCGTGCGTGTTTGTTTGTTTGTGTATGTGTGCGTGTGTGTGTGTGTGCGCGTGTGTGCGTGTGTGCGTGTGTGCGTGTGTGTGTGTGTGCCTGTGCGCGCGCGTGAACGTGCGGCGTGTGTGTGTGCATGCATGGGTGCGTCTGTGTGCGCGTGTGCGTGTACCTATGTATTCGTGTAAGTGTATACACGTGTACGTTTGTTCGTGTGTGTGTGCATGATTACGTATGTTAGTATACTTGCGACATTGAATGCGGGTGTTAGCAAATTAACACACACTTAATTTAGTTCAGTTTACGATGTTACATGATAACTGAGTATAATAAAAATGTGACATGTACTATATTTATACGTAATTGCCACTTGTTGGTGCACAGTAGTTCACACGCACACTTTACTGGTGCACAGCAGGACATACTCCAGTTACTCCTGCACGGCATGTCGTAGACAGCACTTTCTAATGCACGGTAAGACATAAACACCACGTACTAATTCATGGCAGGGCACAGACAACACTTACTAATTCATGGCAGGGCATAGACAACACTTACTAATTCATGGCAGGGCACAGACAACACTTACTAATTCATGGCAGGGCATAGACAACACTTACTAATTCATGGCAGGGCACAGCCAACACTTACTAATTCATGGCAGGGCATATACAACACTTACTAATTCATGGCAGGGCACAGACAACACTTACTAATTCATGGCAGGGCATAGACAACACTTACTAATTCATGGCAGGGCACATACAACACTTACTAATTCATGGCAGGGCACAGACAACACTTACTAATTCATGGCAGGGCACAGACAACACTTACTAATTCATGGCAGGGCACAGACAACACTTACTAATTCATGGCAGGGCACAGACAACACTTACTAATTCATGGCAGGGCACAGACAACACTTACTAATTCATGGCAGGGCACAGACAACACTTACTAATTCATGGCAGGACACAGACAACACTTACTAATTCATGGCAGGGCACAGACAACACTTACTAATTCATGGCAGGGCACAGACAACACTTACTAATTCATGGCAGGGCACAGACAACACTTACTAATTCATGGCAGGGCACAGACAACATTTACTAATTCATGGCAGGGCACAGACAACACTTACTAATTCATGGCAGGGCACAGACAACACTTACTAATTCATGGCAGGGCACAGACAGCACTTACTAATTCATGGCAGGGCACAGACAACACTTACTAATTCATGGCAGGGCACAGACAACACTTACTAATTCATGGCAGGGCACAGACAACACTTACTAATTCATGGCAGGGCACATACAACACTTACTAATTCATGGCAGGGCACAGACAACACTTACTAATTCATGGCAGGGCACAGACAACACTTACTAATTCATGGCAGGGCACAGACAACACTTACTAATTCATGGCAGGGCACAGACAACACTTACTAATTCATGGCAGGGCACATATAACACTTACTAATTCATGGCAGGGCACATACAACACTTACTAATTCATGGCAGGGCACAGACAACACTTACTAATTCCTGGCAGGGCACATACAACACTTACTAATTCATGGCAGGGCACAGACAACACTTACTAATTCATGGCAGGGCACAGACAACACTTACTAATTCATGGCAGGGCACAGACAACACTTACTAATTCATGGCAGGGCACAGACAACACTTACTAATTCCTGGCAGGGCACATACAACACTTACTAATTCATGGCAGGGCACAGACAACACTTACTAATTCATGGCAGGGCACAGACAACACTTACTAATTCATGGCAGGGCATAGACAACACTTACTAGTTCATGGCAGGTCATAGACAACACTTACTAATTACTTACTGGGTTCGAATTCTGTGCTGCGGTGTCGAACCATGGGAAAGTTGCTCCAGCTCACTAAGCTGTATGAATGAGTACCTGGCTATAGACAGTGGTGGATATTTGTGTCGAATAGTATTTGCGAATTAATTGCAGCGTGGCCGAATGCTTCCCATACAAGTCGAGATGGTGTTCGATTGAACAGGTCTGCCAGGGAGTAAAGTGTTAGGCGCATTGATCGGTTCTGAGGACTGGATACTGCGCTATATAAGAAATGACCTTTACTTTATTTACTAATGCACGGCAGGACGCAGACACCACTTACTCGTGCACGGGTGGGTCATACATGAGGCGGACACTGTCTCACAGACGAACGACGATTCGCCTTCAACGCTCGGACATTTCTGGACGACAGAAAATTGTGTGCCTCCACCGCATGTCTTTGCGCAGTCGTCGAAATCCCACGCGATGCACGTATCGTTATCGGCGCCTGTGGACACGTCGTTTTGATGAAATGTGTACGTCGCTAAACAGTTCCAGGAGGAACATTTCTCTTTTAGATCAATTTGGTGTATATAGCTGACAACCTTATTCAAATCTAACTAAATCAAAAGTACTTCATCGTCTATTTAAAAAAAAACAGAACATTTTCTTCAAATTTATCAAGTTATTGCTTATTTAATTAGCTCTGTCAATAATACAAAATACATAAAACATTACTATTGCATCCACATGTTGTAAATTTTACACATATGTTGTGAAATTAACCAGTAAAATGTCCATAGATAACATATTAGAATAAGTTAAGAAGAAACATAAACAGAGACTAGGCCATGTATAAACGTTTACCGGACATACAAGG
The DNA here is from genome assembly GCA_963995525.1 of Escarpia spicata. Classification (NCBI taxonomy): domain Eukaryota; kingdom Metazoa; phylum Annelida; class Polychaeta; order Sabellida; family Siboglinidae; genus Escarpia; species Escarpia spicata. The sequence goes on from OZ023218.1 coordinate 40,908,165, forward strand.
GGGACTAAAAAAATTATCAAGCCTGAAGGTTAGTAACACAATACCTGCATTGTCAAAAACATACAGTTACACAAACATGATGTAAGTAATATTTGATGCATGCAGACTAACGCAATGAATTCAACGATAAGCATGTAATAAAAATGTGCATGCACAGTCTCTCATCCACCACCCACACATATTAATTACATTTCTTCATACATTATTAGTTTTGTGTGTGTGTGTGTGTAAATATTACAAGTAGTTACGTGAATTATAATTAGTAAGTAGTGCATAATAGGGTAACACAAGTTGAGGGTGAGAGAGCCAGAGACAGACTAACATACAGACAGACAGACAGACAGACAGACAGACAGACAGACAAGCAGACATACAGACTGACAGACACACAGACAGACAGACAGAGAGGCAAACTGAAAGACAGACAGACAGAAACAGAAACAAAGAGAAAGAGAAAGAGGCAGAGAAGCAGAGAGAAGAGGGAAGGAGGGAGAGATGGAGGGAGGGAAGAAGGGAGGGAGGGGAGAGAGAGAGAGAGAGAGAGAGAGAGAGAGAGAGAGAGAGAGAGAGAGAGAGAGAGAGAGAGAGAGAGAGGAGAGAGAGAGAGAGAGAGAGAGAGAGAGAGAGAGTGAGACATACATACAGTTAGAGAGAGATGATGGTTTCTTCGCGAATTATTTGCATTTTCGAGAAGAGGGAGGGAGGGAGAGATGGAGGGAGGGAGGGAGGGAGGGAGGGAGGGAGGGAGGGAGGGAGGGAGGGAGGGAGGGAGGGAGGGAGGGAGGGAGGGAGGGAGGGAGGGAGGGAGGGAGGGAGGGAGGGAGGGAGGGAGGGAGAGGAAGGTGAGGGAGGGTGAGAGAGAGAGAGAGAGAGAGAGAGAGAGAGAGAGAGAGAGAGAGAGAGAGAGAGAGAGAGAGAGAGAGAGAGAGAGAGAGAGAGAGAGAGAGAGAGAGAGAGAGAGAGAGAGAGAGAGAGAGGAGAGAGAGAGAGAGAGAGAGAGAGAGAGAGAGAGAGAGGAGAGAGAGAGAGAGAGAGAGAGAGAGAGAGAGGAGAGAGAGAGAGAGAGAGAGAGAGAAAGAGACATACATACAGTTAGAGAGAGATGATGGTTTCTTCGCAAATTATTTGCATTTTCCATGCAAACAACTTGTAATCTGGTAAACAGACGGACTGTATTGGTAAATACAAAAACTTACCGTAGGACAGACTGCTTAAGTTCAGAAGCGCAGCAATCAGCAAAAGTATCAGAGACATTGCGTTGCGCTGAAACATGATTTATTGAGGCAGTCTTGGCCATTACCACACGATCACACTAAAAGGAAGACTATCGGGTTAATGTAATTGTATCATGTTATAAATGCACCGACAGGTAGTATGTATCTTACATAGGTAATCAAGCCTAACCAAACGAATAACGGACAATGGTTTGTTCAATTACGTTAGTTCAGAGTGTTTGTTGTACATATCAGTGGAAACGAAATTAAAATAAAATGGCAATATCGATGACAGAAGACCATTATTGCGTCTCTTACATGAATCGATTCATTTGCGCCAAATAAAGCAAGTAGCCGAGCTTAGTGTAGAGACAACAAACATCAATATAAACTATATACACCCACCCTTGGAGCAACATACCGAGGGCATCCGTTATCAGTACTGTAGTTTGATCTTAAACGCGTTTTCATGAGCGCCATCTGGATAATTTCTCATCATTAAATTTTCTCAGGCACGATAATGGCCGTCTAGAAGAGCGCAGTATTTCGTAAACACGTTAGTAATTAAGAGCGTTCTGATTTTGTTCAATGCACAGATAATTGATAGATCAGAGGCCAGTGACCCAAGGATGTGATTCAACGTAGAAAGTGGCGAGCTACCTGTGTGTGTGTGTGCGTGTGCGTGTGCGTGTGCGTGTGCGTGTGCGTGTGCGTGTGCGTGTGCGTGTGCGTGTGCGTGTGCGTGTGCGTGTGCGTGTGCGTGTGCGTGTGCGTGTGCGTGTGCGTGTGCGTGTGCGTGTGCGTGTGCGTGTGCGTGTGCGTGTGCGTGTGCGTGTGCGCGTGTGCGCGTGTGCGCGCACGTGCGTGCGTGCGTGCGTGTATAAGTGTGTGCGTGTGTGCGTGCGTGCGTGCGTGCGTGTGTGCGCGTGTGCGTGTGTGTACGATAACACTAGGTGAAGAAAAATAAACTGCCTTACAAAGCCATCGGAGATAACCTTACATACTATACTAGTTTGAAGCATAGCCTTAATTCGATATTACTGATGATATATGTATGACATGTTTAATGTGTTATTTTCAAGTGTTTGCGTGTATGCCATATTGTGTGCGCGAATAAAAATAGTATTTTTAATAAAATACACACTGACATTGTGTATCCTGTATATTGCAAACGTGTGTTCCCACATTGCGTTAATATATTAAATAATATCACGTGCAGCGTGAACATACAGTGGTCCTGTGGACATTCCTTCAACAGATTCCCTCAATAGTTGATGAGTTAAACGACTGCATTTTCTGATATATGCAACTAATCCAATTTATGACTTACTGAATAGTCCCTATATCAAAGGCATTCTGTCAACGTATCATATTATACAAACAGTGGACAGACACTGGATATATGAAGCATTTATTACAAATACGACGGTTGTGTATTTCTTTTGTTATTGCGCAGCAACGTCGTTAACGGTATTATGTTAAAACTAATATGAAATTGTATGGCAATGTAGTAGCTAAACAGTTAATTGTAGCATCATTTAAATAATTATAATAATGTAGTTATTGTACGTAATGTTCAAATACTTAAATTAATGTATACAAATGGAATGAAAGAAGTGTAGGCCTACTGATGATTGTGTATACATATACATAATACAACTGAATCCAAAAGGTGACCGTTTTTAGTTGGTCACCTTATTAATTCTAAGAGACGTTGACAAGGTATGTGTACAGTAGATTGAAAACAATTTAAAGTTATATAAGCCCGAAGCTGAAGCTCCAGGGTTAACTTAGGCCACAACATGGGGTTTAACTAAAAAGTGACATGAAACGATAAAACAGCAATATTCAACAACTGGCATAATCTAACAGCTAAATATACAAAATATTATATGCTATGTGCTAGCATGTGTGTGTGCGCATATGTGTGCATGCCAGGCCCGTAACCAGGCTAGGCTAGGGTTGGAGGGGCGGTTTGTTTTTGAAGGGGGGTTCATAAAAAGGGGGGTTCTAGTTACGGGTCTGGCATGTACGCACGTATACACGTATGCATGTAAGCATGTGAGTGTATGAGCGTGTATGCATGTGTGCATGTGTGCATGTGTGCATGTATGCATTTGTGCACAAGTGGATGTGTGCATGCGTGCCTGTAAGCATGTACGTACGTAACGTACGTAAATATGGTGTCCCTCTGCGATCCTTCATAATAAAAATAGCGCATTTTACTTGAATTTCCTCGTAAGCTAAGGATTGTTTTTATCAATTAAAGGTTCGTACTGTTAAATGGACGTTAATCTATCATTAACAACGATTTGCGTGTTTTCTTCGATTACCCCGAGCAACGTACGGTTCCTGTTGATCAGCAGGGGGTATATAGGTATCTTTCTACAATCGTAGTAAACATGAGCACCATTGCAAAACACTTTTCAAAGTTACGACTGTTTTTTCATACGTCAGGTACGTGTACTTCCGGAAGCACTCATCTACGCATGTGTGATTGTAGCGTATTTTGCTACTACTTAGAACGAACCGAATAGCTAGTCTACTGACGGATCCAATACACCGCTGTTTGCCTATATGTCACAATCAAAACTATGCATAGCCGTCAAACTTTCCCTAGCCAACAATGTTTCCATAAATACTATATTTGTACATATGATCACAACCAGCAGTCCTCTCAAGAGGTGCTTACGTATCAACCGCGCTGACAAGACTGACACTGTTATTGAGAGATCACTACATTACTGACGCCATCAGTTAAACTGTTACTCTTTGTAGTCTTAAGCTTAAAAGACAGTGGCAGTAGATGAAATAGGATGCTAAGGTAACATCTTGTGCATTTTCTCCAACTTGGCGGGCTGTATAGTACATGAAGGTCTTCCGTCTGCAGAAAAAATGCGGCAGCTGGCAAAATGGAACCAGCAAATGGAGAGAGAGAGAGAGATTATCAGATCATAACTGATGGCGGCCCCAACGAGCACAGATGGTTGCGGGCTAGGTGGGATCATAATGTATGCTATATTAAATAACACGACTTTTGCGATACAATGATCACGCTAAACCTAGTCCTTCTGGCTGTACAGCGCCTGTTCTGGGCTTTGTTTAAAGCGAACTTTGTGCAAATACCTTTTGAATGTTCCAGGACGTCGACGTCAACGGCTGCCAGATAGCATAGCTGTATCAGGTAATCCTGATCCTGTCTGTGCAATGTGCGCCGTCTCCCGCATACGATTATACGTGCGGGAACACCTTGATAACTCGTGAAGCGAAACGAGTCGGATACGCCTGTTCATTCATCTCAGTAAACACACAACTACTCGTTCCAGTATTTATGTTGATCGAGATACTGTTACTGTTGTCTCGAGTTTAAATCGTCTGATGTCTGTTCCGCTACCAGTTGCCATCCACAGGTGTTATCACCAGCAGGCCGTTCGGTGAATCAGTTGTATTCCTTCTCACTTTATGACTAAAAGTAGTAGAAGAAGAATATTTGTTTTATTTGATCTATCAGACATTTCAAATAATACACCTGATACGTCCATGTCAAATTACAATAGGCGTGTCGTATTTGCGGGCTGAAACACCTGTCTCCACAATAAACACAAAATGCGGTTGAGTAGACGCAAATGGTTTTGTTTGATAATAATAACTGATACATTTTCGGGCCGCAACAATTAAATTAAGATAAATATAGTCGGGTGTTATTAAATGAAATTTAGCAGGCAGTATATGTTCAACATAGTTATTCTAAAAATAAGAATATTATATTTATATTAAAAAGACTGCATGTAAAGTATCACTGTATAATACAGTTAGTATCAATACAAGATAGTCATTTAACATGTTATGCGCCAAGGATAATAACGGCATATTATCCATTAGTATACCTTTCATGTTGGCCCACGCAAATAGTGGGATATCTCCCTCCATATCGGATCTGATGGCGGATGTTTTTCGCCGTGATTTAGCCAATATTTGTGTCATTGGTGGCGCCACCTATCAAATGTATTTACACCTAATTGCGCACGAGTTCTGATTTGCAATTTTATGGCGTTTGGCTTTATTAAATAATGTTGATTTACTCTCATTGAACAGTATATCTGAGAGAATGTGATCATGCCTAATATCCTGAAAATCAACGGGGGGAATCAAACACAACAAAATGTGGGGACTTGTCTGAAAGCTGGAAATCAGGAGAGTGTTCAATAAGTCTATCTCGTGCGGAACATATGACGTATCTGTATGACGTAAATTATCTGCTGGGCAAATCTAACTATAATTGAGCAGGTGTGTGTATAGAAGGGGGTATGTTTGCAGGCAAACGTTCTGGGATTAATTCACTACCATTCGAAAAAAGTAAGGCCTTCTTTCGAAATGTTCCATTTATTACGGATTTAACGGTTTTAGAATTCCTGTCTGACATTCTTCTTCTGTGTACCGTGTGAGTGGCAGGCGTTGGCAAGGTCCTCCAAACGCTTGATAGCTTGTATTATATAGCTGTTCTGTTACGCTCCTTCCAAATCATGTTGACAGAGGGCCCTACTATCCAGCATGTTATGTTTATTATGTTTTAACGTCCTCTCCTTTTTTCCATTCGATCTTTCCTGTTGTTACTAAGTGTTCCAACTGTTTCCTCATGACACGCTCTATGCCCTCCGTTTGTTGTTTCCACATTTTGCTCATGATCTTTTGGAGCGTTGATCAGTTGCGGATGTTTTACCTAACTTAGGTTGAAGCGAATTTTTTTCCTCAAATTTACGTCATAGCAATCGTCATTTATGTATACACCGGAACATCGTATTCTGCGTCTATGTGTATATATTCTGCGTCTATGTGTATATAGCGCCATCACCTTCCGTAGAATGGCATTTTAGTTTGTAAACAAGACAATTCATTGCAACGTGGTATAACGACATGAACAAAAACATGATGACATAATTTAGCGCTGTATTGTAATGTGGCATAGGATTGTTAATTATACGTAAAGCCTGGGATTCACTGGTGTGTTTTCGTTCGTCCCGACTCGATCCGACCAACTGGTGTTAGTTTAGTCGGGTCGGGTCGGGTCGGGTCGATTGAAATCGGAGCTAGTTGGTGTCAATCTGTGGTAGTGGAAAGTTGTCAAGCAATGTCGTAATTTAAAAGCTCTTTCACCGTTTGTCGGTTGGCCAACGTGATTGTGACGTCACGCTGACTTGGAGACAATATTTTAATGTCGGCGTACGAATATTTTCCCGATAGGGTCAGGTGAGTAGCTCCGGATCGAGTATGACTCAACCAGTGTCAGTCGGTGTAGTGAATACATTGCAGTCGGGGTGAGTCGGGCATACGGACCGATCGAGCCAGTCTGGGTCAGTCTGCTCTGGTCGGGTCTGGTCGGGTCGGGCGAAAAGTGTCAGTTTTTTCACATGCTTTATGTAAGTAAGTAAGTAAATTTATTTCCTCATCCAGATAATATACAACACAATTCAAGAGCAATGTAACACAGATGAGGTGGCTACCAGAGAAGTATAACTTATCGAGCTGGTAGCCATCATATAGGTTACTCCCACATACATAATATTATGTATATAAATGTTGCATTCAATTGCAATAGCTTCAGGTTTACGACTTTTGTAAATTAAAGCTAGAGATGTTGTACCAATATAAGAACAAATTCATTATGTGGTGATGTGACGGACAAAATGTGTAGTATGAACGTCTCATCGTTACGGTACGCATTGACTAGAAAGCATCGAGATTTGAATAAAACAAATAAATAACTGAATGATTTATAAAAAAAAAACAAGAAACTGCGCGTCTCGTGATGTCCATCCACATTCACAGGCCGTCGCACACACGCACACGCGCACACACGCACACACGCACACACGCACACACGCACACACACATATCACACACGCACACACACACACACACACACACACACACACACACACACACACACACACACACACACACACACACACACACGCACGCACACACACACGCACGCACATACACACACACACACACACACACACACACACACACACACACACAAACACAACATAGAGATAAATAGTTGTGTCGTATATCTTTAAATATGTTGAACAATTCGTCAACCGATGTTACCAACATTAAAGCGTCACGTATACCAAGTTTAAATAAATAAGTTTAGGCAATATCACAGACACCGCTATTTCTCCACAATACTCCACACTCATTTTTATTTTGGAATGGTTAAAACATGTTTAGTAAAATTATAATTTCAGGTTCCATTTCTACAGCCATCGAATAAAACTGGTTCCGACACCTATAAACCCCTCAACGTTAACCCGAGGCGTCTTATCCTTAGCATGCTGCAGGATGCGGATTGTCAACGCCAGTTGAGTGTCGGCCTCGAAACCCTTTCCTCCCCACCTTCCTATGGGTGTGGGAGAGAAAGCAATCAGAATGAGTTCATTTTTCAGTTGTAAAGCTTTCTCTGGCTAATGATTTGTGTTTAAAATATGGGTATACTGTATCTGATAGGTCTATTTGAAGAAGAAAAAAAGGTAAGACCTGCGACGTTGTGTCAACTTCACTACGACGTCATATAGATGGATGGAACGTTATTTCACTACCATCATCATCATCATTGTGCAGTCGAAGTGTACCGAGGTTGGGCGTAGGCCTCAGCATGTCGTTTCCAGATCTGCATGTCTTGTGCTATCCTCTGCCAGATGGTGCCCTTCCAGTACTCGTCTAGTTCGTCTCTCCGCCGTCTCGCCGGTCTTCCTCTAGATCGTTTCCCTTCGTAAGGTATCCAGGTTGTGATACGCGATGTCCATCAGTTATCAGGTAATCTGCTGATGTGTCCTGCCCAGATCCACTTCTATCTTCTGACTTGTTCTATAACGTCTATATGTCTTCTCTCTTACTTACCCAGATGTTTGTTTTTCTCTCCTGATATGTGATGTTTAACATACTTCTTTCCATCTTTGTTTGTGCGGCTGCTAGCTTGTTCTTTGCCTGGATGGTGAGTGTCCATGTTTCCGCGCCGTATGTCATCGCTGGAAGTACGCATGAGACTTGTCTCTTCAAGCAGGTTCCAAAGTTTCCCTTGAAGATGTTTCGGTGTTTGGCGAATACTGTCCAGCCGGCGGCGATTCTTCTCTGAATCTCATTGTCGTGGTTTTTGTGTCTGATACTGTATCCCTGTCCCAGAAGACTTACCTTTCAACGTTTTCTATCTGCATGTTGTTGATATGTATAAAGGACATTGACATCCTCGAAAAGGTACAGCGAAGAGCAACCAAGCTGGTTACCAGCATAGCAAAGCTCACATACGAACAACGATTACAACAACTGAAACTATACCCGTTGTATTACCGACGTCAGAGAGGCGACTTTATTGAAACGTACAAAATGCTTAATGGAATCGACAAAGTTGAAGCTCGTCGCTTCTTCCAGGAGAAGGACAGTATAGCAACACGAGGACACACGAGAAAGCTTTTCAAGCAAAGAACAAGACTGCTAGTCAGACAGAATTACTTCTCAGTTAGAGCCGTGGATCAGTGGAACAGGCTCCCACAACATGTAGTAGATGCCAAGACCGTCACACAGTTTAAGGCCAGACTCGACAAGCACTGGAATAGCCTAGGATATGGGCACCATCAAAGGCCAATGGCTTAAATCAGCCCATTAACCTGTAAGTGTAAGTGTGTATATATATATATATATATATATATATATATATATTTTTTTTTTTTTTAAATATATTTTTTTAAATAATATATATAATAATTTTGTTACGTGGCTTTCCGACGTGACAAGTATATAATATATATCTGCGAATCATTATGTCTCACGTGACTGTGACGTCATAATGTGATAGAACTGATACGAAAGCGGTGTCGTATCTGCGATTTAAACTTAGCGTCGCATTCTTAGCAGGAAAGTCAAAACACTATCCACCAATAAAAGAGGATGATGCTAAAACAAGTGTGTAATTTATTAATATGTTAGTTTTGTAGTATTATGTTTTATTTAATATGACCGGTTATAGTTAAAATTACCCATTTTCTTTGCGATGAACATTTCGTTGTGTATATGATCAAGTCATCTCTGAGATGGCCATTTAATTGGTTTTATATGATCCCTTAACTTGGGGTTGGTCCATTAATGTTGAGTTGTCCACTTAAGTGTGTTCTTACATTTTAGTCGAACTCTTAATTCGGAGATGACCCCTACATTTTGGAGATAATCAACCAAGTTTAGATTACCCTCTTGTTGGTTTTACCGGAATCTTTCCCATCTACTTCCCCTCTGCCTGGTTTGGTACCATCGTGAATTTTGGTAAGCATGTCTCATTTGTTTAACATCACGCGTGTAACATTTGTATTAGCTGTCGTCAATAACATAAGTACCCAAATTTTGCCGTGTTCAGCTCTTCTTTAGAAGTTAATTATGTTATATCTGCCAACTGTCCCGAAATTTCCGGAAGTCTCCTTGATTTTTGGTGTATCTCCCAGTCTCCCAGAATATAAACAAATCCCCCGGACTTACGCTTAAAATCTCCAACAGCAACCCCCACCCGTCTTCGAAACAGCGCGGCACCGCGGGAGACGTGCTGATACCTGCTGAACCGGTGTCAAGATCTGAGACAGCGAATCGAAACAGAGCGACACGTGAAGCGTGCTGAACCGTTGATGAATCTTCCAGAATTAAACAAAACGTTTGTAAGTGTATTATATGTGTCTACACGGAGATTGTTGAAACAGTGGGTAGGTAAATGGGTCATCAATATAATGCTTAAGAAGACCCATTCAACAATTTTAATGGGCAGCTGCTAATACATTAAATATATATACATATTATATGTCATACATTTTAATATTATGCAAATCATAGCAAACCGTGTGGTCGTTCTTGCAATGGACAATTTACAATATTTATAGAAATTTTTTATTATAATTTGTTGAGATTCAAACGTATAAGGCAATGCTTTTGAAGCGACAACTTTATGCGGGAATGTTTGGTCTAGCAGATGTCATGGTGCCCGCGTGCAGTGGTGCACGGGTTAACAGGGTTCACGTGAACTCTTTTTGTGAACCCCGTTTCTCCAAAATGTGAAAGCCCCCTCAAAGTTAATCTTTAATATGTGAACCCCTAATTGTTTATGTTTAGATTGTTCCCTGTTTCTCAAATTCAAAAGCGTGAACCCCCCCTATTAAAACTTGCTGGTTGCTGATTGATACAGATGTTAAAGGAATGACAAATACACAAGACGCAAATTTTTGTCTAAAGGTACATGACTCCAAAGGTACATGACTCCAAATGTAGTCAGTCAGAGGTGACTGATACAGCAGACAAAACAGACAGACTTATCTTAAAGGATTTATGTGAGTGACTCAATTTGATATTGACATTACACTGCAAAATGACAATGGTTCTCATAAGTATCATGTTAAATGCTAGTGGGTGAAAGGGGTGATAATGACTTAACACTGATTAAGGAACAAATACGAGCATAAATACACTGTATTGGGCCATATCAAAATTATTATTGGCTTATTGTCAAAACTTTGTTAAAATCTAAACGATCGTGTTGTTTTTAGTATGCTGATTGAGCTAACTACCGAGTGTCAAAGGGCTATTCTCAGCAGTCAACAAATTAAAATGTGTAACAAGTGAATTTCGTACAAACCTGTAGAGAAATTCGTTTCCTGCAGTCAGTGTGGCCCAGAGGTTCAGGTACTCGATTGTTTGATACCTATAATATAATTCAAATTCCACAAAAGGAAATGTTTTCTAATCTTCTAACTGAATTAGTTACTAATAAATTGTGAACATTTTGCGCTGCAGATCAGTTATATATATATAATTTATTAATTTACTAAAAAACTTATTGTTAAAGTCACCAACTTGTAACACTAAGTGTTTATTCTAACAAAACTTAGACACACCCACACTCCTCAGTGCCTCGTTTGTGATCATATTATGTGTATACCTGGTATATATTCAAAACTGCACAAATGGTGAAGTGTTTCTAGTAACTAATTCAGTTGTGTTAATAATATAATATCGTTGCCTATCAGCTTTTAAAAATAAAATTTTGTATAAATTATGCTTAATCAGCAACACAATAGAACACATTTCCACAGACCACATATATATCCCACTCCATCACCCCCGTAACAACCTCGCAAATGGTGCTAATGGGGTATTTACATTTAAATTTTACATAGGCGGCATTTCCTGCAAAATTTCTCTTACGATTTTCTTTAAAATTTCAAAGCATATTTAACCTCCATTGACACAAGTGCTGTGAATAACTCGTGAAATTCTCATACTGCATTTTTCAAAAACATCCACCCAAACCTGACATCCCTCAATTTCGCCCCAATCTGGTGACGGATTATGAAATATTGGTGCGTGCTGCAAAATAGCCACTGTGCGAATACGCTAGCGACTTGCGTATATTTATTGCTACCCCGTGAAAGATCTAAGGCAGTAGTACATTCAGTATTCACTGGACTAACATGTGCCATGCCAAAGACCTCGAAAACAATTCACACATCACACCAAAACGGTAACGAACGAACGAACGAACGAAGAAGTTTATTTACCCCATGTATATAAAAAGTACAAATTGTTTTTCATACTTGATTGTAGAAAAACAATAAAGCATATACAAACACAAATATATATACTACGCATGATACATAAGTATGTAATTCAGTAATTTGCAGGAATAAAAAAAAAAACTTTTATTTGATAACATACTGTGTCTATATATATATATATATATATATATATATATATATATATATATATATATATCAGACGGGGTCGGTGACTCCTATTAAGACAAAATGTCGCTATCATAAGAGCCACCCCATTTACGTAAAAATAACGTAGGTTCTTTTATTCAACAATAATGTCAATCTCAAAGGTGTATATGTATGTGTGCCTGGGTGTGTGTGTGTGTGTGTATGTGTGTGCGTGTATGCGTGGGTGTGTTCATGCCTGCAACTGTATTTATTTTTATTTTGCATGTACGTGTACTCATTTATGCATTCTTACGCTAGCGTCTTTGTAATCGATTGCACATTTTCAAAACTTCATTTATTATATGTTTTGGTGGCATGTATAACAGTTTGATGATGTGCACCTATAATCGTATTTTGGTAAAAAATTATTTTTTACATATATGTAATGTCAAGGGCACTCTTAATGTGGTCTTGCCCCTAATGGACGAACCTCACACCCCACTTTATTGTCCTTTCGGCTAAAAATCCGACCATCTGCATTATGGGGGTGAACTCCCACGTGGACATATGGCGCCCTCTGCATTGTGAAAAATATAACCCCACACGACCGTGTGGCGCCGCCTGGAGTCTTTATTGGAAAAATGAGAGCCCACCCCTCATTGTGAAAAGCTGGCTACGGGCCTGCACATGTATTACGTCACACGCATCGCAATTGTGTTGTGAGGTCGTAAAACAGTAATAAGCACACGCATTTGCGTACCTCTATGTTTCCACATTACAACACCGCGCTTACAAAGACAAACGTATAAGCTTTAAACATGCGCATCCACGCATGACACTGGCCTTCCCGCCTGCAGCTATCACGGCGTATGTGGGTCGGCCACGAAAACAGGTAACGCGATACCACCGCTGTACAGTGCAGTCGTGGCCGAGTGGTTAAGGCGATGGACTAGAAATCCATTGGGCTCTGCCCGCGCAGGTTCGAATCCTGCCGACTGCGTTTATTTTTGTGGAATGATCGTTTTTATTGTTAAAAACAACCACTGTAAACACGGCATTCAATACCACAGCATTTTGTTTTTGCTTGTACACCAATGCTTGTACACCAATGCTTGTACACCAATACTTGTACACCAATACATGTGTTTATCCGTCCTATTAATATAATTATAATGTTATATTATTATGTCATAATGTTATTTTTATTAGGTCTATATTTCTATGTTACTGCTATATTAATGCAATGCTATATTTTACTCTTTTACTGTAGTATTGTATACTTACCGTATTACCACATTAGTACTTTACGACATCATTACAGTATTCCCTTATTACGCCTGCATTGTGTTGGTTTCTCAAACCCAACTTGTTTCAACTGAATAACGACATGACAACCAAGTTTACTGACCAATGTAGCTGCCAGTTCAACAAAAACTTCCATAGAAGCCGTCAAACTAAGAGAAAAACGACACAATACCAGAGAGACACGAACACATAAAGCCCCTACATAATATTCACCTAAAGCCGCCATATTTCTCAAGCTACATCTCCCAAACCTACAGACAAGCAACATGACAAATATCAACACTTACTTACTCCGATGAAACAATAAAAATTCGTCCCTTAACATGATGATGGGGCGCTGGCGTTCAACCAGTAATTTCACAACAAATCCGTACCGCTGCGGCGGCGGCGGCGGTTGCGTCGAGTGAGCTTCATAAAAATGTCCGTGTCATGTGTAACGTTGTCGCTTATTCAAATGGCTAAATTCACGATACGAAGTTCCGACTACCCAGTGGAAAATTGACTAGATAAATTGTTTTGGCCGCAACATGCAACTTGATCTTAGTCCAGTCAGTAACTAATCATCTTGCGGGCAACAATCATTTTGCATCCTTGTGTTGATATATTAATAGGCATTAGCCATCAAGCACATTGTGAATGATGACATTTTCGTTGCCCTGTCACCTCTTGGGCTGCAGCTTGCTGGATGCTTATAGCCTACGGCAGAAGCTGCGGATTCCTCCACTTTGGGTAACTTAATCCCATTTGAATGATGACAAAGTTCTTTATTAAAGGGATGGACTGGAAAGTCCTACACAGGCACCTCTATAACCTCTGTACCTTGTCACTCTATGAGTCATGCAACCAGTTATAGGTCCTTAGTCCCCTACCCTCCTATTTTTCCGGGATTGGGGGCCATGCACCCCTTGATCCCCCTCTGGCTACGCCACTGCTATAAATACCACCATTTCGACAATAGGTCATGGACTTAAACTTAAGACAACACTCTTTAAACTTGATGTAACAAAAACGTATTTGCAATAGAGTTGTATCTATCTGGAACCGACTACCTGAACGCATAGTTAACTTAACATCCAAAATACAATTTAAGAAAGCCCTGCGTACAGTAAACTTTGATTCTGCAATGATATCCGATAAATACTTGTAGGAATCTACTTGATTGGAATATTTGTGTATTATTATTATTGTATATTATATGTTCACCATTACGGTGCATTAGACATGATGATGGATGCATGTAAAACGTTGTATTCTGTATTGTATTCATGTAATAGTGTTATGTGTATATGTAAATTAGCAATTTTTTAACATTGTTGATCCTAAACAAACAATCAACAATCAATGACGCGATCAACGCAAACGACGCGAACGGTATATTGAAATCAGAGCTCTATTGATTGGGTCACACACGATACAGATAACAGACTACCGTTTTTGTAGATAATTCCTCAACATGTCCGCCTGGCCTATTGCACGATCGAGTACCTACACCACGTGGTCAACACATGCGACGTGTTGACGATATCGGCACTGTACAGGGCAGTCGTGGCCGAGTGGTTAAGGCGATGGACTAGAAATCCATTGGGCTCTGCCCGCGCAGGTTCGAATCCTGCCGACTGCGTTGACTTTTGTGGAAACGTTCCGAGCAAATGCTGCCGCTTGCATGTTGGTATGATCGTTTTAATTGTTAAAAACGACCAGTGTAAACATGGCATTCAATACCACACCATTTTGCTTTCGCTTGTACACCAATGCAAGTGTTTATCCGTTCTATTAATATAATTGTATTGTTCTATTAATATAATTATATTGTTCTATTAATATAATTATATTGTTATATTATTATGTCATAATGTTATTTTTATTAGGCCTATATTTCTATGTTACTGCTATATTAATGCATTGCTGTATTCTACTGTTTTAATGATAGTATTGTATACTTACTGTATTACCACATTAGTACTTTACGACATCATTACATTATTCCCTTATTACGCCATTACATTGTTACATTACTGCATTACTATTGCGTCATGTCCGCCTCATGGCACTGACTTCTACGACTGAGTTGGCCAACTTGACGGTTGCGTTGCATTTTCGCAGATTCGGTGAGTATAGTAAAGTGTAAATGTACCCCCGGTCGTTTTACTATGAAGTAGTTTACCGGTGGGTCTAACTATTATTATAGTAATGGTGTGGTAATTTGACCAGTATTTATTCTGCCATCCAATTTCATAAAACTTTGTTGAAATATAAATGTTCGACTGATGCTTTTATGTCTCGCGGCTTGCATGGCTCTGGGATCAAATCACGAGCGTCTCAATCGTTTGTGCAATGCGTAACTGTGTATATTATACCAATAGGTATATTACCTATTAGTGTAGTATTGCACATTGTACAAACGACTCGAGCGTTCTTGGACTAAATTATCCCTTTTTCATCAACTTCATACCATTATATAGTTGTTCTAGCCATTCTCGCAATGTGTAACACGTCCAAGGGTGTGCATATCATTTTACTACGACTTAACCTACACGCCTTTTATCTGTTCCTACTGTGTAAAACTCACACGCTTTTAGGTGTAAAGGCGAGTTCACGCCTCAGAGTTAACGTTGGTTAAAGGACAATATTTTCACACATAACAAATCAGCAGGACGACATTATCAATTATCAAAGACAATATCTGACACATCATATACTACACAGTAATCATTGCGTAAAAGCTTGTAGTGTAGGCACGTAATCTGCTGCTGCATTTAAGTATGCTTCATACAAAAGGCGGTGGGTCTGTATTTCAGTAGACCAGAACCTCCGTTTGGTCGGTTTGCCTTCATTGTCAATTCAGTTTTGTCAACCTTTTTGCTTCGACTTCTCTGAAGGGAGAGGAAGATGTTGTTAAAGATTACGATACTTGGACATATCATCTGTCACAGCATTCGCTATGATTGACCACATTACGTCATACGTCAACGAGAGCTGTGCAGGTGAATTCCTGAATGGAACGATAACACAGCGACAGCAAGACCAATTCGCTGACGTTACTTTGGCGTCTGATCGCGTCCAACTTCCAAGGATGTTCGGTTAGTCCGTACGTCAACGCTGTGTTCACGCCCGGCATGCGAGAGCGTTCATCGCGCATCATTCCCCTTAAGGTCGACTTAGCTACGCTCGCTGGTGTCGTTGACAACTTCTACACGGCTGAAATGGAGTTCACCGTCGACACCGTTCAGAAGGTAGTCCGGGCGAGTAATCTCTTGCAGTTGGACGGCCTCAAGACGGCTTGTGGGAAGTTTATGTTAGAGCTGGTCGAAGCAGCCAACTGTGCTGTTTTCCCCAACCTTGCCTCTTTGTTTCGCCTCAAACAGCTACAAGAATGTGCTTGGCGAGTGACGCTTGACAAGTTTAAATTTGTCGTCTCCACGGTACTGTTCATGGAGCCGCCATGCTAAGAACTCATCGACTATGCCAGCGATGAGTTCAATGTATCTAAAAATAATATAATGTCGTGCAATAACACGGCTTTAAATCAGTGGCGTACGCAGGATGTTGTATTGGAGGGGCTATCCGGCATCCAAGCAAGCAATGAGTAGCGGGATATGACACAGGACCTTTCTTATGGGATTAATCACCGAAATGGTACAATGTCCTCCAAACCATTAAAATAATTAATTATTGTGTAAATAAAGTGTAAAGGTGTATTCGACAGACTTACAAGTGTCCCCAACCAATTGTTTATTCGATTCTCCACAACACAAAGCTGAGCTTTATATATATATATACATGTATATGTGTGTGTGTGTGTGTGTGTGTGTGTGTGTGTGTGTGTGTGTGTGTGTGTGTGTGTGTGTGTGTGTGTGTGTGTGTGTGTGTGTGTGTGTGTGTGTGTGTGTGTGTGTGTGTGTGTGTGTGTGTGTGTGTGTGTGTGTGTGTGTGTGTGTGTGTGTGTGTGTGTGTGTGTGTGAATATGTGTGCGTGTGTGAATATGTGTGCGTGTGTGAATATGTGTGTGTGTGGGCGCGTGCGTGCGTGCGTGCGTGCGTGCGTGCGTGCATGCGTGCGTGCGTGCGTACGTGCGTGCGTGTGTGCATGCGTGCATGCGTGCGTGTGCGTGTGTGTAGTGCACAATAAATTAGAGTATCCAATATCCGTGCATCGCATGACTGCATTGTGTTGGTTTCTCAAACCCAACTTGTTTCAACTGAATAACGACATGACAACCATGTCTACTGACCAATGTAGCTGCCAGTTCAACTAAAACTTCCATAGAAGCCGTCAAACTAAGAGAAAAACGACACAATACCAGAGAGACACGAACACATAAAGCCCCTACATAATATTCACCTAAAGCCGCCATATTTCTCAAGCTACATCTCCCAAACCTACAGACAAGCAACACAAATTCGTCCCTTAACATGATGATGAGGCGCTGGCGTCGAGTGAGCTTCATAAAAATGCCGTGTCATGTGTAACGTTGTCGCTTATTAAAATGGCTAAATTCACGATACGAAGTTCCGACTACCCAGTGGAAAATCGACTAGATAAATTGTTTTGGCCGCAACATGCAACTTGATCTTGGTCCAGTCAGTAACTAATCATCTTGCCGGGCAACTCTCATTTTGTATCCTTGTGTCGATATAATATTAATAGGCACATTGTGAATGATGACATTTTCGTTGCCCTGTCACCTCTTGGGCTGCATCCTGCTGGATGCTGATAGCCTACGGCAGAAGCTGCGGATTCCTCCACTTCGGGTAACTTAATCCCATTTGAATTATGACAAATGTCTTTATTAAAAAGGTAGGACTGGGAAGTGCTACACAGGCACCTCTATAAACTCTGCACGTTGTCACTATATTAATCATGCAACCAGTTATAGGTCCTCAGTCCCCTACCCTCCTATTTTTGCGGGATTGGGGGGCCATGCACCTCTTGGCCCCCTTGATGTAACTAAAACTTGATGTAACTAAAAACGTGTTTGCAATAGAGTTGTATCTATCTGGAACCGACTACCTGAACGCATAGTTAACTTAACATCCAAAATACAATTTAGGAAAGCCCTGCGTACAGTAAACTTTGATTACGCAATGAAGTTCGATAGATACTTGTAGGAACCTACTTGATTGGAATATTTGTGTATTATAATTATTATAGTATATTATAGGTTCACCATTACAGTGCATTACATAAGATGATGGATGCATGCAAAACGTTGTATTCTGTATTGTATTCATGTAATAGTGCTGTGAGTATATGTAAATTAGCAATTTTTTAACATTGTTGATCCTAAACAAACAATCAACAATCGAGGACGCGATCAACGCAAACGACGCGAACGGTATATTGAAATCAGAGCTCTATTGGTTGGGTCACACGCGATACCGATAACAGAATACCGTTTTTGAAGATAATTCCTCAACATGTACGCCTGGCCTATTGCATGATCGAGTACCTACACCACGTGGTCGACACATGCGACGTGTTGACGCCGGAGTGGCAGGAAACAAGAAAGTACAAGATGGAGGTTGTTCTGGGTCGTGAGTTCAGCAGTTGCCGCATGGTGGCGCGCATCAGCTTCCGTGTAAAACAACGTCTCCAGGTGGTCGGTGGACAGATAAAGACGGAGGAGTGAACGATTGAGCACAAGTGTCATTATTTGACAGAAGTCAGCAGTACGTGGAAATGTTTGACACTATTATGGCCTGTCGGAGTGTGACGTAATGTGTTTCGTGTAGAAAGTGGTTTTCTTTTGACGGGTTAGTGGGCCAATTGGCAATTGCTGTATATTCGTTTTCGTTGAAATGTGATGGATCAGCATTCCATGTTTAAATATACAACAGCGCGGTATTTTCATAGCAGTGTCGTCATGCTCGCCATCCCGGTGTAACCACAACCAATGATTAACACAACAAAAGATTCCAGCGCCCCACAGCGTGGGTAGAGGAGTTTATTATTCATGAACACCAGCCAAGTTACAACATGGCAACTGTAACTAGTAGTCGAACAAGTATCAGCATTCTCTCTCAAGTCCACCTCAGACTTGCTTAATATATATATATATATCAGAAAGACGCGTTGGCGAACCCTACCTTTCCTTTGAGATTTCACAATATGTTTTATTGGCGTTGGTTATAAAGTCTTCGATTTGACGCTCGAATGTGAGACCTGACGTCAATCTGGTTTCCGTTTGATGTCAATTCGGTTTCCGATCACTTACTCAAATCATCTTAATCACCTACGTAAATCATTTTAATTATGGACCGATCAAGCTACTCATTAAGGGTCGATCAGAGCAACCATTAAATCATATTAATTACTGCTTTGACATTAATAGTGGACCGATCAGGTCACTTTTTGTTTCCTGTTTCTAAGTTATTGTTTAGTTTAGTTACATGTCCAACACATCCAACTCTAATTATCCAACACGGTGGATGTACGTTACAGCCGGCCACTGCAACAGCGCGTACGCGTTCGGTGCCCGCGGTGCGGCAAAAAGCCGTTGCGTTAAGCGTGTGTTTGACACTATGTGGGGTGAGTGGCTCACCCTGGCGAACAAACCAATGATGTGCGACGTCAGCAGGGTCGTCACGCTGGTCAGTATTATGTATGTGGTGGATCGCTCGACAAAGTCGCGCCTGCGATACGACCCGAAGAGCGACTGCTGGCTGAATTTGAGTAGCCGACCAGACACACGCTACGGCCTCAGCAGTCGCGTGTCAGGGTCGTGTACTGGAAGCAGAGGTGATAGTGACGCAGAAGAGAAATCGTCGACCATTGAAGAGTATGACGTTGTGAGTGACAGGTAGTCAGTATGGGACACCAGACTCACGGCTGAATAGCCTCGATTATCCAGCCGCCGTGAGGTGGCAGCATAGGCCCGTCACAACGGCCTGGATTATTAAGCTGCAGCAATTGTTACCGGTAGGGGCCTTTACCCCAGATTCGGGTAGAGACGATGATTGGCTCTCAGGCCAACTTTGAAATAACAAACTCAATAAGGATACACTTTTATCAGATAATACTATACTATAACAACTATTCAACATTAAATTTATATTGAAACATGTCACATAAAAATAAACCGACAACTTTGTTTCGTAGTTTAATGCCTTTTAATCACATGCATAGTCACTAGGTGGCAACTCTACGAAAGCGGGCTTGTTTGTTGTTCAGCATAATTAATTCGTTCCTGATAAATAAACGTGTGTTTTACTGTTACTCTATCATTCTATTTAGTGTAGTCTGTATAGCGATACGTATCGTGACCTCTGTATCCCGATACATATGGTATCGTGACCTTTGTGTCGCGATGGGTATCGTATCGTGAAACGGTGTATCGTCCTGGTCCTATCTACAACCCACGTCAGTGTTTCTAGAATGGCAACGAAATGATTGGATAATAATCTTCAGCATATAGACGTACGATGTGCCATGGTTACTGAGAACGTAGTATATAACACCCCGGGCGCCCAAGGATGGCGGGAATAATACTTACTCGAGCGTCATTTACTCACCGTGAAACAGCCACGTGTTGTGCAGAAAACACGTGCATGGCTGTTTCCTGCGCCGTCACACTCGTACGGTAAAACACCTTGCATTTTCACGTAATAATCAACACTAAAATCTGTATCAGGTCAAAAGGAATTACTAAGCCAACTATTGTCCTTTGGCAAGCGGATGAAATGCACTTTACACCGTCCTAAAATGGTAAATGTGATTATAAGAAACCTTACTTTATAGTTGGTCACTTCGTCGTGACACCGCTACGGATGCCAGGGGCCGGTTTCATGGAGTATACTTAAAGTTACGCAATTACTTAGCGTCACGTGTTTGCGTAAACTCCTATGTTCGCTTATATTAAAAAACGTCATTTACTAAGACAATCATCTTAATGTTAAGAACGTTCGTAGCCGCTTCATGAAACCGACCCCAGATCTCTATAATTATTGTATAATGTGATATGATACAAAGTGGAGATTTATCCGTGTTTGGTTATGATTTAACCTGAATATTTATTTGTTACTTTAATGTTGCGCCTTCATGGGGAGAGGACGTGGTTTGGCATAAATAAGAGCGCGGTATCAGTAACGGACAGTTCCAGGTGACCCTCGAGACATGCTCTAAGAACTGGAAATTGTCAGTCACGAACAATATAACATGGTGATGGTCATACAAGAATGTTCGTTGGCTGAGCCTAGAACGGTTCTGGCGAGATGTGTGACACATTTGTGAGATATGTCCATGTAACAGTTTCCAGATCAGCTTTGAATTCTAACACTCGTTTCCGGACATTTGAATACTTGAAATGTTTTATTAATTCCTATTATTTCCTAATTTGTTTATCACATATAAGATATACACATGGTTGGATTCGTTTCGACGAGATGTTTCATGATATGTATAATTCCCTCTAGCAAAATGCTAGCACATGGGCCTCATTTATGTTAGAATAACATATACAGCCAAAAAAGGTTTCCCATTGTTAAACATTTATTCAGATACCTCCAAAAATACTAAATATTGGAAATTCAAAATTGTCAGTATCTGATACCAAGGTATTTTATCTTATCGACATAACGCACTATAATGTAGTTCCATAAGATATATAGTTCTACCCAATTTTCTTTATAATTGCTAATTGTATATTTTGTACGGTTACGCCCGATGCCAAATTTCCTCACCAATGAGCCACTATTACCAATTATTAATTTTTTTAAGTTAACGTTGTTAGAAAAGTTATATATATATATATATATATATATACTGTATATATATATATAGATATATATGTATATATTCAATATTTTTATTTATGTATTATTTTATGACTGTTACTCTTATATTGTCTGTAAATTTGATTTGATCTTTGTGCAAATAAAAAACAGCCAAACTTTAACAGGTTATGCTCAATACCAAGCTGAAATGTGGATTGAAACAAAAATAACAAAGAAAAGTATTTCAAAATGTATGGATACATAAATAATAATCATACTACGGGTCAGATGTGTTTCCAGTTAACTAAAAATGATATACTGTTATAGAAGACAAATAAAATAATCTATAGTATTATAACATGAATAACAACGAAATTATGATAGACATATCGCAAACATTTACATTAAGATGAAACGTAAATAACATGTCTTCCGGCTAGCTCTATATAAGTTGATATAATTGAAATTATCAAATTCCTCTGAATATGTTGATGCATCTTAATTAACACTTTAGTGCAGTTATATATTTCACAGTATAGCCATTAAAGCTGCAGTAACTTTGCCATCGGACACTGCATGAAACAAACGTGTTACAATATTAATAGGTGTATGAAATACTAGGTCACCATGAAGGTGAGAGCCAAGCCCTTTATTAACGGCAATACCACGTGTGATTTCTATTTATCAGTAGTCGATATGTTGTCACTTGGGTGTGGTGATGCGTCATACGTTGGACTGCGGACAACGCAATATTGATGAGTTACGCGTAGGCGTAGCAAAACAACTTTCAACGTTTACTAAATTTTACTTATCAGAATCAATTCAAATTTGTGATTCTCAAATTGGGAGTGTTTACGCGAATGTGCGATGTGAGTATGCAGTGCACGTGTTTCGGCGTTGATGTTGCCGCCTTTCTTTGTTCTCTTAAATTTAACATGACTTAATCTGTTTTCCATGTATTAATTAATACAATGTTCATAAGACTATATTAACTTTGTTGAAGGTGTACAGTTTGAAAACATGATCACGGGTGCTTGTTCAGATAGTAAACAAAACATCCAGTTTCAAAACAAGGTTGATTGGCCATACGGCCGAGTCGGGCTGAGTTAAATATTATACCCTTTGATGTTCAACGATGCTCATTTTCCAGCAGTCAACGCAGCAGACTTCCAGTTAGAAATTACTATTCCTGTTAATTCAGGGTATACGTACACACTACGTTCCTGTGAAGACACGTCATCGACAAAGTTAATGGGTTGAAGATTACATGTCGCCTCGGTATGATATTATAAATGGGCCCCGCGGTATATTAACCGAGGATCCATTTACCGCGGACTTCCGTGTGGAATATTTATGTTTTAATGTGTTGATTGAGTTACAAATGGACCATTGGTGTACGTGCTATCACAAAAAATCCAAATATGTCCAAACCTGCTATAAAATATTATGTTCAAAACAATCCTTACTGATATAAATCACCAATCGCCATTTCAATATCTTTTACGGTTATCAACGTTCCTTTGACAATTTATTGGCACGTTTTTGCTTTTCGGAATACTAAATGTTTTATTTGCACACATCACTAAACCAAGTCTATCATTTATAAGTAACTAAACACATAAACCGTTCCTTTTCACAAAGGGATCCACATATCACGACGTGGTAGAGGGATCCCTGCTCATTTACCACAGGGATCCATTAACAATTTTCACACCGGCAATTCGTTTTCCAAGTTGCTATATGTGAATGACCATAGCTAATTCATTCGGAACCCCCACACAATTCGGTAATGTAGTTCAACAATCTTGGAACATAAAGTTTTATATCATGTTAGAAAGGCCTGTGCCTGTAATTGCCTTTGTTATTTGCACGCGTATTCATGTCTTCAAATTGTATGTACGTGTATGTGTGTATGTATGTATGTATGTATGTATGTATGTATGTATGTATGTATGTATGTATGTATGTATGTATGTATGTATGTATGTATGTATGCATGTATGCATGTATGCATGTACGCACGTACGTACGTATCTATGTATGTATGCATGCATGCATGCATGTATGCATGTACGCATGTATGCATGTATGCATGTACGCATGTATGCATGTATGCATGTATGCATGCATGTATATGTATGCATGGATGCATGTATGTATGTACGTATGTTCGGTCTACGGGAACGCGTTACTGGCTGGACTACCACGTGGCCACATTTCCAAACTCCAGCGAATCCAAAACATGGCAGCTAGAATCATCACGTTCACCTCTCGCCGTGATCACACAACTCCGATTTTAAAAGAATTGCACTGGCTGCCAATCAAATGCCGAATCGAGTTCTAAATATTTCCTCATGTGTTCGATCCGATGTCTGAATGGAACGGCGCCGCTGAATCTGGCCAAACTGTTAAAGAGACAATCTCCGGGATGCACCAGTTCGTCTGAACAACATTTGCTTGAAGTTCCACGAACTTCAGTTTTGGGGACCGGTCCTTCCGTGCGATTGGCCCTCGGCTATGGAATGCGCTGTCCATTGCTATTAAGTGTAGCGGAAGTCTGTCGGCGTTCAGAAAGACACTAAAGACGCACATGTTTAAGGGGTTAGGACACTGTTAGACTTCCTGCTTGCTCGAAAAAAGTGCAGTATATTTTTGAGAAATGACTTTTTACAATATTCACTTGCTCTGACATAAGTGCATTTGAGTAGTCAGATTTCTAGATGTGATTGTAGAAGCTGTTGACAGTAAAATGGTGTCTTTTTAGCTGATTTTACTAAGCGGAAGGGTATCTGGCAACAATTTGGCTAGTTGACACTTTAGCCGGATTACTGCCTGCATCCATTTATAAATATTGACGGGTGTCATACATACAGGCATTTTGCAAGAGCTAGAGATACTAGATTTTGACTAAACTCGACCAGCATGTCAATGAGATGACAATAACAGCAGGTGAGATGTTTAAGAAACTTTATAAGTCACGTTTTCTTATAATCACACAAAACATTAACATGGTCGCCAATGGGAAAACTGACAGTGTGCTGACACCTTAAAGCTCAATACGGCTGACATTTTTAAGATTCCATTTCATTTGAGAACATTTTACTGCATATCTTACTTTTTATACATATATATTATTTTGTGTGCATGCATCAATATTTATTTATATATGCGTGCGTGTATGTGTGCGTGCGTGCACGCGCGTGCATAGTGCGTGCACGCGCGTGCATATGTGCGTGCGTATGGTGTGTGTGTGTGTGTGTGGGTATGTACGTAAAGGTATGCATTTATGTAAATATAGTAATAATTAGTATAATTTATAATTTATCTAATTTTATTTATTTTAGTCTTTAATTAATAGTTTTAATAATAACTAACTTAATTTGCCCTTGACTGTAGTGATGACCCTGTTTCTTGGTTATTCATGTTCGGTATATTTACCTCTCAAGAAACGTTTTTGTTTTTTCTTTGTATAATTTCGACCGCATCTCGTGGCCTTCTTCAGCAGAATGAATTCACGGTCATGTGACACAAGCTGGAGCATGACTGGCGGGAGCTCCCCCACAACACTGAAAGACAGATGTGAACTATCACTAAATCAGATCACCACACTGTGGAAATATGTCTATACACACATATTTCAGTTGTAATGGAGTGTTCTACAAGCAGAAGAAGGGACGGCCCTGGATTCACCGGTGTCCCCGATAGCCGCGAACATGTACATGGAACATTTTGAAGAAAGAGCCATCAGAGAAGCATCTCAACCTCCAGACATCTGGTTGAGATACGAGGATGATACATTCACAGTGCTACAAGGGAGTGAAGTAGAATAGTTCACCATCTGAAATCAATGGGCAGTAACATCAAGTTCACAGTAGAACCAGAACATGACAACACGCTAGCCTTTCTAGACACATGTATATGTCTGAAGGACAATGGATCAACCAAGGTTAAGGTGTATCGGAAGGCAACACACGCAGACCAGTATTTGAAATGGGATTCAAACCACCCACCCACAAACGATCAGTGGTGAGGACACTCTTCCAAAGGTCAGAAAGTTTGGTAACTGAAGAGGAGGATAAAACCAAAGACGTGGAGCACATCAAGAAAGTCCTAAAAATTAACGGTTACAAACCTTGGATGTTTAAAACCACACAACCAAGGAGAAATAAGGAGAATGTCAACAGCAAAGAAACCAAGAGAAGACAACATGCCATAGCTCTACCCTATATCAGTAAGCTGTCTGAGCAATTGGCAAGGATTTTCATGTCCGATAACATATCAGTGTACCTTAAACCGATCAACACCACGAAGTCCCAGCTGGTACACCCAAAAGACAAAACAGACAAGGCAGCATAGTGTGGGGTGGTATATGACATCCAAGGCCCAGAATGCGACCAACACTACATAGGAGAAACAGCGAGGGCACTGGGCACACGATTTAAAGAACATCTATCGTGTCGCCAACCCTTATCAGCGATAAGCGAACACAAGCTGAACACAGGCCACCAGTGTTCGATGAAATAAATATGTGGAAATCTTAGACCTCGAGGAGAACTGGCAGAGTAGAAAGATCAAGGAGGCGATTAACATCTACAGGGGGAAGCCTTCACTGAACAGAGACGTCGGCCAGGAGCTCCCGCCAGTCATGCTCCAGCTTGTGTCACATGAGAGGTAAATATACCAAACATAACTTAATTTGCGTTACATCTGTTTTACGTTTACATTTTACATTCTAACGGAAAACAAAAATGGGCTCCCTCACCACTATCCTGTGCATCGGAGTTCAACGTAATTGTTAATAGGCCTGTATCAATGCAAGCTTAGTTTCTGTTGCTGTGCCTGTTTCTTCGTTATTCGCGGCATGTGAAAGAATGGCTGGAACAAGGAGCGGGTCTGACGGTGAAGGACGATAAAACACTCACTAAAATAGTTACGTGGTTTGGAGTGTGGTAAAACATGTTGTACTTGTAACCGGCGGCTTTTTTGCTGGATACCGAATGTAGTGCTGTTCACGTCCGTTAACCATTTGACAAGCATACCAGAAGCAAAGGCTTTCCGTTAAACACTTTACGTAACTTGAAAAACATTTGTAAAACATTATTTAAAAAAGTACCTTGATGTTGAGAGCATCAATCCACCGTCTAACTTCAAACCGAGAGTAAACCATGCCAGAGCTATACGCTATATTAAATTATGCGTGGTCTTACAGCGCCGGTATTGCCTAAACTCGGCGGTTCTTAGCCCTTAGATTGCGACCTAGAATTTGTTCGCCGAACCATTTTAAGCGGGTCGCCATATATGTCCAGTGACTTCCTGGACGTCCAGTTAGTATCCCGTCTGTCTGTCCCAGAAGAATGAGTGACGAATAACTAACAATTTATGTTAAATGTTGCAAGAATTTAAAAAGCCGGGTGATATACATATAATTCCACACGGCATTTCAAGCTTACGCGACATTTAGGTGTAAATTGTTACATCTGCATGCATCTGGTATATATAGGCCATACTATTAGGTTCAATTTGCAAAGGTAGTGTCCCCTTTCTACAATAATCCAATGACGATTAATACACAAAAACCGAATGCTTTTGCTGCCAGGAAACAGGCCACGAGCTGGATAGGTCGATTACCATCCACTAGCAAAAATGCCCGTCACCTGACGGGATGCACTGGTAGATGACAGTCGTGACAGTAATATTTACCAAATGTTAGAAAATATACATCATCGTTAAATAAATATTATACAGCCTGTAACGCGCTCAGAGACACTCGCTGTTTGCTCAAAATAACGATGGTCGGGAAGATTGTGAAGTTAGCGTTCATCAGTGGGCCGTGATAGTGTAGAATTTTTAAATAATATGTGTATGCTATTGGTATGCTATTTGTATGCTGTTGGCATGAGGGTAGACACAGCGGCGTAGGCAGGATTTTGTATTGGAGGGGGCCATCCTGCATCCTCGCAAGCAGTGAGTAGCGGGATATGATACAGGAGCGTCTTTATGGGATTAATCAGAGAAATGGTACAATGTCCTCCAAACGATTAAAATAATTAGTTAGTGTGTAAATACAGTTCTTCTCCATGGTAGACCTGATTGCCGTCGTTGTTCTCTCTAGCTTTGAGAACAACCGTTCCGCTCGGTCGTTGTGATTGGCAAAGTGGCCAATACAGCAGTTGCAGTAGGGCATGCACATTTGGGTACGTATTACCACAATGATCGAGAGCCGACAGTGCCGACGCTGGCCGTTTGTCTGCCGACACTCTCTCCCACCTCTTCCGCCATAGCTCTACCTCGCTCTTGATTGCCGTCGTTTGATCTACCAGATGCTCTGCATACAAGTCCACTGCACACTGCAGCAGTCCCCACTGTTGGTCAGCAGTCCCCACTGTTGGTCAGCATCAACTCCCTATAAGCCCATCATACATGGATTCAGGCAGCTGATGTTGGTCAGCATCAACTCCCTTGAAGCCCATCATACATGGAATCAGGCAGCTGATTTTGGTCAGCATCAATTCCCTTGAAGCCCATCATACATGGAATCAGGCAGCTGATGTTGGTCAGCATCAACTCCCTTGAAGCCCATCATACATGGAATCAAGCAGCTGATGTTAATCAGCATCAACTCCCTTGAAGCCCTTCATAAATGGAATCAGGCAGCTGATGTTTGCGGCTCGTTGTTGGTAAGCCCCAAAGATCGATTTCACGGATAATCATGTCGAGTGTCGGATAATAGAAGTTGATTCTGTAATCGGTTTCAGTACTTCCGTCATCTCCGTGGATAGATGGTCTGTAAACTGACTGTGAAGCTGTCCGGGGTTTACTCAGCCCAATACACAGCAGATCGGCAACAAGAGTAGCCTCTTCTAAGATCTTGGCGAATTCCGTTTATGTCCGAATACTTCTCAGTGCAGCCAATAGATCACAAACGGAAGCCATTGCCTGGATAAGATCAAACCCCGCTGTTTGCAGAATACGAGTGATCGGCAGCATTAGACCTGACACTTTTTCCAGAATCAGCAGCGAAACTACAAAGTTGGAATTACAAATGGAGCTCTCCAGGATGTTCGCTGTTGTCCTTGCTTCTGATGATTGCCAACTCTTCATCTCACTCAGCGCCTCCATCACAAATCTCAGAAGCGGTCGCAGTGTAAACAGTTGTATGCCGCTCTACAAAACGTGTTTCGCACAAAGTAGTCAGCTTCTTCTTCGATACGCGTGTGTCATCAGCGTTCTCGATACAGTTTTGGAGCAAGTCTGTTCTTTTGGCACTTGAACGGAAACACGCTGAAACATCTTTCACCACTGTCTGTGAATGCTTGATTGCTGGTACAGATACTGCATTCGAGACACTTAGATTCAACCAGTGCATGGCACAGTGGAAGTAATGGGCTGTGCAAGGGGAGAATCTTTTTGGAATGTGAATGCCGCACCAACACTCTCACTTGCCAAGGACCTGGCTCCGTCGTAACCTTGGCCAACACAAGCTAAACGATCAAGACCCAGCGCTGCGACGGTTCGTAACAGGGTTTTGCCAATTGCTTCTCCGGTGAGTCGAATCTCGCTGTCCTCCGCTGATTCTCCACTTGTCAGAGGAGACATACAATATCGAAACAGCGTCGTCGTAGCACTGCCATACTCCAGCCTCGTCATATAGAACGTAGCGTACCACAAAGGGCAGCGGTTCTCTCCTTTGTCGGTTCATGATTTCATCAGCAATTATTGCCCAAAATCTTGCCTTCTTGATTCTAGTAATCACTGTCTTTTTAACCAAGTCCCCCGCAGCCGATGTTAGTGCGTTCTGGATGTCAGCAAACTGATACATTGCATTTGCTTTCGCTGTCTCCGCATGTATCTTCAGAGCAGAATCCTCTCCTCTTTTCCTGTATCTGAGTAATGCTCGAAAGTTACCATCAGTCAGGTCTGGTTCTTCGCCATCTGCAGCAACCGACCCACATTCGCCACGATGCCCTCGTAGAGAGATGTTTTGACGGGCACATGTAAGGATCGTGTCAACAATCGGCCTGAGGAGGTCTCTGTTCTGTTGAACCTCTTTCTTGCGGGCCTCATCCAATCTGCAACGTACGTCAAGTTGACCCTGCACAAATACTGCCTTAAATTCATCCATTCGAAATTAATAAAAAAATTCTTATGGTAATCGTTACGGCATTTCCAGGCAATTATCCATGTCCATCTGACCGACCACCCACACCAGATGATGTCGCAAACAGAACGCAGGGGATGCAAAACGCTTCTTCTCGTCCATGGACTCTGCTCACTGCAAGCCAGGGGAAATTCTTTAAATAATGAGGAAGAAACCGGCGATGACGCTGTACCCCTGACTTCACGTGAATGGATGACGGAAAGTCGGTTTCTGTTGGTGGCATCCAGGGCTTGATGAATACTGCCCGATCTTCTGCACTTAGTGTGCGACAAACTGCATGGCCGATGTCTTTGGAAGCCGCCAGTTGAGGATGATGCGCCGCTTCCTTGCTTGATCCAACCTCCGACGGATCTGGTTGAGAGACAGTAGGTGGAGATGGTGGGAGTGTGGGAGTTGAAGATGAAGACACGAAGAAAGATGCGAGTGAAGATTGAAGTTTCCGCTCACATTGTGAATGATGACATTTCCGTTGCCTTGTCACCTCTTGGGCTGCAGCCTGCTGGATGCTTATCGCCTACGGCAGAAGCGGAAAATAATCAGGCACCATATTATGTCAGGTGACCCATTGTCCAATTAATTGTCAATTTCCTCTTTCCATCAGCTCGGTTTGTTTGCTAGCTACATAGCATAACATTCTTGGTATCAATAATAATATTAATGGCATTTATTTAAAATGTTCATTACATGATTTACAAACACCCATTTTTAGTGTTACATGTATTGTATGAACCAATAATGTCAGGATTTTCAAAAATTAAGCATGTAATGTAGAACATTTATCTAACAAAATTAGATAACTTGAAATAGATTACTGTTATTTTATATGTTGTAATTCATGCAATACCACGCGTCAGGGCAGTGGAGTTCATTGTGGTCCAGTGATGTGTGGCAGGTTCAATTCCTGCTCGTGTTTGAATGTTGCATCCAAAACAGTACTGGTTGTGCACATCCACTGATTCCATTAATTGCCTTCAGCATGTGTAATTTATTTGTTATGTTATGTTACTACCTACCTTTTTTAGTTCTTTGCTCCGAAGGTCCAACGGACTATTGCCATCACTCTGCGTCCGCCGTAAGCTGCCGAATCTCAGAAACCATTCAGCAACGTTTTCTCAAATTTTGCATAGACATATCTTAGGCCACTGCCACTATGCACGAGAAATCTGTATTTGATGTAATCGTTCTAAGGGCTCCCTTAACTTAGGTATAAAATAATATATAAAGTAAAATAACATAGGTACACTCGAAAAGGTTAAAGCATATTTAGCCAAACATTATAAGGAATATTATTCAGATGTTTTACTATGCATGTTGCAGCTATTCCGTCACTCCAGTTATATTAGTACTATGTCGTTACTACTGTTTTAAGTCAAAATGCATTCTACGCATATGTTCCTTGTTAACAAATAAAGTTTTATCATAGTTCATCTCTTTCTTCTTCCCATTCTGGGGGAGGTGTAGTGGCAAAATGAGAACAGGTAATGCGTGTGCATTTTCTTAAACAATGGTTTACTGTGCTACATGCGAGATTGCAGCTCACCAACTCTCCTGCAAGGTTTCTACAACCACTGGAAATCGGCTTAAATAGCAGAGTATCGGGATAAAATCCGACAGTATTTTTTAATAACACATTAACTAATATATACAATATTCACGAAATGGTCTACTCGAATACTTTATTGTATTATTGTTGCACATACATTAAATAAACTTAATTAATAAAGGTAACATCATAATGCAATTCAACTGTTTTATTTCACCATTCAATGCAGGACAATTACATCATGAAAAACACACAGATTGCATTGACTATGATCGTGACATTGATGATGATCCAAAATTGTTTCTCTTCTCCTTCAGGTTAGGCAGCTACCGTCAAACAGTTCCCGTGAACTCATTATCAGTGTTATGCAAATTAAACAATACTTATTGTATTGGAATGTGTGAAAGGGAACTGTTTGTCATGCAAATACAACCACACATAATTTTGTTTAACTACACCCAGCATTGCAACTTCTTGAAGGACCGTACAGTGGATGTGGGACATATACAATGTGTCTTGTAAAAAGATGTAGAATCGTGTAATGTGAACATGAGGGATTACATCACGCAATACCACGCACGCTTTTATTGGATAAGAATTTTCTTTCTTAATTCTTTCTAATAGTTGTATCATTAAACACAACCCTCGAATGTCCCATCTTTGAAGAGCAAGTACCATGCCCTGGTACTTACAGCACAACAACATGATTTTAACAAGTTACATATTAAATATGATATTGTGCACACAAGTAGCAATGTATAGTAGGCAGCGCTAGATTCAATTCTTAAATTAATTAGAATTGAATTGATCAACGAAATGCTTGAATTTGAATTGAATTGGCATTGAATAAAACCAAAACACACTGAATATGAATTGAATCCCACAAAGTAAAATGAAATGAATGAATTGATCGAAATAGAAAATGTGCACCTCCAATTACACACATTACACCAATAATTACATATTGTCGTGTAAATATTATTGCCACACTCAATGTTTTATTTGTTAGGGTATCCATTTGTTCACCCTATTTGCTTGCTATACGTGGCGAATACTTGCGTTATTAGGCACTACAAATTAAGCAAAAGCAATGCGGTTCATGCCATACACACATCACATGAATGCATCGACATTGACACAGGCGTGATGATGCGTGATAATGCTTCGTTTTTATTTACCAAAATGAGTAAATTACCATACGTTCGTTTCGGGAGCTTTTTTGACGATAACAACCATTGTAACGTGCGCGCTCCGTGGGCGTTGCGTTTCACGTCACAATAAACTGAGCATTATCGAGCGTAAAACCCCTTTTTTAAACAGCGTCTTCAGGTGACCAGTCTTGACAATACGCTTATGCGTACTGCTGTAGAACATTGTATAATATCCCCCAAAAAGTAGGCGGTCACATGGACCAGTAACTCAAAAAATGTACTGACCCGACGACAAAGTAGGTGGTCAGTGATCACCAGATCAGCGTATATTTTGAACGCTGGCTTCTGGTTGCTCCGCGGACGTCAAATAGAATACGGCCTGTCCACGCCCACGTGCGTTCCAGCAATATCACATTATTATCCGATTATATAGTATGATACTAATGACGTAACATTGTTAAATTGTTGTTTATAGTATATAAATACATTATAACGCATTCTATGCATGCACCAGGGAAATGGTTCCGAATGGTCGGGCTTTTACCATTTCCCCCTAGGAAAGGCTAAAAGCCCGAGTTTCCGTGACCAGTGACACAAAGGAATGGCTCACACGCACGGCAGAGTATGACAGTTACGTATAGCGTGCACGTACGCGCAACGACACGTACACGTACGCATGCACACGTAAACAAACACATGCACGCGCACACACATAGAGTCTACACGTACACACACACGCACGCACACGTGGCTAAAAGCCCGAATGGTCGGGCTTTTAGCAAAGGCGAAATATCGAGTTTTTGGGACCATGTAGTGACATTAAGGAACGATGATGTTATAGTTTCTCTTGTTGGAAAGTAAAAAATACGTCATTATCCTACTATGGCATTGTTCAGTATCATTATAGAGTTTTCGGGACCATGTAGTGACACTAAGGAACGATGATGTTATATTTTCTCTTGTTGGAAAGTAAAAAATACGTCATTATCCTACTATGGCATTGTTCAGTATATAGAGTATATACAATGCCTATATATATATATGTGTGTGTGTGTGTGTGTGTGTGTGTGTGTGTGTGTGTGTGTGTGTGTGTGTGTGTGTGTGTGTGTGTGTGTGTGTGTGTGTGTGTGTGTGTGTGTGTGTGTGTGTGTGTGTGTGTGTGTGTGTGTGTGTGTGTGTGTGTGTGTGTGTGTGTGTGTGTGTGTGTGTGTGTGTGTGTGTGTGATGCATGGACTAACAAAGGGGTCCAGAATGGTCGGGCTTTTGGCTATGACCCTAGCAAAGACTAAAAGCCCGACTATTCGGTACCATGCAGTGACACAAGGAAACGACAATGTCACATTTTTGCTTGTTGGAAATTACAAAATACGCCATTATCCTATATTTAACATTGTTTAGTATATAAAGTGTATATAAGACAAAAGATGCATAGACTAAAAAAGTGATCCCGAATGCTCCGGCGTTTAGCATTTCCCCTCAGCAAAGGCTAAAAGAACGAGTGTTCGGGAACAATAACACCTGGGAATGAGCCACACGACAGAATAACGTACATATGTATAGCGTGCTTAACGCAAAATGTCTTAAATTACTGTTTTGTTAGTTTATTATGGATGTGATACATATAAAGTTTCTCTAATTGTATGTCCACTTAGGAACTATTTCCTGCCGTGGCGCTGCACAGCGCCGCAGCGCCATGCGAGTGCTAAATATAGGTACACATTTTGCGGTTGATGTCATGTTCATGGTCGGGCTTTTAGACACACCCGGAGACGCAAGGCTGTCTCCGATTCCTTGCACAATAGATTTTACATAAGCGGCCATTATATAACCTATCCTTTGCTGGATAAAGAATTTAACAATATATTATTTTCTTTAAACTTTCTCAGCGCATGCAACATTAACTAACTGACGTCATGTGAAACATTCGTAAACATTAACTAACTGACGTCATGTGAAACATTCGTAAACATTAACTAACTGACGTCATGTGAAACATTCGTAAACATTAACTAACTGACGTCATGTGAAACATTCGTAAACATTATACATGCATCGTTTTTCAGAAACAATTCACCCAAACCTGATACCCGTCAATGTTGTGTCAGTCTGGTGACGAATTTTGAAATGTTGATGCTTTCTGCAAAAATAGCCACTGTGCGAATGCGGGAGGGAGTGGAAGATCTAATGCAGTAGTACAGTGACGATTCACTGCACCTATATGTCCCAAGAAAAAGTGCTCGAAAAAATTCACACGTCACACCAAAACGCTTTTGTATAAAGACAGTTCGGTTAGGGTAAGACGGACGAATACTAAATGTGGTCTTACACCAGCAGTGCATAGAAGGGATACACCAACGTATTACATTAATACCCCAGAACGTTGCACATATACGGGGTCAGCACACTGTAAGTTTTCCCATTGGCGACCATGTTAATGTTTTGTGTGATCATAAGAAAACGTGACCTATAAAGTTTCTTTAACTTCTCACCTGCTGTTATTGTCATCTCATTGACATGCTGGTCGAGTTTAGTCAAAAATCTAATATCTCTAGCTCTTGCAAAATGCCTGTATGTATGACACCCGTCAATATTTACAAATGGATGCAGGCAGTAATCCGGCTAAAGTGTCAACTAGCCAAATTGCTGCCAGATACCCTTCGGCTTAGTAAAATCAGCTAAAAAGACACCATTTTAATGCCAACGGCTTTTACAATCACATCTAGAAATCTGACTACTCAAATGTACTTATGTCAGAGCAAGTGAATATTGTAAAAAGTCATTTCTCAAAAATATACTGCACTTTTTTCGTCTGTAACCATGCAGGAAGTCTAACAGTGTCCTAACCCCATACTCTCGGACACTGCCACGTTACCCCCTCCCCCTATAAACACACATAAGGAACAGATAATTAAGACCAATTGCCAGATAAGATCGGTTATCCGTTTCATGCGCAAACCCACTTCCCAAAACCCACTTCGTGTGGTACTGCAATATGAGTAGGCATCCGGGACGATAAGCCCCAACCCCCACTGGGCCGGGCAGTAGGTACGTGTTGGCAGTTTCGTGGGAAGGCCGAAAGACGTGCGGCGCGTGGGATGGTTCGTAGACACACGCTGTGTTTTTAGACGCACGGTCGTGTTCGTGTCACGCCGAACTCTACCCCTTCCATTAGTGTTTCATTAACGATGACGGAGGTTTGAAGGCACTGGAACCAAGCCCCGACGTCCAAATGGTACATCCCAGATCAGCGGTGCCCTACATGTAATATGACGCTGGCAGTGCCACGGTGACGTCAGCAAAGCGAACGACTGGAACTCATCTGGCGAGTGCACCGACATTCCAAACCGTCTACAAGTCGGCGACAGTTCGGGCTGCGGCTTGCCTCCGCGCAACGAGTCCTCCATCTTAACCGCTGAACAGGATACTTGCTAGTGTTGAGGCGACACGGTGACGCTGTGCAGGACTGCGTTGTTTGATCGCTAGGATTTCGTATCGTTCAGTTGCTTCGGACGCTCAAGATGCGGGCCAGGCGAACGGCTATAAATAGCCTCCAGCCGCTACGCTTCGGCCGGTGCAAATACGAGTTCATTAGTGTTTTCGGAGAGCGAGCGGCCTAGTTGGCTTCCTGAGCCCACGGCGACGGGGAGTTTGTTGATTCGGCGTTGATCCGTTGCATCCGATTGAGGTTGGTAATCGAACGAAATACACCGCAAACATGTAGCCATGTATGTGCGCATTCATCTACTTTGACCTGTCGATTGTGACGTTGCTGTCAGTAAATCAAATAGTGTATGGAACTGGTTAGCAAACTTCTTGTGTCGGTTACGTGCCGGACGCATAAAGGCATTGACTTGGTGAACTTGCAAATATGGTCTAGAGACTACTGCATAACAGATGGCCCATAGGTCAGGTTACAGAAGGCGAAATGTGTACTTTGACTGTGTTGGTCAATGCTGCTAGGAACTTTATTAATATACAATAAACACACGCAGTAAACACTGTTTACATGTATCTAATCTGTAATCATCGTCGCGGGTATCTAACTAACTAGGGTAAAAATTATCCTAACTAGCATGCGAACGTACGTATGTGCGCACGTTTGCGTGCGTGCGCGTGCTCGTGTGCCCGTGTGTGTGAACGTGTTCCTCCCAGTCGTTTTGCATCTCGCGAACCGGACTTTCTGGGGTTGATGTACGACCCCCTCAGAAGAAACGTAGTGCCTTTCAGCGTCGTAGCCAGGAGGTGGGCAGAGGAGCCATGTCCCTCCAATCCCGGGAAATTAGGAGGGAGGTGAACTGAGGATCTATAACTGGTTGCCCGAGTCACAAAGTGACAAGGTACAGCGATTACTGTGGTGCCTGCGTAGAACTTCTTAGTTCTACCCGTTGGCAAAGAATGTGTCATTATTCACTTGGGATAAAGTTACATAAACTGTATGAAGCCAACGGGGTCATGTTCTAGTTAGACTTCCTGTCCGAAGAAAAATGCAGTGTATTTTTGAGAAATCATTCACTTGGGATAAAGTTACATAAACTGTATGAAGCCAACGGGGTCATGTTCTAGTTAGACTTCCTGTCCGAAGAAAAATGCAGTTTATTTTTTAGAAATGATTTTTTTAAACCAAATTCACATGCTTTGACATAAGTGCATTTGAGTAGGGAGATTTTCATGTGTGATTGTAGAAGGTGTTGACTATAAAATGGTGGATTTCTAGATGATTTGAATAAACGGAAGGATATTTGGCAGCAATTTGCCTGTGTGATCTGTTTGCGGAGTAGTTCTTGCCGGCATTTGTAAATATTGACGGGTGTTACACATACAGGCATTTTACGAGAGCTGGAAGTATGCAGTTTTTATTAAAATCTATCAGCATGTCAATGAGGTGATGATAACAGCAGTTGAGAAGTTTAAGACATTTTGCGGGTCACGTTTTCTTATAATCAGATAAAACGTTAACATGGTTGCCTATGGGAAAACCAACAGTGTGTTGACCCCCCAACGCTTCTGCCATATGCGATATGGTAGGCTGCCGCAAACCAGGGGGTGACAAATCACCAGACATATCATTACCCACAATAACTACTATCAACACAGGGATGCAATTGAATGGTTTATTCCGAATTATTACATCGCCAGTGACGACACAGTGGTGATGTGTATAAGGTACCACAGTTCATAATACTCCCAAATGTTGCATTGGCCGATTTAGCTACACACGGTGTCGCGCTTACATTTACCCGGGCGTGAAATTTTATCCGGGTGATGTTTATGTGCATATGTAAGGCATAATATTTCGCACCAGTAGATCACGTAATGATAAATACTATCCAGTAGTTAAATATGTTTCGTTTGTTGTTGTAAAACGAGCGTTATAGTTAGAGTACATAATTATAAATTGCTGTTTCAGACAGTCACGTGACGTGTGCGTGGAGAGGAAACTGTTTTACGACATAAATTATTTATGTCTGTGGGAAGCAAACATTTTATGATTTATGTATATATATATATATAGACATATATACAAATATATAGATATATGTATAAACATACATAATGCCCGGATAAATGAAAGCGCGACAATCGTAGCTGGTGCTAAATTCATTCCCCCAGATATGCGTACGCGCATAAACGTCACCCGGTATTATTTAACGCCCGGATAAATGTAAGCGCGACAACGTCATAAAACTATACATATTTTCTCTGATCAACATTCTACAGGTGGGTAATCCTCGTGATAGAAACATATAACTGGCACTACAGTCTCAAGGTTGTTTTACTTTACTTTTTACTACAGTCTCTAGGTTGTTTTAAAGATACGGAGAAATAATTCTTCCTTGTCGTACCCCACTACTGACAGAAAAGCTGTCAGACATGATATTCTTTCAATGTACATACATTTTTGAGTAGTATACAAAAATGCTAACATGTACATGGGTATACCCAGTTGTTACTCAAACAGAACAATGATTTACACAATCAAATGTTTTGGAAGCATCCAAAAACATGAATATACAATACTGTTCAGGCTACGATACTTTAGTTTAGCCTCTTTGAAGGCATATGTACACATATCGGTACTGTGTTTAGCCTTGTCAGGCAAAACAACTAGTTACTGGACAAAGATCAAGTCGCACATTGAAGCTAATGCAACTGATCTAGTCGATTGGCCACTAGATAGCTGGAAGTTCAAACTTATTTATAATAATAAGCGACAGCGTATGGACGTTTTGTGAGGCTAAGTATGCTGCTCGAGTCACATGTTGATTTGACAGGTACAACAGTTGTTGAACTCATCATTCGAAGATTGAATTGCAGCAACAAACGTTGCGTAATGTACGATGGTGTCAGACGATACGTCGTCGTTGCTTAATGATCAAACAGAAGACTCGCAATACAAGTTTAGCAGTGTACGCCCAGCATAAGGTGACGGTGAGAATTATAGTATATATATATATATATATATATATATATATATATATATATATATATATATATATATATATATTCATCATCATCATCATTGTGCAGCCGTAGTGTCCCGTGGTTGGGCGAAAGCCTCAGCTGTCGTTTCCAAATCTGCCTGTCTTGCGCTATCCTCTGTCAGGCGACCAGTGCACTTCAAGTACTCGTCTAGTTCGTCTATCCACCGCCTCGCCGGTCTTCCTCTAGATCGTTTCCCTTCGTAAGGTCTCCAGGTAGTGATACGCGATGTCCATCAGTTATCTCGTAGTCTGCTAATGTGCCCTGCCCAAGTCCACTTCTGTCTTCTGATTTGTTCTATCACGTCTATCACCTTGGTCTTCCTTCTTACCCATATGTTTGTTTTTCTTTCCGGATATGTGGTATTTAACATACTTCTTTCAATTTTTGTTTGTGTGGCTGCTAGCTTGTTCTTTGCCTGTATGCTGAGTGCCCATGTTTCCGCGCCGTATATGTCATCGCTGGAAGTACGCATGATTTGAAGCAGGTTCCAAAGTTACCCTTGAAGATGTGGCGGTGTTTGGCGAAAACTGTCCAGCCGGCGGTGATTCGTCTTTGAATCTCCTTGTCTTGGTTTTTGTCTATGATACCGTATCTCTGTCCCAGATAGACGTAGCTTTCAACGTTCTCTGTCTGCGTCGTGTCGATATGTATTGAGGTGTCATTTTCTAGCATCACTTCTGTCTTCGAGATGTTCATCTTTAGACCTTGTTTTTTACTCTCATCAGCTAGCTCCTGCAGCATGTTTTGTAGTTCTTGCGGTGTAGTAGCGCATATGAGTTTGTCGTCGGCGAAGCGAAGATGACTGGGATATTCTCCGTCTAGTTTCCCAGGTCAGTCTTCGGAATATGCTTTCGAGTGTTGCCGTGAACAGCTTGGGCAATATGGTGTCACCCTGCCGTACTCCTCTCTTGATGTTGAGCCTGTTACTCTTTTTGTGTAGGTGGACTGTCAAAGAGCTGTTGGTGTAGATGTCTTTCAGGAGATTGATGTACACGTCTTCTAGCCCCTTCTATCCACATATGTGTGTGTGTGTGTTTGTTTGTTTGTGTGTGTGTGTGTGTGTGTGTGTGTGTGTGTGTGTGTGTGTGTGTGTGTGTGTGTGTGTGTGTGTGTGTGTGTGTGTGTGTGTGTGTGTGTGTGTGTGTGTGTGTGTGTGTGTGTGTTCTTTGTGGTCTTTGTGGTCTTGGAAGCACAATCCATCGATGCCGTGATCACCCAGTTTGCAACAAAGTCTGCTCGCAGACTAAGCTTTGTGTAAGGAAGAATACACAATTAGTTGGAGACACTTGAAGATCTGTTGAATACACATTTACACTTTATTTGTACAATGACTAAATGTGAATCCTTTTAATCTTTTGGAGGACAGTATGCCATTTCGCTCACTAATCCCATAAAAAGGACCCTTTGTCATACCCCACTCCTCGCTTGCTCGGATGCTGGATGGCCCCCTCCCATAAAAAATCCTGCCTACGCAACTAGCGTCTTTACGTTTTTAAATCCCCCGTTTGTGTAGTTTTTTTTACGGTTTTAGGGTTCGTACCGGTTTAGAATTGTAAATTGACTCCATAGTAAATTGCTCCACCCATTCGATTTACTGTGAATTATTCGTACCAGAGGTTGAAATACTATTATAATATCGTGGTATTTTGACCCCCATTTAATCTAACACCCAGTTTGTTTAATATTTTGCACACTATATTTTCGTATTTTAATAGTATATGTACAGTATAGTGCAATAATATATGTGTGTTTGGTATTTGTGGTAATACGTCCATTATTATTTGGTGGATGTTAGTTATTGTGAGATAGTATTTTTTAAATAATATCGTTGCAGATGTGACATTGTTCCCTATGCAGTTGTTGTTTGCATAGTCTAATTTTGAGGTTACGTTTTGGTGTCACGAATAAATTAAAAGCACGTGGCGATTTGTTTGTAGAGCAACAAGCGCAGGCTTCATGCGTTCAACACATAAAACTTTTTTTGTTATCGTGCTCGTTCCAGTGTAGTTGGGTGCATCAGTCGTTGGTAACAGGTGTCTACCGTTCGATTTTAAAGGATACCACTAAGTGGTGAGAAAATAATTAAATTGATCTTAGGGCTATTTCTCGGAAAAGGTTGCAAATTAGTCTCACGAGGATCAAAAAATAAAGTGCATTTTTATGGGCAGAAATGATTATAGATTCAAAGTACGTATATACAGAAACTAGAAAATGTATGGGTTGAAGCTTAAACATGTGTACATTTCTTATTATGTGGGATTCTACTCGTAAATACTAATAACAGTTAAAATAACAAGAGCAATCTTTTTGACAGATACATATCATGCAAATGCCTTCAAATGCTCCCAGGTGATGACACTATTACTTCCTCTGATGTTGACATATTTGGGCTTAACATATAGTTAGTTGAGGTGAATTTATTTAGATAAATGCTGCTTTCCTTAAACATATTTTTGATCAAATAGCTTTCATTAGCATTCTGTCAAAAGCTATAATGGCTACTGACCACAAAGCATACTCCTACAAGCCACAGGTGGAGCAGAACAACTGTGAAAGAGTGTTATGTAATTCGGACCACGCGTTTTAAAGTTATAGTGCACTGAATTTGAACAATTTATTTCAGGAAAGGACAACAACAATTAACAAGGTTTATCTGGTTTATTAGAAGAACTACAAACATTAAATTTCTCAGAACAGCAAGTTGTTATATACAGAACTCTGCTTCCACTGAAAGAATGGCATAAAATTATAGTGACATCACAAGTCTGTCTGTCACGCGAAAAGACAAATTGACAAATTGCTACCATATTTTCAATTAAGTGACTACAACATATTAGATATATATAAGGCAGAATCAGTCCAGTCTTCAGTCTAGCAATATCTTTTTCTTTCAGCTTTGTCACTGTTTAGGCAAAGTTGAGAATACACCTGATCCCTCTGGCCAACAAAACTTGCTTCTTGTGAGGAGTAGCACTGTCCACCAATGATTCATCCACCCTTTCATATGATGTTGGTGTGCTCGGCATGGCTTTTCTTATGAAGGAGGGTTTTCTGTCATACGTGGCTCTACTTGTTGATGGCGGTGTTGAAGGTACCTTTGAGTTAGCACCTGGCACTGAGATGTCTTCCTTGCCATCAACCTGATCAGTGTGGTCTATTTCTACAACGGTTGCAGATTCATTGGGCCTAGTGACAACCTTCTTCCTTTCTCTCAGCATCCATCATTCGCCTTGATTTTCTCTTGCGACTCTGCCATTTTCATTGTTTTTTTGCTTATGCTGACAGATCTTTGTAACGTTTCATTTTGTGACTCATGTTTCAGTATCTGCTCTTCAATGGCATATTCACATGGTTTTCCACTATCTTTTTTGCCGCATTTGTTTCTGTGTATCAGAGAGTGCTGCCAAGCGGACATAGCTCCTCTGTATGCGTGTGCGCTCCTTGTCGGCATAAGCAGTGCACTTTGCTGGATCATTTTCCTTCATAGTTTGCAAGTAACGCGTTGTCCTATATGGACAAATAAAAAATTTGGAAGATCTAGATTTGCTTCTTAAGGTCCAAGTGAATTTAACTTTGGGGTACCTCACCATGCTGTTCACTGCACAATCGTGCAGTGAACAGTGGCTTAAACCAGTGTAACAGGGCTGACAGTTGGGATTACCTATATAATGTTACGTAACTTACGTCTGCTACTAGATAAATGTTTTAGTGGCAAACCTGTGATTTCATTTGTCAACTTGAACTTTGTCCATTAACAATCCTTTGCATCATTGTGTTAATATATTAATAGGCATTAGCCATGAAACAAATCGTGAATGATAACATTTTCTCTGCCTTGTAACCCCTTGGACTGTCGCCTGCTCACTGCCTACAGACATTCGCAACAGTTTCACACCTATGCATTTAGTAACTTCACCCAATGTTGTTTAAACATACTGATAAATTGTAGCAAGTGAATGACAACTTTTTCCACCCTTATCAGTTTGTGACACACACAACAAGCTACAGACCGGGACTAACTAGTTAACCGGTTTGTAATATTATAACAAAATGTGAATGTC
This sequence comes from Escarpia spicata, assembly GCA_963995525.1. Lineage (NCBI taxonomy): Eukaryota > Metazoa > Annelida > Polychaeta > Sabellida > Siboglinidae > Escarpia > Escarpia spicata. Next base: position 40,951,527 of record OZ023218.1, read on the forward strand.
AGTTTGGGGACTTCTTAACATTATATAGTCAATGTACAGATTGTTATTAATGTTTAATAACACTCAAATAGTAAATATGTTAGTTAACGTCTTAAATTTCTATTGAAATGTTTAATTGAGATGTTTAATTGTTTCCTGTAGTTTAACTTTATGAAAATAAGAGTTTGGGTGCCTACATTGCGTATGCAGATCTAGGTGGAGGGCGTCTATAGGGGAATTATTAATGATGTAACTGCATGCTGCACCTCATTGCAAACCTATGTCCAGCCACCCCATCAAACTTAACATTATCGCCATAGTCTCCCCCAGTTCCGCCGCCCATGTCTACGAGTTACTATAAACTAGTGGTACGATCATACTATTGCACGAAAGCAAACTTTATAAGCCAGTGGTACGATCATACTATTGCACGAAAGCAAACTTTATAAGCCAGTGGTACGATCATACTATTGCACGAAAGCAAACTTTATAAGCCAGTGCAAAACTGATCCTAACATACGTTCGGCGTCCAATTCATGCAATAAGCTCTACGACACGCCTCGTTGGGACGGGAAGATGTAGAGCTTTCAAACGATATAACATTCGTGTTAAGAAAGAAAACCAGCCCACACCGGCCGACTTCTCATCCCACATGTGCCGACTTGTCACCGGCCCCGGATACTTGAGTTATTTGCGCCGACTACGCCAACTACGTAATTAATGGTCTAAATATGGTTACCATTTCTACTTTTGTGAAGCGTTTTGATAATTAGTGTTGAATTGACCCGTTGACATCCAATTAGGACAAATATAAGCATATGTTAACAAAACATTCGAGAAAGGACATTGTGTTAAAAAAGAGCAATCTCATTAGCAGACAATCCAAAGGCCACACTGTTCCTTAAACTACTTTTAGTTAGTCTGCATGTGCATAGTTAGAATTCTAGGAACAAGAGCCCTGTTACATCTCTATAATTTTCTGACATGTCGTTGTTCAGGAAGGACACATTTTGTCGGAAATTTTCGTACTGAATTTCGGGTTAGCTCAGCTAATACAATTCAGGTTGCTGGAAGTTTAACATCATGTCACTTCATATAGATACAAGGAGCAATGTTTTAATGTACAGTGTGTCATCTCTCCAGCATTTTGAATCTGTTAGCAGGGTCAATGTTCAGGAAAGGACATCTGATCAGTATTTAACGGAAAGTCATGCATATCATTCAAAATAGCATAACATAAAAACTACTTGGACGATCTTGACCAAACTTGGCACATGCATTTCCGAGGGTATTTTTGAGTATTGATGAATTTAACATACTTCCCAGCACATTTGCTCATTAAATATCATGTGATTTAGATTCGTTAAAATGCAAATGAGACTGAAAAACCTCGGAAATTGTGCCTGTGTATGCTCACAGATTCAAGAACCGTTAATGCAAATACACTGCAGTCCAGGTTGCTGTGCCACTAGTTATCTAGGAAACAAAGTGATACGCACACCAACCGATTTTCAGCGAACACCAACCGACCAGTCGGCGTTAACGTAGTCGGCGCAAATAAATCAAGTATCCGGGGAATGTTATATCATTTGAAAGCTCTACATCTCCCCGTCCCAACGAGGCGTGTCGTAGAGCTTATTGCATGAATTGGACGCCGACCGTACATCAGGATCAGTTTTGTACTGGTTTATAAAGTTTGCTTTCGTGCGATAATATGATCATAGTACTGGTTTATAGTAATTCGTAGACATGGGCGGCGGAACTGGGGGAAGGCTATGGTGATAATGTTAAGTTTGATGGGGTGGCTGGATGTAGGTTTGCAATGGGGGTGCAGCATAGAGTTACATAATTAATTATTCCCCTATAGACGCCCTCCAGGTCCCGTCTGGATCCGCATACGCAATGTAGGCACCCAACCTCTTATTTTCATAATGTTAAACTACTGGAAACACAATATCATGAATTTGCATCGAAACAAATGTAAAGGTGGACGCCTCATCAACCCATTCCACCTTGTCCAAGACTCGAACATCGCATCCAAATAATGGCAGCTTTTGCCCACATATTGCTTTAATAATGTACCAGCAGCATTTTTTGAAAACATTTGCCGTTACTTCGTAATTCTTTATTTCAACGCAAACAAATAAAACTACAAACACAATATACGCCATCATAAAACATGTTAAAACGTTATACAGATACACACAATTTATTTACATGATAAAATATATATAAAATACGTCAATTAGGAATGTGTTTTGATGTTGTATATTCAGCCAATGAGTGGGAACAATTTGTAATATAGTTCAAATGGCAGGATATCTAAGCTTGCAATCTTGAGTATTTCACAAACACAAATAATTTGTGAAAACGTTACCCGGGGGACTAATGTTGTCACACGGGAGTAAATTTGTTCTAAAAGATATGTTGACATGTTACGTGTCTGAGGTCCGTATCAGAGTTGGGTACTGAATTATCACAAATCTATCGAGTCTATGTTATTATTACTATTATTATTACTACTATTATTATTACTATTATTATCATCATCATCGTCGTCATCGTCGTCATCACTATATCGCATCCATCATTCCTTACTGGCTGTTTTGACCTTATATAGGTTATTTTATGACAATAAGAGCATGATTCGCACCCTGTCATTTTAAAATTGGGAAAGACATTTTGCATTTTGTCTGCAGCAAAACCAGGGAAAGCTAGGATGAGTAGGTGCAACACAAACCCGTTGTCCCGTTACTGGAATGTTTTTTTGTTTGAAAAATCGTATTGCTTTTTGTGTGAAATAACGGGTCGTTTGATGTTTAGATAACGGGATTCTTATGTTTTAAATACCATGATGTTGTGTTGGACCATTATTACATAAGTTGATTTTATTTTCCAATAACAATTGTCAAAACAGTGTTGGCATTGTCATAGAACGTTACTTTTCCACTGGAAAAAGGTCACCTGCAGTGAGGGGACAGACCCGTGTCAGCTATCCCGATCTACCTCGTTCTCAATTCATGGGATGGGGAGAGATGGGCAAGGTAGTGCCAAAAGTGAGGTCACTGCCACTTAGAACCCAATTCTGTCTTGACGTGATCTCTGGCTGCAGGACTGTACTTTAGGAAATCTCATCTGCCATCTCATACACACAAAATACAAATGCAAGGAAGGCAGTGCTATGTGTTGTAATAACTGATGTAAGTAAGATACTGGTCGGTACCAGGACACTTATGTTACAGATGCTTACTATGTAACGTACCACTCTGTTAACTGTAGAATAACAGGTCTATGTCCCACAAATGCTCACTCTGTTATGTACCACTGTGTTAACTGTAGAATAACAGCTCTATGTCCAACAAATGCTCACTCTGTAACGTACCATTGTGTTAACTGTAGAATAACAGCTCTATGTCCCACAAATGCTCACTCTGTAACGTACCACTGTGTTAACTGTAGAATAATAGCTCTATGTCCCACAAATGCTCACCCTGTAACATACCACTGTGTTAACTGTAGAATAACAGGTCTATGTCCCACAAATGCTCACTCTGTTATGTACCAATGTGTTAACTGTAGAATAACAGCTCTATGTCTCACAAATGCTCACTCTGTTATGTACCAATGTGTTAACTGCAGAATATCAGCTCTATGTCCCACAAATGTTCACTCTGTAACGTACCACTGTGTTAACTGTTGAATAACAGCTCTATGACCCACAAATGCTCACTCTGTAACGTACCACTGTGTTAACTGTAGAAGAACAGGTCTATGTCCCACAAATGCTCACTCTTAAAGTACCACTGTGTTAACTGTAGAATAACAGCTCTATGTTCCACAAATGCTCACTCTGTAACGTACCACTGTGTTAACTGTAGAATAACAGCTCTATGTCCCACACATGCTCACTCTGTAACATACCACTGTGTTAACTGTAGAATAACAGCTATATGTCCCACAAATGCTCACTCTGTAACGTACCACTGTGTTAACTGTAGAATAACAGCTCTATGTCCCACAAATGCTCACTCTGTAACATACCACTGTGTTAACTGCAGAATAACAGGTATGTGTCCCACAAATGCTCACTCTGTAACGTACCACTGGTGATAACTGTAGAATAACAGCTCTATGTCTCACAAATGCTCACTCTGTTATGTACCAATGTGTTAACTGTTGAATAACAGCTCTATGACCCACAAATGCTCACTCTGTAACGTACCACTGTGTTAACTGTAGAAGAACAGGTCTATGTCCCACAAATGCTCACTCTTAAAGTACCACTGTGTTAACTGTAGAATAACAGCTCTATGTTCCACAAATGCTCACTCTGTAACGTACCACTGTGTTAACTGTAGAATAACAGCTCTATGTCCCACACATGCTCACTCTGTAACATACCACTGTGTTAACTGTAGAATAACAGCTATATGTCCCACAAATGCTCACTCTGTAACGTACCACTGTGTTAACTGTAGAATAACAGCTCTATGTCCCACAAATGCTCACTCTGTAACATACCACTGTGTTAACTGCAGAATAACAGGTATGTGTCCCACAAATGCTCACTCTGTAACGTACCACTGGTGATAACTGTAGAATAACAGCTCTATGTCTCATAAATGCTCACTCTGTAACGTACCACTGTGTTAACTGTAGAATAACAGCTCTATGTCCCACAAATGCTCACTCTGTAACGTACCACTGTGTTCACTGTAGAATAACAGCTCTATGTCCCACAAATGCTCACTCTGTAACGTACCACTGTGTTAACTGTAGAATAACAGGTCTATGTCCCACAAATGCTCACTCTTAACGTACCACTGTGTTAACTGTAGAATAACAGCTCTATGTCCCACAAATGCTCACTCTGTAACGTACCACTGTGTTAACTGTAGAATAACAGCTCTATGTCCCACAAATGCTCACTCTGTAACGTACCACTGTGTTAACTGTAGAATAACAGCTCAATGTCCTACGCGGCATGATATCCTGCATAGCTAAGCAGATTAAGATATATATAATAAGCAAAATTTTGCACTTTGGTATGGGCTCAGCACACTGTTAGTTTTCCCATTGGCGACCATGTTAACGTTTTGTGTGATTATAAGAAACAATTTTTTTTAAACTACTCACCTGCTGTTATTATCATCTCATTGACATGCTGGTCGAGTTTAGTCCAAATCTAATATTTCTAGCTCTCGTAAAATGCCTGTATGTGTGACACCCGTCAATATTTACGAATGGATGCAGGCAGTAATCCGGCTAAAGGGTCAACTAGCCAAATTGCTGCCAAATACCCTTCCGCTTAGTAAAATCAGATACCAATGCACCATTTTACTGCCAACAGCTTCTACAATCACACCGGGAAATCAGACTACTCAAATGCACTTATATCAGAGCAGGTGAATTTTGTAAAATAATCATTTCTCAAAAATAAATTGCACTTTTTTGTAACCAGGCAGGAAGTCCAACATTGTCCTGACCCCAAATAGACATGATGATTTTGGAGAAAAATGTCGAAAACAATACACTTTATAGGCACCCATGTTAGAAGCATTCTGCAATTTTATTTTGGTAATCCCTCCACGTGTTTGTGTTGTATGCACATTTCAAAGGTGCCACCAAACTTGGCAAGGCACCAGAAAAATCAGCACTTTGCTGTTGCACAATTTGTAATCCAGCACAACGTTCTCAAGTGGCACTATGAACTCCGGATACAGTTTTCCGGAAAGTCGAATAAGTGTTTTATAAGAAAGTTCAATACAGCCAGTTGTTACGTTACATTCAAATGTATATTAATTTTTTGACCTTATGCCCTATTTACAAAAGTAAACATCAACAAAAAGTCACCTTAGGGTGTGAATTTCTCAAAGGCCAGACGTCTGAAGCAGTTCAGTTACATAATATTACACAGCTTAATTAGCAGACATTCAGAAAACAATGCTACTTGCTTGATTGGCCAGAAGCTCCAGTCAGTAGCCAGATCTGATAACAAGCTTGGGCTATGGCCTACTCCAGCTAATCACTGTCCTCAAACTTCATTAGGGTCAATGACAACATATTCACTTGTGTTTAATTAGCTGAAGTAAACAAAAAACGATTGATGAATCACCCTGCTGCAATGTTGTTGGTTCATTTTCATTCATTTTTTCAAATTGAGGCTTAACTACTGGCATACGCACCCCACCCCCCTTATAAGACGTGTTCCATCACTGTGATTTCGACTTACACGACTGATGAGAAGTCTGTAATATCCATAAACGGTTTGTCCCATTCAACTGTAGTTTTGCCATACACGTATTTTCAGTAATGGTTTCTAGATATTTGAAGTAAAACGCGTCCTTCATGATTGTGCAATGACTATAGCGTGCTTCCGTTGCCAGGCTCTCTACTTGGGCTCAGCACACTGTTAGTTTTATCATTGGCGACCATGTTAACATTTTGTGTGATTATAAGAAAACGTGACATACAAAGTTTCTTAAACTTCTCACCTGCTGTTATTATCATCTCATTAACGTGCAGGTCGAGTTTAGTCAAAATATAATATTTATAGCTCTTGTAAAATGCCTGTATGTGTGACACCCGTCAATATTTACGAATGGATGCAGCTACCAATGCATCATTTTACTGTCAACAGCTTCTACAATAACACAGAGAAATCTGACTACTTAAATGCACTTATGTCAGAGCAGTCGGCGTTAACGTAGTCGGCGCAAATAACTCAAGTATCCGGGGCCGGTGACAAGTCGGCACATGTGGGATGAGAAGTCGGCCGGTGTGGGCTGGTTTTCTTTCTTAACACGAATGTTATATCGTTTGAAAGCTCTACATCTCCCCGTCCCAACGAGGCGTGTCGTAGAGCTTATTGCATGAATTGGACGCCGAACGTACATCAGTATCAGTTTTGCACTGGTTTATAAAGTTTGCTTTCGTGCGATAGTGATCATAGCACTGGTTTATAGTAATTCGTAGACATGGCCAGCGGAACTGAGGGGGGCTATGTCGATAATGTTAAGGTTGATGGGGTGGCTGGATGTAGGTTTGCAATGGAGGTGCAGCATAGAGTTACATCATTAACCATTCCCCTATAGACGCCCTCCATGCCCCGCCTGGATCTGCATACGCAATGTAGGCATCCAAGCTCTTATTTTCATAATGTTAAACTACAGGAAACATAAGACTAGCGCCGACTTCTGCCCACACACACCAACTGACTCGCGTCGACCGTCGTCGGCGTGATCCTTGTGGAAAACATATCCACTATAAATACGCGTGTTTACCCCTTTGGTGTTTACTCGAGTTGGCGCTTTGTTCCCTTGGGCCCTTTTAAGTCTGAGAAATCTCCCACTGAAATGTGTTGCCGACTACGCAGGCGGCGGCTTTGAAGCCGGGATTGCGGGTCGAACATGCATTGCGTAACAAAACATATTGTTGGACTGACCACGGCCGGACAGGTCACTTTGCGGGTTGATCTCCTAAGTGTCATTAGAAGGTGTTTACAACCATGTTCTCTTTGGCCTTAAGCCGGAAGTCACAACAGCCCTGCGTCACATAATCGCCGTAAATACAGCAATCTGTACAGATGGGTTATGAAAATACGAATTTCATGCTAATTTTATGTAATGGGGAACATTGCCAATGACTACGGAGTTAACAATGTGTTTCGATAAACCTAGAATAAACACATGAAACACTTGTAAAAAGTAGGCAAAAACGGCTATAAGAAAAACGAAACTTGTTACATAATAAATCGGAGCTTCGCCGTCAGCCTTCACGACGATATGGCTTGAGCATTTAGCATATCCTCCAGCAAAGAAACGCATAGCGTCGAGCTATGTTTTATATCAGTACGCAGAACGTTATATTTAGCCGTTTCAGTTAACAGTTATGTTGAAGTGTTATCAGTCGCACCCAACGAATTCCTCAAAAACGTTTTCCACCGCTAGCGCCGCTTTGCGGATTTTTAAGGCTTAATATATATGCGCCCGGTAGCGGCGCCACCAGAGGTAGCGTTTATCACAAAACAAAATGGCGATTCCTGTCGGAAGCATGAAACAAACATACAAAGTCAGGTGGAAATTATGTTTATTTGTGGCGCCTGTTTTAAGAACAAGCGAAAAAAAATGATGATGGTCAATGGCAATAGGATAACAAATAATCTGTCACTTTCTGAAAAGTTGGTTAAGGCCCTTTTACACGAACAACTAGTTGGCGGACTAGTTGGCCAACTCGGTGTTGCCCAACTAGTCCGACAACTTTTACGTGTGCATTTACACATGTGACATATCTCGACACAGCGAACAACTGCGACCTTGACCTCGACTGCGACTGCTTACGATTTGGAGCTCTCGGGTAAAAGAAACAGAAAAGTCATTGACAGCAAACGGAAATGGCGCCACGCAGGTTTTCGTTAAAACAAAAGTGTTTGCTGGTTCTAATGATGCGTGTATACTCTTCTAGAAAGACAAGAAGAGAAAAAAAACGCTGCCAACGCAAAGGTAGACCATGGGTGAGGCCGTGGCTAGAACGATTAGAAAAGGGCGCCTTTACTTTAGTTGGAGAACTTCGGGCTGAAGATCCGACTAGTTTCAGAAATTACTTACGCATGTCCGGAGACATGTTTGAGAAACTATGTGCTTTGGTGTCGCCGACAGTAAAGCGGTTAGACACCAACATGAGGGCGGCGATAGCCGTTGAAAAACGAGTAGCAGTGACTTTGCGTTTTCTCGCGACTGGTAAGTAAATCTAAAACATCATATGAATGCAATAATATATATTTATTGTGTTCTTATTATATATAATTACAATATAAACTCGTAAACATTATAATTTCAGTACGACTTAGTTAATGTGATAACTATGCTACCAAAATGCCAATTCGTGTGAATCGTGTCAGTTTGATAGTACTACCAGCTCTGTCATGTAAAGTCCATAGCATTTACTTCCTCTTTACTCTAGGATATTTGTTTAACTTTTGTATAGACACCAGGTAAATGGGACAAATGTGTGTAGTTTTACTTAAATAGATTAAAACTTTATTTACACTCATGATATAGTTAATAACTTTTCCTAGAATACAGTATTTTGCTTATTGGTATTGCTGGAATTATTTTTGCATCATGAAATCATTACTTGTCATTATTGAACAGGTGAAACCTACCAAAGTCTTGCATACCAGTATCGCATAAGCACGTCAAGCATCTGCGCAATTGTACCCGAGACATTATCGATTTATTCGGCACTGAAAGATGACCATCTCAAGGTACGCTTAAAAAATGGGAGTTCATACAGTTAATTAAAAGTCGGGACACAAATGTACATGAGTACCAAGTAGTTTAGCCATAGGTCTGCCTTGTTCCCATAGGTAATATTGATGCAATGAGGAATATATAAAGTGGGGACATTAATATATGTAGGTAGAACTTGTAAAATATTTTGGCAAAATTTTATTGTAATGTGCGCAATCATATGTACATATTTATTTCTTCACATGATAACAAAGATGATGAATGAACACATCAATAATACTTAGTGTACAACAAGACTAAATCACAGACAAAAATTATTTCCAAAATAATACCAACTGATATAATACTGTCTTATAGTAAGTACTTTAGAGTACTGGTAGTAACAATTAATGTGTGTTTAAAATACAACAAACATTTCGATGAGAATACCAATAAACAAAATACAAATAAAGATATAAGGTAAAATATGGCTTACTGTCATGGTAATACACAATCAAATGAGTCCATATTTCACATATCATATACCATTCATTTAACAAATTAGTACTACAAATTTGGCTAAGATATGTTCAGTAATAACAGAGATATGACCGTTTTCGAGTGGTGGCTACCCTTAAATAAACATTTAACCAAAGCGGGCCTCAAACAACAGGTCATAAATTCGAATTTTGGTACGCTCCAGAATTCTGGCATCAGGAATCTGTCGCAGCAAGTGTGAGACAGTCTTTGCAAAGTCATCGTGTTGGTCCGTTGGTGTTGTCGGGACGGTTTCGCCAGCTGCCATTGCATGAACGGCACCCCGCATCACTGCTACCATAGGATCTTACTCCTCATTCGCCAGCTGCCATTGCATGAACGGCACCCCGCATCACTGCTACCATAGGATCTTACTCCTCATTCGCCAGCTGCCATTGCATGAACGGCACCCCGCATCACTGCTACCATAGGATCTTACTCCTCATTCGCCAGCTGCCATTGCATGAACCGCACCCCGCATCACTGCTACCATAGGATCTTACTCCTCATTCGCCAGCTGCCATTGCATAAACGGCACCCCGCATCACTGCTACCATAGAATCTTACTCCTCATTCGCCAGCTGCCATTGCATGAACCGCACCCCGCATCACTGCTACCATAGGATCTTACTCCTCATTCGCCAGCTGCCATTGCATGAACCGCACCCCGCATCACTGCTACCATAGGATCTTCCTCCTCATTCTTTCTTTTCCTCCTCTTCTGGGTGGAAAATGGCTGCACACTGTCTGGTGTGTTGACAGGCTGACCTGTCCCCACAGCTGCCACTGCCCCACTTGTTTCCTCGGGGCCACTCGTCACAGTGGCTGGAGCATCAGTTGTGTCGGTCGCCAGATTCCCACTGGATGATGCAGTTGGCTGCATATCCGAGTGCTGGCTGTCGGGCCCACATGACCCCTCTTGTTGACTCAACGAGGAATCCTGTGTGGAGATACCAAAATGGATAGATTAACCAGATTTATAAATAAAATAGTAGTTTTTAACTGAAGAATTTTTTTTAAAAACAACACATGTATGATCTTTTTTACAGTTTCCATCATTGGAAGAAGAGTGGGTGAAAATCGCAGATGGTTTCAACACACGATGGCAGTTCCCAAATTGTATTGGTGCCATTGATGGGAAGCATATCGTTATGCAGGCAGTGCCTGGCGCTGGATCACAGTACTACAACTACAAGGGCACCCAGAGCATCGTATTGATGGCAATGGTTGATGCCAACTACCGTTTCACCTATGTTGATGTTAGCTGCAATGGGCGCGTCAGTGATGGAGGTGTTTTACGAGACTCGACACTCGGTACTGCTATGTTTTGTGACAGTGACAATAACATGCTGAATGTCCCACGTCCTAGACCACTGCCAGGACGCCCTTATCCTGTGCCGTTTGTTGTAGTGGCAGATTATGCATTCCCGTTGCGCCACAATCTTATAAATCCCTATCCTTTGCGCAACCTTTCAGGGGAACAACGAGTGTTTAACAATCGTCTGTCGCGAGCACGACGAGTTGTTGAGAATGTGTTTGGTATTTTTGCCAACCGTTTCCGTGTGTTTAGAAGCCCTATAAGTCTGTGCCCACACAAGATCGAGACGATTGTGTTGGCTGCCAGCGCCTTGCACAACTACCTCGTAGCAACATCAGACACACCTGGAGAATACGACAATCCGGACGTTGAAGGATAAATGGATGGCACACTTCCATTGCAACAAGACACGAACAGCAATCACAGCACACTTGCTGCACGAGACGTAAGGGACGAAATAGCGGACTACTTGTCACGCATGGACAAGTTCCATGGCAGTGGGAAAAGGTGTATGGTTAGGTGAGAACAGAACGATTCATGCTGTGCATGAATGCAAATTGAAACAGATGTTTCAAATGCTACTACTCATACATGTATATTTACTTGGTTCTTACCAAGTTTGACACCGAGCAGCGCCGCTGCGCCTGACCGCTCATGAATGCATGCATCTGCGTCCAATGCAGCCACTCAGGTTGTTTCACCTAAAAACAAATTAGTGTACTTTGCATGCACTACCTACCTTAATTTCACATGTTTTGTTCCATTATGTATAGTTTTATTAATCACAGTGTAATTGAATTTCAGAAGTAATCAGTAATTTTCAATTCATGTAACAAATATTCAATATCGAAGGATTTAATATCTTCAATTAGGGAACAAATATACTTCAGGCTGAGAAGGTAGGAAGTGATTATTATTTATAAGTAATGTGGTCTTGTAGAATCAGTGCTTTCAGTGTTGGAAATGGCAAAAATTTAATTTACAGTGCACAAATTATGCAAATAACAGTTGTTACTTGTGTTTCCAAGTGTATATTTAAAAGGCAAGTGTGGAGAGGTTAAATGTTCAGAGCAGATGGTTAATACTGTAAATTAGTCAGAGTTTTTCTTGTTGTGAAGAGTGTTGAAGACTATAGGGTAGGTGACGGTGGGTGACTTTGTGATAATGACCACTCTCTGTATGTCTTCATTCATACAATAAAACTGTTCAATGTGTTCAACATGATCTGCTTGAAAATGTCATTTGTTATTAACGTATATATATATATATATATCACTACTTTATTTGATCACTGGTGTATTGTGTTAACAAAACCCTATAACACACATGCCATACATATTTTTTGTTACCTCATCTGTCCCGGCTCCACTTTTTTATGCTTTCTCTACCTTCTGGAACTCTCGTAAATAGTACGTTCTCAGATTAGACCATTTCTTGACCACGACATCAACTGCAAATAATTTAAATCAACAGTTATGAAGGCCTTAGTAGGAATAAGGCAAATTGCACGTAGTTGAGTATTTCTGTATCTTGTGTTCTATTCTTAAAGTAGGACACAATTGTTATCCTAATTAAAAAGGACCAATTTTAAGTTTAAATCCATTTATTCAATTATACATACATGTAAATTAAGTCCTACACAATTGTATTTTAACGGACAAATACCGCAGTATATTTACAAAATTATACTTTCCATTAAAAGTGCAAATTGTTCAATAAAACAATGGGGTCAATATACCACACCATGAATTATAAATAGAATCCCGCCATTAAAAAAAAATCATTATTATTACCTTGTACACCCAAACACACGGCAAAGTCCTCGACAACCCTACGTTTTTTCGTCCTTTCATGATAGGACGACGAATGCATGTTCCATATACATTCATTTGTTTGGTACAGCTCGATGAGCTTTTGTGTATCGTCTGGAGTTAACGTTGCCGCCATCGCGTTCATTCAGCATATGGAACACGGGCGCTGATTGGCTACGATAATGATTTTCGGATTAAACAATTTTTTTTGCTGAAACAACGCTTACAGTTCTCAGATGTTATTTATTTCGCTTAAACCATTGCCTGCAGTACCTGGTAGTCTAGCCTAGGCTAGGGTCACCAAGCTAGGCGTTAATTAACTTCAACAGATAATGCATCGAGTGATCTACCCGCATGGACCTAGGACTCGGGTCGGGACAGCAATAAATATCGCAACAAATTTACGTAAAATCTAGAATACGCATTACCTTGTTGTGCTAAGGACGTCGCAGTCTTCTACTATTCGTCGTTGTTTTGTCATGCAAGTGTAGATCCTAGAGTGTATATTTCGCAAACTTTTATTATGTTCGTTATTCCGAACAACTTCTAATTCGAAGTGGAAGAAAAAATGGCGGACGAAATGTTTACAAGTATATGAACCCGCCGTTGACCTATCAACGTCATCACCGTATTGCGCGCTGATTGGATAATTAGGCACAACTCCGAACAACTAGTCGGTCAGATTGGGGCTAGCCCCAATTCGGACGACTCCGTCGACAACGTGACAAATCGTGCCTAAACCAATGCGTACACGAGCAACTAGTTGCCGGACTAGTTGGGCAACACCGAGTTGGCCAACTATTCCGCCAACTAGTTGTTCGTGTAAAAGGGCCTTTACCCGCCAGATCAGTAAAATCTGAAAGTAAAAAATAAAAACTTGTGGCCGGAATTGGCTTGAAAACTCAAAAAAGACGCCGGGCTTAGCCTTATATCGAGGCCTATCACATGATCGCGCTATGATTTCTTATTGGCCAAGTTACCGCCGACCGTCGTGTTATGACAAAAAACTTGCACACACCAGCCGACTTGTCATCGGATATGCGCCGACTCGTCACCAGATACCTCCTTATCTAATGCTAGGCACACACCAGCCGATTTTCGGCACACACCAACCGACTATTCGGCGTAAAAACCGTCGGCCGACGGCAGTCGGTTGGTGTGTGCCGAATTTAAGCCCGACGGTCGGCCTTATAGCGCCAACTAACGCCGATTCGAATGTTGAATCGGCGGTCGGCGTTAATCGGCAGTCGGCGTTAGATAAGGAGGTATCCGGTGACAAGTCAACCCATATCCGATGACGAGTCGGCTGGTGTGTGCAGGTTTTTTGTCATAACACGACGGTCGGCGGTAACTTGGCCAATAAGAAATCATAGCGCGATCATGTAATAGTCCTCGATACAAGTCAAGGCTAAGCCCGGCGTCTTTTTTTAGTTTTCAAACCATTTCGGGCCACATGCTTTCATTTTTTACTTTCATATTTTACTGACCTGGCGGGTAGCCAACTTTTCAGAAAGTGATAGATTATTTTTTATCCTATTGCCATTGACCATCATCATTTTGTTTCGCTTGTTCTTAAAACAGGCGCCACAAATAAACATAATTTCCACCTGACTTTGTAAGTTTGTTTCACGCTTCCGACAGGAATCGCCATTTTGTTTTGTGAAAAACGCTTCCTCTGGTGGCGACGTTACCGGGCGCATATATATTAAGCCTTAAAAATCCGCAAAGCGGCGCTAGCGGTGGAAAACGTTTTTGAGGAATTCGTTGGGTGCGACTGATAACACTTCAACATAACTGTTAAATGAAACGGCTAAATATAACGTTCTGCGTACTGATATAAAACATAGCTCGACGCTATGCGTTTCTTTGCTGGAGGATATGCTAAATGCTCAAGCCATATCGTCGTGAAGGCTGACGGCGAAGCTCCGACTTACTATGTAACAAGTTTCGTTTTTCTGATAGCCTTTTTGGCCTAATTTTTACAAATGTTTCATGTGTTTATTGTAGGTGTATCGAAACACATTGTTAACTCCGTAGTATACACGCGTATTTACAGTGAATTTTTTCCACAAGGTTCAAGCCGAGCACCGACGGTCGGCGCAAGTCGGTTGGTGTGTGCTGGCTGGTGTGTGCGGGCATAAGTCTGCGCTAGTCGGCGGAACTAATTGGCGTTTAGCACCGACTGCTTTTTGCGCCGACTGGCAACGCAAGTCGGCGTTAGTCGGTTGGTGTGTGCCTAGCATAACGCCGACTGCCGATTAACGCCGACCACCGATTCAATATTCGAATCGGCGTTAGTCGGCGCTATAAGGCCGACCGTCGGGTTTTAATTTGGCACATACCAACCGACTGCCGTCGGCCGACGGTTTTTACGCCGACTAGTCGGTTGGTGTGTACCGCAAATCGGCTGGTGTGTGCCTAGCATTAAAATTACAATGGTTGGGATTTAGTTTACTTTAATTACAAATGTTATCACACGGAAAGCTTATTGGCTTCCCGTCAAAATGAAGTACGACGTGGAGCTGTTATGTGATATCAACAATGATGACCAAATGTCCAACAAGGTCACCGATAAACGATAAACATTTGAAGCACTGCAATTACGCGAACGTTATAAAGTCACATTGAATGTGTATTTACTATTTATGTTCCATTTTGATGATGTAGACACCATATACATGGACAAGTGGTGAGGTGTAGTAGGTGTGGATCGAAGGTCGAACAGTATCACTGTCAAATGATGAATAATGTTCCACACCTACTGTCTACGCGTAAACATGTCATACGACGGGTCAAATGCAGTAGGTATTGAACGAAGGTCAAACAAATGTTTGAAATAGATCCTTTCTAAACACGTCATACAATTGCAATGGTTGCTTATGTATTGTTTTCTCACTGCACAAGTCCAAGTCATATACCATTTTAAACCATAACTGTTTCAATGCAACCTGAAATATGTAATGATCCCGCGTTCTGTCTCATCCCGAACTGTGCATTTAAAGGTAGCTATAATGTGAGAATATTTTCAAAATATTATCAAACTTCGTGATTGTTGCTATAACTGGAATAAAAATGGCTAGAACGAGATATAAGTATAATGGGAAGATACCGTTTGAACAAAAACCCTGGGGAATACATAGCGAGGAAGATAATGACGCCATTACAGTTAGTCCTATACACGTTATGTTCGAGTATCCAGCTTCCGTCAGTTCGCGCCACCGTTTCGCTCTCTCTCTCAGCAACTCAACAAGACAACTCTTTATTAAATTGATATTAGTAATATTGTCAATTTCAAGCTGTCACACAATATAGATGTGGCGTATAAAGAGTCACTGTGTTATTTCGATAGTGGGTTTCCGCGGAATTGTGTCTCGGGTATCTCTTTTGTGCATGTTCTAGTAATACGAAGGTGTGATAGTGTCTCTAGCAGTTAATGCTGCCTGCTAAACGAGACACTGATTTATCGCATACTAGTAGATATATCCGGGGTGACACGGGGGAAACGGCAGCAAACTATTTTAAAATAAAGCCGCGACTACATCCGATGGATGTCTACAATGTAACACTCACTCCTCTACCCAAACACCCACCCACCCACCCACCCACCCACCCACCCACCCACTCACCCACCCACCCACCCACTCACCCACTCACTCACTCACTCACTCACTCACTCACTCACTCACTCACTCACTCACTCACTCACTCACTCACTCACTCACTCACTCACTCACTCACTCACTCACTCACTCACTCACTCACTACAATGCGGTCGTGTCGTTCGATGTTCCAGAAACGTTGCACTTTTCGACGTAGGCGAGTCGACGCGAAGTGGTAGAGTGGACACAGACGATGGCAGCGCTGCCAACCGCGACGCAGCACCCGCCCAGTGTAAGTGTGAAGCGCTGGATTGTGATCGCGGCATTCCTCGGCGTCTTCTGTCTCGGCTACCTCTGCATGGTCTCAGTGGAATCGAGTGTGACCCTGAAATCTCAGAAAAAGACGGCTACGCGTCAAGGTTCCGACATTCATACACATGCGGCCTCGCTCGAGTCGCAAACACGTACGACTTTTAACACAACGAAAACGGCGACTACGGAAACATTTCACCATGCGCCCATAATCGTGATTGCCACAAAGAAGGGCGTATTAACGAGAGTATCCGACAAGTTGGCAGGAAATATCGCAAACTTTAACAAGAAGCAAGCGCTTCTAATTACGGCACAGAAAACACGAATACCACCACCCATGAGCGTCGCTGATATAATCCACATGGTAAATATTAATAGGTGCATGTTGCTGAGTGCGTGCACGAATGTGTACATGCATGCGTGCTAGTACAGATGCGCGGTATGTGCTTTCATTACATTCTTTAATAACCTTTTTTTTATATAAAATGCACCTTTTGTTTCTCTCCTCGTGTGTACGAAACCAGCGAAGACAACTGAACTGGTGATAGTCGTCGTCTCAGACAGTTTGTGCGCTTGCCACTTGCGATCTTGTATATTCATCGGTTACAAATATGACGTACGTAATACCAGATTACACATGATGACAATATTTTGTCAGGCCCATGCCAAATTGCGTTTAATAACGCCGAACCGTTGTTCGCAATTTCAATGTAGCGTCCACGAAACGAACAAATAGTTAACACTATTATTATTGGGGTGGCAAACAGGGCTAACCGTACGTTCTTTAAATTGTTCTTTGAAGTTCACCGGTTCCCAAAATCAAGTGTTTGATGAGGTATAACTAATTCTGTGAACTTTCTGTTCATTATAATTATTATTACTACCACCATGTAGTAGATTATATTTTGTCTTTATCTCCGTAATTATTGACAATATCTCCGTAATTCTTGACAATAGCACAAACAAAGAGGTGTCTAGTTCCACGGTTTGACGGTAGGCGCTGCCCGGTATGGTTCCGAAATTATGCCAGACTTCACAACTCAAACTATGCAATATGTGCCGCCATTAACAAAATAAAGTGTCTATTCATATGTTATGGGACAACCGACTAGCCTGCCAGTTTTCGCTGAATATGCAAATTAATTACGACCATCGTCGAAACATTTTTTTTTGAAATAGTTTTGGAACTATTAGTTTTTGGGAGGATATTTTTACTCAAGTAGTTTTGGGGAAGTCACTTTTACGTTTACTAAGTTACTTTATTTGAATACTTGTTCCAGAACTGCTGTTAGTAAACCAATTCCTAATATGTTGGTATGCTGCGATGTAAAAACTACATTTCTTTTTACATATGATTCAAGGGAGGTCAGACACAGACGCGATGCTGATAGGCTTTGTTGAGTTAGTAAATAACGACAAAGTCCTTAAAAACCTCAAGGAGGGCTTATACCCGGAAGCTTTGGCACACATGATCGGGGCACTGACAGTCACCATCGCGGACCCGACGGAGTGTCACACTGAAGATCCTGACGCCAGGTGCGCGGTGTCTTGTCCAGCCTGATTGACCAGCTGGACTTTACATTTGCGTATTGGACACTCAGTGGTGATGTGGAGTGCGGTCTGCCTTTCGGAACCGCACTCGCACGAAGCTGATGGTGTTTGAATCTGCCGTAACCTGTTCATAGTCGGTTGAGGCGCACCTATGAGTGTCGGCCATATATATAAATGGTGTCGGCTTAGAACCGACTAGTTTCGTTGATCGGACTGGGATGAATTCCCGTGGCGTCCCACCTTCCTGACCACGCCTACTTTGTCCGTTCAGTCCTCCTCTTCCTGACAGTGTCGCTGACGATGCATTGTGCGTGATCAATCAATCTCTGGGCGTTAGCAGGTAACTATTGCTTACGACTATTCATATACTACACCCATATTTAATAATACATTATAGGTAATTCATGTTTAGACCACCTAATGCCAACCCTTAGATGTACTATCTAGTTTGGCAGACCTGCCTACCATTCCGGATTGTCCGGAATCATTCCGGAAAGTCACCTCAAATTACGGTATTACGGTGAGGGATGAAAATATTACGGACTGTGACCATGTTCGGCAATCACTCAAATTTAGGTTCCACTATATTCAACAGGTGGCAGCATATGTATGCAGCATGTTGTGACATGGTTTTTCATTCGCTGAGTGTGGTCGTAATGTAACCAATAGGAAACAGCGTTATGACAAATTCGCATTTCCGCGATCAAACAAAACGAAGTCACGCGGCACGAAATGATGGCTGACAGCGAAACGACGCCACCGCCAACCAAAAAGAAATGTGTAATGCAAAAATGTAGTGAGTGTTGTACTTGTAGTGACTGTACTAAGACTAAGTTAGTGTATTTATTGAGGAGTTTAGTGTATCATTTACAGCCTATCATACAGTTACTAGAGTCTAGGCGATGTCGATGACAGTGTAATGTAATGGTTTTGGTCCATCGCTACCCCCCCCCCCGTCTATCATTTATCATAGTAGAGTTGAGTAGGCTAGAGCATAGGTGGTGTTGATGACAGCGTAACTAATGGTTTTGACCCAGTCTAATGTAATAGTTTTGGTCCATCGCTACCACCACCCCCCCTCCGCGATGGTGACTGTCAGTGCCTCGATCATGTGTGCCAAAGCCTCCGGGTATAAGGCATCGCGTCTGTGTCTGGCGTGTCGCTCCCCTAGGACTCCTTGATCACCGTGTGGTTGGCATGTTTATTTTCGTTGCTTTTTCGCCCGCGAAAACACGTGCCGTCAGGCAGCGGCTGCCTCCTTCAAAACTAATCAAATTTATTTATACAGGACATATCTCTGGAAAACAGATCCAGAGGTGTTTACAAAGTAAAACATGAAGTAAAAATACATTATGTAAGTGATTATGATATTACAATATATGTGTCATATAAGATAACACAATAAAACTACACATTACGATTTTTTATGTAGGCTAAACATACTATAACAATGTATATAGTATGTATTTAAAAAGAAAAGAAAATACCAAAAAGCCTAATTAAAGAGAAAGGTTTTCATGTCCCTCATAAAATGTCCAGAGTCACGTTGTGTTCTTAGCTCTGGTGGAAGAGAGTTCCAGAGGGTGGGACCTACACAAGAAAATGCGCATCGGCCGAAACGTTCCAGGTTAACTCTAGGAACAACCATGAGAGACTGGTCGGCCGAGCGACAGGGTACATAAACAGATAGACGGTCAGCAAGGTACTGTGAAGTGTTTGCAAGCACAGCGCCGTGCATCAAAGTCAGCAGTTTAAACTGAATTCGCTGCGCCACTTTGTAGTCAATGCAGCTATCGTAGTGCCGCCGTCATGCTGTGTTGGTCACGCTGATGTAAGCAGAGGACGACATGCGCAGCCGATCGTTGGACCATCTTTCGTCGGTGTAGCAAGGTTCCGGTAATGCCCTACGAAATGATCGTATTCACGCTATGCCACGCAGTTGTGCGTAGGCAGTCGGGCAGGTATGGTAAACGTGGACGCGGACTCATTTCGCGGAAAATCGACGTAGAGCTGGGTGTCGTCAGCGTAGCGTCATGCGTCATGGTAGCACAGCGTCTTGGTACGGAACACCGTCTTCAACGAAGACGTCCGAAAGACTTTGAATCCCAAAATTATGTACATGACTTCTGCAAGCTTTGCTTTTGCCAACAATGTTAAACGGTAATATTATATTTATGCATTACATTACTAAGGCGTCTTGACATTTGATAATTTAAACATTACCTCATACAGATGGCATGTTAATAGTTTGCCTTATGTTTTTGCCACAACGAGAAACGCCTGGGCCAGAATTTCAACATATTACACGACGGAATGCCCAAACGCCTCACGTATTCGTCATCCTACCTTTGGTAGATTAACGGTCCTTTAGCTCGGCAACAGGTCACGTGACGTATAGGTCAGTTAGACTACATGAAAGGCGTGTATTCATAATCACGTAAAACAATCATGCAACGGAAACTTTGGGTCAAAACACCGACGTCGCGTCCATTTCGCCGGCTTGGAGGTGTTGGTTGTATATTGTCCTATAATGTACATCTCTGCGTACTCTAGTTTTGCATTGCAATGTCTGATTATTCTTTTACGTAGTTGTTAACATGCGACTCGTAGATCTTTTACAAACTTTTACAGTACATACGAAATAATGGGCCATTTGTGCATACGCCGATTTTTGCGGTGTGGTTAGAAAGTGCGGTTAATTGGGTTAGCTATGGTGTATATTATTACATTTCGGATGCGTTGCGTTAAAGGTTTGTATATGTTCAGCACTGTGATATATTTTGCGTGTGTTGTCTTGGAAGCTAAAGAAGACGAGAGTCGAACAGGTTATTTTGTCAGGAATTTTGCCCGTAATGGGAGGAAGGGGGGCAACGTATAGAAACTGCAAGAGGATGGCGATCAATGCACTAGCTGAGCAGATGTGTGAAGAAGAGGGGGTGGGATTCACAGATTTATGGGGATACTTTGTTGGAGGGAAGATATGTACATGAGAGATGGCCTCCATCTTAGTGGAAAGGGGGCAGCAGTTTTCTCAGAGAATCTGCTGCAATCTGTTGACAGTGGGACAGGTTGCATCTATTTAAACTAGATTCGCAGGGGGGACTCACAGAAAAGCCTGAAAATGGAGGCATAGATAAAGACAGCACAAATAAATCAACAAATAACAGTCTGGAAAACTCTTCTGAAGCTGGATATAAATGTGTTTGTTTAAATGCAAGGAGTATAGTAAACAAAAGAAATGAACTAAACATTATGGTAGAAGATATTGACCCTCATATAACAGGTATAACCGAATCCTGGACCACCACCGATATATCAGATGTTGAATTGGGACTGACAGGATATGTAATGTTTAGAAAAGATAGAATAGGAAGAAAGGGAGGTGGAGTTATTTTATATATTAAAGAATCTATTCAGGCTTATGAAATAAAATTAGAAAGAGAAGCAGATTGCGAAGAAGCTGTTTGGTGTAACATAGTTACACGAAACTCAACGTTAACAGTTGGGTTAGTTTATCGAAGTCCAAACATAAGCATAGAAGAGAATGAAAAAATACAAAACGCTATAAGGGAAGTAAGCAAACGGGAATGTATTATTATGGGGGATTTTAACCATGGGCATATACAATGGAAATCTCTACAGAGTATGGGGAGAGAGGACCACAAGTTTTTAGTTTTAGTTCAAGATACATTCCTTTCTCAACATGTGCTAGAACCAACCAGGGGTGAGAATGTGTTAGACATAGTTTTGTCCTCACAGAATGAATTAGTTGACAATGTCAAGATATGTGAGCCACTGGGGAGTAGCGATCACAACCAGATCATTTTACCATCAAAGTAAAATCAGAAAGGAATAGCAAAAAGCAGTATAGGAGAAATTTCAACAAAGGAAGGTATAAGGACATGAGGAAATATTTAGCAAAGATAGACTGGAATAAGACACTGACAAATAAGACGGCAACAGAATGCTGGAATATATTAAAGAGTGAAATTAAGTGCATAATCGATAAATTTGTACCCTTCAAAAAACAAGGAAAACGGTCCAAAAAGAAACACTTATCGAAAGAAGCCATTAGAAAAATTAAGTATAAACAAATGATGTGGAAGTCATATAGATGTACTGGAAATGATGAAGACTACAACAATTATAAAGAAGCACTTAACCAAGCTACAGCTGAAATTAGAAATTCAAAGAGAAGCTATAAACAACAATTAGCTGGTAGTATAAAACATGACAGCAAGAGTTTTTATGCGTATGTTCGAAGCAAACAGAAAGTTCAAGATAAGGTCGGTCCTCTAGAAGATAGTGCTGGAAATATAATGTCAGAGGGATTCATAATGGCAGAAGACCTGAATGAGTACTTTAGTTCAGTGTTTACCAGGGAAGATATTAGTTCACTGCCAATACCAGAGGCTAAGTTCAAGGGGGCAGATTCAGACTATTTAGGACAATTAATTGTAACCCCGGAAATGGTAGCTAAGAAAATAAGGGCTATGAAGGAAAATAAATCACCTGGAGTGGATGGTATTCCACCCAAACTACTATTGGAAATTGTAGAACAAATTAGCATACCACTTGCAACAGTTTTCAACTTGTCATTAGAAGAGGGAGTGGTTCCTTTAGAATGGAAAGAAGCAAACATTATACCGTTATTCAAAAAAGGTTCGAGAAACAAGTCAGAGAACTATAGACCAGTGAGTTTACCATCAGTGATTTGTAAATTATTAGAAAGACTAATTAAAGATCACATGGTGGATTTTCTTGTTAAACAAAACTTGATAAACCCATCTCAACATGGTTTTTTTAAAGCGAGGTCATGCTTAACAAATATGTTATGTTTTTTGGAAGACATCACTAAATGGGTAGATGAGGGATCACCAGTAGATATCGTCTACTTAGATTTTCAAAAAGCTTTTGACAAAGTACCACATCAAAGATTACTGCTTAAACTAAAGGCCCATGGCATAGGAAATGGTATAATAAACTGGATAGAACAATGGCTGATTGACAGAAGACAACGTGTAGTAGTTGATGGGGAGGCTTCAAACTGGAAATCGGTATTGAGTGGGGTACCACAGGGATCAGTATTAGGTCCTATATTATTCTTAATATACATCAACGATTTGGATGATGAAATAACAAGCAAGGTGTTGAAATTTGCGGATGATACAAAAGTGTTTAGAAGGATTAAAAGTGATTGAGATAGACAGCATTTACAAGATGATCTTGACAGGTTGATCAAATGGTCTGAAAAGTGGCAAATGATGTTCAATTTTGGGAAATGTAAATGCCTCCACATAGGACATGGGAACGAAGAAGTAGAATATACAATGGGGGGTACTGTACTAAGTACTACTGTAAAAGAAAAGGACTTAGGGTTAACCGTTAGTGCTGATATGAAGATTTCAGAGCAGTGCGGAATTGCAGCTTCAAAGGGAAATCAAATCCTTGGATTAATTAGGCGAAACATAACGTATAAGGAAAAAGAGCTAATAATACCGCTGTACAAAACAATAGTTAGGCCTCATTTAGAATATTGTATTCAAGCGTGGAGGCCATATCGCAGGAAGGACATAGATATGCTAGAAAGAGTGCAGAGGAGAGCAACTAAAATGATACCAAATCTGAGGGATCTTAGTTATGAAATACGCCTAAAAAAATGCGGTTTAACAACACTAGAGACCAGGAGATTGAGAGGAGATCAGATAGAAGTGTTTAAAATATTGAAGGGTTATGAAAATATTGATAGAAATATGTTTTTCTCAGTTAAGAAAGATAGAAGGACTAGAGGACATGATCTTGCATTAGCAAAGGAGCAGAGTAGATTGGATATAAGAAAGTTTTCATTTTCACAAAGGACTGTAAATGAATGGAACAGATTACCTGCTGATTGTGTGGGTGCTAGTAGTGTGAATATGTTTAAAAATAAAATCGACACATACCTCAGACGGGCGGGATACACATAGATAAAAGGGTCGGACTCTCGATAAGCCAAAGGCTTCCTTGTCCATCTGCTACCTAGAGTTAATTCTCTGGGTGGCAACCTTGTTAAATCTTGTTAAATCTTGTGTCCAAGGTAGAATGCTGACTACCTGTCCCCTGTAGAACGGCCACCACTCGTATACGGTCGAAATCGTTTTGCAGAAACAATGAATGCAAACGAGGAGGACTAATGCAATGCGTTATGCTTTATAGAAACCACCGTCGTTTCTGGCGAACTACAAGAACCCGTGTTGGTATGAGACAATTCCGACGATGGTAAGCGGCCAGTCCCGACAGCCTGTGGGCGCATTGAGAAGGCTGAGATGTCTGCCGTACTTCATGATCGTGGGACAACCGAAGAGCGGAACCACCGATTTTTATTTCGCACTGCAGATGCACCCGGACGTGATAAAGTGCAACATTAAAGAACCTCACTGGTGGACTCGGAGACGAACCAGTAAGTGTTGTAACCGCCAGGTAATGGTTCCGGGAGTCCAGTTCGTAGCCTGCGCACGAGTTTGTGTGGCAGGTGCTATATTGTGAAATGATCACTGTGGCATGAGGACGAAATGCATATTGCCAACATTTAATTAGAACTGATATATTTACTTAAAACATGGTAAGTTTAACTTCGTGTTGTGGTGCCATTCAGCAAATGGTTAACATTAGCTTAGGAAAGCCATACATCAATATCTATCTTAGTTATTTATATTGCAAAAAGGTTACTCTCCAGATTGAATCGAGTGTTATTGTATAGTACAGCAGTATTGTATTCTTATCCTGTTTCCAGTTCCGAAGAAGAGTTCGCTTAGGAACTATGCCAACTACTTCAGCGAAGCAGCACAAGAAATACAGAAAATTACTCGAAAGACATCGTCAGGCGAGCGTTTCTATCCACGTATTACAGGTACAGTGACCGAGAGCGAGCGAGCGAGCGATATATATATATATATATATGTGATATATATATATATATGATATATATATATATATAATGTATATATATATATATATAATCGACCTATAGAGATCTTTACATATATATATATATACATATCTTATATATATATATATATATATATAATATATATATATGTATACATATATATATATATATATATAAAGATATATATATATATATAACGACATATATATATATGTGTGTGTGTGTGTGTGTGTGTGTGTGTGTGTGTGTGTGTGTGTGTGTGTGTGTGTGTGTGTGTGTGTGTGTGTGTGTGTGTGTGTGTGTGTGTGTGTGTGTGTGTGTGTGTGTGTGTGTGTGTGTGTGTACCTTCACGTAACTAGTAAATACCTACTTTGTTTGAGTAAAGCGATACAAATATGCTGTAGTATGAAGTTCGATGGACTCGTACGTAACGTATTAGTCGCCTGTTACAGTAGTGCACAGCAGGTACAATAAAAATACCCCTGAAAATGTCAATGAAAGTATACAAGTGTTGCACTTTACCTGTGTAACAGGAATTACCTCCCGTGGATATGAAGTGACGAACTTATTGTTTGCAGGGGAAGCTAGTGCCTCTACATTTTGGGATATGTCCTATTGGAGAGTGATGCAAGAGAACCGTGGCCTCAACGTGCCGCTACACATGACAGCCCATTATATCAAACACATTCTCCCTGATATCAAGATAATGGTCATCCTGAGAAATCCAATCGACAGGTCTGTTATTTATGCACACCGTCAGCACTGTGCAATATGTATGGACTTACAATACTTCGCCGATGTGACGATAGCATACTACCAATAGTAAATTTAACTACAGAACGTTATGGTTGATAGTACACGGAACTATCTTTTGGAAATGGTAGTTGGCAAAGAAACAAACCACCTGCGCTACTATGCTCTTAATATCACGATACTTTCGCAAAATTTGTGACACTATCGCAATAATACTGCAATAGTAGCATAGCTACCGCAATCCTATTACAATAGTAACATAGCTACCGCATTCCTATTACAATAGTAACATAGCTACCGCAATCATATTACAATAGTAGCCTAGCTACCGCAATCATATTACAATAGTAATATAGCTACCGCAATCATATTACAATAGTAATATAGCTACAGCAATCCTATTACAACAGTAACATTATATACCCATTGGTCACCCGGTACCTAACAATAATGATTTCTAGCAAAAACTACTTACATCACGACTTGAGAACACACCCACATACACATACACACACTCTTACACACACACACACACACACACACACACACACACACACACACACACACACACACACACACACACACACACACACACACACACACACACACACACACACACACACACCTATAAGCCGTTGCCAGTGCATTATGTCCTCGATATTACATTCCAAATCCCTAATATGGGATACCCGAACCTTATAATCCAAATTTCCAAGACATTTACGTACTTCGCGTCGAAGAACCAACACAACATCGCCAACACATTTTGATGGTAGCTACTTTATTAATGTTGTTTGGTTGTTTTATGAGTCTACGATCACTGCTGATCTCCTCCAGCTGTTCTGCGAGTCTGCCTGGGTTTCGTTTTTCTTCTTTTGTTCCACTCTAGGATTGTTTTGTAACATTTGTCCGGATGGTGGGTCCACGTGGAGCGCAGTGGCGCTGTGGCTAAAGCATAGTATCCGCGCATTAATTGCAGCGTGGCCGAATGCTTCTCAGAGACATGATCTCAGATGATGTTAGATTGAACAGGCACTGAAGTGTTAAGCGCTTTGTGCAGTCCTAGAGAACGTTGAACACCTCCTGACGACAGTCAAGAATCGGAAGCTGAAGTGGTATGGACATGTTACAAGATCAACCAGCCTTGCAAATACCATCCTGCAAGCCACTGTGCCAGGAGGAAGAAGGAGAGGCAGACAGAGGAAGAGATGCGAGCACACCATTCATTCTTGACTGGTATGACTTTCGGCAACGCCCAGAGCGCGGCAGTGAATCGATGCCGGGAGCTGTCAGGAAATCATCAGTGGTGCCTCAACGACCGCGTGGTTACGGGACGGAAGAAGGAGAACGAATGATGTTATTAAGACCTTTACCTTTACAACCCATGCTCATTCTGCATTGCTTATCTGCCATGAAGCTTGTTTGGTTTTGTCCCGTTGTGAGATTTATGCTCGTGATCTTGTCTTGACATGAAGCACGTGCATATGTAATGTTATAGCATACAGTTTCAGCTAAGTGTTTTTTTATTTTAGTCGAAACAAATGCTTTTTTTAATACTGTAACTTATGTCCTATGTGTATTATTTTCACTCGCGGAAACTTCGAAAATGCACAAAATTAAAGATGACAACCACAGTGTATATTTTGTTATAAATTCATTTGATTTTCATATTGTCGCAACCCGGTAAAATACAGGCATTCGTACTATGCATTGTTGTATTTGTTTGTATATGGGGAATTCCATGACACGTTGTTGTTTTCGTAAAATGTACAGTTAAAGATATCGGCCGTTTGAGTACAACTGCCATAATTACGCACACAAACATAATTCAAATGTTTCTTTGTATGCATTCATACATGATAGCTCAAACTGTCTAATAGCAAAAATATAACTCGAACTAACAACGTCACAACTTTGTTTCAGACTCTTGTCAGATTCATTTTACTTTAATCGTGCAAAGACAATGGAAATGTTCCACAATCAAGTCGTCCAATCAGTCGGCATGCTACGCGACTGCTTCGAGCAGCTCAGTGTAGACAGTTGTCTTCTTACCAACACTTCGCTCACCGGTCAACTGAAGGTACTGCTCACTACCAAGTTAGCATTAGCGAGGATAGCTCTGAAGTAGCGTCTTGTTAGACTCACCCTTCTGTTCCACTAGAACATCCCATGTTGCTCTCAAGACAACTGCATCCAAACCATTATGCATACGAAGGACAGGCGGACAGACGGACAGGCAGACAGGCGGACAGGCGGACAGGCGGACAGACGGACAGGCGGACAGACGGACAGACGGACAGACGGACAGACGGACAGACGGACAGACGGACAGACGGACAGACGGACAGACGGACAGACGGACAGACAGACAGATAGACAGACAGAGAATCACATACATACATTCATGCATACATACATAAATGCATGCGTACATGCGTACATGCACACGTACACACGTGCACACATGCAAACATGCACACATGCACACATGCACACATGCACACATGCACACATGCACACATGCACACATGCACACATGCACACATGCACACATGCACACATACACATATGTACATACGTGCATACGTACATACATACATACATACATACATACATACATACATACATACATACATACATACATACATACATACATACATACATACATACATACATACATACATACATACATACATACATACACACACACACACACACATACACATATGCAAATGATGCATACATGCATACATGCATACATGCATACTTGCATAATTCCATACATGCATGCATGCATACATACATATTATATATATATATACGTACATATATACATACATACGTGCGTACATACGATACATACATACATGCATGCACGCATGCATGCATGCATGCATACATACATACGTACACACACATGCACATACACATACACATACACATACACATACACATACATGCAAATGATGCATACATGCATGCAAATGATGCATACATGCATACATGCATACATCCATACTTCCATACATGCATGCATGCATACATACATATTATATATATACGTACATATATACATACATACATACATGCGTACATACGATACATACATATATGCATGCACGCATGCATGCATACATACATACATACATACATATATACCTACATACATACATACGTACATACACACATACATACACACACACACATATACACACACATGCATACACACATACATATATACATATAGACATACATACAGATAGAAAGACAGACTGACTGACTGACTGACTGACTGAATGACTGACTTATTGACTGATTGAATGACTGACTGAATGAATGACTGAATTTACGAATATAAGTATGCATGTATGCATGTATGCTTGTATGTTTGTATGTGTGTACGTATATGTATGTACGTATGTATTTGTGTGTACGTATGTACGTATGTATGTATGTGTGTGTGTGTGTGTGTATGCGTGTATGTATGTGTGTACGTGCATGTTTTTGTGTGTATGTATGTATCTGTGTGTATGCACACTTTACTCTCTTTAACAGTGATACATGAACTATTTTGTTTCAGGCCCGTGTTCATGTTGGTGTGTACCACGCATTCCTAGTTGCCTGGCTGAAAGTGTTTCCGAGGAGCCAACTCAAAGTAGTACAGTTAGAGGAATATTCCAGAAATAGAACATCAGCACTGAACGACATTTTAAAGTTTCTTGATATTGGTAAGGCCATTTTTCCTATTATAAAACTGGCTTGTTTGACCAGGGTGCGATTTAAAGTTAAACAAATTCATGGCCATCCGCGACTGTGACCTAAATATGTCACAGGCCATTCTAAATAGTCCAGCGGATAGGTGAAAAGATTGTGCACTTTTGGATGAAGCAAGACACTTTGCCCATCTGTTCTGTACACCAACGGAACCATTTTAAATATTGGCAGCATTCCAGATTTGGCCGCGTTCAGAAATGACGACCATTTTTTTAAATGGCCGCCAAATTCAATTTTCCCATATCTTATATCTTATCTCAAAGATTTCATATTTGTTACGTTTGGACTTCTCCGACATTCACATCCGTCATTTTTAAAGATGGTGGTCGTCAATAAAAATGTAACAATATCTTAATAACTACGTTACGCAGAACCGTATATTTACGTTTTCGAATAGTTTGGAGGATAGCGATTTCAAAAGATATAACTATTTACTTTCGTCGACATGCCTATGTCCGCCATTTTTAAAGATGGCGCCTTATATTTACGTTTTCGAATAGTTTGGAGGATAGCGATTTCAAAAGATATAACTATTTACTTTCGTCGACATGCCTATGTCCGCCATTTTTAAAGATGGCGCCTTTCAAAGCATATAATTCCCATATCTCAAGACCTACGTAACATAGAGACACAAAGTTGATGTCAAAATGTATGTATTTTAGATGCGATTATTTCAAATATATAATTTTTTACCTTCATTGACTGAAATATACGTCGTTTTGAAAGATGGCAGCAGATATATATATCTTAATATCTACATATCCTTGACTCTTGAAGTTGGTGTCAAAACATATGTTTTTGGATGCGACGAAGTTAATGGTGTTATTTAGATATTCCCTAAAACTGGCAATGTCACTTCAAACGTTAGATTATGATGCCTATACCTTTTAAATCTACAGCAACGATTCCCAAACATTTCACACCTCCCAGTGACATCCGCCGCATTGGAACGGCATTGTGCAGCGCAGGTTGGCTTTGAAACACCGATAGTGTCCTCTGCAGCCTTTCGTGCACCCACACTTATGATCACCCGGCAAGCTGTGCTTGCAGATGGCAGTGTCATCAACTTACACCTCCCATTCAGACACGTTTTTCTTTCGAGTCCTGTGTTGGTGGAATCTTTTCGATCTCCCTTCCTTTCTGTCTGAAGAGGATCTGCCTGGCCTGGTTTCCGTGGACTTCAGAACTGCCCCGGTCGTACAGTACAACAGCGTACCTCTCGATGGTTGGAAGAACGTCTCTCATGATATATGTCGAGGGACTGTCCCCACGAGCACACAGCGCAGGCGTTACAGCACTGAAACCATTCCATGATGCCCAAACCGTGTGTTTGCCTCTTTCAACGAAACACGATGTGGTATCACACCCGATCAGTGCACGGAAGACAGGCAGTGTCTTGCACTTGTCAAGACCAAGCGCGTGTGCAATAACACTTGCATCGACGTATCGGTATGATTTCTCCTTTTAAATGGCCGCAATTTCTGAACGCAGCAAAATCTAGAATGCCTCCAATCTTTAAAATGGTTCCCTTGGTGCTTAGAACAGATGAACAAAGTGTTTTTTATTTATCCAAAAGTGCACAATTCCATCATTTTCCGGTACCTATCCGCTGGACTAAAAGGAAACTGTTGCGAGCCCTTAAACACATTTTAGGGCACTATTATTATTTCAGTAAGGGTAGATACATAAATGTACCTGTATCTAAAACTT
Organism: Escarpia spicata; assembly: GCA_963995525.1. Lineage (NCBI taxonomy): Eukaryota > Metazoa > Annelida > Polychaeta > Sabellida > Siboglinidae > Escarpia > Escarpia spicata. The sequence goes on from OZ023218.1 coordinate 40,983,029, forward strand.
TAATTTTAGATATATATATACAGATGTATGTGTGTGTGTGTGTATGTGTGTGTGTGTGTGTGTGTGTGTGTGTGTGTGTGTGTGTGTGTGTGTGTGTGTGTGTGTGTGTGTGTGTGTGTGTGTGTGTGTGTGTGTGTGTGTGTGTGTGTGTTTACGCAATATGTTCAATTAATACTAACTGTGCTGATATGTAAATAAATATACGTATGCATAAAATCATGAGTATACATGGACGACATGACACCGGAATAGCATATTTGCTTGCACATCCAGGCATATGCACGCACACACACACACACACACACACACACACACACACACACACACACACACACACACACACACACACACGCATGCGTGCGTGCATGTGTGTTCACATCGGATTGTCAATCGTGAGAACCCGGTTTCAAAACCTTATACTGTTGGTTTCGAAGCCTGGGTGATTGTATTAACACTACGTTCCCATGGTTCACTCAGCTCCATAGTAAGTGCCTGACTATTGACAGTAGTGTATAGTGAACGAACATTCTTCGCTTTGTAATTACAACGTTACAGAGCGCTTTTCATATAGGCCGTGACAGTGTTCGAACGATCAAGTTTTTCCAGAGAGTGATCATTTATTGGCAGTGCTAAAGAAAACCCGCGCTAAGTAAGAACTTACCCTGTGTAATCTGTGTCTTTTGTTTACAGACCCACTACCGCAGTCGGAGGTGTTGGCGCTGCAGGATATGGGAGCACGGAACGCAAGAACAAAACCCATGTCAATGTTCAACAAGACGAGGGTCCTTCTTGAAGAGTTTTATCGACCTTTCAACGAGCGACTCGCTGCGCTCCTTGATGACGAAAAGTTCCTATGGAATACTCCGCTACCCACGGATGCCGACACTACTGCTGAGCGAACTTTTAATACCGTTACATGATTTGAATGTCACACGCAATAAAGACGTCGTTAGTCATGTTTGCATTATGGATACAATGATATACATTCGATTCCTGTGAGATCCAGTATAATCGTGAAACATTTATTCCGCGTTCAGCTAGTGTGAAGATCGTTACAACAAGGCAACCAGACATTTCATAGCTGATATATGTATATGTATGTATATTCTCATCATAATAATAATCATCATTTTCACATTTGCACGATTGCACAATGAAACGTCACTTGGTTAATCCCAGAACTCAGCACATTTTCCAAATTGGTAGATTGTTTATGATATTGGCTAAAGCTGCCATTCTGACAAAACGCCATATGTAGTCGACAACTAGATGGCGCTGTAGGCCGCTATGGACGCTATTCATGTGGCGCTATAGCAGCGCATCTTTAGAACTCCTGATACTCCTGACAAATACAAACTGGTTTACATATATAAATAGTACGCCATTGCCTAATTCATAGAATCCCCGGTGTATGCGTATTTATTGAATAACATTTGAGTAAAAATCTTCCGCATGTGTGCTGGAGGTCTCCATTCTTCAGAGAGGGTGATGGTTTCAAATAGTGTACAATATAGTTTTAAATACGCACATAAACGAAACATGTTATGTAAGGGTTGTGCAATACATAAAGTTCAACAAAATAGTTATGTTATGTTTTATATATACACAAGGTGCGTTGGTCATCAGCATCATCATCATCAGCAGCAGCAGCAGAAACTATAACTATATATACCGCCGAATAGGCCTCTAAAGCCACAATAGACGCTGATCTACCAATAATAACAAATCTTCGACACCAGGGCGCAGATCCATGGTCTTACGAGACGGCAAGATGCCTACTATGACGCCATAAAGTGTCTTCAACATCATAATATTATTATTATTACTATTATTATATGAACATACAGAAACACACACACACACACACACACACACACACACACACACACACACACACACACACACACACACACACACACACACACACACACACACACACACACACACACACACACACACACACACACACACACACACACACACACACACACACACACACACACACACACACACACTCACTCACAAGCACACATAAATACCAAAAAAAACACACACACACACTCACACACACACACACACACACACACACACACACACACACACACACACACACACACACACACACACACACACACACACACACACACTCACAAGCACACATAAATACAGAAACACACACACGCACACACGCACACACGCACACATATACGCATTTATTTGCTATTGCTTTGGATTTGGCGAGGAATACTAATGTTAGGAGGATTCCCAACAGAACTTAGCGGATTTGATTTCTAGTTTATTTCTTGGTTTACATTTCGTAACCTTGTAGATGGCGACACTCAATAAATCCCGGTGAAACCTAGCGGATTGTGTTTTGAAGTAGGCATATACCAAGCCAGGTAGATGGCGACACTCGATCGGAATAAGCCATCAAGGACTCCTTAGGAGAATCCCACATTTTACACAGTAAAATATAGGACGTTAGTCCTGCTAATCCGGTCACCCCGCTATTTAGGAATACGGTCAGTAACCCAGTGCAAACGATGAAATTACCCGCAGATTACCCCCCGCAGATATAGTCAGTCACAGCCGAGAACTCAAGATTGGCAGCTGACTCGGCCGATCAGCGACCTGACGCCCGCCCACCATAGGCGACTCCGACAATGCGTTACCATGAATTTGGCGTCTGGATGTTTACCTGCGACTGATATATTGAAAACAGTATAAAGGGTGCAAGTCCCCAGTTATATGTTGCCTTTATGTTGCAATTTCAAATTCTGAGCAACTTTTACAGGCAAATGCAGCGGCGCGGAAGCAGTGAGAGCGGGCCTCGTCTTCCTCGCAGACAATATGACATCGTCTCTTTTGTGTCTCGGTGTTTGTTTAACGATCGAATAGGTATGTTTAGAGTAGCATGGGTGTCTAGGTTTTGAATGATAAAACAACGTGTTTTGTCAATTGTGTTATTTTACCAGCGTGATTGAGTGATAATAGGTTGCAAGAAATATCCCGTGGCGCCTCTTGTGGATAATGTAAACCTTAACCTAACATTAAGAGGCTTTGTTTGCATTCACGACAACGCCTGCTTCGTCGTAATCAGCAAATATCAAAAGAAATATCATGTGAGCAAATACTATATTACGCTTAGTGGTGTAATGTGTTGGCCCCATAATTTAAAAAAAAAATCCACAACGCTACCAGTAGCATCAATACGCAAACCCTGTGCGGTGTGTGAGGCATGCGTATGGACGTGTTTGTATCTAAATGCTAATTGTAATCAAAGTTACTTTTGACCAATTCATCATCATTCATATACGCTGCACCACACATGATAATACATACTAAACTGATAAATGTTCATTGCTGTCAAAATGGCATGCATATCTTGGCCTATAGCGATGTACCCCGTTCAGTCCACAAGTCAGTATTACGGTTACCTCGCTATTAGTGTCATTTTGGTGCAGTCACATGGGTGACCGTGATACCAAGATTCCACTGTATATTTAAAATAAGAAACAACTATATAAATATACATAATAAGTCCGTATGAACATCAATAATTTATTATATTAAAGCAAATTATATTAAATGTTAACACAAATCAGTTCGTGGATCTAAGTACTTAGGTCTCAGTACGTATGTCTAAGTACGTGGGTCTATGTTCGTGGGTATATGTACGTGGGTCTAAGAACGTAGGTCTAAGCACGTGGGTCTACGTACTTGGATCTAAATACGTGGCTCTAAGTACGTGGAACTAAGTACGTTAGTCTGATTACGTGAGTCTACCTACGTGGATATGTGTACGTGGGTATAAGTACGTGGATCTATGTACGTGGATATTAGTATGTATGTCAAAGTACGTAGGTCTAAGTACATAGGTCTTAGTACGTGGGTGTAAGTACGTGAGTCTAAGTTCGTGGATCTTAGTACGCATGTCCAAGTACGTGAGTCTAAGTACTTGGGTCTTAGTGCGTCAATCTAAGTACGTGGGTCTGTAGCTGCATTCCCATCTACAGAATTAAAACGGTTTAGCTAAACCGTTTTAGTTAAACCTGTTCATGTTTAAAAATGGTGAGCGTTCACACATGCTAAACCGTTTTAAGGAGGAAGTTGGTATGCGCACATGCGCAAGCTAGCATAACAAAATTGTTAACGATGTCCCCCTGACCCCGTCTCGGCGCCCTCGCTCAGGTCGCGGTTCAGACGATTGGCAATGCACCGATAAATAATTACATTTCCTTCTAAATCAGATTACCCCCGATCGTCTCCCCACAACCCCAGTAACAGCCGAACTTCCCCATCGTCCCAATTGTCGCGTCGCACTTGCGTTTCTTTAGATTTTGCGTCGATCGAAGTCGAAGACATGATTGCGCCAAAATGTTGTTTATGTTTACGTTATAGACAGGAAGCGACGAGGCGCGAGATCGAATGCGCATGACTGTGACGTGCTTAAAACTTTTAACTAATCCGCTTGCGGTCACACTTGCAACTTGAACCGTTTTAGCCCGTTTTACCTAAAACGGTTTAACTAAACCACCTACTGAAGTGGATTAGCTAAACCGTTTTAGTTAAACGTTTTAGCGCTAAATCGCGTTCACACGTCTGTATTCTGACTTGATTAGTTAAAACGTTTTAACTAAACCGTTTTAAAGTGTAAGTGTGAACGCAGCTTATGTAAATGGGTCTAAATACTTGGGTCTAAGGATGTGGGTCTAAGTGCATAGTAGGTCTAAGTACGTGGATCTAGGTACGTGAGTCTAATTGTGTGGGTCTAGGTGCGTCTAAGTACATGGGTCTAAGTTCGCGGATCTAAGTACGTGAGTGTAAGTACGTAGGTCTGGCTATGAGGTTGTAGGTACGTGGATCTAAGTATGTGGGTCTAACTACGTGGGTCAATGTGCGTGGGTCTAAAAGCGTGGGTCTACGTACGTGGACCTAAGTACCATGGAAGCTCACTATACAAGATACTTCATACTATTAAGGTCACATTGGGACTGGACTAAAGTGGCCTGAATAGCGAGGTGACCGTATTAGCGGGACTACTAACCTATATTTTACTGTATGTCCAACTAATTTGGGACTGTCTCAGGGTGACCTTATTTGCGATGTGGCTGTATTAACGAGGTGACCGTAAAGCGAGGTTCCACTGTACGTGAGTCTAAGTATGTCGATCTAACTACGTGGGTTTAGGTGCCAGGGTCTATGCACGTGGGTCTAAGTACTCGGATCTAAGTGCGTGACCCTAACTGCGTGGGTATACGTGCGTGTGTCTGAGCACGTGGGTTTAAGTACGCGGTCTAAGTACGCGGGTGTAAGTACGTGCGTGGATCTAAGTACCTGGTTCTAAGTACGTTGGTATAAGTACGTTGGTTCAAGTAGATTCAGTGAACGTTCTCTTAACAAGATCTACCGCTGTGAAGGGGTGAAGGGAACAGACAATATCCCTTTAAACTTTCCGCTTTTCTATATTTCGTTGTCTGCCACAATGCAGTATAATGTAACGATGTATTCTGAGATCATCCAACTTTTAAATACAAATTTCCAATCTATCCACATTCCGCCTACAATAGTATGTCCTCGGCACAAATAAAACACGAAGAAACAAACAATTATGCCTCTGCACTCTACGTTTATTATTCCGCTGGCCAGACCAGGCGACCAATAGGCATCGACGAAATGTGCTGACAACATATATTTTGGAATGTTACGATATCTTTTCAACGTTTCCAGTTCCACTGATGTGATTGATAAAAGTGATTTGTGTAGATCTAACTTTCCTTCCTTGAGATAATTACGACGAATATAAAATACAAATTGTCATAAGCGTGAAGACTGCAACCTGTACAGTTGAACTGTCTACATGCTACCTAGACAATGTTGGAATATGTTGTAGTGGAGCGGGTAAGCATAGTTATCCGCATACATCCTGTGCTCAAATATTTTATCATTTGCGCAACAGCAGACAAAATAAAAACAATTATTTATTAGGTTTGCAACTCTAATTTATTTGAACATAGACAATACAGTATCAGTGCCTGTTTTCCGGCCATTCCTAGCAGACATATTGACGTAATTACTAATGTGAACAGTCCCTCGGAATAGGTTTGCCATGTTGAAATCGGCTTTTAAGGAGCAGTGCAGCGCAAGTGTGTCTTGACCGTCGATCATTTAATTACGATTTAAATGCATGCAGCGTGGGAAGTCCGCCAGGGGTCGCTTTCATAACACAGGCATTAACACACACATGCACACTTAAATACATCATCGACACATGTCAATGATGCTGCGTCTAACACTGCGACGTTATGTGTTTCTTGTATACAGAGTAGATATTCAACATCTTCCATTTAAGTTCCGTCGTCAACTGCTCTTCCTTGGTGTATACTTGACCTATGCATCTATTATGACACCCCTGGCGTCAACACAGCCGCCTTAGTGTAGAGTTGTAACTGTCGGTACAAACATAATATGTGTCATTAGTGTCATCATCATCATCGTCGTCGTCGTATTGATCATCAAAATCCGACTTATCAACATCACAATCTTAACATATTTCTCATAATGGTAGAGCACCGAGTAATTAGAATATCACTCAAACTAAAATTAACTCAAGCAAATAATAGGTGTACTAATGAGCGTTTAGTCCTAACGTTAAACATCAATGATTGTAAAAGTTGTTCTAGTGGAATGAAGTTAGCATTTGTATAAGCGAAACATGAAGATGACATTATGAGACCAAATCACTAACATGATATAATATTGCAAATTTTACGTTTGTTCGTTTTAATATTAGAGAAGATTAGTTAAGTAATACTTCGCATTTTGCTTATGATTTCCTACAGTTTGACAAGAATTGAGAACAATAGAATCCTTGCCCAATTATATCCTTATTTGATAAGAAATGGAATATTGATTGGAATGCGCATGATATTTGAGGAACATGAGCACCGAGACATGAACGAGGTAGATACATGTTTGTTGTGAACTAAATACCATCGCATGGTATTTGATGAAAATAAGCCTCTGGGATTGAACCAGGTCGATACGTTTGTTGTGAACTAAATACCACCAAGTATATTGAAGAAGAATTTAGAAGATTGCACAATACATAACAAATGTGAGATATAGCTAATTATAATTTACGAACTGATAATCCCGCTAACTGATGTATACTTGAAATAAAATACTCACATCGTCGATGTAGCCTTTGAAGTAATCCATGTTTTCCAGATCGCATATCACAGATGCTCCGATCATCATTGCATTTTGAGTGTTGGAGATGCAGCCTGGAACAGCAATACGCCTTCTTGATCATAAATATTTATGTAATCGTGATTTCCTATTATTGTTAATTTATTTAGTTATTATTATTATTGTAAAATCTGTTCAAAACGGCAAAATTTGACAATTTTAGTGTAGCATAACAAAATTAAATAAAGCATAATTTATATATAACTATACATGTATATAACTAAATACTAGATACTAGATACAGCATTCTGTAAGGAGAGAGCTAGAGGTGAGGAAAATAACAAAAGAAGAGATGGAGAAAGCAGTGAAGAAGATGAAAACTGGAAGACTGTAGGAATGGACGAACTGTCAGTGGAAATGGTGAAAGCAAACAGACGAGTAGCTGGCTGGCGATGCTGTTTAGTGTGTGCTTCAGGCGGAGATGCGTGATTGTGCCGATATGGAAGAGGAAAGGGAACATCCATTACTCAGCAAGCCCTAAAATTGCTGTAAAGGATACTGGATGCTGGGGCGTGCTTGGGCGGCACAGTGTGTGAGATGGAGGAAGTAGTAAAGAAATACAGAGGATGGTGCAAGCAAGAAAACTAAATAAACAGCCAAAAGGAAAATTGTTGGAAGCTTGCGTGGTGCCAGCATGTATATATGGGTTGGGAACACTGGCACTGACGGAGAGACCGGAGGAGAAGCTACAACTAGCAGAGAGAACAACTGGGTCCGAAGAACAGGTATAATAACGCGAGAAGACAGAAGGAAGATGATGGCACTGAGAGAAGAAATTGTCACGAAAACACTTAAACATTAAAGTAGTGGGAAACAGTTGGGCAGGACACATGCACAGAATGAGCAAAGATAGATTGTCATAAAGAGCACTGAAAGCAGAAGAGGGTGGCACATGACGAAGAGGAAGGCCAAAGCTGAGATGGAACGACAGCATGATAAGAGACCTTAAAAGGGCAGGTATAAACAACCAGTAATGGAAGGTCATTGCGGACTTCAGACAGAGATGGAGGGGAAATTACAAGAAAAACAGAAGACGCTATTGAGTGATATGGACACCACCCCGCAAGAGAGCAAGGGAAAGAAGGTCTAATTTCAGTGTGGCTGAACAATATTAATTCCCATTGTTTGGAAAGATCGAGCACGTTTCATGTTACGCTTCCTGTACAATACATCGACGATTGGCAAATAACATAACGACTATGGCAGAGTGAAACAGTAAGTGAGGCCGATATCGCGTCCTGTTTCAGATTATACCACTTACCTGATTGAGGTTCTGAGTGAGACAAAGTGCCATCGATGAACAGCGTAATGTCCTGCCCGTCATACACAAGCGCCACCTTTTGCCACGATTCGTCATCAACCTAAAACAACAACGTCTTGGACGGGGACTGAGCTAGAGGCAATGTATAAGTCATGTTCTCGGTGAAACTTACAATATTGGGCAAGGCGATTGCCCAGAGCAATACTACATAACAGGCGCTACATATGAACACGTACAACTAGACTGTTGAACGATATATTCAGAACGTATGTATCTTGACTGAAATACCACAATTTTGAAAGTAGTAGTAGTAGTAGTAGTAGTAGTAGTAGTAGTAAAAGCTGTATTCAATGATGGTGACCATGTCACGTTATATGGTGATTTTAAATAGGCCATCTCACATTACATTCTTACATCAACATTTACACAGCTTTTATAAAATATACAATTCACAACAACAAATATATAAATAATAATTAATTAACTAAATAAATGAAATAACTATTAATTAAATAATAAATTATTAATGACACTACAAATAAAACAAAGATATATTACTCATGCATATTTGAATAAATTATTATCATAAATAAAAATAAATATATGTATTAAAACTGCAAACATCCCCAATTTTGGTTGATAGTGCATCACCAATTCGATTTGTTTTTGTTCTTCTAATTTTAAATTAAATTTTTGAAGTAACAAACCTACATAACAGCCACGACGACATGCCAGCTTGTTTGTATAACTTTTTATTTAGCTTTGGTAACATTATCATATAAACTATTAACATGTGCCATTTTTGCTCTATAATGAGGTCTAATGATATTCAAAACTGGAATCTACACGAGAATTCGTGATAGACAGATGCACGTTTTTCCGTGTTGATGTTGTCGACTCTCCTTTCTCTCTCAAAAATCGACAAATTCAGTGGGTTAAACTCAAATTGTAGACCTCACGATTGGCCATGGTAAGTTGTCAGATACAACTATTTTAAACAAGTGAACGAAGTGTTTTACTAAACCGGCTACGGATGTTATTTAGACTATTCACACGGTATATATTTGAACATTTAAGAACTGGTTTCGTAATAGGTTAACCAGTTGTGGAGGAGGAGACGCAGTCTGTTCGTCTACCCGGAATTAGCAGGCGTAGTAATTTCTAACTGGAAGTCTGCTGTGATGACCGTGGGAATGTGAGCATCGTTGAACATCAAAGGGTACATCAGTTAACTCAACCCGACTCGGCCTAGCCTCGATTACCCAGGCGCCGTGAGGTGGCAGAACAGGCCCTTCACTACGGCTTGGAATATAAAGGCCCTGCCAATGTTACTGGTAGGGGGCTTTACCCCCCATTCGGGTAGAGACGGCTCTCAGGCCAACTATGAAATAACAAATTAAACAAGGATACACTTTTATCAGATAATACCACAGCATAACAACTATTCAACATTAAACTTATATTGAAACATGTCACACACAAAATAAACCGACATTAAACTTATTGCGTAGTTTAATGCCTTTTAATCATATGCATATTCACCAGGTGGCAGCTCTCATGGCTGTCAACAAGTGGGCAGTCAAAACGCGATTCTGAACCAGACTATCTTCCTGGCGAAGTCACGCAACCAGGCGAGAGTCGGTTAAGCGAGACTAAACTTGGCCATATTGCAAATACACTGTAAAGCTTATTTTGAGAATGGATGTTTTGTTTATTATTTTAACATGCACCTGTGGTCGTGCCTTCAAATTGCCACCGTTGGTATGGACTTAATTACTTAACACAATTTAGCGAGCAGTATACCTTCAATATAGTTAGTATAGACTTAAGAACATTATATTGGTTAATACTTGAAAAACTAGCACCAGCCTACTTCCTCGTAATGTCCATTCACACTCATGGATATGGTTGTCCCTAAGGTGTTGCCTCTCGATGTCCACTCCCGATGAGCCGGTTGTGGCACCTGGGCTTCCGACGAAGAAGCTCACGTCCTGTTCCACACAGTCGCCGTTATGCACAAGGCCATATTGCTCTGCACTGTCTGCGTCCCATTTGAACCAAAACGTCAACGTGAACTGCGTCGTGCAGTGGTCTCGGAACCAGTTGCGCATGTACGGAACCTGCCCCAAAGGAAAACGACACATGAACGGAAATCCGCGCGCCAAGTATGAAATTCTTCACACAGACGATCGCCAGCTCGCAACCTAAATTCACACCAGGTTATAACTAAGCATGTAGCAACAAATAAAGCAAAAGTGTTATCGCCTTTACAATCGGTTGATTCTAAACTCTTTCCCATGGACTAATTAATGTCAGAGGTCAAGCACAAAGACACAGGGACGCCTTCGGAAGGTAATGCACTTATCAGTGAATTGTTTTCAACTTTCTCCGATACTTAAAAAAGCGACTTCGTAAATAAATAATGATAAATAATAAATTGTGTGGTGTTGTTATAATTCGCTTATTTTGTAGACGAAACGTCATTAGTGAAAGCATGCGAATGAACATACGAACAAAATGAAGACGAGGCGATACTGCCACAACGTTCATCGTTAGCGTATTAATACTATTATATAAGTTGCGATGAAGAAGAAGGCAAATAACAAAGTACGTGAAGGCAACGAAGAAGACGAAGAAGAAGAAGCATATGAATGCGACGGATAAGAAGAGGATGAGAAGGGAATGGGGGAAAAGAAGAAAAAGAACAGAAGAAAGATAAGGGGAATGCGAAACGGAAGGAGAATGGATGGAAATGGGAAGACGAAGAGGATGAGAAGGAAAACGGGAAAGAGAAGGTGAATGGGGAAAAGAAGAACGAAGATAAGAGGAATAGATGGAGAAGGCAAACGAAATGGGGAATATGTATAAAAGGGAAGACTGAGTATAAGAAAGATAGAGAAACGTAAAGGGGCAAGGAGAGAGGAAACAATTGATAAGTGTAGAAGAAAATATATGCCAGATACCTATATTATCTTCCGGAAACTTTTTCCATGATGCTGACAGAAATGGTTGCCGTACGTGATGGAGTTTTATGTGTGAAAACTAGATTTCTTCGTGAGTATAACAACGGGCGGGGGCGTCCTTTATTGTTGACGTTACATGAACCCTGTGTACTTGTGGTGACATCACGTGTTACCCACGCGGGTTACCAACAGTCTTCATGGATGCACTCACAATAACCACCGCTTGTTACCAATAAGTCCATCACATGCCGGCCTGGATAATGCCCGTCTGTTTCCCGAAACCCCGTTTTATATTGTAATACTAATTTGTACACTTTCTGTTGTGCAGTGGGAATTAGAGACTAGACATGAAGACTTAGAGACCGGACACACGGATTCAGTCAGCGGCCGAATTGACGTAACAGTATGTTTACATCACTTACCTCGATCCTAACGCTTCCGTCAAAATGGACCACATTGCCTCGTTCAGCGTCGTTCACGATGGAAGCCATGCCGTACCCGTAGGCGTAGCCCTTCGCGTTGTGGCAGCTGACGTCATCGAAGTCAACATCAAAGGGAAAGTAGAGCAGGAGTTCGTCACTGCAGGCTGGTTCGACGTAAACCAAAGACACGGAATAGGTAATGATAGCCGAAATGGAGCAAGAGATTATCATAGCAGAAGTGGAGCAGAGGTCGCCATTACAAGGTTGAGTCAACTGTAAACAAAGGAAGGTAACGATAACCGACATTGTTACCGCAGGTCGGGTCGACTGAAAGCAAAGACAGGTTAGGTAATGATGACCTGAATTAATAAAGGCAGTAACACGTTCCCGCTTATCCATCTATTTATTTGTATCACCTTTGTAGGTCGATTAATTTAGCTTTTTAATCAATTATGTATTATAATGTAGGAACAAACAAGCAGTGACTTACCACATATCCCACCGTAAATCTCCGTGGATATCAGAAACGTAGAACAAAATGGGGCTATCATTTAGCATTGAATTTGATTATTGTGTTTCTTGTAACAACTACAACAGCAATTAGAACAAGATTTAACAAAAAAGAAAAACACTACAAATAAGACATATGTTTCTTAAATCGTCTGACATCCGAACCAAGAGGCGCTACAAAACGAAAGGGTGATGAAGAAATCGTCAAGTAATATGACAGAAGGGTAGGTGGTGAGGACCTACGTTATTGAGCTACGCATGGTATTCACGGCAACGACGATAAGTTACCAGATGATGGTGACATTGTGGTATGTTTCCCATGTACATGGCAGAAGTAGAACATGGAAAAAGAAGTTGGAAGACGCTAAAAAGCGTCAATCGGGAAGAACGCGATGAGCAAGGGATGTAGTGTGAAGTAAGGTCTGTAGTCATTTTGTGGGGCAATTAAAGGGGGTTGGGCCGTTAGTTTTTTTCTTGAAATTCATGTTATACAGAAAATTATATGCCTATTATAACATAGTGATTGCCCAAATGTGATAGCTCGGCGATTTGTGTAAAAAAAATTCGGGTGAATTCAACCTACGTTTGTTTGCTTCCTTAAGCATAAATGGAGAGTAAGTACGTTATATCTATATAGTTCGTATTGCATAACCCTATTTTTCAATAACCAGAATTGACAACAGTCATGTTAACTTACTGACAGAATCCGGAATAAAGCCACAGGCGATTGGTTCATACATCATCCCTTCGACACATTCCTGTATCGTGCCATCGACAGTGCTGCGGAACTCGCGCGGGAATCCATCTACGGTCTCGTACAGGCATGGCGCGTGGAAAAATAAAAAAATTTCTACAATTAAACTAGCGCGATACTGAGCACAAGAACATAATATTTTCATTGTACAAAAGGCTGTGTTTATGCCGAGGTGCATCAGTTGATGTTAAGGTTTACATCCATTGTGTGCCGTAAGACAGTTATATAAATGACCTGTTCCGTGATACTGATATGCAATATATATCGTCTGTCATTAACGTATTTAAACATATGTCTACCAATGTTTTCATACCCATTCAATCTAATACAAATTTTAAATCTGTAGTGCTATATAAACTTTACTGTTATCGTCGCGTGTCCCAAGCTCGTGCGTCGCGCAATTTATTTTAAACGGGTTAACAATATGTAAAAATTACATTATTTACCAACGGGATCACGCACCGCCGTTAGCCAAGTTCGACTATGCTAGGTAAAGAATGATAGGTAAACAATATCCCCGGAAAATCCGAGCTCAGTGGCGCAACAAATCCAGAGGATTAAGCGTTCTCGTTGTCAGTAATAGAACATGAGTTGTCAACAGATGGATGAGATTGCTAAGAGACTAAGGATGATATGCAGTATTAAAGAGTTAGTTTTTTAGATGACGGCGAAATAAAACTATATTTCTTACTGACTTAACACGAGTAGGAAATAAGTTCCACAAAGTTGGTGCAGCAACCGAAAAGGCTCGAGTTCTAGCATTCGTCTTAACTATGGGAATAACAAGTAAATCAGAGTCTGCCGATCGAAGCTGTTTAGGTTTTTTTGCTGGACTAAGCATAGAATGTAGGTACGCAGGTTGTTTGGATGATAGGGCTTGATAAATAATTGTACATATCTTAAAAATAATGCAGTATCGCACAGTTAGCCAACGCAATGATTTTAGAAGTGGTATTGAGCGAAAAAAACGAGTAGATCGGGTAACTGCCTTTGCCAAACAATACTGGACACGTCGACGTTATAAGGGAACAACAGTCTGAATAATGCAACAAAAGGTTAACATAACTATCCAAATATTATATTAATAAATAAATTCCAAATATGTTGATATTATGCGATGTGGGAAACTACACTGTCAGTTCATTGTAAACGCTGACCTCCAGTGACTAACTGCTAGTTTATAAATGGCACAGTACCGCATTGCCAAAGTGAAAAGGATCTGGATGCATGAGCTTAGGGAACTCCAGAAGACCTTCCGACAATGCCGGTTGCTCAACGTCTACTCCGACTTGGTCAAAACAATCGGACTGTATCATGGTGGTGCACGTGAGTCTGGACTGGTCCCAGTAGAGAAGACCACAGCTGACATGGTGGTACGTCCAGTACCAGCGGCCGGCCCACGTGTCCACTTTCTCACAGATGAAGTAGTCGTGACAGTTCTGAGAGTCCGGCAGCCAGATCTGACCCTTCGTGTAGTCGCAGCGTTTGCAGTCGAGTTCTGTCGCAGCAGCAAATGTAATATATACAAGACACAAAGACAATATTGGATTTACCGGAATCGTTAATACACTTCACTCAGCGCGTAATTATAATGAATGAAGACAATTGTACGTGAAAAGTTACCGTTAAACGACTGGTGTATTTTTATGTTCACACTACATCTTCATTATGATATGTTTTATTGGACACCACACAAAATACCAACCTGGACACGCAATATCGTTGCACGGTTCGATGCCTATTTCAGTTACAGTCTGACAACCATCTGTACACGTTTTAAACCTTTCTCGTTCCCCTCCACCACATGACTTAATGCAATCGTTCCACTCAGTCCAAGGCCCGCACGTCATCTCCGAAAGGACAGTATGTACAGTCAAGGACGCGATGAAGCACTATTATTAGTACAACTTAAATGGAAACAAAAAGCGTCTTTATTGCATATAAAAGACTTAATAAAAACAAACCATTAGCAGCTACAATCAGGAATATTAAACTGAAATTTAGATTTGTGACCGAAAGCCTGACGTCATCAATGCCTACTCTTCCCAATTCGCCAGTGCCTAAACTGAGAATAGGACTCTAGTATGAGTGGCCGAATTTATTTTGGCGCTGTAACTACTAAAAATGTGACATCCTCGTGATGCACTGTATGTCATTACAACAGTCGGTGCAAGTGTAAGTAATAAGAATCTAATAAGGACTACCAGAAACTGGTGAAGCATCGGAGGCGTGTATCATTATATCAGCTGTCAGGAACTGTCATGTTTCGGAAGTATCTCCCACTTTAGAAATGAGTTCTGAGTAAACTACAGGTGTGATACGGGTGATTGTAGTTCCAAATGGCCAGATTGTATCAGCTAACTTATGTGTCTACACCCACACAATCACAATTACTTTCATTTCCTTTTAAATGTCCAAACCCAGCATTAGTAGCCAAACTGTAGTCACAAATTCAAACTAACATAATTCCGTGCAGCGTTATCATTTCATTTTGCAACAATTGTTTCAAGAACTGACATTTTAGGTGTAAATAACACTGATGCAAAGGTTAGTTTGTATTCATTGTTGGTATTGTTATTATTGTTATTGTTATTAATAACATGACGACGACATGTCTACCGGAGGTACCAGATTGCATCAATTCAGCCATGTTCGGATTGAGTGTGTCATCATCATCATTAACGATGGTGAGCAAGTTGCTCTCTGAAAACACAGAAAAACTATGTGTGAGTGAGTTAGTGAGTGTGTGTGTGTGTGTTTGTGTGTGTGTGTGTGCGTGCGTGCGTGTGTGTGAGTGTTTGCATGCGTGCGTACTTGTGTACGTGTATTTGTATACGTTAGATTCTCTAGTACGTTACACATATCGAAGAATACAAATCTGGTGTCAGTATTACACATCAAAATAAGACAAAACAAACCTGTATTGGATATTCGTCAAAACGCTTAAATCGAATAAGTTTAAAACCTAAGCTTGTTGTGAACGGTTGTCCAGTCATACATCGGTGATAAAAGGTAAGTTGCCTTACCGCCACATGTGATATTTAGAATGGCGTTGGACAGCTTCATAACGGTCGAGTTGTAGCCGGCTCGGAACTGATGCTCCTCGAATGGCCTGCTCGAGAGTGGGTTGAGCTTCACCATCGAACTGCCGCCACTACCTTCGACAATAAAACACCCAAGTTGACGTTCACGTTGGGATTCCTAGTATAACGAACGAAGGCCAGAACTGTGTTTATGTAGCTATATGTACCACCTACAAAGGCTATCGGATATTAGGAAGAGTCTGATCAAGTCAAAATCCTTAAAGCGAGTGCTCAATATAAGAATTAGTGTGTGTGTGTGTGTGTGTGTGTGTGTGTGTGTGTGTGTGTGTGTGTGTGTGTGTGTGTGTGTGTGTGTGTGTGTGTGTGTGTGTGTGTGTGTGTGTGTGTGTGTGTGTGTGTGTGTGTGTGTGTGTGTGTGTGTGTGTGTGTGTGTGTGTGTGTGTGCATGCATTCGTTTGTGTGTGTGGCTCTATTTGTCTCTATCTTTGTAAAATGATTTCATGTCAACCAAATCATAGTATCTAGACGATGTCACACATACTGATTGGACGGAGCTCACTCACCAACGGCAAACATCTCCACGCCACTTTGCTGCAGTTGTATTGACAAATCGTTGGCACAAGCCTCGAGAAGCATTTGTTGTCCGTCCGTCAGGAAGACGGCGATGTTTGGTACATTCACAGAAGACAGGAACAGGTGACGCAGTGTTTGATTATATGTTATCGCCCATATGTTAGGTTCTATTTACAAAGTATGTGCGTGTATGTGTTTAGCTAAACTAGCACTTAAAGACAGCAACCACAGTTCTTATGTGTTCAACATTAATCGGATTACATGTGTTCAACCTTTTGTCAATAATGCAAATGCGTACTTTAATTGCATAACAGAAATGCCACCGATAAGAGAATGTTTCATAAAATGCTATATAGCTTGCTTATGCCGTCTTTTGTCTTAATAGTGAACATTTTCCAGGCAGAGCATCTTATACACATATGCATTGAAATCCCAACAATGCGCATAGAGGTCTACCTCTTGGGTTTCTTCGTGAGGTTGGTTTCTTCCCTTCTGTTTCTGGCGTGTCTTTCATCGGCAGAAGTGTGGAAACTGTTGGTCGAGCATGCAGTATGTCGCTTGATATATATTCATTCGCCGCCGTGTCATCGTCTACGTCACCGGAAGAGAGAGAACTTCGATCCGCCTGCCGACATGCCGCCAAACTTCGATCCGCCCGCCGACATGCCGCCAAACTTCGACCTGACCGCCGACATGCCGCCAAACTTCGACCCGACTGCCGGCATGCCGCCAAACTTCGGCCCGCCTGCCGAGAAACCTGACACCGAGATGCCTGATATAGTGCTGAGAAAGATCACACAAAACAGCAGTTTGCGTTCGCGCCAACTACATCAGCCTGGCGGAGATACTAAGCTGGACGCCTGAACCTTCCGTTACCTAAAAACATGAAATCTAAACAGCAGGTTACTAATCTAACCTTGCCAAAGTTGACGGACGCCATCAAAGGTGATGGCAACTGTTTGTTTCGAGCCATGAGTCTCGAATTGACCGGTACACAAGCGAACTACAAGATGGTGCGGGACCTGGAAGTAGCATTTCTCTGCGAACCAACACATTGTCAAAGGTCAACCAGCGGGATGGCCAACAATGGAACATGGGCAACTGAGGGAGAGATTGTGGCTATGACTACTTTACTACAAACAACGATGTTTGCGTACAGAGATTACAGTACCACAAAGACACCTTTGTCTTCTACCGGGAGTGCCGAAATGGAAACAAAATGTATACCTGACGAACCTGCATACTCATTTTGAAAGAGTTGTTGCGTGCTGTTGAGTTAGATATAAGACTGCGAGATTGCGGCAAAGTTAACTGTTTGATTCATCTGCTCATTCTGCGCGCTTTGTTGCGTGCTTTCGATATTTTTTGTATGGCACACAATTGTTGAATGGTTATTTATATATATATATATATATATATATATATATATATATATATAGATCAGACCCCCAGGATACCCACTCCCGGACTCAATAATTTCGAGAAAAAAAATCAAATCTATGAACCACCCGAACTGGCCCGCTAGATCGCACACTAACGGAGATATGGTACCACGGACAAACACACACACACACACACAGAAAGGGAACCGTATTGTTTCATGAGTGCCGTAGCAATTGATACTGTCTGTCTGATGTCAACAGCCCGATGAGATAACACATTTTCGTTTTTATTTGTTACATAGCCCTTACCCACATACCTCCCCATCCAATGTAAAGCTTCGTAGCGCTTGCCCGGATACCGCCGTCCTTCCCCAAACCGAGCCGTACTTTATGGATGGCCCCCTAACACAAAGAAAGTGAACATTTGAAGAAAAAATGTTAGGGGTAGTGTTTTGAGAGTAACAGTAGTGTTTTGAGGGTGCCCTTAGAACACTACCGTAGTGTTTTCGAGGGGTAGTGTTTTCAACTTACTTCACCGGCTCGGTTCCTGCGTAGGCTAAGCACCTCTACGAAAACATGCATCAACCGCTGGTATGAGCAACAATCAGTGGCGCCACATCGCGTAGCCAAGATAATCGAGGCTAAAGCTGACAACGATATTTAGATTCACATTATCAGTATCCACCATGTGGCACGGTGGTAACGGGAAAGGTGTGTTATTTTAATTGCTAAATTGGTCAAATATTAATCAGAAATTTTCACTGTAAACGTCGCGCGATGTTTTGTATAGGCAGGCCTATTGTTGCCACTTTCATAACTATGATAAATCCAGGCTGTTTGTCATACTTACGTAGTCCTTCTCGCGCATAAGGCTGTCACCAGCGCCTGTCATGTGGTCTGCCTGTCGGATATCTTCCCAGGTATCACAAAGTCCACCCCTGCACGCTTACTCACACACACACACACGCACGCACGCACGCACGCATGCACGCACACACACACACACACACACACACACGATAATCTCTTTTGCCCACCGTTCAAAACAGACTATCATGACATATTTTCATAGGGATTATGCGCGCGCGTGTGTGTGTGTGTGTGTAGCTACTGCCGGATGAAATAACTTGGCCATTATTAAATGTTACATGCACTGAACATGCACCTTGAGCCGTGCAATAACGTGCATTACTCACATATTTGCACACATGTTCATATACACGCGCGCGTACACGCACACGACCACGTACACACACTAATACACACACAGCACATTACACACATCCACGTGCACACAAATCGTCAAAAATGTATAATCAAACTGAAGGGGAGCTTTGATCTCGAACCTGACGATTCGGACAAAATCACATTGACAAGAATGGGTCGACGTGCAACGGTTGCCTTGACGTCTGTGTTGCAGTAACCGTTCGCGCGGTGACAGATGACGTCATCGAAGTCACCGTCAGATTGTCAGAAGCCTAGTTTAAAAACAAAAATACGGAGTAGGTAATAATAAAGAAGTGATTAAAAAAGTAACACGTTACGACAGGTAAGTAGGTAGGCTTTATTTGGAATTGTATAAATCATACATACAAATATAAACAATCGGTAAAACAATCGACAAAATGATATACAATTCAAAGTTGATAACGGATACAATTAAGGCTGTAACCAGTTTGTTTTAATTATTCCAATGTAAGATGGTAATGATTAAGTAAACTAGTCGCCGTTATCCCTTAAATAACTATTATGAATAATGATTTCACGTGTAGTGTGTAGAACATGTATGTAAATGTAATAACAGTAATATTATATGATAAATGTTCACATAAGTAGTCTAGCAAAAAACGTGTGGATATACCAAGCTTCAGCAGTGGTATAATACCTAAGTAGAATAACATTATATCAAACACATATGTCAGACGTTACGGGGTGAGATTAAACTAGAACACCACACTCCCTTTTAACATTGGCCTTTAATGATAATATAAAACTATTTAAATTGGGTTTATTTTGTATAACAGTTGGAATTGTATTCCAGATCATCGGACCTTTACACAGCAAACTATTCGAAGATCTTTGAATAGAACTGATAATAGGACGTATATTACAGGTTTGTCTTGTTTAGTAAAAGTGAATGTCATAGGTAAATTTAGAAATATCCGATAATGAATGCGGCAGACTCCCGTGGACATAATTATACATACATTTTCCAATTTCAATTTCATAAATATCATGCAATGTTATTAAATATAAACATGTAAAGAGGGGATGCGAATGTTCCCAATAGTTTGTTTTAAGAATGGAACGAACTATTTATGTTTGCATAATGAATAATTTTTCGATATGAGTTTTGTATGTGGATCCCCACAAAATGATTCCGCATGTCAAGTAGGGGTAAACTAAAGTGTAATAAATTGTTTTAAGTGCAGCTACTGAAAGATAGCGGTTAACTTTATTAATTATGTATAAAGCACTAGTTAGCTTGTTATTGCATGCATTTATATGTTCATGCCAATCAAGTCTGTCGTCTATATGAAGGCCTAGAAATGTTATACATTTTGTTCGCTGAATTATGTTATTAACTATCACTAATAATAATTCTTCGTTCTGAGCAGGACGAGATCTAGAAAATAAAATGCATTTTGTCTTAGAAATGTTTAAAGATAGTTTATTGGAACGAAACCAGTCAGCTAATATTTCAAGTTCGTTATTCATATCTTTATATATTTTATTAATTTGTTTTCCAGTTTTATATATAGTAGTGTCGTCAGCAAACAATATTGTTTTACACATATTTAAACAGAATGGAAGGTCATTAATATATAATATAAACAAAAGCGGACCGAGGATAGACCCCTGTGGGACACTGTGTGTGACATCCTGCTGAAGTGAGTCACTAGAACTGTACTTAACATATTGTTTCCTGTTTGAAAGGTAACTCTTAAACCATTTGAATGGAGTACCCCTCATACCGTAATATTCAAATTGGTGTGGTGGATTTGGTGGTTGATAGTATCGAATGCTTGACTTAGATCCAGAAATAACAGCAAAGACCGAGTCCTTTTTTTCTAGTGCATTAATAACGTCACTAGTAAAAACGGTAATAGCATTGGTTGTTGAATGTTTCTCACGAAAACCATATTGGTTATTGTTCAATATATTGTTTTTCTGTATAAAATCATAAGTTCTTCTATGTACAACTTTTCCCAATATTTTAGAAATTGAAGGTAACAAAGATATTGGTATATAATTAGAAAAGTCATCAATAGCTTTAGACTTATAAACTTTATTTCGTCAGGCACTATTCCCTCTCCTATTGATTTATTTATTAAACTAGTTATTGGTAAGGCTATTTGCTCACCAAATAATGTCATGAGACGGGGACTAAAATTGTCATATTCAGAACTGGTCTTAGGTTGGAGAGACATTATAATTTGCCTGATTTCATTTACATCGGTCGGACTCATGAAGAGACTTCCTGGATTTTGTTTAGGACAGTTCTGAAGATATTTAGTAAATTGCTCTTTCAGTTGAGGGATTGCATTTGCGTGGTTTGAACCAACATCAGTAAAAACATTACAGAATACAGTCGAAATTTGATGAGGGTCCTTAATTATACCGTTATTATATTTAAAGTGTGACGAAATGCCTGATTTATCGTTGTTTTTCTCAATCATGGTTCTAAGTAATTTCCAAGTTTTTTTAGAATCGTTCTTAACTGTTTTTAACTTATTCGCATAGTATGTTGTTTTGGCAATTTGTTTCAGTTTATTATACATATTTCTATAATGTACATAACGGATATAAAATAGAATATGTATTAGATTTGCCGATACATTTCCTATAGAGTTTGTTTGATGGTACTGATGATTTTAATAGACCTTTAGTTATCCATTCATTCCGTAGTACGTATTTAGGATTAACTTTAGCAATTTTCTCCGGCGCGAATGTTTGAATAACATAGTTAAGTTTGTTAGTGAATTCCCTGAACGCATTATCTGTATCTAACTGGTGTAAATACTTCCAATCAATTTCGCGTAGTGTATATGTTATATGACCAATGGATTTGTCAGACGTGGGTCTGTGTTTGAATATTAACGGCTCATTTGATTTTTGACAAGGCTTCTGCTTGCCAATTAAACAGAATATAGGTAGATGATCAGATATATCACTATATAACATGCCAGAATGAACAAATGGAGTTGTATGTCGTACATATATGTTATCAATAAGGGTAGCGGATGTATGGGTGATACGCATTGGTTTGGTAATTGTTGGAATGGTGTTGGCAGCTAGGTGTAAGTATAGTAAGTCGGATGACGGTGTATATTAGTCCATTGTTAGGTAGTCAAAATGTTGATCACTGCCAATTATGACCTGATGGTTTGAGTGTTGAATCTGATTTAGTATTGTCTCATATCTTTGAATAGAAGAAGACATTTTAATTACGGATCCGGTATGTTTCACCAACGACTGAGGTTTGACCATTAATGCTGGATTCAATAAAGACAGATTCAAATTCCCCCTCCACGAAGATATCAATGTCTTCACGGTGATTATACTTAACATTATCACGTACATACATCGCGACACCACCTTTAGATTTAAATTTCCTATTCTTGTAAATAAAATTATAAGTAGACAATTTAAAAATTGTTGCGCATTGTTGTCTTTAAAAAGGTTTCACATAATAAGATATAATCAATTTCAACATGTGCGTCAGATAGCTATGACAGTAACATTTTAAGTTGATCAAAGTTTCATGAAAGTCCTTGTATATTTAGATGGAGTACTTTGCGCTCAAAACGGGTATGGCAAACTTTAGCGGGAACAATATGATGAACATCATGGTAATCACTATTTATATCAGCTAGATTAAAAGGATTTACTTCAACCTTTACGTTTTCAAACAAGTGCCTTGTGTCTAACTCAGTATAATTGGTTAACATTTCATCCATTGCTTCTTGGGTGTAATTAGCGTAAGAATCAGACAGTACACTGTTGGGTCATAATAGAACGAAGACGCTTTTGTACGAGGTTATGTAAGTATGTTTCAACAGCACATTATACTCCAATACCAGGGCGCCAAACCCTTACCATGCAACTGATGTTTGCACCCCACACTGAATACATACCAACATGTTAAAGAACAATAAGTATACGTTTTTAAATTACGTACCACACTGGGACATACCAACATGTTAAAGAACTATAAATGAAAATACGTGTTTAAACTACTTACACTAAAATACAAGTCGTATGTAGTAATGACACTTAAGTCCAACATAATTATATATATATATATATATAGTTATCTGTGTAGCAATCATTGTCAACAACGGAAAAACAAATGAACAGAAGATCTACATTAAATGAAGTAACATCATGACTGACGAAAAGTTCATTAATTACTTTTCCAAAATAACCCCCTCCTGGCCGGCTTTCCAGTAAATGAAAAAACAATTCAGAAATATGAAACTAAGGTTCATCGTACACTCTCTGCTCGCCAATGCCGAACTATTTTCATAGCACATAACTATCGTATGCGAAACGATCCAGTTTACGCTGACATGAAATCTTTCATTTTGGAACCTGCCATTACTACGAAAACCACAATGATGACAACGACTGTCATGAGGTCTATAACTGCGTCGTGGCGACGACGATCATAGTGATTATACTGGTGATGTTGATGATTCTTACTGGTTTCTGTCCGCTCGACTTTTCCGAAATGGAATCATCTTCATCGTCTTCTGCCATGGTGTAATTCTGGTATCTGAAAGCAAAGAAACAAACGTAAACGTTAGGAGTGGTTCCGAAGGACATCTTCAACGTTTTACAGGATGTAAAATAATGCGGTTGAACAGTGTTGGGCCCATTCACATTCTACCCAACTAATGCTGTCAAACAAATCAAATGCATTATTATTATGCTCAGCAGGTATGGAATTTTTCGTTGGCGGAAGTCAGTGTCATCGATACCATTGTTTCTTAATACGATAAAGAACATTGCTGCTTCGTTCTATTTCGAAACTTGGCAGAACGGAACGAATAAAAACCAAATAAAACGGAAAATAAAGATCTTATGTCGTATGCAAGTTGTTTTTATCAGTATGAAAACATACAAGATAAACCCATTCGGAAGTATCTTGCAAAAAGGCATATTAATGATTATCATGGGTCAGTTTTTTCCAAAATAAATATCACCACCCATTACTATTTTGGATGTAAACAGCATCATTTCTGAGTTAAAAAAATACAGCCAAGATATGGAGACGTAGTTAATTCCAAAATTATATGTAACTGATACATACAAAGCAACTGGATGCATTAATAACTCTAACACATTGAACACACCCACCGCCGCTCAACAAAAACACAATGCATTAACTATCGTGTTCACGCTAACGCAAAACAAACATTTTGTAAATGGACTTCGGGTATCTTTATTCGGATACGTTGCGTATAATCCACTTGCTTTCTAAATATCTTCATTAGATCCGTAAGATGAACTTTGTATCCCCATAACCTCACCTCACAAAGGTCTTTCTCGATGTCGTTGCTGGCTGTGCTTCTCTATTCATGTATGTTACTAAATGTGCCGGTCGTGCCAGCCACGTGTTCGATGCATTTAATATTCTACACCCCTACACAGACCTGAAATTGAATGTTTCCCTACGAGTCTCATCTCATCAGGTACGTCTGCGTCTTCTTCCGTTGCGGCTGATACCTCAATCGTAGTCTCATATTAGACAAACAACGTGCAAAAGTTATGCAAGATTTGTCATAGAGTTGACATTTTTCATTCTAATAAATTTGTCTCTATTGAATCATCTTTTCCACTTATCTGCCTATGTCTTTGCTATATGTAGCGTATTTCCTTTAAATTTGTGCTTCTACGGGGTGTTTCAGAACACCACCCGATTTTTTCAGTATAAACATTGTCCGAAAGCAAGAACATCACTCCAATGGAAATCACTGACCGACAACAAAAATAGCAAGTCTTGTCTCAAGTAACCAAACTTCCCATAAATGCATGCTCCGGCGTTACCACGAGTGCATATAAGACTTATTACATATCCGTGAAACAAATAAGCAAAATATAACAATTCTTACAACATTTTAACATAACATTACGTACGTAATCACAAATTGCATAGAACGTAATACATTATATACGTATTGTAATTTTTTCTGTTAGAACAATAATATACTATGTTTGTTAGAAAACTTGGCAAGCGTGTCAATATTTACTTAGTAATATCGCTATATCGGCATCAGTTTGGTACCACATCTACACGAACGTATATTTAATGATTTATTCCAACAAAAATCCGTAGATGTATAAAACAGTTCTGTTAACTGATGTTAAACATTACAATACGTTTTGTACAATAACATTGTACAAAATGAACGAGTCAAGAGACGCCATTGTATAGCCATTGTATAGGCACACATTAAGGATTTCGTACATAGCTGCACACGATTGTAAAACAATACTTTAATTTGATTAAAAAACAGACGAGAACACAAAATTGATTATAGTAATTAAGTTACCCATCCCAGCTAACACGTGGAAGCAGCTAATTGGTTGTAGCCAGTCGTGATTCGCCACTCTCTTGCGGTGACGTAGACGATGACACGGCGGCGAATGAATATATATCAAGCGACATACTGCATGCTCGACCAACAGTTTCCACACTTCTGCCGATGAAAGACACGCCAGAAACAGAAGGGAAGAAACCAACCTCACGAAGAAACCCAAGAGGTAGGCTTCTATGCGTATTGTTGGGATTGCTATGCATATGTGTATAAGATGCCCTGCATGGAAAATTTTCACTACTAAGACAAAAAACGGCATAAGCAAGCTATATAGCATTTTATGAAACATTCTCTTATCGGTGGCATTTCTGTTATGCAATTAAAGTACGCATTTGCATTATTGACAAAAGGTTGAACACATGTAATCCGATGACTGTTGAACACATAAGAACTGTGGTTGCTGTCTTTAAGTGCTAGTTTAGCTAAACACATACACGCACGCACGCACGCAGGTACGCAAGCACTCACGCACACACACACGCACACACACATACACACACACTTACATGTATACAATGTGTTAACGTAAGAACTTCGTTCATAGATAAATTGTTGTCATATAGTTAACATGAAAGGCTGTTTTGTAATCGCATGGCTGGTAAAATTATGTTTCTTGCTTTTGCACAACAGGAAGCCACCAGGACAACATGGGTGTTTACCGGTCCAGCTGGCTGCTACTAATCGCCGCAGTCTGTGCTTCCACTGGCAAGTATAAGCTATGTAAACAACTATCGTCATTGCAAGTGTAATAAATAGGGATCATGTCAAGTATGTTGATGACATCCATTGTCCCGCATTTGTGTGTTTTCTTATTGTCTCGCCGATATAAGCATAATAAACATGTACAGAATAGCCGCGAAACGTATGAGTGTGTATATGTGTGCGTGTGTGCGTGTGTGCGTGTGTGCGTGTGTGCGTGTGTGCGTGTGTGCGTGTGTGTGTGTGTGTGTGTGTGTGAGTGTGTGTGTGTGTGTGTGTGTGTGTGTGTGTGTGTGTGTGTGTGTGGTGTGTGTGTGTGTGTGTGTGAGTGTGTGTGTGTGCGCACGCGTAGGTGTGCGTGTGTGTGAATGTGTGTGTGTATGCGTGCGTGCGTGGATGCGTGCGTGCATATACAGTTCCACATCGCTATGTGAATGTCTTAATGAAAAGTCTGTAATAATCAATTTCACTTTGCAGCGTGCGATCTGTACATGTTTGGCCCTTGTAACAAAGATTGTGGTGGCGGATACCAGCAGGCCGTCACGCAAATGTGCAACTCAACTGATGGTGGCGCTCCCTTTCCGTGTGGCGTGATCAGCGTATCTTGCAATACCGCTCCATGCGACGGTGAGTATATTGAAACACAGACCTTTGGGCAAATAAGCAAGGCAAATAAACTCATATTCAGAATAAATCTGGCTGCAAGTTTGAAGAATACCTACTGCATGTTTTATGAAACACATTACAACGTTCAAGACACATATGCAAAATCTACACAAACGATTAGACTATTATGACGAAGTCGAACGATGTACGTCTGTTAAAAAGACGTACTATGTTTAAGTGCAGGCTCAGTTATGAATATTGGTAATATACACTATTTATGCAATTGCGATACATCACCAGAAAGAAGGATATTAAAAAAACATGCGTTGGTTAATAACGCTTTGCTTACCAAATTAACATGGGCATGTCAATGAAATTTATTTTACAATATCTGTGTATACGTAGGTGTTACATTACGATATCTAATTGCAATTAACAAAGGTCTTGTCAAATACACATGTTAGATCACTGAATATTAATGAGATAATATCGATTGTGCTATCATTTGTGATGTCATATAAAATAACTCTTTTCGTTCATCTTGCTCCCACCAGCCGAGTTTGGCGAGTGGACCGATTGCAGCGCCCCATGCGACTATGGCGAGCGCACGCGCATATACAATTCGAGTGTCCAAACAATGACCTGCAATTTGAAGTCATGCGACCCAGGTTAGTATCATAGGGTATGCGTCACTTGCAGACGTTGTGGCGAGGCTGTTAGTGGGGACGCATATATAACCGAACATCTTTTCTGTGTTTAACGCAGACATGTCTGCACATGTCACAACGTTAATTAACAGAAATAATAGGTGCCTACACTGGGCAGTTACTTTCAGCTAATTGATTTGTGTTATTTTATGATAATCGTGTTCTACAAAAAAGGTATAACCAAGAAAAAACCCAGAAATATGTAGTGAACATTCAAATGTGAATAGGCTGTTATACGTTTGTTCATGTGTGTCCGCATTCTTCTGAATCATCTGCCAGAAGCTTTGCCTCGCCCTTCTTAAGTATATTCTTTACGTCTATGTGTATTCTCCGTGGTTAATACCCTCGTAGTGTTTATTTCCCTCGTAGTGGCTATTTCCCTCCCTATTATTTTGTGTATTACCAGCAACAATATTTGACTGGGCACTAGGCTAGCGATAATTGTATGTTCACTACATATTTCTTGGTTTTTCCCTGGTTACACGTCTTTTTCTAGAACGCGATTGTCATAAAACAACACAAATTAATTATCAGAACGTAACAGCCCAGCGTAGCCCTTCCAGAGGTGTTTCTAACGCAGCGGTTATTAACCTCTTGGGTCGCCAAGCCATTTTGAGTGGGTCGCCAAGATATTCCAGCAACTACGAACATGTCTTGGTTGTTCTGCTTTGCCGTACCATATGCATACGAATTATTAGTTATTAAACACATTGTATGTAATTGCAATCACACAGTATTTCAAATTCACACTACATATCTCTAGAATGAAGTAAATTAGCGTACTAACAATAGACCTAATATCCTTCAAACTTTTTTGAAATCGTACGATATTCCCGACTCCGAACGGTTTCCAATTGGCCCGCAGGACCCGCGCAAAGAAATGGAAATTGTCAAGAACAACATAACATTATTATGTTCTAAACATAACATTATTATGTTCTAAACAGAACATTATCATGTTCTATCTTATAATAGTGTTCGTTGATTGAGCCGTGAAGCCGTTCTAGTTAAAGATATATGAGGCTTATTTATGTGAAATTTCTCCATTGAATTGACGGACCGGTCCCTCGGGTGTTTAACGGTGTGCAGGACAGCTTACAAACCGCCTTCAGTGGTCTGTTTGCCGACTTTGCTGCGTCTTTGCAAGTTCGTTTATTGCTCAGCCTGGCGTTGTTGAAGTAGTCGCAGTCATTTAGAGATGACAAAGCTGCTTTGCAATATAATCTCTAAGTCTGTAAAACATAACGCTTTTAAAGAAAAATGTTTCACTATGAAAGACAACTTCTTGCTTTTATGACTGATGACAGTGCTGGTTTTCAGCATTGCTTGAAACATCAAAAATATGGTTGGTAGCGTTGATTAAACAATAGCGGAATTCCCAACAACAAGTCAAACCATGAACACCTTCGATATCGTTAATAAATTATTTAGCGACTTGCGAACTATGCTGTCTCCAGGCAGTAGTAGGCCTGGTTTATAAACGAATAGGCAGCGCCTTCATTCTGTTTCGACTTAATTGTACACGGTGTTTAACTGGAGTTATTCATTTATTTATTGTTTGATGTGGTTCAGGGTAGCACAAACACACACCTTATGAATACCCACAAAAATGTATATTATCTATTACCAAATTAAAAGATGTGGTCCGTGGAGAGATAACTGGGCCAAATTTTACTCACATCTAAACACATTTGCAGAACCCTGTCTTAATCCAACGCGAAGCGCACATTTAGTGATAACGTTGTGTTCAGCAAGGAAATTTACGAAATATTCTCACTTCTCATTCAGTTTTGTTATGTATATCTATCTCATGATTATTTATTTTATAAATCATTTATTACAAGTTAACTCCTTGAAGGCACGAGTCGCCAACGAAGTCCCGCGACCGGAATTTGGGTCGCGACCAAAAAAGGTTAAGAACCGCTGTTCTCAGTCAATCACGGGGACGTTTGGTGCGTCATGTCAAAGACGTGTAGGAAGAGTAAGATAGCATACGCTAGCTACATTGTATTGCATTGGGGTGAGATTGTGGATATCCATACGCCCAGACGCGACATAGTTGCACATAAATCATGAGACCCATTTTCTAATCCGATACTTATAACCAATCTACTCATCATGTTTATGTTTCCGTTATTGGTCATAGCCGAAATAGTGGAGAGGTCAGTCAACAGCTTAGTTATATCCACCATTTACAGGTGAAAAGAAATACATTTGGTAAGTGAAATTAAATTTAGATCATCATATGTTAAACACCATTTTACAAATCTCGTTGATTCAGTGGACTGCGCCAATGGCACGGCTGACATCGTGTTCGTCGTCGACAAGTCGTCCAGTGTCAGCGACTACGGTTTCGAGATCTACAAACAGCTCGTCAGTGACGTCGTCAGCATGCTACCAGTGGGCGGCAGTGTGCGTGTTGCCATGGTGTCGTTCTCCGGCGAGGCGTCGACCGTCTTTGGGTTCACGAACAACCCGTCTGTCAGCGAAATCCTCGGAGTAGAGTTCACAGGTCAAATAAGTTGCTTTTTGGGAATGCCGTTCAGCTTGTTTACTAACGTTGTTGTCATGTATAGAACACAAGCAATACTATTTCTTTTGATATGTTACTCTTCCATACGATCATTATTCGTTGAACAGTATTGTCTCTATATGGATTATAGTAAAAAAATACAGCGAACAAATGTCACATTTG
Source organism: Escarpia spicata (assembly GCA_963995525.1). Lineage (NCBI taxonomy): Eukaryota > Metazoa > Annelida > Polychaeta > Sabellida > Siboglinidae > Escarpia > Escarpia spicata. The sequence continues at coordinate 41,013,500 of OZ023218.1, forward strand.
CTAGCCTTTTGTTTACACTGTTAATGTCGCAGTATTTGCTCTTGCAACTATCAATGCAAGACATTTTTGTCAGTAAATGATATTAGTGACTTACGTAATTAATATTGATTTTTGCAATTTTAAAGCGTATATTCATGGAAATTTGTTAAATTATTCTACTTGCACTGTGAAACTGCAAGCGTTTTACATGTATTGAGAGGGAACATCAGCCAGTCGTGGCTTGATACCCTTATTATAGATACTAAATCATTGTCTGTATAAAATGTACCCTCGAATGTGCAGTGCTATTGTTTGCTATAATAAACCATCTACACCATATCGTTACAGGCGGCATAGCCATCATCGGATATGCTTTGCAGTCGGTGGCTGACTTGTTCGCGTCTTCTTTGAACGTACCTAAGATGGTCGTCTTTCTTACGGACGGAGAACAGAAGGTTAAAGAGCTCGAGGCGTGTACCTATGAGTTGACCCAGCAACTGCAGCTAGACGGCGTCGGAATGTTTGCTGTCGGTGAGTTCTTTGTCCAACACTTGCCGCATTACAACGCACCACAAACGAACAAACGAACAAGTGTAGGCACAACCACACGAACACGTTCACATACACATGCATAAAAACACACACACGTACACACGCACGCATTCACACACACGCACGCACAAACACAAACACACACACACATACACACTCACGCACACACACACACACACACACACACACACACACAAATACACACACACACACACACACACACACACACACACACACACACACACACACACACACACACACACACACACACACACACACACACACACACACACACACACACACACACACACACACACACACACATATATATATGTATATATATATATGTATATATATATATATGTATATATATATATATATATATAAACACAGAACATAGAACATAAACATAATACCCAGCGCAGTTTATCTATTTTGCAATGATAGCGATTGTAGTTAACGACACATCCGGCAGACTTTTTTGCACTTTTATTGCAGTTGGAAATAACTGGTCGCTGTGGTAATTTGAGTGTGGTGTGATCTTGTTTGTAACTTGCAGGTATTGGCGCTAGTAACAAGATGAAGCTCAACCCAATCTCGAGCACACCATTCAATGAGCATCAGTTCGAAGCTGGCTACAACTCGACGGCCAGAAAGTTGGCCAACGCACTCCTCGCAACAGCTTGTGGGGGTGAGACGGGTTACCTTATCATATAGCTTTTATTTGTGAATACAATGGTATGCGAATATTACAGACATTTCAAACAGAGATAGAGAGTAGTAGACATGCATTCAAAGAGAAGGAGAGGACACATGCAAGAGGTTAGTTGGATACAAAAAGCAGAAGCACCATTCAACCGAGACAATGGGAACAACGAGTACGTGATGACACCATCCGGTCGGTTCATCTATCGTACTGGTGTATAATACATTATACTATCATACAGGTGATGTCTTCTTGTTCAGATATGAACGACTATGCTACGGCTAATAATTGATATTCTTTTAATTCGTTAACAAGAAGTATAACATGTATATATATATATATATATATATATATATATGTATATATATATATATATATTTACATATATACATATATATATATATATATATAATAGTTATACATATAACATATATACATACATACATGCATACATGCATACATGCATACATGCATACATGCATACATGCATACTTGCGTACATGCGTACTTGCGTACGTGCGTACGTACGTACATACGTACATACATATATAGATATATATTTTGAATTGGAATTGGAACAATTTATTCGACAATAAACAAACAAAAGCACACATTGCAACACACATTTTTACAATAGTTAGTCTATGTCGGGAGACTCTCACTAAGGCTCAAAAGCCGCTAGCGTGAGAGCAACCCACGGGAAGAGAATATTTACTGCAAGTAGTCAATTTAACATAGTAAATGATTATTCAGTAGACTACTTTTATGTCATTCATATCCGTATTCTCCCACCGTGGTGCACACAGTAAAAATATGAAGTGATTTGGTAGAATATACACAAGGTCGCCATAATCCAGCACAATAATTATGAGCCTACATGTGATTTATGAATGGCTGTTTCATTTCATAGAAAAGCACTTCATTGGAGAACAGAATACCATGCTCGGTTTATACTAAATTATAGTTTACTTTTAGTCGCAATTGCTTCGTACATTATGAAAGACAAGACACGACACAAATACTAAAAGGTTAGTATAGGCGGAGACAGGTTAGATCTTCATAACCAGGGCTGCTCTGGTTCGGGAATACACCTAGAAATCGGCCTATTAGTAAAAAGAGGATACAATTAAGAAATCTTTGTGGTTTCGCATCAATTTATGCAAATACAAGCATGTAGGCAGTTTATTATATAATAAAAAGTATTCACTTTCTAAAATTACAGATTATTGTTTTGCCTACATATATAGCAATTTGCAATTGTGCAAGTCTCTTGGTATTGATCCAATATATATTTCTTCAGATATAAATATACATATGCATACATACATACATGCATGCAAACATGTGTGTATGTGTATGTGTGTGTGTGTGTGTGTGTGTGTGTGTGTGTGTGTGTGTGTGTGTGTGTGTGTGTGTGTGTGTGTGTGTGTGTGTGTGTGTGTGTGTGTGTGTGTGTGTGTGTGTGTGTGTGTGCGTATGTACGTATGCGTGCGTGCGTGCGTGCGTGCGTGCGAGTATGCGTACGCGTGCGAGTGCGTGCGAGCGTGCGTGTCTGTGTCTTAATGATTGACTGTTCCTTCGTTTTTAGAGAGCAACCTTCTAACCATCGATGACGATGACGAGAGCGTTTTGAATCCAAACAAGGCAGGACTGATGCAAGCTGGTTGCAGTGCAGGATGCGGTAAGCACTACAGTCGTCTTCACCAATTTCAAAACTAACGCATCTCTGCCTGTGATAGTGATGATACAAATGTTGTAATAACTGAAGCATCACCAACGGCCTTCCTTCGGTTCTGCCGCTGCAGACTCAAGGAGAGAACTTGAGTTCGAGGCAATCTGGAACGATTTCGAAACTTTAGCAACGGGGAATCATGCAACTATTGCCGATACTTGCAACACTTAACACACACGTTCATATCTCAAACGAGTCTAGGAGCCCAATCAGTTAACACTTTATACTAATGCAATTATGTCTCAACTGACGTCAGTATTCCAAGATAAAGGGTACATTCTCACTGGAAACAAATAGTACCTACACAGCGACGACGTCATATAATACCTGACATCATTTTGCACGCGATGAAGGAACAATTACTTAACCAATTTGTTCCCAACCACGTGACCCGTTGCCTAGTCAAGCATTCAGAATGAATGTCTAAAATGTGCAGCTATCCGACATTCCGATTTATATTATGTTGAAATTCTAGTCATATGGTTTTTCTTTGCTACAACAACATACCGCAAAGCTGTTTAAACGAGAACTGCATGGACAAAATATTGATTTTCGAGACTTCATGCCGCCCTTGTAATGCAATTAAACTTAAAGGTAACTTCTTATATTGCGCGATATCCAGTCTTTAACACTTCACTTCCCTGGCAGACGTGGTCAATCGAACATTACCTCCACTGATCTGGGAAATGTTCAGCCACGGTTTAATTACTGCGTAAAGACTATTCGTACACGAATACCCAACGCTGTCTATTGTCAGATATTCATTCATCTTGCTGTGTAAACGGGACGAACGTAGAATGAACAAACTTGCCCAACGTTGAAAACCGCAGCAAGAGGAATTGAACCCGGAATGTCTCCGTTGAGATTCCAACGACCTAAAAACTACGCTACCACGCCCCACATGCATCATGCATATGTTTAAATTGACATGTATACATCAGGTGACCTGTTGCTTAGCAGAAAATCTTTATACAATAAAAAATGGATATCGAACACGTGAAGTTTCGGATTTCCGTTGTCCATTTTGTTGAAACTATGACCTAAAATGCTGCTATTGATGACAAAAACACAAGGCATAGTTCTACAGTTGAGAACTGCATGAGGGAAAGATTGGCTTAGCAATGATGTAATGCATTACTAGTAATATAGTGCATATTTATAACTTGTGTAAACATTATTGGCGACATACAAGCATGCACGCATGCATACATGCGCATATACATACTTTCATCCACAAACACGTATGCACGCACGCACTGGCACGCATACACATGCGCGCGCATTCACAACGCACGCACGCACAGGCGCTATTCTCACCTTCACGGTTGATCGCTTTCAGGCATGGACTGTTCAGACTGGTCAGAGTTTGGGCCGTGTGACCCCCTGTGCGGGGAAAAAGGTTCGCGATTCAGGGTGATGATATGTGTTGACGAACACGGAGAGAAAATAAAGAAATATGAATATGAAGCTTGTTTTGAACCGTGTCCTCCTCCAGGTCAGTAGTAGTAGTAGTGGTGGTGGTGGTAGTTATAGTAGTAATAGTAGTAGTAGTAGTAGTGGTAGTTATAGTAGTGGCAGTAGTAGTAGTAGTGGTAGTAGTAATAGTAGTAGTAGTACTAGTAGTAATGATAGTTATAGTAGTGGTAGTAGTAGTAGTAGTAGTAATGGTAGTTATAGTAGTAGTAGTAGTAGTAGTAGTAGTAGTAATAGTAGTAGTAGTAGTGTTGTTGTTGGTGGTGGTGGTAGTAGTAGTAGTAGTAGTACTAATAGTAGTAGTAGTAGTAGTAATAGTAGTAGTAATAGTAGCAGTTGTAATAGTAGTAGTAGTAGTAATAGAGTAGCAGTAGTAGTGTTGGTGGTGGTGGTGGTGGTAGTAGTAGTAGTAGTAGTAGTAATAGTAGTATTAGTAGTAGTAGTAGTAGTAATAGTAGTAGTAGTGGTAGTAGTAGTAGTAATAGTAGTAGTAGTAATAGTAGTAATAGTAGTAATAGTAGTAATAGTAGTAGTAGTAGTAGTAATAGTAGTAGTAGTAATAATAGTAATAGTAGTAATAGTAGTAGTAGTAGTAGTAGTAGTAGTAGTAGTAGTAGTAGTAGTAGTAATAATAGTAGTAGTAGTAGTGGTAGTAGTAGTAGTAGTAGTAGTAGTAATAGTAGTAGTAGCATTTGTAATAGTAGTAGTAGTAGTAGTAGAGTAGTAGTAGTAGTTTTGGTGGTGGTGGTGGTGGTGGTAGTAGTAGTAGTAGTAGTAGTAGTAATAGTAGTAGTAGTAGTAGTAGTAATAGTAGTAGTAGTAGTAGCAGTTGTAATAGTAGTAGTAGTAGTAGTAGTAGTAGTAGTAGAGTAGTAGTAGTGTTGATGGTGGTGGTGGTGGTAGTAGTAGTAGTTGTAGTAGTAGTAGTAGTAGTAGTAGTAGTAGTAGTAGTAGTAGTAGTAGTAGTAGTAGTAGTAGCAGCAGCAGCAACAGCAGTAGCAGTAACAGCAGTAGCACTAGCAGTAGCAGTATTATTATTAGTAGTAGTAGTTGTAGTAGTTGTAGTAGTAGTAGTAGTAGTAATAGTAATTGTTGTAATACTAGTAGTGGTGACGGAGGTGGTGGTAGTGGTGGAGGTGGTGGTAGTGGATGTGGTGGTGATGGTGGTGGTGGTGATTGTTGGTTTGATCGTTGTCATTACCATCATCGTCATCAATTTCATCAACATCACCAACAATGTTATCTACATCATCTACATCATCAACATCACCGATATCATCAGCATCATACACATCATAAACATCATCGTCATCACGATCAATATCATCGACGTCATCATCATCATCAATATCGGCTGCATCATCAACATCATAAATATCATCGATATCATCAACACCATGCACATCATCAGCATCATCATCAACATGACCAACATCATCATCATCATCGTCGTCGTCATCGTCGTTGCCTCCATCACCTCCTCCTACTCCGCCTTCGTCGTTTGTAAGATGAATCATTAACATACAGTTTCAGTTATTCTGCAACACATATCTAGTGATTCCCTGTTGTATTAAATTATTAAATATCTATATTATATTTCCACAAAATGTAAGTATGTATATTTTTAAATAACGTCTAAAAATCTGTATGTGGCGTATTTATTAATGGATGACATTCTATCCTTATTTTTGTATAGTACCTCTGCGTGACATTTATTGAGAACAAGTGCCCGGCCTAAACTATCGGAACTAGCGATAGACAGAACGAAAACCTTAGAGCTGCAACATTGTAATAACTATTTATGTATTTGCTAAGCACAAACGTATTATACAAAACGTGTATCAACGGTATTCTTAACAATTTAATATAACCTCTTCCGTTTCATATCGTCATCCTCATATGTATGAATATGACACGTCTGTTGTACGAATCGTCAACGCACTATTGACTGTTACCGTCATCCAAAACCTGTTAGTTGACTTTACTAAATGAAAGTTGAAAAAATCCCGTTAAATTTTGACGTAGCATAGAAAGCAGCAAGCCTGGTATTACCTAAAACTAATTATTACGGAAACACACGTGTTAAAAAATGTTCCTTGCGCCTCATCACAGAACCCGACTGCAACCGATGCGACTACACGAAGGGTCAGATCTGGCTGCCGGACTCTCAGAACTGTCACGACTACTACATCTGTGAGAAAGTGGACACGTGGGCCGGCCGCTGGTACTGGACGTACCACTACGTCAGCTGTGGTCTTCTCTACTGGGACCAGTCCAGACTCACGTGCACCGCGATGATACAACCCGGTTGTAAGGATCAGCCCGGCATCGATATACCGCAGCCGGACTTGTCTGGAGGTAAGTGCAAAGTGTATACTGATCAGTGTACGCCCAGGTCCGTCAACAGGGGCTGTTCCAAACAGATGCTTTGCCTTCGAACCATTATATGCAGACCCTTTGCCATAGACCTTTATCCCGTTTCTGGGACGGTTTATTTTGATAATCGCAACGTTTTTTCTTTTTTTTTCTATTAAAATGTCCTTCGAACTACATATAATGCATTGTTGTCCTTCGTTCGCCTTTATCCGCGTTACAACCTCGGGCGATACGGCCGCCGTTCGTTCTTTCGCGCGGGGCCGGCTCACTGAAACGGGCTACCCGAAGACCTGCGCCTGATCGAGTGCATGAATACTTTCCAATCACCTCTTAAGACTGGTTTTTCAAACTTGCTTTTAATGTCTAGTTCAACGTGACCGTTAGACCTCCTATTCACAATATATATTATTCATATTGTTATCATTATTTAACTATTATTATTATTTAAAGTGTTTACCATTATACTAGTATACAGTTTTTGTTATTTATTAATTAATTACCATTTGAATATGAGTATTAAGATAAAGTATATCATTAGTATCTATGTGTAAGCCAACATTGATTTCCCCACAGTACCGTGCCCCTATAAACCCGTGGCTGGATACCCGCGCAAGTTCCGTAGCATCGCAGACGGAACAGAGCAACACTGTATTGACGGGATGTTGTATGAACCTCTCATATGTGGCTGCCTTCAAGTTTCATCTAGTAAGTTTAATTTCCCCCAAAACTGTCTCATTCCTTTGCCGTATACGGACCGGACCTTCATGTGTACTGCGTGTGTCGTCTGCCTAGTCTGTACACCCTCTTCAGAAAGGCATTCCTATAAGAGCTAATCAGATTCAACAAGACTGCCATCCAAAGCAAACTCCCAAACGATCTGCAGATGATATTACTTTCAGTTCCGTCTCTGTTAGAATCGAATACTTTATAATACACAAACTTCAACTGAATTTTGCGTGTCCTTAAAAAAATTACTGTTTGCCAAAGGTGACAGTTGGGAACAGCTGAAAAGCTCTGCTTATACTTTTGTTTGTTTGTTTGTTTTCTTTAATAATTTGTTGTCATTACATAGTCCAAGTCTGTGGTTTTGTCAACCCGACCTACAGTTACGACCTCTTGATCAACCTCGGTTGTCATTACCTAGTTGATGTCTTTGGTTTTAGTTGACCCAACCTGCAGTGACGACCTCCTGCTCTACTTTCCCTATGAAGTTGACTTCGATGACGTCACGTGTCACCATGCCAAGGGTTACGCTTACGGAAGCGGCAAAGCTACTATTGTTACTGACATTAATCGGGGCAATGTGGTTCATTTTGACGGAAACGTTAGGATCGAGGTAACTTGGCTAGGATTGGTGTAGGCTTTGTGTGTGTGTGCGTGCGTGCGTGCGTACGTGCGTGCGTGTGTGTGTGTGTGTGCGTGTGCGTGTGTGTACGTGATGTGAAGTCGTTTAAAGATTCAGGAAATAATAATACTGTCCCAAATTGATAAACTGTCACCAATTTTGACGAAACCCAATGTTCCGTAGGTATTCCTAGCTACCATTGTTACTATTACGTCAAACATCCATTGCAATATCATCACTTACTTACTTACTTACTTACTTATGTCATCCACGTAACGTGGTGACATGATGAGCTGTTTCCACTGTGGTTTGCAATATAATAATACTAAATAATAATAATACATTTTATTTGGTATAGCGCCACATCCAGTATTGTTCGTGGCGTTTCACAACATATTAAAATACATAAAATGTTAGAATTGCAATAAGTATGTATATGTATATTAATTTAAAATAATTATTAGTAGTAAATAATAAAATAAATAAATAAATACATACATATTGAATAATGTAGTATTTGTAAATAGAGAAGTAAATAAATAGATATATTAGCAGTTGTTCATCAAAATAATACAATATAAATTCTGTAGAGTCGAAATCATCTGGAACCTGACCTTTCAGTTAGTCAAAACCTGTCTCTCTTAAGTATTTACAATGTCGTGTCGGTGAACACTTTGAATAGTACACCGAAGGTAGGATCCGGAGGATTACAGTTCATGCGGTGTTCTCTTATGCTGCAGGTTCCATTCATGCGTAACTGGTTCAAAGACCAGTGCACGAGGCAGTTCACGGTGATGTTTTGGTTCAAACGTGACCCGGGCAATTCCGGCAAAGTTGGCCTCGTGCACAACGGTGATTGTGTCGACCCACCAACCTTCCTGGTCCAAGGAGACGAGAGTCCGTTGAATGACAAGCAGATCGTTGGTGGTGTGGACACCGTCGGCTCTGGGCTGACGTTTACAAACCCTTCACTCGTAAGTATGCACGCATGTATATATACAGGCCCGTAGCCAGGGAGTTCAGAGTGTTTACGCCAACCCTCCTTTTAACCCCCTTTTTTAAATAAGCCCCCCTCAAATTGGATATTTAAGATGTGAACCCGTAATTGTTTATGTTAAGATTATTCCCTGTTTCCAAAAAGCGTGAACACCCCTCCTAAAACAGGATGTTGCTCAAACGTTACCCAGCATGACAGGGCAGCCTGGTTGATACAGATATTAAAGGGATAACAAATACACAAGAAGCCAATTTTACTCTAAATGTACATGACTCCAAATTGTAGTCAGTCAGAGGCGACTGATGCAGACAAAACAGACAGAGTTATACTAAAGGATTTATGTGAGTGACTCAATTTGATATCGACATTTCACTGCATAATGGCAATAGTTCTCATAAGTATCATGTTAAATGCTAGTGGGTGAAAGGGGTGACAATGATTTAACACTGATTAAAGAACAAACACGAGCACAGATACAGTGTATTGGGCCACATAAAAGTAATTTCAAATGTAAATGATGGGTGCTGTGTTTAGTATGCTGATTGAGCTAACTACCGAGTATCAAAGTGGTATTCTCAGCAATTAACAAATTAAGATGAGTAACGAGTTCATTTCGTACAATCGCAAACCTGTAGAGAAATCATTTTTTATATGAACAATAATAAATCAAGTTTAACGGCACCTATTTTAGACTGCGCGTGCTGTTGAGAAATCGTGAATTATGTGGCCTTAGTTGTGGTTGCCGAAATCCTGTTGTTGCTGGTTGGTGTAGATCTCAGAAAGGGGGGCCTAATCTCGGCAAGAAAGTGTGAAGAAGCTTCATTCTCAATTATTACGTTCATTTTGTTTGTTAGCTGCCAAATATAGATAACGTTTCCTGCGGTCAATGTGGCCTAGAGGTTACAGTTCTCGATTGTTTGATACCTATAATTTTAATAAAATTCTACAAGAGGAAATGTTTTCTAATCTTCTGTTTATAGTACGCAGTTTATAAAGGTTTAATAAATGACTAATTGAATTATGCTACTAATAAACTGTGGACATTTTGCGCTGCAGATCAGTTACATATACAATTTATTAATTGATTGAAAACCACATTATTAAAGTCACCAAATTGTAACACTAAGTGTTTATTCTAACACAACTTAGACACATTCACACTCCACGAGGCCTCGTTTATGATATTATTATGTGTATATATATATATAGTGGTGAAATGTTTCTAGTAAATAATTCAATTGTGTTAGTAATACAATATCATTGCCTGTTGGCTTTTATGAATAAAATGTTGTATAGATTATGCTTAATTAGCAACAAATTGGGATAGCCTCGCTAATGGCATGCTGGTGATGGTAATGCGGTGTTTCAATATAAGATGAAACCACACGGTCCACAAACCTCACACCCCACTTTATTGTCCTTTCAGCTAGAAATCCGACCCTCTGCATTATGGGGGTGAACTCCCACGTGAACATGTGGCGCCCTCTGCATTGTGAAAAATATACCCCACACGAACGTGTGTCGCCCACTGGAGTCTGTATTGGGAAAAAATGACCCTCCCCCTTGTGAAAAGCTGGTTATGGCCTGATATATGATGTACGCGAAGATTTCACGCAAAAAGTGCAATATTCCTCCATAGGGGTATACAATTATAAGAAGTTATAATATGTTATGTAGAACAAACAATGATTGTACATGTATGTATATATGTACATGTATGTATATATGTACATGTATGTGTATATATATATATATATATATATATATATATATACACATATATATATCGCCTGATGTTGAAAATAAACGTATTACAATAACAAAGCGTCATGAATGTAAATAAATCCATTCGGAAACGCTTAAAATACATATTTGTAATAATATGTATGCCGAGGTAGCGACACATACAAATCACTGTTTTAGCCGAACGCAACACTCGAGTAGCTCTTTGTTCATGGAGCAGGTGATGTAAGCTGGTGTCAGTCCGTGTTGAGCACGAAACATCAGTAGCAGAATTGCGTAAAGAATGCGTTGCTTCACGGGGAGCCAGTGCACTTTCTTCAGTGTGATGTTGTCTTATCTGTGGCAGCGGACTACCAGCCGGCATTAGCATTTTGTACACTTTGCAGCTTATTGATATGTCAATCGGGTCCACTTGTCATTTGTAGTATGCTGCTTTGGATTCAATATATGGAGATATTGGTACACAATGTACTGGTACCCTACATTTTTTCTTTAATTAGAAAAATGTAATATACATGTTTGTACAAGTGTAATATACATGCTTGTACAAGTGTGTATTAAATGTTTTTTTAATTATAGTACGCACAATGAGTTTTTGCTTTTATATATGGAATATCATATTCTGTAATTAAATTATTAAATCAATATTGCTGAAAATCTTTGCGAATATCCGTGAACAGTGAGCAGTACTTTCCACGCAACAACTACTGATGACGTCGTTGTTTCAGGTTAGTGATGGCAGCTGGCACCACGTGTCGCTGGTGTATGACGGGGCGTCCTTGAGTCTGTATGTCGACGGTAGCTTAGTTGAAACCGAACCAAAATCAGGTACGGCTGAGGTGATTTGTATTGATTAAAAAACTTAATTAAAGATCACATGGTGGATTTCCTTGTTAAGCATAACTTGATCAATCTTTCTCAATATGGATTCCTAAGAGCGAAGTCATGTTTATCAAACAGCATGCTTTATAGCTAGCATTAACAGTATTGTCTTGGCTTTGTCTGTGTTCCACGTGGACATCATTATACCTCACAAACAATGGATTCACCCCTCTGTATATCCTGACTATGACCGTACAATCAGTTCACGTTAATCACAACACAAATGAAATTGTTTTGGAAGTTGTCATTGTAATAAGCAATACGCTCAATGCACTCGAAACCACACGAAAGGCGTCTTCCCGTTACAGGGTGCATCAATAACGTGCAGAATGCAATGATGATCGGAGCTCTCGGCTGTTGTGCGGGTCAGATGGGCTTCTTCGAAGGATACATCGATGACGTGAGTATTTATGTAAATCTCAAAACTTTAACGGAAATAATATCTTAAAAATTAGTTTATGGCACTATTATTAAAGTTGTTTGCATTCCACAAACGTTTTATTTGCATGACGCATCTTTTTGATTACGATGATGATGACGGCGACGATGACGATAATGATGATAATTATTATTAAACTAATCACAGTAATTGTAATATATAAATGCAACGTATTTTTTTATCCGCAGCTGCATGTCTTCACCCGGGCCGTTCCACCTTAGGTGCGATGGCGTTGAATTTATGCTGACAATTATGCCCGTCTCTCTGAAGAGTGTCGAAGTTCTACAAGTTGTGTCTTAGATATTTATAAAAACCGCAGACGGTATCAACATGGCGCCTGTATCACATGCATTAAGTCGAGAAAGGCTACGTCTGCCCATTTTACAAGAAAGGCGTTGCATCGTGTGAGTTGTTGCGATTTCAATTGTGTGTGTGTTACTAGATTGATGTATGTGTTATGAAGGCGATTTCTGACGGACATTCGACGCACGCACGCACACACACACACACACACACACACACACACACACACACACACACACACACACACACTCACGCACACGCACACACGCACACACAAACACACACACACACATTCTTGCGCAATAGGGCGGGAAATTTATCAATAGCATTATCAACAAATGTTACCGCACTTGTATATATATATATATATATATATATATATATATATATATATATATATATATATATATATATATATATAATAATTGAGAGTTTGAATTCACAGTAGTATATAGCGCAACATGTCCGCTATGAATTGCCGGATATCAGGATGCCATACTGTACTGTCAGTGTTCGAATAAATTGTAGTTGCATACCGAATACATGTTGTGTTTCTATTGCTGCTGTGGCGCAGACGATGATAATGCAAAAGAGTAGGTCACATTTTGAATAGGGCCATTCTTCAAAATTATCGGAAATGTAGAAAAATATTTATAGTGTTCAGCTTTTCTCACAAAACAAGTATATAATTCATGGTCCATAAGTGAAGTGTCACTACTCCACGATTTGATACATCAAGGTTTCTTCTAAACGTCGTCGCCATTTCTTTTGTCCCATACCTAATAACTTCTTTCTCTCGTTTTATGTCAATATCGTAAATATCAGAACGAATTATAGAACATACAAAGCAATTGACGTTGCACGGAACTCTGTAATGTCGAATATTACATTACAGACGTTTGCGTGTGTATGAACTTGTTCCAGGTTTGAACGACGGAGCTCGTCCACACCCTCCTTCTTAAGAACTTCCAAAATCAAATCCGTCGCTCGAACACCAATCCGTTTTCCAGCTAAATCAGCTACACGAGAAGAAAATGTTCGCCGTATTTATTTATGTGTTGGGGCTGCCCTTTGTAATCTGGCGATAGGACGGCGCAGCCTATGCACGCATAGACGTTGCTACCGGCCAATTTGCTACGACGTCTTGTATGCCAGCCACCATAGACGTGTCTATACTCCAGGGGACCTTCCTAGACCTTCGGAATTTTGTGTGCCCGTAGCGATTTTTGAATGGGTCCACGTGACCGTTCCCCCTAGACCCTCGGAAATGTGCCCCCGTTCCGGTCACAATAATAAATGAAACTACGGCGACGTGGCGGTGACAATATTTTTTAACAAATGTGTGTCTATGTATGTGTGAGCGTATGTGTGTGTGTGTGTGTGTGTGTGTGTGTGTGTGTGTGTGTGTGTGTGTGTGTGTGTGTGTGTGTGTGTGTGTGTGTGTGTGTGTGTGTGTGTGATGTGTGTGTGACGTGTGTGTGTGATGTGTGTGTGATGTGTGTGTGTGATGTGTGTGTGTGATGTGTGTGTGATGTGTGTGTGTGTGTGTGTGTGTGTGTGTGTGTGTGTGTGTGTGTGTGTGTGTGTGTGTGTGTGTGTGTGTGTGTGTGTGTGTGTGTGTGTGTGTGTGTGTGTGTGTGTGTGTGTGTGTGTGTGTGATGTGTGTGTGATGTGTGTGTGATGTGTGTGTGTGATGTGTGTGTGTGTGTGTGTGTGTGTGTGTGATGTGTGTGTGTGATGTGTGTGTGTGTGTGTGTGTGTGTGTGTGTGTGTGTGTGTGTGTGTGTGTGTGTGTGTGTGTGTGTGTGATGTGTGTGTGTGTGTGTGTGATGTGTGCGTGTGTGTGATGTGTGCGTGTGTGTGTGTGTGTGTGTGTGTGTGTGTGTGTGTGTGTGTGTGTATGTGTGATGTGTGTGTGTGATGTGTGTGTGTGTGTGTGTGATGTGTGTGTGTGTGTGTGTGTGTGTGTGTGTGTGTGTGTGTGTGTGTGTGTGTGTGTGTGTGTGTGTGTGTGTGTGTGTGTGTGTGTGTGTGTGTGTGTGTGTGTGTGTGTGTGTGTGTGTGAGATGTGTGAGATTTGTGTGAGTGTGTGTGTGTATGTGTGTGTGTGTGTGTGTGTGTGTGTGTGTGTGTATGTGTGTGTGTGTGTGTGTGTGTGTGATGTGTGTGTGTGTGTGATGTGTGTGTGTGATGTGTGTGTGTGTGATGTGTGTGTGTGTGTGTGTGTGTGTGTGTGTGTGTGTGTGTGTGTGTGTGTGTGTGTGTGTGTGTGTGTGTGTGTGTGTGTGTGTGTGTGTGTGTGTGTGTGTGTGTGTGTGTGTGTGTGTGTGTGTGTGTGTGATGTGTGTGTGTGTGATGTGTGAGATGTGTGAGATGTGTGAGATGTGTGTGCGTTATGTGTGTATGTGTGTGAGTGCGTGTGTGTGTATGTGTGTGCGTGTGATGTGTGTGTGTGATGTGTAGTAGTAGTGGTTGTAGTAGTTGTAGTAGTAGTAATAGTAGTAATAGTAATTGTTGTAGTACTATTAGTGGTGATGGAGGTGGTGGTAGTGGTGGAGGTGGTGGTGGTGGATGTGGTGGTGATGGTGGTGGTGGTGATGGTTGGTTTGATCGTTGTCATTACCATCATCGTCATCAATTTCATCAACATCACCAACATTATTATCTACATCATCTACATCATCAACATCACCGATATCATCAGCGTCATACACATCATCAACATCATCAACATCATCGTCATCACGATCAATATCATCGACGTCATCATCATCATCAATATCGGCTGCTTCATCAACATCATAAATATCATCGATATCATCAATACCATGCACATCATCAGCATCATCATCACCATGACCAACATCATCATCATCATCGTCGTCATCATCGTCGTTGCCTCCATCACCTCCTCCTACTCCGCCTTCGTCGTTTGTAAGATGAATCATTAACATACAGTTTCAGTTATTCTGCAACACATAACTAGTGATTCCCTGTTGTATTAAATTATTAAATATCTATATTATATTTCCACAAAATGTAAGTATGTATATTTTTAAATAACGTCTAAAAATCTATATGTGGCGTATTCATTATTGGATGACATTCTATCCTTATTTTTTTATAGTACCTCTGCGTGACATTTGTTGAGAACAAGTGCCCGGCCTAAACTATCGGAACTAGCGATAGACAGAAGGAAAACCTTAGAGCTGCAACATTGTAATTACTATTTATGTATTTGCTAAACACAAACGTATTATACAAAACGTATATCAACGGTATTCTTAACAATTTAATATAACCTCTTCCGTTTCATATCGTCATCCTCATATGTATGAATATGACACGTCTGTTGTACGAATCGTATTCAACGCACTATTGACTGTTACCGTCATCCAAAAACTGTTAGTTGATTTTACTACATGAAAGTTGGGAAAATCCCGTTATATTTTGATGTAGCACAGAAAGCTGCAAGCCTGGTATTACATAAAACTAATTATTATGGAAACACACGTGTTAAAAATGTTCCTTGCGCCTCATCACAGAACCCGACTGCAACCGATGCGACTACACGAAGGGTCAGATCTGGCTGCCGGACTCTCAGAACTGTCACAAGTACTACATATGTGAGAAAGTGGACACGTGGGGCGGCCGCTGGTACTGGACGTACCACCACGTCAGCTGTGGTCTCCTCTACTGGGACCAGTCCAGACTCACGTGCACCCCCATGATACAGCCCGGCTGTTTGGACCAGACACCTGTTACAATCATTCCACCGCCTACAACCGATGGTACTGTTGGTTTCTACCTTCACGCCATGTATGTTACATGTAATTGATTATGCAAGGACTCTGACGCGGAGTGTGTGTGTGTGTGTGTGTATATGAGTGTGTGCGTGTGTGCGTGTGTGCGTGTGTGCGTGTGTGCGTGTGTGCGTGTGTGCGTGTGTGCGTGTGTGCGTGTGTGCGTGTGTGCGTGTGTGCGTGTGTGCGTGTGTGCGTGTGTGCGTGTGTGAGTGTATGTATGTGTACTGTGCGTGTGCGTGTGCGTGTGCGTGTGCGTGTGCGTGTGCGTGTGCGTGGTGCATGTGCGTGTACCTCTGCGTGCGTGCGTGTTTGTGTGTGTGCATGTGTGAGTGTATGTATGTGTATGTGTGTGTTTGTGTGTGCTTGTGTGTGGTGCGTGTGCGTGTGCCTCGGCGTGCGTGCGTGCGTGCGTTTGTGTGGAGTGTGTGTGTTTGTGTGCGTGTTTGTGTTTGTGTGCGTGTGCGTGTGCGTGTGCGTGTGCGTGTGCGCGTGTGTGTGGTGTGCGTGCGTGTGCGTGTGCGTGTGCGTGTGCGTGCGTGTGTGTGTGTTTTGCAGGTTACTTGTGGAGACCACCAAAACCATAGGTCATATATGAAATCGTTTATAGGGTTACAATATTTACATTCAACGTGCACAAGTTGTTCTTAATGCATACTGGTAAAGGTGTTATAGGGTCTTTGCGCAGTGCTGGTTTGGGGAAATGATGTAGTTAATCGTTTCTGCCATCGTTTCCAAACAGTAACGCTGACACGTTAAAATGAAATCGTACGAATTGTCACACTCATGCCATCTGCTGTGTGCCTATTTATATCATGTTACCTCACAGCGCCATGTCTGTACAAGCCTGTGCCTGGAAATCCTCGGCAATACTGCAGCATCGTCGACGGCTCCGTGCAGGAATGTATCAGCGGAATGATGTACGAGCCAATGCTCTGTACCTGTATTCAAGTTAGTAACAGTGATTACCGCCGTTACTTATCCCAAACTACCATTGTGGGGCAGCCACATGACGAAATGGTTATACATTTATCTAGTATAATTCCCTTAACAATCATAGCTGCTCTACTCGCAATCGAAAACTGGTTGGATGTGAGCCATTGAACGTAGTATCTAAATGTCGTGTTTCTTAATAGATACGTTCGAAACGAGTTACAATGTAGGTTTACTATTATACTGAATACAATAACCCTAGCATTATCATTCCGAGTTGATATTATCACGTTTAACGATTCGACGGCATTACGCCTGTATGCTCAGGAACCAGTAGGCGTTATGTATTCTTCTTCCTGCTTGATCACTTGCTGGATTATTTAATCTATTCCGCCCTCTTGTCTAGTCGTCTCCACGCCTCGTGAGCTTCTGCCGTTCTCTTCCACTCTCTCCCCTGCCATTTCGAGACACCTCTTAACCCTAATTCTGCATATTAATGTCCGTCTACATTCCGTCCTTCTGCTAAACTCTTATGTTTTCGCGCTCTCGTGTCCGTGTCTTTGTCTACAGTCGACCCGACCTGCAGTGACGACCTCCTGCTCTATTTCCCGTATGAAGTTGACTTCGATGACGTTACGTGCCACCATGCCAAGGGCTACGCCTACGGAAAGGGCAAAGCTTCGATCATTTATGACCCCAGACGAAAGGGAAATGTGGTCCATTTTGACGGACACGTTAGGATCGAGGTACACCAGCAAGATACAGCTCTAGCGGATCTACGGCACCACAAATACATTTGTCGTCGCATGACTCGTGAACCTACACACACACACACACACACACACACACACACACACACACACACACACACACACACACACACACACACACACACACACACACACACACACACACACACACACACACACACACATACACACACACACACACACACACACACACACACACACAAACAAACACACACCACAAACACACACACTTAGGCTGGATATTATATTATTCTTTTGTTTCGTATATCCTAACTAGCATAATATATGTTTAATACACTTGTATCTACCGGTTTGCTTCTTAGCAGACATAGCTGGATAATTCTGCATTTTATGAGAACTGGTGTGTGTGTGCGTGCGTGCGTGCGTGCGTGCGTGCGTGCGTGCGTGCGTGCGTGCGTGCGTGCGTGCGTCCGTGTGTCCGTGCGTGCGTGTGCGCATGAAAGCACCTTTGGAATTATTACGGGTCGACATTGGTCGGAAGTGCATGCTTACTTAGATTATGTTAAATTAATTATCTGTATCACAAAATGTGATATTTTGACTTGATGGCGGCCGGAAAGTTTAGATGTTACCCTATTTAACCCCAAACCATGCCAGTAAACTCGGCTACTTCACTGTCGATAATAATTAATCGCAGTCATTAGAAGAGACTACGCCCTGTTGACAACATTCCACCACAAACAATAGTATCCCTTTCGTTTTGATCCCATAACCGAAGTAAAAACATCAGAATGATGGTTTTTTTAATGTCCACTATGGAAAGGTACGCCAAAGCTGAGTGGATGACACCAGCTGAGTGGATGACACCAGCTGAGTCCCCAAGAATAGGTACCAATGCGACACAAATAAATGTTCCAGAGAGCTTCTGTTCCGCTTCGTTGCAGGTTCCGTTCATGCGTAACTGGTTCAAAGACCAGAGCACGACGCAGTTCACGGTGGCACTGTTTTTCGTGCGGGGCATCGGCTGCGTCGGTAAAGCTGGCCTCGTGCACAATGGAGACTGTGTTGACCCACCGACCTTCCTCATCGAAAGCGGCGATGATATCTCTACACGAACTGTCTACGGAGGTCTGGACACCGACGGCTACCCGCTCACTCTCACAGACGCCGTACCCGTGAGTGCGTCTTAAAGGGAGCCAGCCAGTTCCTATTCCAGGAATTAGCGGGCGTTGTAATTTGTAACAGGACGTCTGCTGTGTTGAACTTGGGAAAATGGGACATCGTTTAACACGTAATGATATTACAGTTAACGTAGCCAGACCCGGCTGTGTTGCTAATTTTGAAACTGAATGGTTTGCTTACTTTTTGAACATGCTCCGGGGTCGTACCTTCCAAATTTCGACCGTTCTAACGGGCGCACTAAACATAGTTTGGTGCTCAGTACACATTCAACATCGTTAATATAGTCTTAAGAACATTACTAGCTAAGAAGACTATTAATTAATAAATGAAAAACTAGGAACAGGCTTCCTCCTTTTAAATTGTGATTGTATCAGTTATAGACGTGTCACACCTGTTCGTTGAAATCCACATTTTAGACTTGAGATTCTGTATAAATCCTTTTCGGTCTGTACAACATCTCGTATTCGATAACAAGACGTGTTGTGGAGGAGTATCTCCATCTCCAAACAGTCGGCTACGGGCTTCGGAACTGGGGGGCGTGGAGGTGTATCCCTCAATATTTCTGGTGGTGTAGCTTGATACATTTAGCCCTCACCAATCTGTCAGGGTAGCTAGTACAGATATCTGTATCAAACCAAATTGTCTAGTTCGTGATAATGTTGGAAGAATAACTAAAATAACGATTTGTGTTAATAGGCAGCTATAATTTCAAAATTCACATCGACCATTGACATTTCGTCCACCATCGACGGCCTTCTATTCTTTCTCTGCTCGCCAAATGGTGGCGAGCAGCCGGTACCACACGTGCCTCAAGCCGTAACACCCCCCCCCCCCGTTTCTCTTCATAGTTGGGTTTGTCTTTCTGACCCAGATGGCCTCTTTAATTCAGCACGCACATATGTCCTTCTCTCTGTCCATCACTCTGGTATTCTCTCAGTCTATGACACGGTCAAGTGTGCTAGATTTATCGGGAATATCTCTATCATCAAACGTATGTTATCTCCGAAGGCAATACGTTTGTCGTGTTAGCGTGGAGAACACAAACAATATATATTTGCTTTATCGTGATTTGTTCCCATTGAAGCAAATCTGTATGAATACGAGATATTGCCGTATCCCCCAAACTCCCAAGTGTGCTATATGCGGGAAATCTGTACGAGGCGGCACGTCTGCAGATGTGTTATAAACAGCAGAACGTTGACGGCACTCACCGATGAAGATATCGTTGTTTCAGGTATCCGACGGCGAATGGCACCACGTGGCACTGGTGTATGACGGGGTGTCCATGAAACTCTATGTAGATGGGGTGTATAGCAACACACAATTTTTGTCAGGTACTGTGAATGGAAGTTCAGGTGGCATAATACCGCGCGCAGACACACACATGCACGCACGCACGTACGCACACACACACACACACAGTCACACACACACACATTTACACACACACACACACATTCACACACACACACACTCACACACACACACACACACACACACACACACACACACACACACACACACACACACACACACACACACACACACACACACACACACACACACACACACACACACACACACACACACACACACACACACACATACACACTCACACACATCCATACACGCACGCACTCACGCACTCAGGCACACATGCACACGCGCACACGCGCACACGCGCACACGCACACACGCACATACGCGCACATGCGCACACGCGCACACACACACACCCACACGCACGTACCCACATACGCGCACACGCACACGCACACGCACACGCACACGCACACGCACACGCACACGCACACGCACACGCACACGCACACGCACACGCACACATACTCACACAAGTTCACCGCGAAACCGTAAACAACCAAGTAACAAGACAGTATTACATACCAATGTGCCTTGTTTACGTTCCACAACAAATATAACAATCAGCTCGCCTGTATGTGTCTTAGATCAGTTATTTGTTTTATGATGAGTGAATCATCGGAGGTTCAACACCATGTGATTCTCCGTATTTTCTGTATGTGCGCTACTTCTTCGTTACCTGCATACACACATGCGCACTCGTACAAACACACACGAGCGCACCAACGCCGTGTTTAGACCACATCTATAATATTATACTTGAATTAACAAGGCTAGACAAGTCTCCTGACCATGTATTCCTTATTAAAGCAGTTTGTCCATGCAGGATTCATCGACAACGTGCAGAACCCAATGATGATTGGCGCTTTGGGATGCTGCAAGGGATCGATGGGCTTCTTAACCGGATGTATTGACGAGGTAAATAACTAGTTATGCGCCAGCGTGTGTAATTTAATGTTGTATACGCCAGTATGACTCAATAGGATTTTACGAGCTTTCCACGAAGACGCCAATGCCACTGGTTTATTGGAGTGGGTATTCTAACACGTGTTACGAGTGATTATGCATGGAATAAGGTATAACGGAGTAAATTAATTCCTGTTCCACTCCTGTGCGACCCCTCTCAAGTCCTCCCACCTCCCCCAGCTATGGTAGCCACGATGAGCTTCAGCGGCTGTAAACACGTTTACTCTATTCAATTTCTTAGACCTTCCGTGTGTTGTAAATATGTATGTTGTTGATGATGAACAGAACGTAGAACACGGGTGTGTAACTACTGTACCTGCTTTGGGAGGGAGGCAGTAAACAGGGTGTTACCCTCCCCCCCCCATTCCATCTGTATGTCCGGAATGAGGCTCACCTCGATACTGGTCTTTGGGAGGAAGGCAGTAAACAGGGTGCTATTCTCCCATTCTATCTCTATCCGGAATGAGGCTCACATCGATACTGGTCTTTGGGAGGAAGGCAGTAAACAGGGTGTTATTCTCCCATTCTATCTGTATGTCCAGAATGAGGTTCACCTCGATACTGGTCTTTGGGTGGAAGGCAGTAAACAGGGTGTTATTCTCCAATTCTATCTGTATGTCCGGATTGAGGTTCATCTCGATACTGGTCTTCGATTTCTGTTTTCTTTTATTTTTCTCCCCCCCCCCAATGTTTTTGCATTGCTGTTTCGACCAACCGTCTCCACTCCTAGCTACCTTTCACTCTTCTTTTCCACTCCTCTCCCAATCCCTCCAAATCAATCTTTACACAATCCTCCCAACGTTGTCGTCGTCATCCTCGTCTACTTACCTTCTGCTCTCCGGGCATCTGCTTTTGTCGCTAACCGTACTTCTTCAATTCGCGTCACCAGTAATTCGTTGAAAACCCATCAGTTCACGAAATCAATAATATAAACTTCACACGAGGTAGATTATTACGCAAAACACCCGCTATATTGTGGGCGTTTGTAATGAGTTATAGCTAGTATATTTTGTCGCACCACTATTGTACAAGATATGCTATATTAACATTTCTAGGAAATAAATAATTTGATGGCTCAAAAGCGGTCAGAATCCAAGCAGTCCAGTCCTTAGTTGGATACGATGCGCCAGAGCGTTCTACATATACAGGTAGAAGTAGATGACGGTGTCTTGAAATATTTGTTACAGACATTTGAAAGCACCAAGGAGAAATAGCGTAACATACACGTACATGGATACGCTAGCTCGATTGTAGTTATAGTGTATCCGTTGCGTGGCGCCACTACGATGGCTATGGAACACGTTGACGTGTCGATAACATCAAGAGCATAATGTACCAATACGTGGATACTACACTTCTTTTGTTGTCGAGTTAGGTCGTGGCTAATCGTGTCCTCGAGTTGTTCTCTTCGAACTATCGCTGGCTTTTAAAATTTTCAATTCCGTGGTGTTAAGAGCTCAGACTTTGCTTCTGTTAGTCAAATACAGTCTTGTATCTTACATCAATTGACATTGACATCTTCGTGTTTACTGTTGTTATTATTATTAGTGATATTTATAATAATAATAATGTTTGTATTTTGTTAAAATTCGTTAATACATAATTGCTCTTGTACTATTAATAAACCCATACATGTGTCATAAATCCTTATACATATCGTATTGAGTACGATTTTCTTTGCTACTATATTTAATTATTGAAAAAGTTGTCGGTGGCTAATAACGACGATTATTGTAATAACTGTAAACTAATATAATAAATATGTAACGAATTTCATTTATTTTCAACAGCTGCGGGTGTATACGAGAGCGTTGTCTGCTGCGGATGTCGCCGAACTTGCGAACATGTAAGCGTAACGCCAATGTGAAGATGTGTTGACCGGAAATGAAACTCTTCCTTATTTCTGTCCTCCTCAGCTGGAAAACTGCTAGGCGTATTCCAACTGATTCGTAGATGTTTATTACGAGCGTAGATCGTATCAACACGACGTCTGGACCACGAGTGTGATGTCGCTACAACGGAATACTTAGTCGTGTCTTATACAAATGCTTGTAAAAAGAACAGCAACATTGGCATTTGGGAAGCAATGTCGATGCACGTGTGCGGAAATGAACTGGTAATGCTTGTGCAATGAAGGCAACATCTAGCGGACATCCAACCACCACGTTAAGGCGTAGGGCGGTACCAAACAAACGATATTATTGACTGATATGTCGAAGTAGTAATTGCCTGAGAGAGAAATGTATTAAGATCAACCGTGAACACAATAATTATTTTATATAATATATGACAATTGTGAATAAATGTTGATTAATCCACGGAAACCTGCAAGAAGACGTTAAAGATCCCTAGCGATGCAGCCTCAATCGGTTCGTTATGAGTTGCCAGATACCAGAATGTCATGTTGTTATGTAAGTGCTCGAATAAAACGTAGTTGCATATATCGCGTTGTTGTTGTTGTCTTTCATCGCAGAATACTCAATTGTTGAAACACGGTATTAATGCTGCACACACGCACACGCGCACGCGCACGCGCACGCGCACGCGCACGCGCACGCACACACACACAGTAATTTAATGATAAAATGTTGACACGTTTCCACGTCATACCGTTTGAATAGTCGTGGTTGAGACATGTTAACGCAATATCGCCACAACACACAGTAAGTTCCAAAGAATATAAAAAAGACAAGGAAGCCATTGGCTTATTGAAAGCCGAACATGTGTTCATCCGTCTGTGGCCAACGATGGTTAGATAGTATGCCACTTCCGCAGTACGCACAGTGATGCAGCTGTGGCTTACGTATTCACTAAATAACTTGATAGCCTCGAATATTTTAAAAGCCCAATCATTCATGCAAAGGTTCCTGAAAAATACTAACATAGTTTTTACAGTACCGTTTCCCTTGCTCATTTCTACGCACGATATGAACACAAGGGCAAGTCCATGTTTCTCAACGTGTGTATAAGAACACTATTAAAACAGTGTTGCAGTTGTTAGTATGCGCGCTGCAAATGTATACATTTTAGTAACTGTTCGCTCCATTGTAAGACTACACAATTGAGCAGGTCTGCTAAGATACACAGCTTGATCACGGTGTTGGGTTTCTCATAGAAACGAATAAGTCATGCTCAAGGATGTAGCATTTTAACTTGTTTGTCTGCTCGGTGGAGACTCCTGCACACACATATATACTGTACTTGTCAAGTAATCAGAAAGTGAAATGTTCATTAACTGCTCTGGTCAATGACATCTCCGTCCTCCTAACAAGCCCAGGCGAGCCCACAAAGGACTGGATTTGTGGAGCGCAGTGATGCAGTGACTAGTGCTTCGGATTTTCGACCGAGTGAACCCGGGCTCGAATCCTATGCTGCGGTGTCGAACATTCGGCAAGTTCGTTCACGTTGCTCCAGTTCACCGAACTATATGGATGAGGTACCTAGCAGTAGACAGTGGCGGTGGATACTTGTGTACGAATAGTCTTCGCGCATTAATTGCAGCGTGGCTGGATGCTTCCCAGAGAAGTCGAGATGGTGTTCGATTGAACAGGTCTGCCAGGGAGTAAAGTGTATAGCGTCTTGAGCAGTCGTGAGGACTGGATACTGCGCTATATAACAACTTACCTTTTTAATGTTTTATAGTGTGAACAATATGCTGAAGTACAGTGAAACATTACTAATAAGGTAAACTTCGGGACTTAGAGAAAGCGAGGTGACCGTAATAGTGAGACTTAGTTCCTTTACTTTACTGCATGTGGACATAATTTAGGACTGTGCTAGGGCGACCATAATGACGAGGTGGCTATGTTACTGAGATGGCCGTAAAACGAGGTTCGTATCTGCAATAAAACCTCAGAAATTCGGATTCCGATAATCCGTAAGCTTCGGCATCCTGTCATCATTAATTGGGAATGGACTTTCCAACAGCTAGTATACCCCAGTGTGCGTTAATCAGGAAAACTCATTAATCCCGCCACATAACTACTGGGAACAGAAGTGTCCATATAAACGATATTCCGCTGTACTTATTTAGGTCATGTAATCCCAATAAGAGAGATAAAACTACATTTTAGTGTATTCGGTCAGGAGAGTTACAAGACAAGTTCGAATCCACCAGTATCAACTTGGTGGCAGCACAGGATACAATTTACCACAGACTATCAATAATGCACCTGACTTAATGAGAGACAATACCATCTACACTCACAGCTTACACAGGTTTGCAGTGTATGTTAAATACAATTATTTGTAGACTTATATGCCTCTATGTTCGTAAAGAAATCATTACATCTACCATCATGAGTGAACAAACAATACGAATTAGCTGCTATGTGTATCTGTTTGGATGAATAACCATTCAAACCACAATCGTGTAAAATGCCATGTTCTAAGGCTTCTCTGACTTATTCTGCTTACCGATCTATGCCATCATTATTATACACTTTTTAGCCTTAGTGGGAGTCTCCCTCATCTAAAGAAATATTGTTAAATCTTAAATTAAATGTTGAGTCTCGCTATTTTCACAGCCAGATTGCCTGCGCGGCTGGTTCGTACACACGCTTAAACTATCACTTTAAACCTCAGCAGTTTTTTTGAAAAGTCCCCGTTTCACGAGTTACTTGAACAGTAACATAGGAATGTGATATCCGTACGTTCAAAACGTCGTTTATAATGTGTTTTCAAAACTATACACTAGATAGCGCCACCACACAATGCAGCTTGTGGTGGTTATTTTGGGATGGATTTGGCTGAATAGAAGAGCCAGTTTTCGGGCGGTTTTGGCCGACATGATGTGTAATGGGTTAAACCAGTTTCTTACGGTTTTTCGTTCTAACTCCCGCCATTCGTTTTTGATTTTTTATGGTTTGGGCCTGCCATTATATTCCTGCAGCTCGTACGTCGCAAAATTGTAGATACATGGTTAGGTTTTCGAGCGTCGCGTGCGTCGGATCTGGCCAAAGAGGCGCCATCGGATGTCCATCACGAACGCATGCACGCACACACGCACGCACGCACACACGCACGCACACACACACACTCACACACATACACACATATACTTACACCCACACGTACGCACGCACGCACACACACGCACACACGCACACACACGCACACACACACACTCACACACTCACTCACTCACACACTCACACACTCACACACCCACACACCCACACACTCACACACTCACACACTCACTCACACACCCACACACACACACACTCACACACCCACACACACACACCCACACACACACACACACACACACACACACACACACACACCCACACACCCACACACACACTCACACACTCACACACTCACACACTCACACACTCACACACCCACACACCCACACACCCACACACCCATTATATTCCTGCAGCTCGTACGTCGCAAAATTGTAGATACATGGTTAGGTTTTCGAGCGTCGCGAGCGTCGGATCTGGCCAAAGAGGCGCCATCGGATGTCCATCACGAACGCATGCACGCACACACGCACGCACGCACACACGCACGCACACACACACACACACACTCACACACATACACACACATATACTTACACCCACACGTACGCACGCACGCACACACACGCACACACACACACTCACACACTCACTCACTCACACACTCACACACTCACACACCCACACACCCACACACCCACACACTCACACACTCACACACTCACACACTCACACACACACACACACACTCACACACCCACACACACACACACACCCACACACCCACACACACACACACACACACACACACACACCCACACACCCACACACCCACACACACACTCACACACTCACACACTCACACACCCACACACCCACACACCCACACACCCACACACCCACACACTCACACTCACACACTCACACTCACACACTCACACACATACTTTTAACACATTACGACAGCATAAGCCACGTGCGTTTCACACAAATCTTGTTAATATTTTACACGTTCGCATCTGCCGATTGAAACACGCTACTCCGGATAGCCTCTGTGTTTTGCGTTTGTTGTTTTCTATCGCGTGAAATCATGGTTGATGGCGATCGAACTGCTAAGAAGATGTATACTGATTAACGCGTGAAATGCGGTCATCCTTTGATAAGACTAGACACAAGCAAAAAACAAACTTTATCTGCATCGATCCACTTGAAACACTTTGTCGATATGTTATTTAACGAAACATTACATGTGATGCGGGATCAAAACCCATGCTTATTTTGTGTCAACTCTTTTTGTGTATTAGAAAACCTTGGATAAGTTTTTGGTTGTTACCAATGTTAAATATCTTGCAGTTGGCATATATTTGTGTAGTTTGATTTCTTCCTACAAAATTACGAAATATTGTTTATTCTGTTTACAAGGCAAAGTAGCATATGTTTCACAATAAGCGTTTGCTGCAAGCATATTAACAGTCCTGTCACGTGGCATCAAAATAGAAGCAAAAAACTTACGTCCGACACCTTTACGTGTTATGAAGACACATTTGCACATTTATAGTGTGAAATGGCGGCTTTTTTACGACGGTTTCCTGATAGTGAAGAATCAGTGGGGTCAACGTCAATTGATCATGCATTATCAGTTCATCGTTTTGTATTTCACTGATATACCAGAGCATCTATTATGTGTTATAAAATGAACTACTCTGCCCGCTAATTTATAAACAACAACTCGAAGTATGCAACTACATTTTATTCGAGCACAAACACAACACAACACGATGTTCTGATATCTGGCACCTCGTAACGGACGCATTGTGGCAACTATGTATTTAATGTGCCAGTCAATGATATTGTGCATTGATCACAGTACTGCGTAATACTGTTTGTTTCATGTCGAAATACGGCATTATATTATGCTGACCGTATTGGTAGGAAGTCCGCTAGATGCTGCCTTCATAACACAAGTGTTAACTACACAGTTCCACACCGCTTTGTCACCAATTGCCAATGTCACTGTTGTTTTCACATGACGAGTGCGTTCGTATAACACACGACCAAATATTTTCCTATGCCGACATAACACTTGTGAATCAGACGTCTTGTTGACATGATCTGTGCTCGTCGTAACTATCTAAGAATCAGTTGGAATACATTGAGCTGAGGTGTCCGACTGAATATCACACAGACCAGGAAGCGTTTCCGGTCACTACTTCCTCGCTTGTCGTCGAGTTTACATAGCGGCAAGGACAGCGATTTCCTCGGGAGACAAAGCTTTCGTGTATACTCGTAACTGTCGAAGATAAATTGAATATTCGTTATATATTGATTGCACTATTTTGTCAGATCATTATTATCATTATTATCCGCCGGCAATATCTAAAACAATTCGATACATTTTTACGGTTATGTTTAATGACGAGGATCATGCGTAGACTACACAATATAAACAACGATATAAAACGCACATATCTTCGAAAAATCTACGTGTGCGGACAGGCGGGATACTGGATATGACGGCAGTTCGTGCGTGCGTGCGTGAGCGGCATGTGTGTATAAGTACTTCATTCCTGCTGTTTTTTCTCAGCGGAGGTCTGATCTAGCGGGTCTTTCTACTATGATTAGGTACTTTTTATGGATGTATCCACCGCTGGTAGAAGATATTGGCGTTAATGGTGGACCGAGATTGTACGCGATTCCGTGTACGCGGCTCTAAGCAACACAGCAAAACAAGACACCCGGGATATGGCGTCCAGGTTGAACTCACTATTATAATAAATCAATGCTGTCTTTGTTGGCAGCTCTCGTCTTGTGCAACCTTGACATGACCCAGTGAGTCATATTGCCGTATTTATCACTAGAGGGATGTAGTCTGGTCCACTACCCGAAATTGGCCAGCGTAATAATTAGCACTAGGAAGTATGCTGGGTTGAACGTGGTAAATGGGAAATTCTTGACCATCAAAGGATATTGGGTTTAACTTAGCCGGCCTCGGTAATATTGGCAATGAAGCTTGTTTTGAAACTGGCTGTTTTATTTACCATTTACGCATGCTCCTTTCAAACTACGAACGATGTAACGGGCTTACTAAACATAAGTTGGCGTGAAATATACCTTCGACATAATTATTATATTCTTATAAACACATTATGTTAATTAATATATGAAAAACTAGGAAAAGACTGCCTACTTTAAACGTGCGAAGACTCGCGTACCACGAGATACTCACTTCATCAATGCAACCTCGGAAGTATCCCATGGGCCCATTGCAGCAACCGAGGGCGCCGATCATCATTGGGTTTTGCACGTTGTCGATGAATCCTACAAGACGAACACAGAGGTGATAAGGACGAAATGATCATGAGATTGTGCTGATACCAAATGTATCTCCTTCTTAACTCCAGTATAGTATGTGTGGTCGTTCTAGAAGAAACCAAGACAAACACTTGATTTGTGCCTCACTCGACTGCACGTGGGCGTTCGTGCGTGAGAGCGCGAGAGCTTGCCTATGTGCGTGCTGCGTATACAATTATCCCACGTAACCCTAATGTCGGATGTACTGATAATTAAACTACACCAAAGAAATCCGTGCCACAAGACACACGCTGGTGAGAGTAATGTTATATTTATTATGAAGAAGGTTAGCGATACTGTGGTTTCTCGCTGAACTTGTGTACGAAATGTTACGTCACGAACTTTCGCAGTACCTTGTAACGGGCGTTCGTTGCAATATTTGCCATTCACGTAGAGCTTCATGCACACGCCGTTATACACCATGGCTACGTGGATCCACACCCCAGCCTCGGTCTGAAACAACGACGTCATCACCAGTGATTGTCATCCGGGTTCTACTGTTTGTGGTACACGCGTATTGACAAAAAGCACAATTGAGATCCCGGCCTAAACATGCACCATGGTGCAAATACAAATAATTCGGTTTAGTTAAATGTAAATGCAACTACAATTTTTTCAATTTTTCTCTGATGCATTTTGTTAGTGTATTCGAGATAAGTTATTGTATTATAAATTAAATTTGTTTATTAAAAGTAGATTGTTAAGAGGACCATGTCTGTCAAATAACTATACTTAGTACACAAGAAGAGGTCTGTTACGTAATAATATAACACTATGTTAAGTGTAGAATCAAACAGTAGTGCTTTCTCAAGCATGCAAGTACATCAGCAGTTAAATGAGTGGACAATAGAACATTCGATTGTTATGGGCCGCAATCAAATGCAACTGCTTAGAGTAAGCCTTCAAGTGTAAAATCACAGCTGCAGTAGGGTGCTCTTTTAAATGGTCAACATTCATAAGGGGAGTGTCGCAGGGTTATCAGCCTCCAAAGTCCTACTTCACCCCCCCCCCCCCCCCCCCCCCCCATTTCATTCATGTACATTTGCATCTCTTAACAAGCTTGACATGAGGACAGACTGACAAAAAGAAAAACAGAGGATGGTTATTGCAGACGAAGAGGAAGACCACAGCTGAGAAGGAACAGCAGCGAGTAACGAAACCTTGTTAGGACAGGTGCGAACGGCCAAAGAGTGGAAGACCATTACAGAAGACAAACGAAGATGGAGATTATTAAGAAGCAAATCTGAAGAAGAAGTTGAACTCAATTAACACTCACGGGTACGGATTCTGTGAGCGTAAGTGGGTTGCCGTCGGTGTCTAGACCTCCTAGGACAGATTGGCCCTCGTCTCCATTGATGAGGAATGTCGGTGTATCGACACAATCTCCGTTGTTCACGAGGCCAACTTTGCCGGGATTGCCCGGGTCGCGTTTGAAGAAAAGCGCCACCGTGAACTGCGTGGTGCACTGGTCTTTGAACCAGTTGCGCATGAACGGAACCTGCAAAAGAAGAAAACGTAACCACCCACGAACATCCGGTAGCGTATCTATTCTCATCAGACACCATACTGATTTAGTGGTGTTTACAAAATTTCGCAAAATCCCCAAATACGTTAATCATTGCTCATGGTGGCGGTTAGGTCATCACAGCTTATCGCGGGGAAAATGCTACTACAGTGGTGCACAAATTAAACAGATGTTAATGCACATTAACGCAAATAGCCATTTTGGATCGTTACAGCACGTCAAACATCACGTGTTGAGGACCGGTTTTATGGTCTTTGCGAGCTTATGAGACCACTTCTTTGTCTTCGCAGCAACGACATGTCTTCCCACAGATGTCTTGGCATTTCAGATATCAACACAGCTACTTTTAACGATAAAAAGGTTGAAGTTTGACCATACATTTAGTGCACCCAGTCCATAGGACTGCTCAAGGCGCTATGCACTTCACACACTGGCAAACCTGTTCTTTCGAATACTATCTCGACATCTTTGAGAAGTATTCGGCGAAGATGCAAATAATGTGCGAAAGGTATTCGAAAATAGATACGATATATCTACCACTGTCTATAATAAATATAGGTACTCATTTATTTATACAGCTAAGGGAACTGGAGCAACGTGGAGTTAACGGAATTGTCGATAACTCGAAACGGCAGCAAGAGGTGCTGATTATGACAACGACAATCCCCGTGTTTCAGCCAATGGGTGTGATGGAACAAAATTAACAAAATCGAACGTAGGTGCTATTAAACCGGTAAATCACATTTTGTGGCACAGAAATATACTCTAAACATAGTTAAGCATATTTAATAAATTTAATAAATTAAACAAATGCAAAGTAAGTCGTTCTATTGACAATACAATGGTGTATCTTCGATCGACAAACGCATTTACATAGATTTAGATCCCGAGCAAATGTCGTATAAGCAGCTTACCTCAATCCTAACGTTCCCGTCGAATTGAACCACATTGCCACGTTTAGCGTCGGCCACGATGCATGCTTCTCCGGCTCCGTAGGCGTAGCCCTTGGCATGGTGACACGTGACGTCATCGAAGTCAACTTCGTACGGGAAGTAGAGCAAGAGGTCGTCACTGCAGGTCGGGTCGACTGTAAGCAAACATGGACAGGTTAATGATAATTGAAGTGGAGCAAGATTTTTAATATTAATACAATTTGCATAGCGCACAACGTAATGAGCAATTGTAAAATCACACGAGAAGATGCACGGAAGATGTGGAAACAAGTAGACCAAATCGGTATGAACAACCATCGGAACATGAACGTAGTGGATACATGCTGCGACGGGCAGGAGGCAAACACGAAAAATTAAGAAAAACAGTAACAATTGGGGTAGAAAGAGATCAGGAAGACCGACACTAAATGGAGAGTTAGTGAGAAAAGAGACTTCGAAAGAGCCGGGGTGACCAGCCAAGACTGTTAGAGAATGGCAGACGATTATGAGAATGGAAGACGACTCAACAGGATGGCGGAACAGAGTAAGTGATTTTGCCCTACCCAGCAAGGGATCACACAGGGAGAAGAACACATAGCATCTACACATTCACGAGCCCACAGGCATAACACATCCGAATTGATAAACATGATATCTTCCACATCCTTCGACTCACAAATAACATCAAATGAACATTGGGAATCCGAGGATTTAGTTGACACACTGTGATATTTTGGGGGGGGGGGACAAACCAAATTTACAATTTGCATGGATAAGCTTCAACAAAAACGCCCATCGATGGATGTTGTATTCAACTGCGAATGTCGAGCCGCTTTAAGGCGGGGCGTAGAAATGGTTGCGGCTGACAACATGGCGGGGGACACGCAGTCCGCAATGTGGATATTCCCACGAGGGAGTGTTACGATTTACGTAATGACGATACTCACTGTTACTAACTTGAAGACAAGTGCAGATAATCGGCTCAAACATCATTCCGACATTGCACTCTTGCACGGTGCCGTCCACGGTGCTGACGTATTGCCGAGGAGCTCCCGGCACCGGCTTGTACAAGCAGGGCGCTGGTGGATAGAAAGAGAGAAAAGTCTTACTTCCACCTGCCGAAGCCTTTCTTTGTGAATGTTGGTTGATGCGACCAAAACGCATGCATCGTTTCACGAACTGAGCACTGTGCATTGTCGTGGTGATCACTTTACCAACATAGATTTGGTTCAACGTCTGTTCTCTGACTATAAACATCTATAGGAATGATGGAATGATCGTCCTATGCATAATCTTCGGCGGTGGTCTCCATAAGTAGCCTGCTATTACATGCAATACAAGTCTGAGATCACACACGCACTCGCACACGCACACGCACACGCACACGCACACGCACACGCACACGCACACGCACACGCACACGCACACGCACACGCACACGCACACGCACACGCACACGCACACATACAAACACACAAACACACACAAACACACACAAACACACACAAACACACACAAACACACACAAACACACACAAACACACACAAACACACACAAACACACACAAACACACACAAACACACACACACACACACACACACACACACACACACACACACACACACACACACACTCACATCCTTCCTTCATTACAATAACGTTTCGTTAGTAGTCAGGTTCTTTTACGTTACGTTACATGGTCACGATTACTTTATCAGTATTGTTTTCCATGTATTGTTTTAAATAGCTTGTATATACCTATTGGTCCATACTCCGGAATGACAACAACTCCGTCCTTCACCTCGCAGTCTGGCGGTATTATGGTGTTGCACGTGAGTCTGGACTGGTCCCAGAAGAGAAGGCCACAGCTGACGTGGTAGTAGGTCCAGTATGAGCGGCCGGCCCATGTGTCCACTTTCTCACAGATGTAGTACAAGTGACAGTTGTATGAATCCTTCAACCAGATCTGGCCTTTACTGTAGTCGCAACGCGTGCAGTCGGGCTCTGTAATGATCAAAAACAAAAAACAAGGACATTACACAATATGTGACAGGGTGATGGCGGGTGCTGGTGTTGGTGTTGGTGTTGGTGTTGTTGCATTTGGTGGTGGTGGTGATGGTGGTGGTGGTGGTGGTGGTGGTGGTGGTGGTGGTGGTGGTGGTGGTGGTGGTTGTGATGGTGGTGGTGGTGGTAGTTGTGGTGGTGGTGGTGGTGGTGCTGCTGCTGCTGCTGCTGCTGCTGATGCTGCTGCTGATGCTGATGCTGCTGCTGCTGCTGATGCTGCTGCTGCTGCTGCTGATGCTGATGCTGCTGATGCTGCTGCTGCTGCTGCTGCTGCTGCTGCTGCTGCTGCTGATGCTGCTGATGCTGCTGCTGCTGCTGCTGATGCTGATGCTGCTGCTGCTGCTGCTGATGCTGCTGCTGCTGCTGCTGCTGCTGCTGCTGCTGCTGCTGCTGCTGATGCTGCTGCTGCTGCTTCTGCTGCTGATGCTGCTGATGCTGCTGATGCTGCTGATGCTGCTGATGTTGCTGATGCTGCTGCTTCTGTTCATGATGATGATGGTGTTGGTGCTGCTGTAGGCAGTGATGATGTGGTGATATTGCAACAATGATGGTGGCGATTATAGCGACAATGATGATGATTAGTGTTATTATTATTATGATAACGATGATGATAATGGGTGACTATACAAAAAGAATGACTTGTATTGGCTGCACTGCTACTTACCATTGGGTGGAGGGGGCGCTGTTGTTGTCGTAGTGGTCGTCGTTGTTGTTGTCGTAGTCGTTGTAGTTGTCGGACACGGGAAATTGCAAGGCCTGTATTTGAATTTCTTTATAGTCTCCCCGCTTTCGCTTTTGCAGACCCTGACCATGAACTGCGAGCCTTTTCCTCCGCATAGTGGATCACACGGCCCAAACTCGTTCGGCCACTCTGTACACGTCATGCCTGGAAGCCACCACAACGGTGAAGGAAGCACCGCCGCGAGCTGAACATCTACGTATTCATACGCTAACTTTGGGGCATGTTAACTGCATCTCCACCTAGGTGTCAAGATCCACTAGCCTCGTTTCTTACTACTCATTTACGCTAGTTATTTACTTGTTCCAGCAGACGAATTAGGTGGTGCATCACTATGCAGGCGGCGCCAGTGTAGCAGTAAGTTCCCTTTTGTTGTTGTTATCGATTTTCATGAATATTATCACCGGCTGCATGCAATGTCGTAATTGGCAATAGCAGAAATTATTATAAAATTACAGTCAGCATGAACGAATTATATATCACAATATTAAGTAAGCTAGTTATAATTATTATCCGTTTGTTTATTCTTCTTACTAAAGAACAATTACTATATTGCATATATTTTCCGTATAATATATTCTGTTTCCACAGTCATTTGATAAAATATTGAATACTTGATCTGGTTTTATATATTTTGCAAACCAACACATGCACGCGAACTCGCGGGCAGCTACTGACGTTGTTATAAATGCACAGGATGCAGATAGAAGGTGTGATTGTAACGGCTTGTCGAGTATCTTTCGAATTACATGATATTGGTAATGGCATTTGTATTGGCACTGGCACTGGCACTGGCACATGCACTGGCATTGGCATTTGTATTAACACTGGCATTGGCATTGGCACAGGCCTAGACGACAGCTACACTTACCGGTTACGCCAGCTAAAAACAGTCCCGCCTTGTTTGGGTTAAACACACTCTCGTCATCTTCAACGACGGTTAGCAGGTTGCTCTCTGAAAAAAAAGCACAACACATTAGATGTTGAAACAAATAAATGTAGTATCTGCTTGATTTGTGTTCGCAATTTAAATTAATTAATTAATATAATGTACTTAAGACTATACTAACTATGTTGAATGTATACTGCCCGTCAAACTGTGTTTAGTAAACCCATAACAAAGTTGGGGTTTACTAAATTTGGAAGGTACGACCCCGGAGCACGGACAAATAGTAAACAAAACATCCGGTTTCAAAACAAGGTTTATTGGCAATACGGCCAAGTCGGGCTGAGTTAACTGCATACCCTTTGGTGTTTAACGATGTCCCATTTCCCACGATCAACACAGCAGACGTCTTGTTACAAATTATTACGCCCGCTAATTCCGGGTAGAGGAACTGACAATAGGTAAAAGGTCTCACCTCCACAAGCTATGGCGAGGAGTGCGTTTGCCAACTTTGTGGCAGTCGAGTTGTAGCCGGCTTGGAACTGATGTTCCTCAAATGGCGTGCTTGACATTGGGTTGAGTTTCAACGGGTTACTAACGCCAATACCTGCAAGTTATACACGTTTTATTAACGAGATAGCCGCAAATAAAACGTCCGCACAAAACGCCAAGTCGATTAAATGTTTCATGCAGAAATAATGCGTCAAGTCCTATAACAATCTGTTGGTCGTTATGTTTAACTGTATCGCACATTTCCCAATACAATCGTTACATTTGCAACATCGAGTACTGTGCTGGATAAGTAGCTGTAAATACAAATATATGATATTCCTGCTGTGAATGTTGTTGGAAGAAATAGTGTAACGGCATAATTATAATGCAAAGCAAAGTTGTACATGCTTCTAGAAGCAATAGTGTAAAAGCATCATTATAATAAACAGCAGTGCTATTAAAGCATTCTAAAGCGGAAAGGGTTGAACAAAGAACTCACCGACTGCGAATAGCTTGATACCGTCCTGCTGCAGTTGCTGTGACAACTCGTAAGTACAACCCTCCAGCTCTTTAACCATCTGTTCTCCATCCGTTAAGAAGACGGCCATTTTAGATACGTTCACAGAAGACTCAAAAAGTGCGGCTACTGACTGTATACTGTAGCCAATGATTCCCGAGCCGCCTGTAAGAGTAGGAACAGCCGTGACATAATTAGTTACTAGAGACGGTCCTACCATGAAACGTAGAAGTAATGATAATTTAATCAAATAATCACCGTGAGATTGTTTAGGAGATAATTTCATCGCTTGTGTGTCTGAAATCATGCACCGTTTAAACACGTAGCATCAACAAAACGTGTGATTTTTAGCTACCCTTAAACTGCAAATGCAAGTTATTTTGCGCGTGTATTGAGCATAACATAACAGTAGCAATCAAGCAGAGTTTTACAGCTAAACTATTTATTTTACCTGTGAATTGGCCTCCAAAAATGTCGCTGGCAGCTGCGTTGTTCGTGAAACCAAACACGGTCGACGCTTGGCTAGAGAACGATACCATGGCGACACGCACACTGCCGCCCACTGGCAGCATGCTGACGACGTCACCGATGAGCTGTTTGTAGATCTCGAAACCGAAGTCGGTGATACTGGTCGACTTGTCGACGACGAACACGATATCAGCCGCACCGGCGGGGCAGACCACTGAACGTGTAACAGTAAAACGTAAAGGTAAGTTTTTTTTATTGCGCAGTATCAGTCCTTAGAACTTCTGAAAACGATTTACACTTTACTCCCTAGCAGACCTGTTCAATCGAGCACCATCTCTACTTCTCTGGGAAGCATTCAGCCACGGTGCAATTAATGGCCAAAGACTATTCCTACACAAATACCAACCACCAACCACTCATTCATACAACTGAGTGACCTGGAGCAACGTAGAGTGAACGAACTTGCACAAGGTTCGACACCGCAGCACAGGATTTGAACCCGGGTTATTTCGATTAATAGTTCTTTCCACTGGGTGATTTGGTATATTGAGATACAAGGACATCTGAAGAGGTTCAAATACATGAGAGACACCGTACAAAAAGAGAGTTATTCCATTAATTATACAAAGGCAACCTTTAAGTGTACTAAATTATTTCTAGCAAAAGGGGCACAAACTAAGACAATAACCAAAATGAAGTGACACTAATGGTGTGACGGAGGAAGGAATATGCTGGACAGAAAACATAAGCAGTGACACTCATCACGGTACGAGAACAAAGAAAACGTTAAAAGAACAAAAAAATTACGTCACGAGACATCAAGGAAAATAATTTGCTTTTAGATAGGGCATTAGAAAGAAG
This sequence comes from Escarpia spicata, assembly GCA_963995525.1. Taxonomy (NCBI): domain Eukaryota; kingdom Metazoa; phylum Annelida; class Polychaeta; order Sabellida; family Siboglinidae; genus Escarpia; species Escarpia spicata. Next base: position 41,051,831 of record OZ023218.1, read on the forward strand.
ATAACAACATATACCTAAAGAGGAATGAACATGCGAAGACAAAAATAAAGACACAATTTAATAACGGCAGTAATGACAATAAGTAAGGTACAAAGGAACTGTTCGCACTAAACGATTCAGAAGAACACCAATATACTGGCTGTTTTTACCCGTCAGTTCGGAACGAATTCCGAGTTTCTTCCGGTTACATATAATTTATTGCAAAAAAGGTATCGCTATCTATTTGCATGTGAAAATATCTTAACAAAGCATATTTTAAACAAACGAGGAATATCCCGTCAACCGTGTTTTTCCACAGGCTATCGCGCTGCAATTCAGAATGCATATATCTGCAGATAGTGTTCCCTTTGTGGGCAACAGTCGATGTTTTCACGTCCACGAAACACTAACCTGGTTGGCATGACTTCACGTTACAAGACATCGTTTGGACAGTCGAATTGTATGTGCGCGTTCGCTCACCATAGCCGCAGGGGGCGCTGCACTCGGACCATTCGCCAAACTCAGCTGTTGAGGAGTAGATAAATGAAAAGCGTTCGTTCACATGTCATCATCAACGACAGCAGAGTCGATACTAGTATAATTCAAAGCTATAACGTTACCGGAGTGTTGGTAAATACACGGCGTTGTGGTAAAAAATTGTACAATGCCGCTGACCCCGTCTTTAGAACTCTTCGGTTAAGTGCAATGACCAATAATGTTGATATGCGTAACGTTGTGCAAGATTCAGTTCAATAATTTACCAAGTGCAACGATGAAACGTAGCTGTTAGATATTGTTTCCACAGGGGTCTAGTGACATACCCCCAAGATAGCAAGAAATAAACTTACTCTGACGCAAATTGTTCAACATTTGCTCCAGTTTATTACTTGCTGTCTATTGGAATCGAGGAGCCGTGAGAAATATATTCCATATACACCCACTGTGTAGTAATATTTTGTACAGTTTGGTTGTGTTTCTGTCCGGAAATGTTCGATGTGTTCCTTAAAACATGCAGGTATTCTGAACAATTACTACCATGTTTCATCGTAATATGAACTTATCAGGAATTCCTCCTCCGGCTATTTGTCGGACATGTGGGTATCTATCTACTCACCGTCGCACGGAGCGGTATTGCAAGATACGCTCAATATGTCACATGGATACGGGACGCCGCCGTCTGAATCGTTGCACATTTTCGTGACGGCCTGTTGGAATCCCCCGCCACACTCCTTGTCACATGGCCCAAACATGAACAGATCGCATGCTGCAACGTACGTGAACGTTGTAAATACTTATATTTCATTTTCACGAAAACATATTAAGAGAGAACGGTGTAGTGTGTGTGTGTGTGTGTGTGTGTGTGCGTGCGTGCGTGCGTGCGTGTGGTGTGTGTGTGCCTGTGTGTGTGTGGTGTGTGTGTGTGTGTGCGTGCGTGTGTGTGTGTGTGTGCGTGTGTTGTGGTGTGTGTGGTGTGTGTGTGCGTGCGTGTGTGTGTGCGCGTGTGTGTGTGGTGTGTGTGCGTGTGTGCGTGTGGTGTGTGTGTGTGTGTGTGTGGTGTGTGCGCGCGTGTGTGTGTGGTGTGCGTGTGTGTGTGTGTGTGTGTGTGTGCGTGTGCGTGTGCGTGTGCGTGTGCGTGTGCGTGTGCGTGTGCGTGTGCGTGTGCGTGTGCGTGTGCGTGTGCGTGTGTGTGTGTGTGTGTGTGTACATTGTAGTTATCAATAACTCAAATAAGTACACTACTACTTCCACACTTATACAGGTAAAAATATACAATTCACAACCATATTTAGTAATAATGATAATAATAATAATAAACTATTATTACAATTATAGACAAAATCACGAATCAATTTACCAAGCCTAGACAGAAAGAAAACCAAAGAAAAAAACTCATGAATGTGCACAACGCAAACCAAGGTAGGCTCAAAGGAACGGACATGAAAGAGAACATCATATTTACATGTATCGGCAGTGCAGTGACCAACAAAAGAGGAACAAGTGATGATGTTAAATGCAGGATTGGAACGGCGAGGCATGCATTCGTCACATTACACACTGTGGTTAATACACCATCCTTTTCAATTATATATAAAATCAGAATAGTTAACGTGGAAGATACTGCGTTGGAGAAGGAATAATTAAGGAAGACATCAACGTAGAAAGGAAGAAAGAAAGAAATAAGATAATAACAATAACAAGTAAATAAAATATGTTAATTAAAAACAATTTCTCATTAAAATATAAACAATCATTCAGGCATATTAGACTACAAAATGTCCACAATTGAAAGTGTCCTTCCTGAGAAGTTTAAAAAGAGTGTCTTAACACTCTCTATAGTATTCACGTTTTCATACGTATACGTGTGCTGGTCTATTGACAGGTCAAACTAAAATATTGACTATTAAATGTTATTGCAAGTTCACGCTGTCGGGTTCCCTGCTTATACTTACCAGTGGAAGCACAAACCGCGACGATTAGTAGCAGCCAGCTGGTCCGGTAAACACCCATGTTGTCCAGATGACTTCCTGTTGTGTAACAGCAGGAAACATTATTATGCCTTTCAACTGACCTATGTACCATCACTTGTGCATTTACATGGTCTTCTTACGTCAATGAAGTGTGTACTGTAGTCCCCTCGTGAGCGGTCCCCCTCGCTAACGGCCACCCGCCAACAGCGGCCACATTTCCGTTGCATTACCTTGTTTATTATTGAATCGTCCCATCTAAAGGGCCACCCGTCTAACGCGACCTGTGGTCAGTTTCCCATATAATTCTACCCCTTTGTAATTGCCAGTTGGCAGTTAAAAGACTGTGTTTGTTCAACATGGTATGCGTGTCCATACATCCATATAAATTAATATAGTATGTGTGCGTGTGTGCGTGTGTGTGCGCGCGTGTGTGTGTGCGTGTGTGTGCGCGCGTGTGTGCGTGCGTGTGTGTGTATGTGTGTGTGTGTATGTGTGTGTGTGTGTGTGTGTGTGTGTGTGTGTGTGTGTGTGTGTGTGTGTGTGTGTGTGTGTGTGTGTGTGTGTGTGTGTGTGTGTGTGTGTGTGTGTGTGTGTGTGTGTGTGTGTGTGTGTGTGTGTGTGTGTGTGTGGTGTCCTATGTGTAAGTTGGGGAACCCTCTAAATGTCCCCATGTGAGCGGTCATCCCTCCAATGTTGCGCCAATGTTCCTTTGTAAAGAGGGAGCGGTTCGACGGGGAGACTTAAGACTGCACGCACGTCGTGTATTTCTCGCGTAAGATGTGCTCATCCATTGTCCAGAACGTACAACTACGCCCAGTAACAACAGTTATTTGCATCTCGGAATCACCATACCGAAGTAACGATTCCCTCAATTACTACAATGCGTACCTTCGTTGTTTTGCAGTGCAAATCATGTCGCATACAGTGTTAATTAATACAATTCTCTACATAATCGAACGAACAAAGCACCTGACATCCTTACGTTTACCATGTTCACCAATACGAGTCCATGCCTACCTGACACTGTCCCACTAAGGACTAAAACTTCTTCGCAAAATCTGTATCTGTCCTTCTGTTGCTGGCGCCAGGATACTCGACTGAAGTGTGCAAACTGTTGGTCGAGAGCCCAGCGCGTTGCTTCATATATATCCACGTTCGCGCACGTGTCGTCATCTACGTCATCGGCAGGCCCTGATTATCTCTAGCCAATCAGCAACTTCTAACATCAGCTGACGAACGTTTCTTAATAATACGAAGACCAGTTTTTGTTCATTAATTATTTTTTTTACAATTGTGTGAAGCGGCGTACTCGATCCTAAAGGTGTGGCTGGCTAAAAAAATCGCCACTGTCCACCTACTTATCTGTGTGTCTATGCAATATTAGTGTGCATAATGTTATGTTGTAACATAACACGTGTGCGTAATGTAATTGCTTAATAAATATCTTCAAAACATTCGCTTTTTGCGGATTTTCGTTGGCAAATCTTTAAACATACATCGGTATAGGTTGATGTTTCATTTAATGATGCTGAATTCGCGATTTATGATATATCAAAGTAAATACTGCGACTCTGACCAAGTTTGCCAACGATATTTAACATTTCCGTACAGGCACGTTTGCCACGGTTTTCATACGTCATTGATGAACCTTCGCAAGTTCACTATCGATACCTGACTTACTTGCTTACTTACTTTCTTACTTAATTTCTTATTTACTTTCTTACTTACTCACTCACTCATTCACTCACACACTCACTTACTTATGCCATCCACTTAGCATATTGACACGATGGGTTGTTTCCACAGTTTTCTGACTGACATTGTGGTATGTATATGTCCTTGAAATATATAAGCAGCAGAAAACAGCTGGAACAATATAAAGGTAAGGTTGTCTAGGTGATACCACGCTAATCACATATGTCTGGACTCAAACACATTAGAGATCGTAAGACAACGGCGCATCACATGCCTTGCCAGACGCTTCACATGCCTTGCCAGACGCATCACATGCCTTGCCAGACGTAGTCGCCGTTATCTTACGATCTCTAATGTGTTCTAGTCCAGAAAATATGTGATTAGCGTGGTATCACATAAACAGCGTAACCTTTATATTGTTCTAGCTGTTTTCTGCTGCATATATATTTCAAGGACAGATATATGACCACCACATAAAGCATTGTAAGCACTCTAACATGAGAAGATTGAAATTATTAGGATGATATTTGGTAGCTTATTTGATAGTTATATCGTTGGTCGGGAATTTCTATTTGGGTGATGTTCTATCGGTTACTGTTTAATTTGATGGACATCAGCCGGTGGCTTGGATTTGCACATGAAAATATGTTAGGCAATTTCTTCTCAGAATCTGCAATCACATGTATTATGGTAGACGGTAGACATGAACGTAATATGAGACGATGGCCATCAGCGACACTTAGGGAGAGAGTGTTGACAAGTGAGAGTCAACGGCGTTACAGCCATATTGCGTCTACATTTTTGCCACACTAAAGCTTCACGATATATTTATTCTGGCAGCTGTTGTATTATACACAACTCGTCCGAATGAGGACAGTCATAATCCCTAAACAATTGTTGTTCCTCAGCCAGAAGATTGCACGATGAAGTAGTGCGTTTTTTGTTGAGCCGAACAGGGCGTGTTCATACTATTAGCGTAATGAATAGGCTAGCGTTAGTCAGTAATGTGTCAGAATTAACTGCAACCACGTAATGAAGTCATGCACTTACAACAAAAATACCAATGGTTGGCAACACGATCTTTTCACAAAACGCTGCATTTTCGAATCATTAATATTAAGGAGTTCCTACTGTATTTTATCGTGCACATAGCTGGAAAACCTGGGATACGACATGCGTTCATAATCATTTATATTTACTTTCTTACCCTTTTTGCCAAGTATCAAAGTAGAACGATAACAAAACATTATATTATTACTGTACTTTGAAACAAGAAATTATATCCATTACGCAATCCAATGGAAAATTTCACATTTACTGAATATATGAATATATATATATATATATATATATATATATATATATATATATATATATCTATGTGTGTGTATATATATATATATATATATTAATAGTGTAATTTGCTTGACAACATTAGTTTGATTGTACTTGTTTGTAGTCTGGAGAACCTTTCACCCTCGGCATTTTACGTCATGTATAACTAACTTTATGTAACAATAGTTGAACTATCGGTACGCTGTGGACTTCTAACTTCACATGCCTGCTGGAGATTATAAATAATGTTTGCGTAGTTCTAAATCTCATAACGCATAGTTGTATTCAGAAGACAACGTATTATCATTGTTGAACGGGCATACACTTTAAAAACAGAAACTACCGACAAAAATCGTCCAGTCGTCATCGTCTTCTTCTTCCCCATCATCATCATCAATATCAATATTATAAGTCAACATAAACTAGTTTGTTTTCCATACGTAATTGTGCGTGGGGTTGTGCGTGTGCGCGTGGGCGTGCGCGTGCGCGTGGGCATGGGCGTGTGTGTTTGACGTGTGTGTAAAGGCCGGGATACGTTGACACTTTTAGCCCGACCTGACCAGACCAAACAACGTCAGACCACATCAGACTACGTTAGACTGCGGTCTATCCACTACACTGACCGGCACCAATTCTGTCGTACTTGAAGACGACGTGACGTCATAACCATGTAAACTTGAAAATGTTCCACTACGTCGACTCGACTATAGTCGGTGTCGGTCTGACGTATTCGAAAGTTGTCAAGTTTATGTGATTATGACGTCACGCTGGCTTGCTAGATCGGTGGTGGTCGCTGTAGCGGATACACTGCAGTCTGAAGTAGTCTGATGTGTTCTAACGTGGTTTGGTCTGGTCTGGTCTGGTCTGGTCTAGTCTGGTCTGGTCAAGTCGGGCGAAAAGTGCCAATGTATCCCGGCCTTAATACGTGTAATTAAACGTAGTATAGTTCGTCGTCGTCCAGCTTCCGGTTTCCCTGTTAGATATGATTATTATTTTGCTTAGTGTCGACTTAACATGCAGTGGGGACCTTTGCTGTACTAACCCCATGACGTTGATTTCGATGACGTCACTCCACACCACATTTACATAAGTAAAGGAGCAGTGTAGATTATATATAATAAAGTTTTCATTTTCACAAAGGTCTGTAAATAAATGGAACATAATTATTATCTGCTGATTGTGTGGGTGCTACTAGTGTGAATATGTTTTAAAATAAAATCGACACATACCTCAGAAGGGCGGGATATACGTAGATAAAAAGGTTGGACTCCCGATAAGCCAAAAGGCTTCTTTGTCCACCTGCCATCTAGAGTTAATTCTCTGGGTGGCAATCTTGTTCAATCTTGTTAAATATTGTTAAACCAACCGTCACGCCTACAAAATTGCAAACATCGTGAACGACGTGCAACATTGACATGTAATCCATTCTGGCGGGGCAATGTAGCAAGGAGGTAACTCAGCAAAATTCGGTTGCTATTTTAGCGGATCAATGGCTAGAGCATCGGACTCTCAATCGAGAAATACCAGGTTGGAATTGTTTGCTGCAATGCGAATCTTGGGCAAGCTCGTTCACTCTACCTGGCTGTAGATAATTGTGGATATCTCTGTACAAATAGCCTTCGTGTATTAATTGCAGCGTAGCTGGATACTTTCCAGATAAGTCGAGATGGAATTCGATTGAACAGGTCTGCCAGGGATAGTGTACAGCATTTTGAGAAGTTCTCAGGACTGGATGTTGCGCTATATAAGAAGTTACCTTTTCTTTATTTTATTTTTCGAAGAAGTGAGAATTGCCGTAAAGTTACACTGTCTTAATATGCGTTTGTATGACAATGTAAGCACTTTTGACTTTACTGGGTACTCGTTGTTTGGCCACGATGGGTTGTTTCCACAGTTTTCTGACTGACATTGTGGTATGTATCTGTCCTTGAAATATATCAGCAGCAGAAAACAGCTGGAACAATATAAAGGTAAGGTTGTCTAGGTAATACCATGCTAATCACATATGTCTGGACTAAAACACATTAGAGATCGTAAGACAACGACGCATCACATGCCTTGCCAAACGCATCACATGCCTTGCCAGACGCATCACATGCCTTGCCAGACGTAGTCACCGTTATCTTACGATCTCTAATGTGTTCAAGTCCAGAAATATGTGATTAGCATGGTATCACCTAGACAACGTAACATGTATATTGTTAAATATAAAATATTTAACAAACTTTACTGGGTACTTGAGTACGTCGCCCGATTGTAAAATAAATGACAAGAAACCAACGCGCAATCAACAGATAATATGTTCCATTCATTTACAGTCCTTTGTAAAAATGAAAACTTTCTTATATCTAGTCTACACTGCTCCTTTACTAATGTAAATGTGGTGTGGTGACAATAAAGTCCTTTCACCAACAAAAAGATGCCAGATGGCGATTTTACAAGAAGAAATATGTAGAAGTGCGACAACTGCTGATTTGCATAAACGCTAGCAGGGTGAATATTTCAAAACAACTTTTTGATATTTATTTTACTGTTGGCTTCGCACACAGGGTTGGCTGATTTTTGTGGGTATATTTATCAGTTGTGTTCATCCACTTTTATTTAATTTGGTTCCCCGGTCTCTGTCGTTCAGTCTGCCCATCTTATTTTTGCCCCTATATCCGTTACTCATCCCAGTCACATTTTCGTTACATGCGAACGATATCTTCTTATGCCATCTACGTGTCGTAGATGGACGCAGCATAGGACAAGTGAGGCCAATTTGTTCTTGTTTTTGTAACAAGTACACAATGTATATGACTGCAGACGCAGTTATAAGAGGTGTTCTTTTATTAAAATTATCAGATGCAACGCAGCGCTCCCAACCAGATAGTGCTTACATACGGCTCCCTACGTGCCGCCCCCTACTGGGTAGTAACATTTAAACATTACTACTACTACTAATAATAATAATTTATCTGTTATGTGTACAGCTCCGTGTATTCTGACGAGAAACCTGTTCGAGACTCTATAAATAAAACATTGGTAAAACATAATCACTGTAATAACCCATTTAAAGAATGATGAATTTAAATATGCATATATAAATAAACAACTTATGTTTTTTGTGGAAACAGTGAGAATCGTAGACTGCATTTGCGATGTCAGACTGTGGCTGGCACTGAGATCTTTATACATCATAATTATATTAACACATCATATCGAGCTACACAGAGGTTGTTTTATGACCATTGGAGATGCAGTAGACCGCATACGAAATTTGGGAGTTCATCTCATGCTTGTGTTTGTTATCGTGATGGACATTACTGAAATAATTAGTGTTAACTGTTTTACTGTTTTTTTTTCTAATTTTATATGTGTGTGTAATATATGTGTATTTGTATTGTAGCTTACTACAATAATTATATATATATATTTTAATGTTTTATTTGTCAACGAATCGATCCACCAAGTGGGAATTAGTGTATTAACAATTCTGAAATCTAGTCACTGTTTTATAATCATTGCAGTAATAACATTAAATAAATAATTAACATGCAATAAAAGATAAGCCACGTCAACAACGATCTGTGATAGTTATTGTATCGGTTCTATACATAATTATAAAAGGCGATATTTAATTGATGTGCCTTAATTTGAGATTTAATTAGATTGAGTGAGTCAACGACACAGAGGTATATTGGCAGATCGTTCCAAAGGTGCGAAATTCATATGTATTCTCTCGGTGGTTAACTATGTTTGAGAACTAATGTTTGGTGTATGTGTGTTATAAAACATACCGACAATCCCTTGTACTGTTATATATATATACTGAATCTTCACCTATATATTATATTAGTATTTTAATGTGTTGCGTTAAATATCACATGTTGTTTGTTGGCAGTGAAATTCATCTCAGTTTTCATCAGACTAATGGGATATACCAAATGATAAACTCGTTAACCTAACTTTCAAACAAGACTTTAACGGACCTAGAAAGAGAGGACGGCCGCTGATGAGATCAAATCAAACAATCACTAGCCTCCCACTATTGAGAGCAGAAAGGTATGCAAGATTAATTGGAGGGGCGCGACATCCACGAGGTCAGTGAAAGGTCAATTTAGCATACGGTTGGAAGTCCAGTATGTCAGGTAAACGTGTCCACGTGTACTGTTCCACATGAATAGTGTCCCCGTGACCTGTGATGTCAACTGTTAATAACATAACGGTTTTACATTACGAGGATGACACAGCTGTCCAGTTAGACTGCAGTAACACAACAGCTTCAAATTGTCATAACTTCTAAACATTATATCAAGAATAAAAACGTTTCATACCGCCACACCTTGCTATGCAATAGTTTATCCAGCGCTACACTTCTTTCCCACTGTCGTTGCACAACATCGTAGGTGTGCCGATTGACTGTTCTGTTTTGTCGTTGCTATTAATTCCGGTTCTCATTACATGTAACTGATAGCGACAACGATACAACTTAAATACATAACGAATAACCAAAAAGGTAAAGCACACCCCGCACCTTCTAGAATGGATATTTACCAAGTGTGCCTTTTTATGTCGTAATGTTTGTTTGAAGTATCTGTAAAACAAGTGACCTTCCAAAATCGTATTAGTTACGTGATTCGTATATTTATTGCATAAACATCCAATGTGTTAGTGGTTTTTTATATTGTTAACTAATGATTGCTGTTACCATCCACAGCCGCCGGAACAAAGAGACACAGCCCCCAATATTTAGCCGGCGGGAGGTTGGAGAGAAGATTAGCCCCCAATATATTGGCAATGTTTTTTTAGATTTTGATGAGTCTCAGTTTGAGTTTTCTTGTTGGCGATTTTTTGTGAGTCTCAAAGGGGGTGCAGTTCCAGGTTTTTTTTAGTTGTCGACCACTGGCCAGTCTCAAGGCGGATACAGTTGGAGAGTTTCTGTTGGAGGCTTTGGTGAGCTTAAAAATATGGAACGTCACCGTGACAAATGTTCAACAACCAATGCTTCCATTTTTATTAGTTGTGTATAATTTTTCGAGAAAAAAAACTGTTTGATTGTTCCTTGAATTTGGTTTGATGGTCAGGTTTCTTGGTTCTTATTATTTTATATATATATACCTCTCTTCTCAAAATACAAGTTTTTTCGATTTGTATATTTCGAGGTTACGGGTGTGTGACATGACAGTAGTCATGTGACATATCTAGAATATAATTATACTGATGAATACCGCGCGAAGTGGTCGAAATATCCAACTTGAAAAAGTACAATGTTTTAGAGGTATATATGTATGTCAAATAATGTTAACTGTTGATTCTTCTTGAACTGTCGCCGACTGAACTGACTTGGTGAAACCCGTTTATATCAGAGATGTCATTAATATGAATTGTTCCTTGCGAAGTCCTGTTAGTAATTGCGCCTAACATAACTTGAAAGCAATATGTAACTATCTAGTACACGTAAATCGAGAAAGAAAACCTTTCATGCCGTCATCACACCTTATGCTGCAACATAATATCCCGGACCATATATGTTACTGTTGTTGCTACGCAGCATCTTATTTATGCAATTGAATAGCTTTGTTTCGACCATGCACAAAATCCGGTTCTCATTATGTGCAAATGATACAATGGAAAACAGATCGAATGTTTAATAAACATAATTGTTTTAATACAACAACTCTTCCGCACTAGCGGTGGTGGTTGTGTACTAATGTTGTTTGTATAATATGCATTTTTGTGAAAAGCAGTTATTATTCTTCAGAAATCCGGTGCAAAGACATAATCGGCCATTCGTCGGGTCAAGCCGCGACTCCATTCTACTTGCACCCCACAAATAAATGTCGAAATCAACCTAAAGCAAACACAATAATTGTATTTTGCTCGATCCACACTCGCTGTAAAGGCGTTCCCAAATAAGACAAAATCTTTTTGAAATCCCACCTTAAATATGCACTACTAGTGAAATGAACAGGCCAAGCCGGCGGGCTAGGCTTCACACAGGCCGTGATAACGGCACAGAAAAACCTCTGACAAAAACAAGATAACGACGCCTATCTCGAGACAGATGTCAGCCAATGAGAGACTCGGTCCACAATATGGAAGGAAACTCTGTCAAAACATTATTACATAGAACGTATTTTTATCACTTACATAAGTATTCAGTAGTTGTTGTTTGTTTATGTTCCTCCCAATGTTTGACCAACGGTGAACACCTACACCTGTGCGATTAAAAAAAACTCTGACGGGTAATTCGTCTGGTACTGTTTCCATTGGTTTGGTGGAGCATGTTTCTATCAAAAATGTCTTCAAAGTTGTATTGTGGAGTAGCATGCTTTATATACTCTCAACTCCATTTTTACTGTAACTATGCATGTATGATTCACGCATGCATGTACATATGCTTGTATGCATACATGCATGCATTGATGTATGCATGCATGTATGTATGTATGTATTGTATGCATATGTATGTATGTATGTATGTATGTATGTATGTATGCATGTATGCACGTATGCACGTATGCACGTAAGCACGTATGCATGTATGCATGTATGCTTAATACTTCTCTTTATGATATGTATGCATGTTTGCATGTATGTATGTATGCATGTATTTTTTTGTTTTGTTAGTATGCATGTACGCACGTATGCCCGTGCAACCGAACAATACAGATGTTCACGTTACAACTTCACATTATTGTTAGAATTTGACATCGTCGGGATCGCAAACCAGGATGCCGATATACAGGGTTGCTCGCAATTGTGTGTGCGTGTGCGTGTGCGTGTGCGTGTGCGTGTGCGTGTGCGTGTGCGTGTGCGAGGGTGTGTGGGTGTGTGTCCATGCGCATATGAGTACTCGCTTGTGTGCATGCGTGCGTGTGTGCATGCGTGCGACAAATGAACCAGTTTTTTTCTTAGGGATTTCGGAATATTTTCTTACTAATTCAGACACCAAAGATTTATCTTCTCTGGTTTTGCAAAAAGAAATATCGGGTGCAAACCAATTCTACCCCGGATGTCATAATCTACCAGGCGGCGTCGCACGTACGGATTTGGTGAATCACCTGTAACGACCAGCCGACATTCAATTTGTCTCTGCGGCTGACTGCGCACAGAGCTGCATCGTCTCAGGCAACGCCGTGTCTACATAGTAATAGATCCCTTGTCGTGTGTATCACGCACCGCAACACTGCAATCCAACACTGCAATCCAATACTGCAATCCAACACTGTAACCCAAACACGTCTTTTTGAATCGACTTTTTTATTGAAAGTTATGTACGTTATTATGGAATGGACTGAATGATTCCCGAATTCTATAAGTTATTAATGTTAAGTTTACTAGCAAAAACACGCACGTGCTACAGTGTTCGCTGCGTGTTCAAAATGACGACGATCGGAGAGAAAGTTAAGTTCATGTCCATCGATAGACCCTAGTCGTGATAGTGTAGATTTATCAAATAACGCTCGTATTGCTGCTATGATGGTATTGGCATGAGAGTAGATGTAAGCTTGTTTTACTAATATCCCCTTGGTGTTGCCAAGCAACCCACTTCATGACTCAAAGTCCGTGTCCCGAAGCATTTGCTGCACGCGCGTGGTTCCTGCGATTGTAAAGTGATTTTTTACGCTTTACGGGCATTACGTTTGACGTCCCCGAACATTGGAGATACCCAACAAAAGGTGATACACATGACGAGTATGTGGTATTTCAAAACAATAAATGTGTTACGTTACAATGTTGGGGTCATGGGTTAACCCCTGAAAGTTTGATCCCGAGGTCGAAGCAGTCTAGCAGGAAAACGTTAGCATATATACATGGAGACATACGTTTGCTCGATTGTAGTAAGATAATGTAAACGTTAATGCCGTTAGGGTATAACTATATTATACTTGTTTTCAATATTTGCACTTGTGCGCCCGCCGGCCAAAACTACTAAAACATGGCATGACAATACTGTAGTATTATGTCACCAGTGTCATCATCATACGGGAAACGCATGTCTTGCACACGTAGAAAATGCCATAGTATGACTAGAACTGTTAATGTAATAACAAAACATCGATTACTTTACTTCATTATGTAACGAACTCGGTGACATCCCGGTATAGGTAGGCTACATTTGTGATTGAGTCTAATCGTCCTTTATTTGATGAGTAATATAGTGAAATCAACCGATGACTGATCTCCAACACAGGCCGTCTTCTTCTTCTTCAACCATTATCGACCATCGGTCAAACAGTTGACCATTATTGTCATATGGGTTTGAGAATGAGACCACCGCTCAGTGAGTCCGCGGCCGTTTTTTTTCCATTCTTTGTATGGCGTCTTTTACTTCCGCTGGCGTAGACACCTGGTAGAAGGAACCAGCGGCTTATGGTGTCTCTTCCAAAAGGCACAAACAAACAAAAACTGAACGAAATTGCCCAAGTTTCAAACACACACACACACACACACACACACACACACACACACACACACACACACACACACACACACACACACACACACACACACACACACACACACACACACACACACACACACACACAAACACACACAAACACACAAACAAACAAATGAACACACGAAGTTGTCATTTTCACAAAGGACTGTAAATGAATGGAACATATTATCTGCTGATTGTGTGGGTGCTAGTAGCGCGAATATGTTTAAAAATAAAATCGACACATACCTTAAAAGGGCGGGATACACATAAATAAAAGGGTTGGACTCTCGATAAGCCAAAGGGCTTCCTTGTCCACCCACCTTAAAAGTAGAGTTAATTTTCTGGATGGCAATCTTGTTAAATCTTATTAAACAAACACAGAAACTTGCACACGTACGCACGTAGACATGCACACATGCCACACTATACGCATACACGCATACACGCAAACCCGCAAACATTTATACACGCATACACACATACACCCATAAAATAAGAAATACACACACTCACACACGCACACGCAAGCACGTGCGCGTTCACACACACACACACACACACTCTCTCTCTCTCTCTCTCTCCTCTCTCTCTCCTCTCTCTCTCTCTCTCTCTCTCTCTCTCTCTCTCTCTCTCATACACACACACACACACACACACACACACACACACACACACACACACACACACACACACACACACACACACACACACACACACACACACACACACACACAAACAAGCAATCACAAACACACACACACACACACACACACACACACACACACACTCACACACACACACACACACACACACAACATTCACACGTACAAACCTACGTATAACGATTGTGAAGAGTGTTTCCCAATACATACGGTTTTGTTCGATATCTTCCTGACCATGTCTTTAGTACCTGTATTTACAATTTTACCGAAAGAAACCAAGGTCAATACGACATAACGTATATTTGTTGTTGACATCACAAAGGCAATTGATCGATGCGATAACCAAACTTCTTCGTTGTGTAAACAAGGGAAACAAGACACTCGGAAATCAATTGTTTTTTCCTACTGAAGTTCGTAAACAAAATTTTAGCATCTTCCTACACCTTGTGGTCGCTGTAATCTAGTGCCTAATGTTATATTCAGGAAAACAACTATATGTGCTATATGTTTAGTGTAATTGTAGTACCCGAATTTTCAGGGATTGGTGAGAAATATGTGTGTTTTGCCACGTTCATGCTCTGACGCAGACGCGAAGATGTGTATTTATACTTCAACGAACTGGGCAACTGCAACAGTCTGTGGATGCTGGCCGAAGAAAGAGACTCATACACAAAATAAGATACAGACGTCGCCAGGCAACACCAGTTGAACAGAGGACGGTAAGCAAAAATGTTTATAACGGGACATGCCGGACGATCTTACTGTATTCAATGGTTTAACAAAACGATTTACACAAGAAACATAAAACTAAACTAGGTAGTTTAAAAACAAATCTGAGTTTGTTGTTTAATTTACCAATTCTAGCAATTATAAAAGCACTTTATTGTATTGCAATGTCAGAACATAACAGGTACCGATTCAAAATACCTAGCTAGTCAATACAAAATATAAAAACATCGACACACGTTATTGTAATTCATCAACTATGATAGGGTAAGTCAAATTGGTGTTGGTAGATTAAAGCTCGCCATGATTAATCCAAGAGAGTTCTTGCATTCGGTAGTTTTTTCGCGTTTTTATCTGTCTATGAAAATGTGACTTGCTGTGTGTTTCCATTGGACGACAGAAGCAAAGACTATCACATGTGACGTGCGGAAACACTGAATTGTTAACTGTGCTACAGTGGTGGAATGAATTAAGGCTGGCAATACGTATACACAATCATTAACACTCATGACTTCAAGATAACAATGACACGTATTTTATAGCTTGTTTCCTTTTAAATAACATTTTCGTTGATTTCAAGTCAAACAATTGATTTCGTACGAAGATGGCATATAGACGAACCGCGTAAATGATGCATAACCAATGTGTTTAAAACATTCCCTCGTGAATACTATTTGTCTTGCTTTGCAGAACGTTGACAAGGCAACATGGGAATACTCCACACTTCCTATCTGCTTCTACTGGTCACACTCGGGACCTCCAGCGGCAAGTATCAGCTCAGAATTTATTTTCTTCTTGCTAAATGTCTGCATTTATCTCTTACTTTCTTAGACTTAGTTCCTCCTGTTCCTCTCGGGACATCGGGCGACGAGCTTAATTTCGCCATCTATTACGGTCTTTCGCAATTTCTTTGGCCTCATTCCAGGTAATTTCCATTTCTGCCAGATCTTCTTTAAACGTCTTGCGCCAGGTCTTAGTCGGCCTTCCTCTCCTTCTGTTTCCACCTTCAGGCACCCACTCCATTGCTACATGTGCTATTCTCTCTCTTGGTAGGCGTAGGATGCCAGTTATCTCTAATCATATTAATCAAAACTATTTTGCGCCTTTTCTTAAGCTCATGTCAGGTTGAACGAAAAGCAAGCCACATACAGCTGCGGGTATTTGTCATGCACGAGCAATTCTGTTGACCAGTAAATAAATAAATTAAGTGGAAATGTACTGTATGCAGGAATATAGATATATCGCTCCTACAAGAACACATTTGTTTATATATTTTAAAAGTGCATTAAAATATCAGGACATTAAATAGACGTTCTATAAAATAAGATATCAATCATTCAATGCTCAGTGTCATGAAGATGTTTTCAAGCGCGTCACAGTTACACATATAAACACGCACACGCACACACACATTCTCACGCACACGCACACGCACACGCACACGCACACGCAAGCGCACGCGTGCACGCACACACACTGTACTGATCAGAAATATTAAAGTCGTATATGACGATTTATATATAAACATAGTTCAAACTGCAGCGTGCGATATGTACACCTTCGGCCCCTGCAATGAACAGTGCGGAGGCGGAATCCAGCAGGCCGTCACGAGCATGTGCAACTCGACTTCCGGTAACGCCGCCTATACATGCCAGGTCATTGAGGTTGCTTGCAACAACGCCCCGTGTGACGGTGAGTCAAAAAGGACATGGCAGATGACGATAGTATATTCACATTTCATTAGTCCACGTTAGTGTGGGAAAGTTAAGTATATTAACAATATAAAAAAAAAAATTATGTGTTATTGTAATGTATTGTGCAAAACAGAATACAGAACATACCCCAAAATATCCGTTACCGGTGTCACCCTGCCAATGCAATGATAACGTGACTGCTCCTAATGTGTTATTCCTTGTATTATTTGTTGTGTATATTTGAGGCAATGCACATCACTGCCACTAAATCAAGTTTTTGTTGCGTGTTTTCGGTCGACAGTTGAATTCAGCGATTGGAACAACTGCAGCGCCACATGCGGCTATGGAGAGCGCACGCGCACTAATACATCCGGTTTCGTACAGACGATGTCCTGCAATTTGATTTCTTGTCACCCAGGTTTGTGTTTCGTGTTTGTCTTAGCCTTAATTATACCTATATTTCTGTGTAATTCGTCACGTACACACGAAATACCCAATAAGACCTTTATGATGTTTACCAAACCTGTATACTTTCTTCATTCTACCACGCGAGGTAACGATTGATAACTTAATCTGATATTGTGCATGAAGCCCACAGCTAGTCATGCCGTTAGTTAGAAAGTGTGCAAACAACATTACATGTAGACAATTGGCTGTTTTGCAATAACGTAATTTATCATAATGGTATGTAGAGAGCCTACATGCAACAGGCACAACCTGGTTCGCCTCGGGGAAACGATACGCGATTTATCATGGGATCTAGTCAGGATTGACTGTCGGAAAACAAACACAATATTATTTAAAATCAAGGTTTTTCCGACTGGCTTGGCCTGTATGTTGTTCGTCCTGTTATTAACTTGCACGCTTCGTAATTGTCTTTTGATTGCATATACAGTTACGTTGGTATGTGTGATGTCGTTTAGTAGGCATTACCCATAGATCATTGCGTTATTATGTTATGCATACATGAGTTGTTAAGTTCTCTATCAAAGTTTCCGTCATAATAGCTTCGTTATCCATGTACATTGTTGATTCAGTGGACTGCGACAACGGTGCGGCTGATATCGTGTTCGTCGTCGACAAGTCGTCCAGTATCACCGAGTACGGTTTCGAGATCTACAAACAGCTCGTCAGTGATGTCGTCAGCATGTTGCCAGCGGGCGGCAGTGTGCGGGTCGCCATGGTGTCGTTCTCCAGCGAGGCGTCGACAGTCTTCGGGTTCACGAACAGCCCGTCCGCCAGCGACATCCTCGGAGTACAGTTCACAGGCATGCAGTTGCAACACAATGCATTTATTGCGGATTGCCCTTTGTCTACACAAACTGTTAGGGGTTTGGAAGGAATACGGCTCTATACAGTTTATATTCAGACTTGTCTCAAATTTACAGAAATATACGCCGCGATAATGTATGCATATTCTATCCGAAAAATACTAAATTGAAGCATTATTGCAGTCAAATGCTGTTTTGCTTTAATACAATTTAAAAACAAAACATCGGGTGGTGACATTCAATCGGAATTAAAAGGTTATTATCCGACTAGCCATTGAAAACTAACTTACCTGTTTTATTATGTTTTAAATATGCAGATTTTAAAAATAAATAAGGATTCCAACCAAAATGACCCAGCTTATGTAGCAATGTCATTAGTGAAGCGATGCCAACGAATATATTGTCTGTGGAAGATGTATCAATATCAGAAGTTGGCTATGGGTTAAACGCAGTTCAGATCAATCGGGTTTTGTCATAATGCGGGTATAATGGCGACGAATGTTCAATATCTTGTTGAAGTGCGTAATACATTATTGCGAGAATGTTGAATACTTTCAGAATTATTGCAGTAGGTAATGCAATGATGTGCTATGGTTATTACTTTCTAACTGCTTAAAATTTGCGTTCCCGTGAGAAGCCGTACTATTCTAAAAAGTGTTCGTTCTGTCCATGCAGTTACGTTGGAACAATACTTAACCACAATGACAATACATACCAAAGACGCCTAATTTCTAAATACAAATCAATTCAGCGAATACATTGAGACTCGAAGCATAACCATGCTTTTTCCTATTGTAGGCGGCGTGGGTATTGTCGCGTATGGCCTAAAGACAGCGACGGACCTGTTCTTGTCTTCTGTGAATGTACCAAAGATCGCCGTCTTCCTGACGGACGGACAACAAATGCTTCTCGAGGCTTGTGCCAACGACTTGTCAATACAACTGCAGCAAAGTGGCGTGGAGATGTTTGCCGTTGGTGAGTGAGCTCCGTCCATTCAATATGCGTGACCTCGTCCCGTTTTATATAATGTGACATGGCGTATATTAGGATTGGATATTACAGCCGTTTCCATTTCTGTAAAAGTTCGTATCATCTTGAATTGGTTAATCGACACGTGCTTGGCAAATTACTATGCTTTATTAGACGTGATAATGTTATCCAAAGTTTTCATATGTTGTGAAATCTTACGTATAACAATACTATCAAATAGCAATATACTCCTTATAACGATCGTTCATTGTGTGTGTGTGTGTGTGTGTGTGTGTGTGTGTGTGTGTGTGTGTGTGTGTGTGTGTGTGTGTGTGTGTGTGTGTGTGTGTGTGTGTGTGTGTGTGTGTGTGTGTGTGTGTGTGTGTGTGTGTGTGTGTGTGTGTGTGTGTGTGTGTGTGTGTGTGTGTGTGTGTGTGTGTGTGTGTGTGTGTGTGTGTGTGTGTGTGTGTGTGTGTGTGTGTGTGTGTGTGTGTGTGTGTGTGTGTGTGTGTGTGTGTGTACATATATAATATGTTTATCAATCACTATTGAGTTGTTTTACTGTAAAAGGTATTGGCGCTAGTAACAAGATGAAACTCAACCCAGTCTCGAGCCCACCATTCAATGAGCATCAGTTCCAAGCCGGATACAACTCGACTGCCAGAAAGTTGGCCAACGCCATCCTCAATATCACATGTGGACGTAAGGCGACTTACCTTCTTTATGTCCACTAATTAATTAATTAGTATAAATTTAAGGGTTCATACGTGTAAACGCGTTGAATTTTTTATTAATTTTCATACGAATAAATAATAAAGGTTGTTTAGAAGTTGTTGTCTATGTGTATAGTATTGTGTGATTCTGCAAATCAAATCAAAAACAAATCAAAAATACTTTATTGTTTGTCCTAAAACAATACATTGTAAAACAGAAAATTAAGTAAGTACTTTTCCTAAACCATGATAAACAAGAACTTCAGTCTTTTCAGCAACAGGTACTTGTACTTGTTCTGGAGTATACTCCAAAGTACCATGTTGTACTTGTTCTGGAGTATACTCCAAAGTGCTGCCTTTCAGCCCTGGCTGACATGCACACCCAATCACGTAATGTTTGTACGTTTCTGTGTTTTCAGAGAGCAACTTGCTCACCATCATTGATGATGACGAGAACACATTCAATCCGAACAAAGCTGGACTGATGCATGCTGGAACCTCCGGTAAACATGACGTCGTCGTGGTATTAATAAAAAAATAATATCAACAACCTACAATGACTAAAACTTGCATCGGTATGTTTTACACCTGTAATGAAAATAGGTGCCAGTTCCAATATCATTGGGGCTCAATCTAAACTTTCAGGTAAACACATTTATATATACATATAATGTTTGTATGTCACAAATTGAGCTGTTTCTGTATATTCAAATCATAGTCATACTTCCATTGAACATGGCGAGATCTACCATAACTACGACAACTGCGATAACTATCACAGTGTCGTTAGCAACGATAGCGACGATAGCTATGATAGCTATGATAGCTATGATAGCTATGATAGCGACGATAGTTATGATATCGACGACGATAACGACGACAACGACAATAGCAACGATAGTTACAATAGCAACGGTAGTGATGATAGCGACGATACGACGATAGCGACGATAGTGACGATAATGACGATAATGACGATAATGACTATAGCGGCGATAGTGAAAATAACGACGATAGCGTCAACAACGACGTTAGCTACAGCAGCCACGGAAGCGATGATAGCGTGCTAGTAAAGCGAGTTTCCAACAATAATAATAGGCGGGCGGCCGGCCAAGGCGATGAACAGCGGAATGTCCTGTTACAAGCAACCAATCATTTTAGATGTTCTCTATATACGTCACTGATTATGGTATGGGTTGTCGGACTTTTTCTGATTTGGGATTTTTAGGTCAGAAAACGGGTTTTTATGTAACATTGGACATACATTTGATCAAAACTGTGTTATTGCTCTATAAAACATATTAACAATGTTACATGTTTTCAAATCGGCTTAACGTTTCTCAACATAGGCCACACATTATACAAACGGACTTTTTACTGGTCAGATTTTGGGTCACTTTTGTCCCGAAAAATGCCAAATTTGACTGAAATTAAGTTAAGCAACCATGTTAACCATTATTTTTCAGGATATAATCAGTGGGTTACAACTGTCCAACCGATTTTGATTATGTCCACGCATATCATTGGTTATAGTATATAGCGTTTGCAAGACAGGATTTCGATTTTGTGGTTAATTATGGGTCATTTTTATTAACATCAAAATTAACAAAAACTGGTAAAAATGCTATTTTTTCTAAATGAGGCCTATTTTTTATGTTACAAGTCACCAATCTGGTTCTAATTAGGTACATATGTCATCGAGCTAAATGTAATTTCAATGTTCCTTTTGTTGGTGACATCCAGCTCCTGGGGGCCACGTTTCAAACAGATCATATCCGGTTTAATTAGCACCTCAACGTAGATGCGGTGTACCCACCACACGACCTGTAGGATAACGTTTCTATGTGATGTTTATGCACTACGGTTTATTTTTTTCACTTAAAATCAATTTTTACACAACTTTGGTCAAAAAGCTATGTTGTCTACACGAAGCCTACTATGTATATTACAAGACGCCAACCTGTTTAATATTTCTAGACACAACTCATTGATTACGAAATGAGGTTTTAGCCGCCAATTTGCTTTTGTTTTTGGTCGAACATGGGCCATTTTGGTCTTACAAATTGCAACATTGGAGCAAAATATTATTAAATAACCATTTTAAACTTCATATGTCAGGATATATTCAGTGAGTTACAAACTGCCAACGATATCAGGTTGTTTTACTTACATTAATGGTTACAGCATAATGCGTTCACAATAGGCTTGTTTTCATCTAGGGACATGAATTGACTCCACACGTTAGGCAACGGCACACCAACTTCGTTGAATTAACTAACGTATTGGACTGTTCTTGGCAATTAATTTCTCTCTGACTGTTTCTTTAACTGACTGTTTTGTGTAGGTGTCAAGTGCCTGGAGAACTACTGTAGTAGTGTTTGATCTATACGCTGACTCACTAACCACCTATTTTTCTGCCGGGTCAGTGACATTTTTTAGTTACATGTCCGTGTGACTGTCTACATTTTGGGGAACTTAAACATTTATAGCAGTATTCATATCAGCTAATCGTTAAAATTGGCCGTTGTAAGAAGCAAATTCTTGATAAAAAATAATTACCCTGAATGTTATCGCAAAACGAGACGTTCACGAATTCCGCACGTTTACTGAATTATGTCGTCAATAAATCGCCCAGGCCGTAATTAAAGGTGATGTAATGTAATTGTTGTAAATCAAAACGAGACGCCACCAGCATTGCAGACATCGTATCTAAACAAATTACACTAATTGGATTTTGGGGAAACGGAGAAATCTGCGGCGTAAAAACGTTTTGAAAGATGTGAGACGTAAGGTCCGGCTACCCAGAACGCTGGGCTGAGGCAAACAGTTGAATTATTACATACACGGGGTGGGCAGGTGTTTGGTAAAAAAAAGTGCAATTTCAGATATATTTAGTAAGCTTGTAACTTGAGGATGCGAGTTCAAATGCAGTACTGTCTCCCGCAGCTGCAGTTGGAGTAGCCCAATGCGGGCGGTGCATATGCACCCCTCCGCTGAGATAATTTTGCTTCCCGCATCGTAAACCTTGAAACATGTCTGCCAACCATATGATATGGTTGAACCACACCGATTACACCCTGAAATATAATGGTCATATAACCACAATTTTTTTATTTTGTTGAATAACCCATCTTTAACCAAAACTCCAAAACCTCACCGCCTGCTGTATAACCAGTAACCTATGTACAGAACCAATGTCTAGTTGGCGAATTTTAACATAGGTAGTAGGCCTCATGTACACAAAATAAGCTTTAGACTAATTTTGTGTGAAATTTGATATTAAGCAAAAATGACCCATAATTAACAAAAAAATCTAATGGTGTCTAGCAAACGCCATGTACGATAACCGTTGATATAAGTGGACACAATTTAAAGTGGAAGGAAAGTTGTAACACACTGATTTCATTCTGAAAAATAATAGTTAACATAATTTCTTAACTACATTTAGGTAAAATTACGCGTTTTTCTGGACAAAAATAGCCCATATATGTCCAAAACCCAAATTAGACCGGCAAAAACTCCGATTGTGTAATGTGTGGTTGATGTAGAGGAATCTTAAGCTGATTTGTAAACATGAAACATCGTTATTATGTATTAATTATAGAGCCACAATACGGTTTTGACCAAATGTATGTCAAATTTCACATAAAACCCGTTTGTTTATCTAAAAACAAAAAATCTGAAAATCAACAACCCATACTATAACCAGTAACGTATTTTGAGAATATCTAAATTGGTTGGCTGTCTGTACCAATAAATGCCTACGAATTTTTTCTGAGTACTTTTCTCGTGCTTGGCCGCCGTCTATAACAATTATTCCTGTTACCAGTTCACTGTTTCCGTGTATTTGGAATGACTTCTTTAACGCCAATATCCTCGGAAATTCAGAGCTCACAGGCGAATATTTATTATACATTATACACTAAACGCTTAACGTTTATGGACTTTGCGAACTCAAAGGTCAATGGCCTACTTTTGTGGCATTATTGTTGTATTTATTTTAAATTAGTCTTTTAATACATTATTTATTATTTTTTAGTTCTACACTATTTTATATATCTTAACATGTTGTGATGCGCCACTAACAAATTTGGATCTCGCGCTATATCAAATAAAATATATTATTATTATTAGTAGTAGTACTAGTAGTAGTAGTAGTAGTAGTAGTAGTAGTAGTATTTCTTATTTCTTATTTCTTTATTATTGATGATTGCTGGTTGCTGATTGCTGATTGCTGATTGATTATTTATTATTTATTATTTATAATTTATTATTTATAATTTATTATTTATTATTTATTATTTATTATTTAATATTTAATATTTAATATTTAATATTTAATTTTTAATATTTAATATTTAATATTTAATATTTAATATTTAATATTTAATATTTAATATTTAATATTTAATATTTATTATTTAATATTTATTAGTTAATATTGATTGTTTATTATTGATTGTTTATTAGTAATTATTAATTATTTATTATTAATTATTAATTATTAATTATTTATTATTGATTATTTATTATTTATTATTTATTATTTATTATTTATTATTTAGTATTAATTTAAAAAAAATTATTATGAATTATTAATTATTAATTAATAAATATTAATTATTAAATATTAATAATTAATTATTGATTATATATTATTTATTATTTATTAATAATTAATAATGAATTATTAATTCATAATTATAAATTATTAAATATTAATTAGTAATTAGTAATTCATAATTATAAATTATAAATTATAAATTATAAATTATAAATTATAAATTATAAATTATTAAGTATTAATTATTAATTATAGATTATTAATTAAAAATTAATAATTATTAATTATGAATTATGAATTTTGAATAATTTATTATGAATTAATAATTATTAATTATTAAATATTAATAATTAATTATTTATTATATATTATTTATTATTTATTAATAATTAATAATGAATTACAAATTACTAATTATTAAGAATTTATTATTAATTATTTATGATTAAATATTAATTAAAAATTAAAAATTATTAATTAAAAATTAAAAATTAGTAATTAGTAATTAGTAATTATTAAATATTACTTATTAATTATTAATTAGTAATTAGTAATTAGTAATTAGTAATTAGTAATGAGTAATTAGTAATTAGTAATTAATAATTAATTATTATTTATTATTAATTATTTATTATTTATTATTTATTATTAATTATTTATTATTAATTGTTTATTATTCACAATAATTAATTATTAATTATTATGTATTATGTATTCATTTTTTATTTTTCATTTTTTATTTATCATTTATTATTATTTATTTATTATTTATTATTTATTTTTTATTTTTTTATATTATTATTGTTATTATTATTATTATTATTATTATTATTTCAGGGATGAATTGCTTTGAGTGGTCTGCGTGGAGCGAGTGCAGTGAATCGTGCGGGAAGACCGGCTATCGACAAAGATTCCAGAAATGTACAGACATGTCGGGAGAGACAGTAACTACATATAAGTTTGGCGAATGCTTCAACGTCTGTCCAACCGAACCTACAAATGGTTCGTATTTTCTTTGCAGTAGACTAGTAGTATTGATATCGACGTTGTTAGAAAGTCTAAGTCTTGTTCTAATATGAACTGGACGGTCGCAATAAAAACTCTTGATGAACGGAACAACTTTAAAATCCCATGCAGTGTGCCATGTATCTGTAGATGTCAGGAAAACCGGATACACGGGAAAGTTTTACCAAACTGTAATGTGTTCCTTATACCGAGAGAATCCGGTTTCGAAATCTCTCGCTATCGTTTCGAAGCTTCGGCAATACCATCCACTGTACTTAGCTTCAGCTCACTCAGCTGAGTACCTGCCACGGTACAGACCGTGGTCGATATCATATTTGTGCTTGCGAATAGTTGATCCAACTGAAAAGTTGAGTCAAGTGTAAATTAGTACCTGGCTACTAAAGATATTGGTGGATATTATTATATGCAGTCTTCACGCAGTAATTGCATCGTTTGTAGATATTATCCAGAGACGCCAAGCTGGTGTTCGAATGAACAGGTCCGACATATTAAGCGTTTTGAACTGTAATAAGGATTGGATTCCTAGTTATATAAGAACTTACAGTTACCTTTGTAGAGGTGGTCCGCTGCATACCGATACTACTCCATTGTTCAATTTACTCGCGTATGGTTCGTTACAGAACCCGACTGCAACCGTTGCGACTACACGAAGGGACAGATCTGGCTGTCAGACTCTCAGAACTGTCACGACTACTACATATGTGAGAAAGTGGACACGTGGGCCGGCCGCTGGTACTGGACGTACCACCACGTCAGCTGTGGTCTCCTCTACTGGGACCAGTCCAGACTCACGTGCACCGCGATGATACAACCCGGTTGTAAGGATCAGCCCGGCATCGATATACCGCAGCCGGACTTGTCTGGAGGTAAGTGCAAAGTGTATACTGGTCAATGTACGCCCAGGTCCGTCAACAGGGGTTGTTCCAAACAGATGCTTTGCCTTCGAACCATTAGATGCAGACCCTTTGCCTTTATCCCGTTTCTGGGACGGTTTATTTTGATAATCGCAACGTTTTTTCTTTTTTCTATTAAAATGTCCTTCGAACTACATATAATGCATTGTTTTCCTTCGTTTGCCTGTATCCGCGTTACAACCTCGGGCGATACGGCCGCCGTTCGTTCTTTCGCGCGGGGCCGGCTCACTGAAACGGGCTACCCGAAGACCTGCGCCTGATCGAGTGCATGAATACTTTCCAATCACCTCTGAAGACTTGTTTTTCAAACTTGCTTTTAATGTCTAGTTCAACGTGACGCTTATACCTCCTATTCACAATATTTATTATTCATATTGTTATCATTATTTAACTATTATTATTATTATTAATATTATTTAAAGTGTTTACCATTATACTAGTATACAGTTTTTTTATTTTATTTATTAACTACCATTTGAATATGAGTGTTAAGATAAAGTATATCATTAGTATCTATGTGTAAGCCAACATTGATTTCCCCACAGTACCGTGCCCCTATAAACCCGTGGCTGGATACCCGCGCAAGTTCCGTAGCATCGCAGACGGAACAGAGCAACACTGTGTTGACGGGATGTTGTATGAATCTCTCATATGTGGCTGCCTTCAAGTTTCATCTAGTAAGTTTAATTTCCCCCAAAACTGTCTCATTCCTTTGCCGTATACGGACCGGACCTTCATGTGTACTGCGTGTGTCGTCTGCCTAGTCTGTACACCCTCTTCAGCAAGGCATTCCTATAAGAGCTAATCAGATTCAACAAGACTGCCATCCAAAGCAAACTCCCAAACGATCTGCAGATGATATTACTTTCAGTTCCGTCTCTGTTAGAAACGAATACTTTATAATACACAAACTTCAACTGAATTTTGCTTGTCCTTAAAAAAATTACTGTTTGCCAAAGGTGACAGTTGGGAACAGCTGAAAAGCTCTGCTTATACTTTTGTTTGTTTGTTTGTTTGTTTGTTTTCTTTAATAATTTGTTGTCATTACATAGTCCAAGTCTGTGGTTTTGTCAACCCGACCTACAGTTACGACCTCTTGATCAACCTCGGTTGTCATTACCTTGTTGATGTCTTTGGTTTTAGTTGACCCAACCTGCAGTGACGACCTCCTGCTCTACTTTCCCTATGAAGTTGACTTCGATGACGTCACGTGTCACCATGCCAAGGGTTACGCTTACGGAAGCGGCAAAGCTACTATTGTTACTGACATTAATCGGGGCAATGTGGTTCATTTTGACGGAAACGTTAGGATCGAGGTAACTTGGCTAGGATTGGTGTAGGCTTTGTGTGTGCGTGCGTACGTGCGTGCGTGTGTGTGTGTGTGCGTGTGCGTGTGTGTACGTGTGCGTGATGTGAAGTCGTTTAAAGATTCAGGAAATAATAATACTGTCCCAAATTGATAAACTGTCACAAATTTTGACGAAACCCAATGTTCCGTAGGTATTCCTAGCTACCATTGTTACTATTACGTCAAACATCCATTGCAATATCATCACTTACTTACTTACTTACTTACTTATGTCATCCACGTAACGTGGTGACATGATGAGCTGTTTCCACTGTGGTTTGCAATATAATAATATTAAATAATAATAATATATTTTATTTGGTATAGCGCCACATCCAGTATTGTTCGTGGCGTTTCACAACATATTAAAATACATAAAATGTTAGAATTGCAATAAGTATGTATATGTATATTAATTTAAAATAATTATTAGTAGTAAATAATAAAATAAATACATACATTTTGAATAATGTTGAATTTGTAAATAAAGAAGTAAATAAATAGATATATTAGCAGTTGTTCATCAAAATAATACAATATAAATTATGTAGAGTCGAAATCATCTGGAACCTGACCTTTCAGTTAGTCAAAACCTGTCTCTCTTAAGTATTTACAATGTCGTGTCGGTGAACACTTTGAATAGTACACCGAAGGTAGGATCCGGAGGATTACAGTTCATGATGTTCTCTTATGCTGCAGGTTCCATTCATGCGTAACTGGTTCAAAGACCAGTGCACGAGGCAGTTCACGGTGATGTTTTGGTTCAAACGTGACCCGGGCAATTCCGGCAAAGTTGGCCTCGTGCACAACGGTGATTGTGTCGACCCACCAACCTTCCTGGTCCAAGGAGACGAGAGTCCGTTGAATGACAAGCAGATCGTTGGTGGTGTGGACACCGTCGGCTCTGGGCTGACGTTTACAAACCCATCACTCGTAAGTATGCACGCATGTATATATACAGGCCCGTAGCCAGGGAGTTCAGAGTGTTCACGCGAACCCTCCTTTTAACCCCCTTTCTTAAATAAGCCCCCCTCAAATTGGATATTTAAGATGTGAACCCGTAATTGTTTATGTTAAGATTATTCCCTGTTTCCAAAAAGCGTGAACTGCCCCTCCTAAAACAGGATGTTGCTCAAACGTTACCCAGCATGACAGGGCAGCCTGGTTGATACAGATATTAAAGGGATAACAAATACACAAGAAGCCAATTTTACTCTAAATGTACATGACTCCAAATTGTATTCAGTCAGAGGCGACTGATGCAGACAAAACAGACAGAGTTATACTAAAGGATTTATGTGAGTGACTCAATTTGATATCGACATTTCACTGCATAATGGCAATAGTTCTCATAAGTATCATGTTAAATGCTAGTGGGTGAAAGGTGTCCCAATGATTTAACACTGATTAAAGAACAAATACGAGCACAGATACAGTGTATTGGGCCACATAAAAGTAATTCTTGGCTTATGGTCAGAACTCTGTTCAAATGTAAATGATGGGTGCTGTGTTTAGTATGCTGATTGAGCTAACTACCGAGTATCAAAGTGGTATTCTCAGCAATTAACAAACTAAGATGAGTAACGAGTTCATTTCGTACAAACGCAAACCTGTAGAGAAATCATTTTTTATATGAACAATAATAAATCAAGTTTAACGGCACCTATTTTAGACTGCGCGTGCTGTTGAGAAACCGTGAATTATGTGGCCTTAGTTGTGGTTGCCGAAATCCTGTTGTTGCTGGTTGCATAGTTATAGATCTCAGAAAGGGGGGCCTAATCTCCGCAAGAAAGTGTGAAGAAGCTTCATTCTCAATTATTACGTTCATTTTGTTTGTTAGCTGCCAAATACAGATAACGTTTCCTGCGGTCAATGTGGCCCAGAGGTTACGGTACTCGATTGTTGGATACCTATAATTTAAATAAAATTCTACAAGAGGAAATGTTTTCTAATCTTCTGTTTATAGTACGCAGTTTATAAAGGTTTAATAAATTACTAATTGAATTATGCTACTGATAAACTGTGGACATTTTGCGCTGCAGATCAGTGACATATACAATTTATTAATTGATTGAAAACCACATTATTAAAGTCACCAAATTGTAACACTAAGTGTTTACTCTAACACAACTTAGACACATTCACACTCCACGGTGCCTCGTTTATGATATTATTATGTGTATATATATATATATATATATATATAGTGGTGAAATGTTTCTAGTAAATAATTCAATTGTGTTAATAATACAATATCATTGCCTGTTGGCTTTTATGAATAAAATTGGGTATAGATTATGCTTAATTAGCAACAAATTGGGACAGCCTCGCTAATGGCATGCTGGTGATGGTAATGCGGTGTTTCAATATAAGATGAAACCACACGGTCCACAAACCTCACACCCCACTTTATTGTCCTTTCAGCTAGAAATCCGACACTCTGCATTATGGGGGTGAACTCCCACGTGAACATGTGGCGCCCTCTGCATTGTGAAAAATATACCCCCACACGAACGTGTGTCGCCCACTGGAGTCTGTATTGGGAAAAAATGACCCTCCCCTTGTGAAAAGCTGGCTACGGGCCTGATATATGATGTACGCGAAGATTTCACGCAAAAAGTGCAGTACTCCTCCATAGGGGTATACAATTAAAAGAAGTTATAATATGTTATGTAGAACAAACAATGATTGTACATGTATGTATATATGTACATGTATGTATATATATATATATATATATATATATACACACATATATATATCGCCTGATGTTGAAAATAAACGTATTACAATAACAAAGCGTCATGAATGTAAATAAATCCATTCGGAAACGCTTAAAATACATATTTGTAATAATATGTATGCCGAGGTAGCGGCACATACAAATCACTGTTTTAGCCGAACGCAACACTCGAGTAGCTCTTTGTTCATGGAGCAGGTCGGTGATGTAAGCTGGTGTCAGTCCGTGTTGAGCACGAAACATCAGTAGCAGAATTGCGTAAAGAATGCGTTGCTTCACGGGGAGCCAGTGCACTTTCTTCAGTGTGATGTTGTCTTATCTGTGGCAGCGGACTACCAGCCGGCATTAGCATTTTGTACACTTTGCAGCTTATTGATATGTCAATCGGGTCCACTTGTCATTTGTAGTATGCTGCTTTGGATTCAATATATGGAGATATTGGTACACAATGTACTGGTACCCTACATTTTTTCTTTAATTAGAAAAGAGTAATATACATGTTTGTACAAGTGTAATATACATGTTTGTACAAGTGTGTATTATATGTTTTTGTAATTATAGTACGCACAATGAGTTTTTGCTTTTATATATGGAATATCATATTCTGTAATTAAATTATTAAATCAATATTGCTGAAAATCTTTGCGAATATCCGTGAGCAGTGAACAGTACTTTCCACGCAACAACTACTGATGACGTCGTTGTTTCAGGTTAGTGATGGCATCTGGCACGACGTGTCGCTGGTGTATGACGGGGCGTCCTTGAGTCTGTATGTCGACGGTAGCTTAGTTGAAACCGAACCAAAATCAGGTACGGCTGAGGTGATTTGTATTGATTAAAAAACTTAATTAAAGATCACATGGTAGATTTCCTTGTTAAGCATAACTTGATCAATCTTTCTCAATATGGATTCCTAAGAGCGAAGTCATGTTTATCAAACAGCATGCTTTATAGCTAGCGTTAACAGTATTGTCTTGGCTTAGTCTGTGTTCCACGTGGACATAATTATACCTCACAAACAATGGATTCACCTCTCTGTATATCCTGACTATGACCGTACAATCATTTCACGTTAATCACAACACAAATGAAATTGTTTTGGAAGTTGTCATTGTAATAAGCAATACGCTCAATGCACTCGACATCACACGAAAGGCGTCTTCCCGTTACAGGGTGCATAAATAACGTGCAGAATGCAATGATGATCGGAGCTCTCGGCTGTTGTGCGGATCAGATGGGCTTCTTCGAAGGATACATCGATGACGTGAGTATTTATGTAAATCTCCAAACTTTAACGGAAATAATATATATAAAAAAATTTATGGCACTATTATTAAAGTTGTTTGCATTCCACAAACGTTTTATTTGCATGACGCATCTTTTTGATTACGATGATGATGACGACGACGATGACGATAATGATGATAACTATTATTAAACTAATCACAGTAATTGTAATATATAAATGCAACGTATTTTTTTATCCGCAGCTGCGTGTCTTTACCCGGGCCGTTCCACCTTAGTTGCGATGGCGTTGAATTTATGCTGACAATTATGCCCGTCTCTCTGAAGAGTGTCGAAGTTCTACAAGTTGTGTCTTAGATATTTATAAAAACCGCAGACGGTATCAACATGGCGCCTGTATCACATGCATTAAGTCGAGAAAGGCTACGTCTGCCCATTTTACAAGAAAGGCGTTGCATCGTGTGAGTTGTTGCGATTTCAATTGTGTGTGTGTTACTAGATTGATGTATGTGTTATGAAGGCGATCTCTGACGGACATTCGACGCACGCACGCACCCACACACACTCACGCACACACACACGCACACACACACGCACACACGCACACACGCACACACGCACACACGCACACACGCACACACGCACACACGCACACACGCACACACGCACACACGCACACACGCACACACGCACACACGCACACACACATTATTGCGCAATAGTATCAATAGCATTATCAACAAATGTTACCGCACTTGTATATATATATATATATAATAATTGAGAGTTTGAATTCACAGTAGTATATAGCGCAACATGTCCGCTATGAGATGCCGGACATCAGGATGTCATACTGTACTGTCAGTGTTCGAATAAATTGTAGTTGCATACCGAATACATGTTGTGTTTCTATTGCTGCTGTGGCGCAGACGATGATAATGCAAAAAAGTAGGTCATATTTTGAATACGGCCATTCTTCAAAATTATCGGAAATGTAGAAAAATATTGATAGTGTTCAGCTTTTCTCACAAAACAAGTATATAATTCATGGTCCATAAGTGAAGTGTCACTACTCCACGATTTGATACATCAAGGTTTCTTCTAAACGTCGTCGCCATTTCTTTTGTCCCATAATTAATAACTTCTTTCTCTCGTTATATGTCAATATCGTAAATATCAGAACGAATTATAGAACATACAAAGCAATTGACGTTGCACGGAACTCTATAATGTCGAATATTACATTACAGACGTTTGCGTGTGTATGAACTAGTTTCCAGGCTTGAACGACGGAGCTCGTCCACACCCTCCTTCTTAAGAACTTCCAAAACCAAATCCGTCGCTCGAACACCAATCCGTTTTCCAGCTAAATCAGCTACACGAAAGGAAAATGTTCGCGCCGTTTGAAACCATATGAATGGATATAAATTTGGCCAACACAGACTTCTCTATTGCACACCCATTTTACGACCTCCATATCATAAAAATGAATCCCCTCCCGAACCGCGTGGTTTCTTGAAATCAGCTACATGAGACAGACAGTTCGTCACACTGGATCCCGAGGTGGACGCCTACAAGTTCGCCTTCCTATCAACGACTATTGTAGCATGGGACTCCCTGTCAGACAGTGTTGTCGTGGTCGAGTCAGTAAAAGTGTTCAACCATCGACTCCGAGAGAAATGTTAGTAAGCGATAAGCGTAAATAATATGTATAGTTAACATGTACATAGGACAGGACCGGTTACGTGGTCGGCGCAATGTCCTGACAGGACGTTGCTGATTATATATATATATATAAATGTGTATGTATATATATATATATATGCATATATATATATATTATATATATGTATATATATATATATGTATATATATATATATGTATATATATATATATATAGTATCTAGATCCTGATCCATAGATTCATATCTATATAATATGGCATAATATAATATAATATAATATAATTTGTGTTGAGTATATATATATATATGTATACTCAACACAAATTATATTATATTATATTATGCTCATATTATATAGATATGAGTCTATGGATCAGGATCTATATACTATATATATATATACATATATATATATATATATATATATATATATATATATAATATATATATATATATATATATATACTCAACACAAATTATATTATATTATGGATTGGATCTAGATACTATATATATACATATATATATATATATATATATATATATATATATACTCAACACAAATTACCTTTACATATGTTTGAAGACTCTATTTCACCAGCGGAGCCGGGGGGTCTTAAAGGACCCCGCAAGCTGTACGCCTTGCCCTTATCCACAATACTTCCCACATACAGAGGGGTGTTTAAAACTCCATCTCCACAGCCTGCGGGATTACCTAATGGTGAAAAGGAATCTTCAAACATATATAAAAGTAATTTGAAAAGTAATGCGTCATCTTTCGTGTTGTTTTTTGCCGTATTTATTTATATGTTGGGGCTGCCCTTTGTAAAAACGAGGCTATATTTGGCGGAGATAGATCGTAGAAATTGGTGGTGTAAAAAAGTTGATAAACAAGTGGAATTACTGATTGATAAGTATTATTTTTGCCTTAATATCATTCATAAAGTTGCAATAAACATATATTGAGTAGCAGTTGTGCTTAAAGTTAGTTAGTTAAAGTATTTTAGAACACTTTAGTATAGTGAGTGATAATAGGGTAACTCACTTAGGCGGCTTAGCCTTCGATAAGTTGTAAACAAGATTTAACAAACCTGATTATGTGGTAGAATATATAGGAGATAAAGTAACAACCATCAAACTACTTACATAAGATAATATCTGTGTAAGCCAGTACTTGCTAGATATTTTGGTTAGGTAGCATTGTTGTTAAAATTAAGCAAGGGCGATAGTCGGGCGGCGTAACCTAAATAAATAAAGCAGCCTAACATAACGTAATTGATTGTATTTAAATTAGGTCACTACCGGTGATGTTAGCGTTCGTGTTAGGATAAATAGTCGGCTGTGTAATTGAAATTTGTAACCTAAAGTGTGCTGTAGTACACAGGAAACAGTCTTTATAAAGACTAAGTTAGTTGTTATTAAATAAATTCTGATCACGATATGGCGCCTTGCAAGCGGCAAGTCAAGGCAAAGCGACACTTGGTGTGCGATCACTGCCACAGCTGGGTAGATTTTGCATTGTCCGGGTGTGGAAAGTCATGGACAGAAACCATGGAGGAAGGATTCACCTTTCAGTGCATTGGATGTTGGAAGGTGGAGTGTCTGCAGAAGGAAATAGTTAGGTTGACAGATATTGTGAAGGGAATGGAGATGGGAATTAGCACGGAGGCAGGTCGAATGGAGAGAGACGACAGGGAGAGCGGTGAGGATACTGCAAGACTGAAGGAGAATAGCAGTGGCAAGAAAACTGAGGAAAGGAGATTGAGAGGAGAGAAGGTGATTGGAGGGGAAGAAATTGGAAAATCGGCATCAGAAAACGTGACAAGCGTGAAGGTGACAGGGAAGAAAGTGACTGTAGAGAAGGAGGGAGGGAAGGTGGAACGGGAGAGGAGAGAGGAAAATGAGACGGGACGAAAGAAGAAGGGACGGAAGGAAGTGAGAGCAAATGTGATAGAAGAGAAGTCGATAAAAGGGACGCTGACAGGAGGAAAGGTGACAAGAGAAAAAGCGACAGGAAAGAATGGATCGGAAGAGAATGTGACAGGAGAGAAGACGGCAGGGGGGAAAGACAACAACCAGACAGATGCAAACCGAAGAAGGAGCTATTCTAAGGCAGTGATTGAGGGGGCAATGAGGAAAGAGAGGGTGTTTATGGGTGACTCCATTATGAGAAAGACGGACAAGACACTGAGCGAGGGGAAGGACATCGTTGTTTGTTTACCGGGGGCTAGGATTGAACATGTAACTGACAGGGTAGAGAAGGTATTGGGACATGGCAAGGGGGGTCTATATTGGTACATGTAGGAACAAATAATGCAGACAGGGAGGGAACAACTGCGATAGTACAGAAGTATAGACAGTTAGTGAGGAAACTACAGAAGACGAGAGTCCAACAGGTTATTTTGTCAGGAATTTTGCCAGTAATGGGAGGAAGGGGGGCAACGTATAGAAACTGCAAGAGGATGCACTAGCTGAGCAGATGTGTGAAGAAGAGGGGGTGGGATTCATAGATGTATGGGGATACTTTGTTGGGAGGGAAGATATGTACATGAGAGATGGCCTCCATCTTAGTGGAAAGGGGGCAGCAGTTTTCTCAGAGAATCTGCTGCAATCTGTTGACAGTGGGACAGGGTGCATCTATTTAAACTAGATTCGCAGGGAGGACTCACAGAAAAGCCTGAAAATGGAGGCATAGATAAAGACAGCACAAATAAATCAACAAATAACAGTCTGGAAAACTCTTCTGAAGCTGGATATAAATGTGTTTGTTTAAATGCAAGGAGTATAGTAAACAAAAGAAATGAACTAAACATTATGGTTGAAGATATTGACCCTCATATAATAGGTATAACCGAATCCTGGACCACCACCGATATATCAGATGCTGAATTGGGACTGACAGGATATGTAATGTTTAGAAAAGATAGAATAGGAAGAAAGGGAGGTGGAGTTATTTTATGTATTAAAGAATCTATTCAGGCTTATGAAATAAAATTTGAAAGAGAAGCAGATTGCGAAGAAGCTGCTTGGTGTAACATAGTTACAGGAAACTCAACGTTAACAGATGGGTTAGTTTATCGAAGTCCAAACATAAGCATAGAAGAGAATGAAAAAATACAAAACGCTATAAGGGAAGTAAGCAAACGGGACTGTATTATTATGGGGGATTTTAACCATGGGCATATACAATGGAAATCTTTACAGAGTATGGGGAGAGAGGACCACAAGTTTTTAGTTTTAGTTCAAGATACATTCCTTTCTCAACATGTGCTAGAACCAACCAGGGGTGAGAATGTGTTAGTCATAGTTTTGTCCTCACAGAATGAATTAGTTGACAATGTCAAGATATGTGAGCCACTGGGGAGTAGCGATCACAACCAGATACATTTTACCATCAATGTAAAATCAGAAAGGAATAGCAAAAAGCAGTATAGGAGAAATTTCCACAAAGGAAGGTATAAGGACATGAGGAAATATTTAGCAAAGATAGACTGGAATAAGACACTGAAAAATAAGACGGCAACAGAATGCTGGGATATATTAAAGAGTGAAATTAAGTGCATAATCGATAAATTTGTACCCTTCAAAAAACAAGGAAAACGGTCCAAAAAGAAACACTTATCGAAAGAAGCCATTAGAAAAATTAAGTATAAACAAATGATGTGGAAGTCATATAGATGTACTGGAAATGATGAAGACTACAACAGTTATAAAGAAACACTTAACCAAGCTACAGCTGAAATTAGAAATTCAAAGAGAAGCTATGAACAACAATTAGCTAGTAATATAAAACATGACAGCAAGAGTTTTTATGCGTATGTTCGAAGCAAACAGAAAGTTCAAGATAAGGTCGGTCCTCTAGAAGATAGTGCTGGAAATATAATATCAGAGGTATTCATAATGGCAGAACAATAATGTTTTGCCGATGTCCGCCTGAGACCATCCAGCAACGTTTCCGGAATTACGTACGTTTTGTATCATTAAATTATCACGTAATTAAACTACGACGTGGCAAGAAAATGATCTTTTTGTGAAAGTAGCATTGACGTAATACTTATATATATTATAGAGATGTGATCAATCACGATCGACACATGTGCACACTGTAATACATCGCGCTACCAATTATTATGTTTATACGACAGGGAAGGCCGTCAAATGTATGTTGTTGATTTTTTATCTTCTCCAGCTTCTCTCCGCTGTCTCCGCTATCTCCGCTGTCTCCGCTGAAATAATGACATCAAAAGATGGGGGGGGGTGCTTTTCTCGTCACCACGCCGCCTATAGGGGGTGCAGAAAACAATGTGACCACCCTCCAATTGCACACACTTTTCACAGTCGACAAAAATACACATTAATATTAATCGTCACATAAAATTGACATTTCCACCCGCCATTGACGCTCGCCACAAAAACAAACATTCACGCTCACATTTCTCTCCAAGAAACATTCCAGGGGGCAGTTTCCCCCCTTGCCCCCCTATTCCCGCGTCTGTGACTAAGACGCGATATTTGTGTAACGTAGATATGCATGGGGTGTTGTTGATTCATGCCAATAACACACTAGTTATCAAAATTAGGCAAACATGTTGTTATAACAATATACTTCCGAACGGGAAATTTAACGTAAGCGTGGTCCAAAACATTGGAAAAACAATAAAATGTCGAGCTGATCAATGCTGATAGAAAAAAGAAATTTGTGCCGATCAAATACGCACGGCAGCACCACTGTTTGTTGATCTGAGTTTGACGTTCAAGTTAACTCAAGTGGGCTTCAAGAGACGCCGGTCCTGAATCACGAATGATAAACGACTTGTTTAAATAGTTTGGCAGACGGCAGGCCGGCCCTGTCCTCTTTGTGTGTCATTCATCCCGGTGTCGGGTTTCTGTCGGGCAATGTTGGCACACCCTCTGGGTCAAGCTGTTGTTTCCCCTTAATATGTATATAACATATATATATATATATATATATATATATATATATATATAAACGTACAAGTTTTCCCAGATTTCCGTGATTGAACAAAGGAATTCACGTGCATACACATACCGGTGGAGCAGTACCAGTTCTGAACCAGAATGACACGTTGTAAGATCCTGTCACAAATAGCTTGTATAACAATAACTATTTTGATTGGTAATTGCTAGTTTGATGAAGGGAATTGGTTAATTTGTAATTGTTAGAATTGTTTGTTTCTGATTGTTAAAATGATGCCCAGTGTAGAGGTCATTAAGCGGTCGTTAGTAATTATTGCATAATGTGAAATGTGTGTTGTTTGATAGGTGTAGGGGAAATTTAAATACCATAAGTAAACAGCTCGATGTTGCTAGGGATGGAGACAGAGGGTGGACGCAGCTATTGTTACGGATCAGTGATATCTCAAGTTACTTGTATTTCCTGGCTGGATAGTGTTAATCATCAACAAATCATCAGTAAACTGCCAATGCACTGAACACTATTGTGTCTGGGTACAGTTAATGTTTCTGTGTCTATCATTATAACTTCTATAATTATTATCAAACAGTTTGTTCTGTGTTTGTATGCGCACCCACATCTCCGTCAGTTTTACATGTATCGGGCTGACATTTTGCATGTGTGCCAGAACTACCTAGCCCATTGAGATGGATCGTAAATGTTGACATTTTCGAAATTCGTGCGGGGGGGGGGGGGTGGTGGATAACTTGGGTGGCTCAATATTTCAAAAGGTAGTACGTGGTGTTCCAGCCGCGGAATTTTTTGTTTTTCTATATCTTCGTAAAGATAATTATGCCATCTACAAATATGTCGCTGGATGTATGCAGACATTTTGAATAGTGTTTTAAGTTATTGACGTTTGAAATCATCAGCGCTTAACATGCAGGTCTACCTGTTGCTGGTTACGTAAGCATTTCGCTGCGTCAGCCATGTAAGCGCGTGGTACGTCTAGCAAACAACACACTGCAACAATTCCGTGGATTTAATGATTTTCTATAGTATGGTATAGGCAATTATTCCATGTACAAATGTGTCACTGGGTGTATGCAAAATTTTTATTAGTTTTGATGTAATTAAGGTTACAATATACCAGACGCGTAACCCAGGTGCCTGTTGCTGGTTACGCCAGTTACACAGGTGAGCGCATGCGATTTCTGGCAAAAGGTTGTCCTAACAGGTAGGCAAGTGACCAGTTAGAATTTATTAATGCGGGTAGGCTGGAAACATTTGGCATGGGTTTGGGGGGTCTGAAACTCAAATGTTTGGCATTTGAGGTTTGGTCTATTTTCAGTGCTCATAATTATGTCAACAGTACTTTTTTAGATTTCAGTGCAAATGATTTGAAGATGTCTATGACTGCTTATTTCCCCGGACAATGCCCGTAAATCAGCTAGTGTTTAATAAATTAGTAATTTACGTGCTGAGGTGCGGGGAACGACAGAACGCAGATCGGACAGTAACTCTTTCACGCCGATGTGCAAGAGATTCTTTGTTAAGTCGACCCATAAGGTGTGAATATGCGGTGGTGGACTGTTATATGGATTTTGAATATATAGAGGGAGAACGATATGACCGGGGAAGAACCAACAAGGATGCGTTGGGACTTGCCGTTCCGTTTGAATGTAGTCATTAAAAGCCTGCGCTGTATGTCTTTCTTTGAATCTTCGTTTGGTTTTAATACAATTGTAAATCAATCTGTAGTCGTATTCAGGAATAATCCTGAACGAAGTGTATATATATATATAGGGCGTAAACCTGAGTACGACGGGATGGTTCCTACAACGTGTCAAACTGGTTCAAAACTCGTGAAACAAACAGAACGCGGGTATTCTCGTGAAAACACATGAATATGCACATACTGGTGGAGCCGTACCTATATAACCAGTAGACTTGACAACTTGGTAAGAAATATATGTAGCATTCGCCAGATCCGAGTTGTGCAGCCATGCAGTCTGGTAATGTTGATAACACGTCGTGAATTCATGGTGCAAGAAAACATGCTTGATTGAGGATTGACTTCACATTACCGCCATATGTTACGAGTCTACTCTAGCTTTTCGTCGGATGTTACTGACGTGAAGAGGTACATCGTCAGTAGTATACAGATTACACACAGTCTCGCCCCGCCCCTTTTTAGACCTAAGTACGTGCATAAAAAACGTCATTATCAAAATCGGGAACCTAGTTATAAAAAAAAGATCAAAGGGTTTTGTGTAACCCGAGTGGAATCGGGAACCTAGTTATAAAAAACGTGATTGATGGCCTGTCACTTTTTGAATGACAAGCGCCCTCTAGTGGTTAATAACAGCGTCCCTAGTTACGGCGTCCCTAGTTACGTGATAACGCCATCTAGCGAATAATATAATAACAGCGTCCCTAGTTACGATACGTGGATATAGCAGAAACCAATGTGGTTATGTTATAGGTTAAACCACCGTGGTTACGAAGGCACTAAACCCAGTGTGTGCGAGATTAGCCGCTGTACCCTAGATATCGCGGTAGTGGTGAAATTTGATATGCGGCCGGTCGGCCTAGATACGGGCGGCTGAAAATAGATCTACGGCTAACAAAGTACTAGCCGTACGTTGTTAGCCGGTTTTGTAACGACGTTGAAATAAGCTGGTTGGCGTTGTGGAAACTCAGCTTATGCATGCGTTTAAAAGCTATAATCAGCGGTCGGGTTTTTGAGGTAGCGGAGTGTTTACGCGGTGGACAAATGGAGGCGGAATGACGGTATGTTTTTAATACTGGCAAAACGAAACGAGGGGGATGTATAATTTAAAAACTGTAAGCAACGGTAAGAAAGGCTACTTATAGGCAATAGATAACGAGTGAATGCGAACGGTGTAAGGTGTTTGTGTTTATTCATGGAAATCAAGACGGTGGCGTGAACTTGGCGGGGTGCTGTCAGACTGTCCCAAGCGCGGTAGTCGTGCAGTTCGCATACAGGCTGCATCGTAATGACGTTGCAACGAGGTAGATCGATCTACTGGTATTAATGGTGCATTAAAACCACGTCTTTCGTATAATTCATCGGTAGGTGTGGTCGTATACCACGAACCGGCCGTCCCGAGTAAGGCAAAGGAAGACATGATTCCGTCGGGTTCTACGGGAGTCAGGTCGACTGTGGCCGGGTTGGGTATGGTAGGGTTGATCCATTCGACATCAGTCAATCCCGGCCAGGTGTCTTCCCACGATCCCTGGAGATCAACGGGCGTTGGCGGTCGTACCACGCCGGTAACGCGACAGAGGGGAACAGTCATATCCATGTATAGGCGTGTTGGCAGAATGACGAGGCGCCGTAGGTGGTTTCTGTGAATAAAGTATTTGGTAAATAAGTGAAATGAAATACGTATAGGAAAATGTACTAAATAAAGAATGAAAGCGTGTACTAAATATCAGTAAATAAAAAAAATATGAAATAGTAAGTCGCCCCCAGAAAAGTAACTAGCACGAATATTTGTTATGAAACAAGACCACTGTGAACAGAAATAAAATATACCTATGTCATATACGAAAAGGGGAGTTAGAAAACAATCTACTTTAAAAACTGACAGCTCTAAGAAATAATTAAAGAAAATTATAAATCGGGGTAATCGGAAAATAAAATAACCACTAAAAGTAATGAAATAAACTTACAGTTGTAGTAATATGTAAATGAAGAAATAAGAGTTATATGAAAAAGTAAATAATAAGAAGTACCTTTGTTCTTTTGCAGCGGCAGTTTTTGGCGTAGCGAGCGCTCGGGAGGTGGCCATGACAAGGAATAAGCGAAGACCGGTGCGTTGTTGTTTAACGTTAGGTATGTGTTAAGAGCGCATGCGCAAAAGTTACGTAAAACAGTGAAAGCAAAGATATCAAAATATCAATAAACGAACGTTTAAATGCAAAAAATGAACCGTTGCGTCCGCTTAGTTAGGGATCAAGTATGTTGTGGAGTGTTAATAATAGAGAAATTCGATGTGAAAGTAACATTTGACGCAGGACGCACTAAAGTGACCGTGTAATTTTTTTCTTGGCGCTGACTAGAAACCGGATGGTGACGCAAAACAGCTGTGACGCTAATGGGGTAGCTTATCGTGAAAGGAATGTGAAGAGCGAACAATGCTTTTTCCAAAGCGTAAACGACGCGTTAAAAGTATGAATTTAAGCGTTGTGTGGGATCGGTGGTGTGTAGGGAATTAAGTGGTGTGGTTATTGTATAAAAATTTGCTGTAAATAAACGTTTGTCAACGAACGCACTACATGACCGTCTGATTTTTTTCCGGAAATAAAAGTCATCGGATACTAGGCAGTT
Organism: Escarpia spicata; assembly: GCA_963995525.1. Taxonomy (NCBI): domain Eukaryota; kingdom Metazoa; phylum Annelida; class Polychaeta; order Sabellida; family Siboglinidae; genus Escarpia; species Escarpia spicata. Next base: position 41,094,569 of record OZ023218.1, read on the forward strand.
ATGCGTTGTAATAGAAACATCGATTAGGGGGGTATGTGTTAAGTACGCATGCGCCGTATGTTGCTTATATAAAGCGGTGGAAAATTTTGTATGCGGTATAATGCAAGTGGTCTGACTGATTTCAGCAGCAACAGCCGTAGAAGTTCTTCCACCGCGAGAATGGCCGATCATAGCGAGATGACGACACCGATGAAAAAGCTGAAGGCAATGCGTAAACAAGCGTGTAAGGCGAGCGGTAGTCAACAACAACCGCCTGCGGAAGCGACCACACCGTCTGCTAAGAGACCCGTGTTGGTTATAGCGTCCTCGATTGGGCGTAAACGAGGGGCTGAAGAAGCGGCGTTGGAGGCACCGCCGACTAGGCGTGCCTCGCTTGAGAGAGAATGCAGCGCTGCAACGTCATCACAGGCTACATTGGTGAGTGTAAGGGAACTGGCCTGCTCTATGAACGGTGTGTATAAACTTAAGACCTCGGCATTCATTGAGGCTGTGAGTTATCGGGATAAGTGCACGTACAGGGGATGTTCCCAATGTCGACGCAAGCTGTATCAAAACACAGACGGCGTGATGTTATGTCGAACCCACGGGGAACCGGATATGGTAAAAAATTACTTTGCTTTGCGTGTCATGATACGAGATGGAGATGACGAAGAAGATGAGATGTGGCTGACGTTGTTTGACACGCAAATGGCAAAGCTGGTTGAGTACCGGGCTGATTACTTGGTGGAGTTAAATGAGGAGGAACTTCGCGATACTGTACTTGAGTTGGCCGGTACTAAAGTGGATCTCAGTGTTCGTAAGACGACCTGGGAAGGTGAGCCGTCTTATACGGTGCGCACACTGAAGAGAGCCGTTGACGAGTAATGGGTTTCTTGTGTTATAGGAGGCCCCGTTGGTGACGGCGTTGCTAACTAGTAAACCGACGAGTGACGAAGCTGCGCGCTTACTAGACGAGATAGTGGAAAATTACGTAATGGCCTGGTGTTCAGCTTACGAAGCGAAGAGAGCCTACTAGTCGAGCTACAAAATAGAACGGTGCTCAGCCTATATAAAACATGACATTTATTTGTTGTATGTTTTGTCTACAGGAGGTGCGCGAGTTCTGATGGAAATGTTAGCCAATAATGAACGGATGCGTGCAAGGTACGCCGAAGTTGCCGTGTTCGTACAAACATTGCTCGATCGTTCAGTGACGGATAGTGAGAGGAAAGACGCCGCGCTGATGGCTCGTGTTAACGCAGAAAAAGAGGCGGATTAATGATAATAATGTGTTTTGTAGAGAGCGCGACGGCCTGAACGTGCACACGATCGCCGTGGGAAGTGTAATGTGTGTTTGTAGGCGCCTGCTTTGTGCTGTAGGGATGCGCGGGCGACGTCGATAGCGCATTGGAGGCTATCATTGAGGAGGCGCTTGGTGCACCACCGCCTTACGAAAGTTTACACCAGATCGTGCCGTCGTGTTGTTGGAATCCAGCGCCGTCGGACGTGATGCAACGACACGTCATCGAGCCGGGGCGGGGTCAGGTGGCCTGTCGATATGAACGACATGCGATGTCCCTCCTCGCTGAACACCTCGGTGAGCTGATATTGGAGACGGCGCGCGATCGATGCGGTGCTTGCGAAGTTAATGAGGGATGTCCGTACGTGCATATGGTCGGATATCGGGCGGGTCGGCCTACTCGTGAGTACGCACTGCGCTACGACAACGTAGCCGACCTCGTCACGCAACACTTCAACGCCGTGTTGGAAACGTGTCTGCAGCGCTCGCTGATACCAACCTTCATACGTCTGGTGCAGTTACTACACGTGAAGGCGCACGGGCAGCAACCGGGGCGAGCGGGGGAACTGTATTTGGTCCAGTTCGTGTCGGACTGGCTCCTCGGCACGAATTGGCGCGAATTCATCAATCGCGCTCGACTAGAATCGGCAGTGCACGTCTACATACAGTGCAGAAGCGGCCTTTAAATCGAATGAACATTACTGCCTATTCTGCTGATTTGCTCTTAATATCGCTTTTCGTTGTACGACACGCTTAATAAAACGTTGAAAATGTACGTTCCGTTTCCGAGTTATCACACACACACACACACACGCACACACACACGCGCACGCACAAGCACACGCACACCCACACACACACACGCACGCACGCACGCACGCACACACACACACACACACACACACACCCTCGTTACTTAACACCAATCACCACCGCGCCTCACCAGTTACTTAACAAAACCACCACCCCCACTCATAACAAACCACCATCGCCACCATCGTTACTTAACAAAACCGCCACCCCATACGCATCGTTACCTAACAAAACCGCCACCCCACTCACCGCGTGTGTCCGTACCTCAACATCATTAGTCGTTACTTAACAAAACCACCACCCCATACGCATCGTTACTTAACAAAACCACCACCCCATACGCGTCGTTACCTAACAAAACCACCACCCCCACGTTACATCACTCACTGCGCATGTCCGTACCTCGTTATAAATAGAGGTGTTCGAAAAAGTAGCAGCACAAAAAAAAGTATGCCGCCTACTACTACTACTACTACTAGGTGGCAATGTCCGAAATGCGGTGCTTATTTCTTGAAACAGTCGGCGTTAGAGCGACACGCGAAGAGTTCGAAACGATGCGGCGATGACGCGCTATGCGTAAAGCGACGAGCGTGTCCGAAATGCGGCGTAACGTACAGTACGCGCGCCGCGATGCTACGACACCTGAGGGAACGGTGCGGTCATCCGGCGGTGTCGTCACCGCCCGATGATAATCCACCACCACCACCACCGCCACCATCAGCCGACGCTCTTCAACGCATCGTGGACGAGCATCGACGTAGCATAGAGACGTCGGTAGCGCTCGGTGCCGTACAGTCCCGCTACAACTATCGCATGACCGCCTGTACGAGTACGCGGGTGCTCGAACCGCGTCTGAGGGTTATGTTTAGCGAACGAAAGAATGCGTTTAAAATAAACGTAAGCTATGGTTTCGTGTTACGCCACAAGGTGTCGGGCCGTTACCGCTATTTTCATTCGTCCTGTAACTGCTGCGGTCGCCTTCTCGAAACACCCGCCCTCGTAACCGATAGCTGTTCTTTCGAACGATTCCTCGATGTCGTGCGCACGACCGACGTACTACAGTACGTCATCGCGCAGCGCCCCGACTCGGGATGGGTGGTCGAGCTCGTAACGAACGCCACCTACTTCGTGAACGCCATCCTAAACCATCCTGTCGGGTGCGTCGGCGCCGCGCTCCCCGCCTACGTGCGTAACAACAAGCACGTCGTGACGTTGACGAACGATTGTCGAGGCAAGCCCTACGACGATCCTCTATGCCTCTTCCGATGCATTGCCATCCATCGGCAAGGTGGTGGGAGCCGAAATACAACGCGAGTAGCTAAACAACTGAGCGCGCGCTACGCCCCGACGCCGAACGGCGTGCGCCTGAACGAACTGGAACGCGTGGAGACGCTTTTTGGCATCAACATCGCCGTCTATCGACTAACGGCGACTGGCGCCGCCGAACTAGTCCGTCGATCGCTCGAAGCGCACCCCACAACCCTGAATGTCAACCTGTACGAGAATCACTTTTCGTACATAATCGACCTGCGCGCGTACGCGAAAACGTACAAGTGCTCGAAATGCGGCAACTCCCTCTGGCGGTACCCGTCAATATTACGAAGTCACGAAGCGACGTGCGAGGGCGGTGTTCGTCACGTGTTTCCCGGAGGCGTCTACCGACCGACGCCGTCCGTATTTCAACGACTCGACGACGAAGGTATCGACGTCGGCGACGACGATCTGCGCTACTATCCGTACCGCGCGACATTCGATTTTGAATGTTATTTCGCCGCCAACGATCTACCGCCGGATACCGATAAATGTCGGTGGCTAGCGCGACACGAACTGCTCAGCGTGAGCGTTGCGTCGAACGTGCCCGGACACGAAGCGGCGCGCTGTTACGTCACGACCGGTGATTCGGCCGATCTAGCGCGTCGCCTCATCGATGACCTGGAAGCCGTGAGCGCGGCGGCGTGCGCGGTTCTACGCCCCCGCTATGACGCGGTCTTTGAGGCGATCGAAGCGCTCGACAAAGACTGGCGGCGACGAAACGACGAAGATGACAAGGATTCGTCACCGTACGCCGCACTCGCCGACCGCCTGTGGACGCACCTTCGTAAAATGCCCGTACTGGGTTTCAACAGCGGTAAGTACGATTTGAATGTCGTCAAAAAGTACTTGACCCCCTGCTCATAACCGACGACGCGCAGCACACATCGTCGGCGTTCACCATTAAACGACAGAACGCTTACATGTGCCTGACGACGTCGACGTTGAAATTTCTGGACATAACTAATTACCTCGCGCCAGGTGTCATTACGAGCGCTATCTGAAAGCGTACGACTGCGCGGCGACAAAGGGGTACTTTCCGTACGAATATATCGACGCGTTGACGCGCCTGGACGAGACCGTCCTGCCACCGCGCGAAACTTTCTACAGCCACCTGAAACGCGATGGAATCTCCGCGGAGGCGTACGAAATTTGTGCGACGGCGTGGCGCGACGAGCGCATGACGACGATGCGCGATTTTCTAATCTGGTATAATAACCGAGATGTGGCGCCGTTTCTCGAGGCCCTCGAGCGGCAGTTCGCCTTCTATCGCCGTCAGCGCATCGACATGTTCAAGGACGCCATCAGCGTACCGGGGTTGACGTTGTTGTACCTATTCAACGACCTGCCGCCGTCAATCCATTTCTCGCTGTTCAACGAACCGAACAAAGACCTGCACCGCCTACTGCAGTCGCAGATCGTCGGCGGTCCATCGATCATCTTCTCGCGTCATCACAAAGCCGGCGTGACGTCGATTCGAGGCGGTAACAACCCGTGTCGTTCGATAGTCGGCTATGACGCGAACGGTCTCTATCTATCGGCGATGATGCGGGAAATGCCGACGGGTTGGTACACGCGCCGACGCGCGGAGAACGGCTTTCGAGCGGAACACGTGCACCGCTACGGTCGTATGGCCGTAGAGTGGTTGACGTACGAAGCGGAACGAATAGGCGCTCCTATACGGCACCAGTTGAACGGCCGCGAGAAGCGCATCGGTAAGTACCGAGTCGACGGTTGGTGCGCCGCCACGCGAACGGCGTATCAATTTCACGGTTGTTTCTTTCACGGCTGCCCGTTATGCCAGACGCACGTGACGACGAACGCCGTCAACGGTCAACCGATGACGACGCTGTACGCCGCGACGATCGCCGTGACGACCTACCTGCGCCGCCACGTCGATGCCGTCGTCGAAATGTGGGAGTGCCAGTGGCGAGCCGTGAGACCCCCCGTGACGCGACCCGACGCGAGGCGCGTAACGCACTCGACGATACTGGAGGGTGTACGCGACGGCTCTCTATTCGGTCTCGTGCAGTGCGATATCGCCGTGCCGGAAGCGCTGCGCGCTAAGTTCGCCGAAATGCAGCCCGTATTCAAGAACGTCGATATCGCGCGCGACGACCTCAGCCCGTTCATGCGCCGCTACGCCGAGTCGCACGATCTACTCACCCGACCTCAACGAACGCTCGTTGGTAGCTACTTCGGCACGGCGATCGTACTCGCCACGCCCCTCCTACGCTGGTATCTGGAGCACGGGCTCGTCGTCGCGCGCATCTACCAGGTGATCGAGTACACGCCGATCGCCTGCTTTCGTCGTTTCGGCGACACGGTGTCGACGGCGCGACGCGAGGGCGACGTCGACCCCGACAAAGCGATCATCGCCGACACCTTCAAACTACTCGGCAACAGTTCGTACGGGAAGACGATTACGCGCGTCGATCGGCACCGGGATATCAAGTACGCTACGTCGGTAGGCGCCTCGCGACTCGTCAACAACCGTCGCTTCCGGCAACTCGACGTCGTCGTCGACGACGAGCTGTACGAGGTGGCGTTGAATAAGCGCACCGTCGTCTACGACCTGCCGATTCAAATCGGTTATTTCGTGTATCAATACGCGAAATTACGAATGCTCGAATTTTATTACGACTTCGTCGACGCCTACATTCCACACCCGCTCTTTCAGTACTGCGCTATGGACACCGACTCGGCGTACATAGCCCTCGCGGGTCACGACATCGACGCGCTCGTACCGGAAGCGCTGCGCGAACACTACTTCCGGAATCGGTCGCTCTGGTTTCCGGCCGAATGTTGCGACGCGCACGTGGACGCGTACGTACGGCACCGCGTCGCCGGACTGGCGTGGGAGGGTGGGGACTGCTGCGCGCGCCGTCTTCTATTCGATCGTCGAACGCCGGGTCTCTTCAAAGAAGAGTGGCGCGGCGACGGAATCGTGGCGCTGTGCAGTAAGACGTACTACTGCTTCGGCGGCGACGGCGGCGCGAAGTGCAGCACGAAGGGATTGAGTAAACGTCAGAACGATATCGACGAGCACGACTTCCTCGCCGTACTCCGCGACCGACGCAGCGGCGTCGGTTGGAACCGCGGTTCCAAATGAAAAACTCGTCCGTGTTGACGTACGTTCAAGAGCGCGCGGCGTTGAGCTATTTCTACGCTAAACGCTGCTAGCTCGACGACGGCGTCACCACGGCGCCGATACTCGTCTAACTCGTATAACTAAACCTACCCTAGTGGTGGGGGGCCGCCTAGGGGTAGGGTTCTGTATGTATGTATGTAGGTAGGTAGGGTAGGGTAATAAAAAAAGAACACAAGTGCGTACATTTCATCGTCGTTTGTTTTTTTATTACTACTATACACGTAAAAGCGAAGCGTTAATGCAATGGCTTTAGCCAATCGAATACGAGAGAGTCATTGGCCACCCGATTGGTGCCGAATAGGTTCTGGAACGTCGTCAACGGCATGCCGCGACATCGGAGGAGTAGGTAGGCGACGCAATATTGTCCGCACACGTTAGAGACGACGCTCTGCAGTCTCTTATCGTTGTACGTCCACGCGTCGCCGCAGTGTCGGTGCAGGAAGGCGCGGAAGTCGGCGTGCAGCGGCGGCAGACCGTACGAATCGAAGTACTCGCCGACGCCTTGGCGGTCGACGTAGACGGCCACCCAGTGCTCCCCCGGTTCGCCGTCGTCGTCGGTATTGCACACGAAGGCCATCGGGTAAGTGGTGGCGGTGGTAAGTAGCGCGTCTTTAGGTACGACGCCTAGGACGATGCGTTTAGCGTACGCGTCGAGTTCGAGGCGACGCAGCAGTTGGAACGTATCCATGGTGGTTACGAGGTACAGTCCTACAGGACGTTCCGGGTCCGATCGATTTCCATCACCGTCTCGAATTCCGCGTACACGACGACGTTCACCGGTCGGGGTAGCGGCGTCGAGAACTGCATTTCAGCGCCCACGCTCCCCTGACGCACGACGTTGAAATGTTCCCCGTCGCAGCAGTCGGGGGTCAGGTCGAAAGCGAAGACGGTGTAGCCGGCTTCGAAGTCCGAGCGCGATATGTCGTTCCCCTCGTCCTCGCCCGCCTTTCCGGTGGCCTCGAAGAGATTCATGTAGCTTCGTATGTACCGGTGGTGCGGAAAGTCCGGTTGCAGCGGCTTGCTCGGCACCTGACGTCCGTCGACGCTGAGCGCGAGGAAGGTTATGTCGTTGTGATGCGCGTTGAACGGATTTCTAGTGTAGTCTCCATTGTAGGCGGCGTTGTCGATCATCATCAGGATTATGCGTTTCGGAATTGCACCCATGTACAGGTTCTCGTGCGTGTGCGATAGCGTACCCGCGGTTATCGAGAACGACTTGCAGTCGACGCGGCGCATCGGAAACTTAGCCGTTCCCAAAGTCCACGCTTTGATATGACCCAGCTGGACTTCCGGGTTCAACTTCACTTTTCGGACGTACAGGCAAATCGAGCGTATCAAGATACGCCACCCCGGCGCGGCAGCCGCGCCCATGAGCGCGAAGGCGTCCTTCGACTGGACCATGCGTATTTTCGTGTCGACGCCGCTCGGTAGGAGGAGGTTTAGCATAAACGCGTCGACGTGCAGGTGTCCCATCATATCCACCTCGGTGCTGGCCGCCGTCAGATTGCGCCGCGCTACGAACCCGGTGTTGTCGTCCCCGCGCGCGTTCATGTGTCCGGCGCTGTCTTTGTACGACCCCGTGAGATGCGATCGTTTCGCGTCGCTACCGTAACTCAGCAGGGTCTCGAGGTAGGCCCGGTACGCGTACGTATTGGTCGACGGCGTCACGAGCGTACCGTTCAGCGACACGTCGATTTGACTGAACATCGAATGAAGGAAATTGTTGACCGGCGCCACGTTGGTGCCGGCCGCCAGATCGGTACCGTCCCCCTGAACCACTTTGAAGCGGACGTACGTTTGAATGCTCGCCAGGTCCGTATAGTCGTTATCCGACCCTGGAATGAGGAACTCGATAGGACCGCCGGCGTCGAGAGCCGTCAGCGGTTGGTAGACGGTCCGATAACTGCTCTCGATGCTCTTCTGCGTCACCGGTCCGGTGAACAGGTCCAGTTCGGCCTTCACGCCCTCGCACGCTGTCTTTACGAACGCCATCGTTACGCGTCGAATATATCGACCGGTCGACGCCCTCTCTTCCGTCTACTGACGGTCGTCGCCGTTCGACGCGGCTTCTTTATAGGCGGTCTTTTTTTCAACCGTCTCTTCTTCGGCGCCGGCCCTTTCAATAGGCCGTCGAGAAGATCGACGCCGGCCTCCTTCGCGCGTCGTTTTACCGACGCTTTCAGATTGCCGCCGCCGACGACGTCCCGCGCCACGTTCACGCCGGTTTTGAGCGCGCGTTTTCCCAACGCCATGGCGCCTCTCTTAAAAAGCGGCATGACGCTTCGAAACAGGCTCCCGAAGATATTACCCAGACCGTGTCCTCGCTGACCTCGACCGCCGATGAAGACCGGTAGTTGACCGCCGACCTGTCGAACGTAGTAGTCCTCGTACGGGTTCGGCATGGTGGTGGTTAAAACAATCTCGATTTACAGCGTCTGATGTGAAGCGTCGCCACTAGCTTCCCCCGCTCGAATGGTATCGGTTGACCGCAATCGTCTCTTATATCGACCTCGATCGTATCGAATTGATGCCGCAGCAGCTTCACGTATTGGACGCGGTCGAACGTTTCCGAAATAACGCTACCGTTCGTACCGAAGACGGCGATATTTCGAAGAAGCGGCGCGTACACGTCGCCGACGACGCGCGATTCCACGAGATCCGTGTACACGTACAGGGTGTCGACGCCCGCCTTCATATCCACCGTATTGCGACCTTCGTACGCGTACGTGTACGCGGCGGGGCTCGTCTCGATAACGACGACTTCCGGTTCGGGACCCATCGTCGGGGGACTTACGATAACGTTCTTATGGAAACCTAACAAGCTCTTCAGACGGCTCGTATCGGGTAGCGTAAAGGCGACACCCGCCGACATACGCAGCGTCATTCGGTTAGAGACGCCGCTGTACTCTAGACGCACCTTGACCTTATCGGTGCACAATTTCATTAGCGCCTCGTTGAGCTCGCGCAGTAGCACGTAAACGTTGTTATAGAAACCGTGAGTAATCGTACCCTGCCGGTATATCCCGATACCGTCCATGGTCGTGAAAAGACCCGCCTCACCGCGCTGCGCCGACAGGTAGAAGGTAGCGTCCGCCTCTCTCACGTTGTACCACGTGTGCGGATACTGTAGCGTCACCAGTCCGCATTCCCATTCTCCGCCAGGCAGGTCAAAACGTCGCGGTAGCGTCGTGATGTAGTGCGTCAACGTATTTTCGGGGTGCCGATTCGTAGACGCGTTGCTCGGTAGCGTCAGGTAAAAGTCAGACGATACCGCCATCGTCTCGTCGTCGTCGACCGCCGCCGCCGCTCATAGACGGACTCGGGAGCAGATAACCGAGACAGCTGCTCAACAGTGCCGTCCACAGATTGGAGTCGCCTTGACCCCGCGTTAGATTGTATATACTAACGGCGATGACGAAGTACAGGACGATGACCTGACAGAGGAATACGATTTCGGCCTTTGGGCATTCGTTACCGCAGAGCCGCCATGGATCGGGTTCGTGGACGGTGGAGTCGTCGGCGTTCTCGACGGCGTCGACGGAGTCCTCGTTGGTAGTCGTCGTCGGCTTCTCTGTACCAGTAGCGGCGTCGACGGAGTCCTCTTTGGTAGTCTTCTTCTTCTTCGGCTGCTGCTCGTCCCTCGCCTCCATAGCGCCACTGCGGTCTGCGGGTACAGCAGGGCCCCTTATACGGGAGGAGCGACGTTCCCCCGCATCAGCACGACTCGTGCAGTCGCCAGCATTCCTCGTGACGCGTCCAACGCATGCTATAGGTCCACGAGCGCCGCGGCGTCGATCCAACTGTTGAAGGAGGCCGGGTAACCGCTCCATTTCACGAGCGCCTCCGATCCGCCGCCGCGACGACGACGCCGCTGCAGAACCGCCTCCACTCGATACAGTTTGTCCTTCGGAACGACTACGCGTTGTACTTCCTGTTCGTAGAAGGCGCCCTCTACCGGTGTCCCCGCGTCGTCCTTCAGACGATAAACGGGGGGTTCGGACGGGTGCACCTCTACGACGGTGAAGAGCTCCTCGCTCCAATTAGGCATGTATCCTTTTTTGAATTGACCCCTCGTCTTACTGATACGCACGCGATCTCCTTCGCGAAGTTTCGGTTTTTTCCCCATACCACCGCTGCCGCCGCCGTACAGGCGTTGCCATACGTCCTCCTGATTCGTCGCGTCGACGCTCGCCGGCGTCCTACCGATGCTTCGATGATAGGCGTTGTTGTACGAATGCACAAAATCCGGTAACGCCTCTACGTAGCGCAGCGTCTCGTGTTTCGTAAAATAACGCCACATGCGCGTTTTCAAAGTCCTATTGAATCGTTCCACGACGCTCGCTTTAGTCTCCTCGTTATGCGTCACGAAATGATGAACGCCGCGACTCTTTAGGAACGTTTGCAGGGGTCGATTCAGAAACTCGGTCCCCTTATCGGTCTGCAGCGCGTTCGGCGGCGGCGCGTCGTTCAGCATACGCTCGAAGGCCGCGACGAGCGATGCGCCGGACTTATTCTTCAACGGAACGCACCACGCCCGCTTCGAAAACACGTCGATGACCGTCAATAGAAATGTTATACCGTCATTGTGTTTTTTTAACCTAGTCAGATCGACCAGATCAGCTTGCCACTGCTGGTTTTGACCGCCCACGATAACGCAACGTCGTTTGAAACGTCTTTTAACCGGTTTGTGTAGAGTATAAGCGTCCTGCGCCGCTAGCCTCCTCTCGACATCCGGGCGTCGTCGCCCCCCCTTTGACGCCCGGTGCAACGCGTCGACACCTCCGTAACTTCCCGCTCGTTTCGGATCGAAGTAGAGTTCATTCAGTTCAGCGTCGTCGTCGTCATCGTCGTTTCGTTTTCGAAGGTTTCGTTTTGGACGACGACTCCACCCGGAAACCATGACGACGACGACGACGACGACCAATGAACGACGACTATTATATAGAGAGCGATAACCGCGATGACGCTGAGACCGACGACGGCGACCGTTCGTTGTATCGACGGCATCGTCACATCGATTCCCACCCGTCCAACGCTCTCTTTCTAGAACGTCGTCTTCGCACCGCCTTTCCCGCTGAACTGACCGATCCCGTCTCCTCCTCCCCTTCTCTTGACCGCCGCCGCCGTCGCTCCATGTACTCCCGATAGCGCGGGTTGCCGACGAACTCCATAGGAATGTTCATACCCTTCATACTCAACCCGAAAGCGCGCCATCCTAAGGGCTGCGTCGTCTTCGTTCTCGTTCGCATGAGATCGTTCACTAGATCGACCATGTTACTCCCCGCGATCGTTTTACCGTCGTACACGAATTCGCCGCGTTCGTTCCATCGACACAAGGGATCGGCTTTCATTTTCGCAATAAGTAGACTCGCCTTCCCTTTCAGCGTTTTCGGCATGCTGGCTACGATTTCGCGCTCTACGGCCTCCGACGATGGCGGCGCCTCCGCCGTGGTCTGTGGTATCTCGCCGCCGTCGGCGTTGACCATCGACACGCGTACCGGTTGCGCCGTTCGAGCCGCCTCTATAGTGTTGTAGCGACTCAGCAGCTGATTGTACGACACCACCTTATCGCGTTCGGATAAATCCGATCGCTCTAGAATATCTTTCATGTCGCTGTCCAGGCTACTCAGTACACGTGATCGGGGCGTGCTGCTCGGCTGCTGCGGTTGAAGGAGACTTTCCACCAATCGCGGGTCGACCAACGCCATCTTCTTCGCGTACTGCATCGATTAACCCCCGATGAACTGTTTGAGTAGTGGCAGGAAAACGGTGCTCGCTAACGGCGCTAGCAGGGCCGTCAGAAAACCACCCGCCCCCGTTTGCAAGATGGCTCGCTTCCGCTTCACCGGAATTCGTTTGTTGACCAAGTCACGCAGGTGATCTCTGTATTTCGTCAACACGCGTTTCTGCTTCGGCGACACCTTCACGTTTCCTCTCAGAATATTGTACGCGCAATCGCATAGACTACATATGAGACCGACCTCCGAGTGGGCGAGCACGGCTTTTCGCAGATCTACATTCCGTTTATGTCTATCCATCAACTGCAGGGCGAAAATGTGTCTCTTCAGGCGTTGCTCCGAAAACGTCGTCGCCACCTTCGGTCGTCGCTTCGCCGCTACCACCGCGCGTCTTCCCGTCATACCGACTAATGCGTACGCGGCGACGTCCCTCTCTACTTATAGTTGACCACCACCCTTCCGTACGTAGACGTACTGAAGGGGGTCGTCCGGAAATATACACGTACGCAGGCGCATGTACTCTTCCGTTTACTGTTTCAGGTCGACGAAAAGATAGCCGTACGCCGTCGACGTCGCGTCTTTGAAAGACTCTATCATGTACTTGACCTCTCCCGGATACATCTGTTTCGCTAGGTGACCTACTTGACCAACGTCTCGGGGGTTCTTAAATAGTGCTAGGTATTGGGCGTTCAGGCTGATTGTGCGGTTTTCTCCCCCTTTCGGAAACATGTTCTGTCGGAGTTGTACGACCGACGTATTACAATGATGATTTTTTTTAGTAAATAGCGCCGTCACCCCGCTATCGGCTTCCTCCATGAGGTCGTCGAGTACTAAAAGCGTCCTCTTCTTACCGTCTAAATACGTCGTAGTCGGTAGGCCGTCTACGAACTCTATTTCCGGAGACATAGACGCGTAGGCGGGCTGCCACTGCCCGTAACACCACAGGACTTTTTCGGGCGCCGGATCGATCATAGCGCTTCGTATCAGACGGTCGACGAACGTCGTCTTACCGCATCCCGTAGGCCCTGATACTATACACGTAAACGGATGCTTCAACAACGGTCCGCCCATTTTCACGACTGATACTGGCTGATGTTTTTTGCGCGTCTTTATAAAAGGTGCGCACCTCCATCAACAGTTTACCGAGCTTGTTCTCGCCCTCAACGTCACCAATCCTGGTACCCCAGAAACCCTCCCTACTCGGCACCCACTCCACCAATTCGGCGTCCCCGGTGGCCAACAGTTCGGCCTTCAACTCCCCACCGAACTTACTCATCAACAGCCCCTTCATACAAGCGACCCTAACGACGTTCCATTCGGTTCCCGTTCTCTTTTTTCGAATACCGTAACTGAGTCGTTTCGCTACGTAGGGCGATCGCACTCTTTTGATACACGTGGCGCATGCGAGGTCTTCGTTGAATAGCGCTTTCCTATACTGATAGGCGTGCTCGACGGATCGGAAGACCCGACCGTACGCCGTCAATCGGCACCTGTACATATTCGACAAGAAGGAGCGCGAACCGCCAAACTTTATACGTTCCGATGATGACAACATGACTACTACCGATAAAACCGCTACCGATACCGCTTATATAGTCACAGATGACGCGTCTAAAACTAAAAAAGGTGCCGACGTACGGATTCGGACCCGAAATATTTCGATCCCTAGTCGTACGCGCTCCCAGGAGAGCTAATCCGGCGCCGGCGTCTATGAGTGGTTTTATCTCGGTTATACACGCTTCGATCGCTAGTCGTTGATCGCTTAGGAGGTTGATCGCTAGGTGTGAATTGGGTTAATCGCTAGATGGCGTTATCACGTAACTAGGGACGATGTTATTAATCGCTAGAGGGCGCTTTAGCATTCAAAAAGTGACAGGCCATCAATCACGTTTTTTATAACTAGGTTCCCGATTCCACTCGGGTTACACAAAACCCTTTGATCTTTTTTTTATAACTAGGTTCCCGATTTTGATAATGACGATTTTTATGCACGTACTTAGGTCTAAAAAGGGGCGGGGCGAGACTGTGTGTAATCTGTATACTACTATCGTCTCCTCAAGCACCATCACAATTGACTCAAGATCACGGTTGTCTCTCTTGATGCGGTATTAATGGTTTCAATTCATGCGAAACACCTTCCCTCGATATAATACCTGTCATGTTTAGGAGCCCACCCATTTTAGCAAGTTAAGGAGGTGAACGAAGCAAGGTTCCACATGTTCAGCAAACTCCTTGCACAGCGTGATTCCGACCTTCTGATTGAGAAGATCACATTTTCTGACTCATGCTGCATTCATCGACCACTTCAAGGCTGGTTTGCTTTTGTATGGTATGAAGACATACCTGCAGACATCAGGATTGAGAGTGTTGATGATCTTGTACGGTGTTGCTGATGTTGTAAGCGACAGCGAAGATGATGGCGACGAGGAACGAGTTTACATCGAGTTGTTCAATGAAGTGGACGACTATACCTTAATTTGAGTTGTGACTTGTTTCAAAACGAACAATATGAACGTGGCTCACCACATTGGATCCGTGTATGCGCTTGACATTATTGTTTGTATCGTTTTGATGAGGTGCAACTTCTGACTTTAATAATTACCTAAGAAGCGTACATGTAGTATGCATTATGGCCATAGTAAAAAAGAAGCAAGAATAAAAAGTTTATTATAGTGTCTATATTGCACTAATCCACTTTCTGCATTTTCTAAATCTAGTATTGCAACAGTCCGTGCCAGAACTAATACACATTAGGCTAGCACTACAGCTCATAGATAAGCTGTGCACAAATCTAATTCCATTATTATAGGAAACAATAAAGTGCTACATAGAGGCTTTTCTATAATTAGCCCATAAGGAATGTAAATACACATTATTACAGTAGGATGTGAACAGTTTGTTCTTCATCCTCACTGAACAAAAGTGAAATCTCCTGAGTAGAATATTACTTCTGCTGTACAGATTTCTTTCTTTGGATTTCATATCCATTTCATCCGACAGATCATTACAAATTGTATGTCCAAGATATTTATATTTTGTTGTAATATCTACCCTCTCGCACCCCCTTTTTTGACTAATCACGCCAGTTGTCATAACTCATTAAAAACTACGTGATGGCATCCATTCCCAGATGAAAAACAACAACAGGATTTCATTTTATTATGAACGTCTTGATAAACATTGTCTCGGAAATTCCCTTGGTGGGAGGTTTTTAACTATCTGAACTATACAGACTAAAATATAAAGTAATGTATAACGTAGTATATGTGTGACATCGTAAGGACATCGTTAACTATAACCAAGGATCCTCTATTTGGACAGGAGGCGTCACTGTGCGAGAAAATGGCAGTCTACATTGAACGTTTTTGTCCGCCATTCGGGAGGCAAGCGCATGCGCCTGCGGGACCGGCAGCGCGCGAAGTTAGCGTATTTGTTCAGTCACCTCATTCATCAGAATAATCACCAAGCTGTGATGCGTCATATAAAATGAAAGATGTTAAAGTAATCCTTGAAATTGTTTACCTATCACAATTCAAAATAATGAAATTTGCAAACAAATCACGTACAAACGTTGCAATTATTTATTGAGCCAACTGAACTTCGTCGTGTTTCATCAGAATAATCATCAGGCTGTACCACTTCTTATATAATTAAACTATTGAGGTTATCGTTGAAAGTGTTGAGCAATGATAATGCAAAGAACTCAATTTTCTGCATGCGTATGATCTGGCTTGGCGCAACTCCAGAATGGCGGACGAACTGCTTACGTACTTTCCTCGAACGATGTAGATAGCGCGTCTTGTATTAATATACGGTCTTTGACCATAGCTTCATACATTATATTCATTATGGCGTCGTTGAAAACAGTACTCAAATATCTTTCCAATGATAGCACATTTGGTATAATTTAGAAGATTTGTGTTGGTGAAATGGACTACTAGTTTCCCCATCGCATCTTTTATTATTATCACACAAGGGTATTCGTCAAAGCCTATATTATATAATATAGCACTTCAGTACAATACTTGCATGGGCAGATAGGCAGCCTATGCTATATACTGGCTAACGTCGTGATAAGTTGATAACGCGGCTTTGACTTTGAAAACCCGAAGGGAAAGAATTCCGTTACTGCCTTGGGTCGTGGGAGCTTTATCAGATGGCTGTCGCGGTCACCTAGCTAGGGCCTGTGTGCGATTAATCATGTAATCGTGTACATTTGCAGGAAGTTGGCTGGAAGGGCAACAAAGCCAACATCGCGCCAACTGAGGGTAATTAATAATGTGCTTGTCACTGGTAGATGCTTGGTGAAACATAATCTTCATAAAATCATTCAAAATTGGCGGCAAAGTTGGCGGCGCCGGTTTCAACATCCCTTCCAGACTGCCTGCAGAGAAGCTGAGGGAAGAGAACCT
Organism: Escarpia spicata; assembly: GCA_963995525.1. Lineage (NCBI taxonomy): Eukaryota > Metazoa > Annelida > Polychaeta > Sabellida > Siboglinidae > Escarpia > Escarpia spicata. The sequence continues at coordinate 41,111,273 of OZ023218.1, forward strand.
TGCCTGGTGGCCCTGGTTTGAGGTAATGATTTTGTACTAATATATAAGGCCTAAAACATTGTCAGATAACAAATGTACTTTATGACATGCATTTACATTTTATATTATAATAAAAATATTTTTGGTCAAATTGATTTCGTCTTTGAGCGGTAATTAATTGTGGCTTCAGATAAACATTGAATCGTCAATCTTATCTAAATTTATAGGGTCACCATAACGCACAAAAGCTATGTATTATGTTTCTGGTCTTCCTTGTAAAAAAATTAAGTTATCATGTGGATGTATTATGGTTTTTCGAACTGGCCAATATACTATAATATAGGCCCTACAGACAGTACAGGCCTAGTCTAGTGTACTCAGTCAATATATACATTTGCGGATTCATGTTGATGCCATTGCCAAGCTATAAGTTCAATGGCAATGGTGATGTCGCATTGAACACGATTATTATCAATACTATACGTCCATGCGCAGCATTCTGAATTATCGTCACTGCTATATTAATGCAGCATTCTGTGTATAATTATAAAACAGTCTTTCTCTGTCTGTATGTCTGATCGTTATAATGAGATTGTGAGGAAGATGTTGATGCACCGAGGTCTTAACCTTAGACAGATGAATATGTTTTACACCGTAATTAAAAACTAAGTATATAATTAATACAATATTTATGGTACACAATGATTTTTCTTGTATGCTTTTAATAATGGTCTGTTATATTTGTTAACAGAAGCATGCCGACAAGTACACCAACATGCAAAAGATGATGACAATCGAGCGACAAATGGCCGAATCATTGAAACATGCCCCAAGCAAGAAGGGGGATTACCTGTACAAGGTAAGGATGTCTGGTTTTTTTCAGCCGCAAAATGCCCATCGTATTAAGACTACGTACGACAAAAATCATTACTTTGTTTGACACTTTCAATTTGTCCTATGTTCCTACCATAGTTGTAGATTAAAGCAAATACATTTAAGGTAAACCATTTTGATTGCGTCATAGATACATTGTGTGACGATGGTATGTCCCCATAAGATGCCGTTTTTAAAAGTGCCCAGATAACTTGGCCATGGAGGGAGCGCGTATTATGTTCTGCGAAAAATTGGGTTCCTTACATAATTTGTTGGTATCAAGTTCCTATGTCTACCAATATATCAAAGTACTTATGAAAAACATATCATTACAATGTGAAGCAGCTATTTTTCAATCCAGTTTAACGTAATGATAATATGTTGTGTACTTGCAGGCTCGTGAGTCATCCAACAGAAGCGGCATTTCCATTCGCCCTGAATCGGACATGGATTAAAGTGGAGTAAAACGCATGTCTTAAAATAGATCAAACACAAACATTAAAAAATAGTTTTCCCACTATTTTCTATATGTGCAATAAAATGGTGTTAACAATACGATTTTTAGCAAATGGTAGTTTGATCATCAAATGAATAAATGGAAGAAACGTCTTACATGTTAAGTATTTGTCTTAAAACCATTTAAATCTGGTCTAACAAATACATTTGTCTGAATGTTCTTTAAAAGTATAATTTTGCTGACGATCAAATAACCCTTTCTGCGTTATTGTATTAATTCCACGATTATGTGCAATAATTTATTTGCTACTGTTGTCGTTGAAATAAAGGTTACCAATATGTTCTGCAGCTTGCTTGTTTGCAGAAGAACATTTAAGAGGTGTCATAAATGTAGAATAAAGGTTGTGGGAAGATGCCAGAAACGTAGTGCAAAGCTTGTGGGAAGGTACCCGAAACATAGCAGAAAGGTTGTGGGAAGGTACAAGAAACGTAAAGTAGAGGTTGTGGGAAGGTGCCAGAAACGTAGAATAGTGGTTGTGGGAAGGCGCCAGAAACGTAGAGTAGTGGTTGTAAGAAGGTGCTAGAAACGTAGTAGAAAGGTAGTGGGAAGGTATTAGAAAGGTAGAATACAAGTTGTGAAAAGGTGCCAGAAACGTATCAGAAAGGTTCTGCGAAGGTGTCGTTAACGTACAATAACGGTTGTGGAAACGTGACAGAAATGTATCAGAAAGGTTTTGGGAAGGTGTCTGAAAGGTTGTAAAATGGTAATTTAACTACGTACTTTACTACATTGTAGAAACGTATATAGTAGTTCATATGTTTACGTTGTAGTTACGTAAATAAAATACGTGATCACAACCAAACCAGTATACGTTGTCATTGCGTAATACATCTACGTAGTAGAAATGTTGTGGGAAGGTGTTCGGAACGTAACGGAAACGTCATGGGAAGGTAGTAGGAGGTACGTTGTGAGAAGGTTGTAAGATGGTAATTTCACTAAGTACTTCATAACGTCATAAAAACGTGTATGGTAGTTCACGTTTTTACGTAATAACTACGTAAGAAAAATACGTAATCATAACCAAGTCACTATACGTTGTCACTACGTATTATAATTTATGTAGTAGAAAGGTTGTGGGGAGGTAGTAAGAGGTACGTTGTGAGAAGGTAGCAAGGTGGTAATTTCACTACGTACTTCACTACGTCGTAAAAACCTATTTGGTAGTTAACGTTTTTTTTAGTTACTACGTAAAATTGTTAGCTGGGTATTAACTGGCTAGTCTGTATTATTGTGGTTACAATGTAATGGTATTATGAGGTCTCATGCAACTAGTCAGCTTTTTTTAGAACAATATCGGCATGATCTCCGAACCGACCTTGCTTGATAATTATGCTGGTACTGACTGAGCTCTGAGGGTGGTCATTGCCAGGGTGCTTGTCGTCCTCAGTGGTTCTTTTACGTCCCAAATTGAGACGAGACCGACATTAACGTGATCTCCGAGTCACGAGGGATACACCAGTTACCAATGTCGAGAGCCAGTTTTTTACACCAAATATCATGCCAGCCCGGTCCGGGTTTCGAACTCAGTGACAGTGACAGCGCTGACATGCCAGGCGGATGTGCTAACAAGAACACTAGCCGCGCTCCCTTCGCAATGTATAGCTACATCTGTGTTTTTATTTGATACTCAAAGAAGTCTGTAGTGTAGGCTCGATATGTAAAATTGTGCCGTTTATAGTAATTATGGTATATGCGACCCGCGACCATAGACATAAATTGATCACGCTAATTCTCAACTTGCATGACGAGTCGTAGCCCAAGTCACGTGGCATAACAACGAAAACTCCGCCATTGCTCGGAAAATGCTCGGTGAATTCGTTTTGTTGTGTTGTGTATTCGCGCTGTGTATACGTAACTACTTGTTTTATCTGTTATTTTAGTTAGTTATGTTAGTTGTTATAAGTTTCGTAGTTAATGTAGTTAGGTCATTATGTATTTTGGGTGCATGAAAGGCCTGAGGCTGAGTTGTCCCGACCAAGCGCGATACAGGTCAAAACTAACGTAGTAACGCGCTACGGCGCTGTCAGCGGAACCTGGGGCCGGTTTCATGAAGCGGCTAAGAACGTTCTTAACGCTAAGCTGATTGTCTTAGTAAATTACGTGAATTGTTTAATATAAGCGAGCATAGGAGTTTACGCAAACACGTGACGCTAAGTAATTGTGTAGCTGTAAGTACGTTTCACGAAACCGGTCCCTGAGTCTTAACTAAATATCAAATCATATCTACATATCAAATCATACCTATATATATCGATATCCAAGTTACCAGAACACACTGATTTTCCAAAATACTGTTATATGATTAGGACCCTGTCAAATATCTAATAAGGTTGTTGGTGAATTCTACTTTGCAGAGACTGTTCAAGCTGAACACTCTGAAAATCACGACTTGGAGACTGATGAAGGTATGCATCTAAATTTGTATTCTTGTTAGGTACATCAGGTAAAAATTAAAATACACTATTTTTTCAATTAAATGGTTCCACAAGATAGAGTTTGTTATGAAGTTTATGATAGTTTTTGAATTTTTGTGATATCTTCATTATTTCCGACGTAATTCCACTTTTTGTTTAAGAAAAACAACACTTTTTGGTATTGAATTTCAGTCCATTTCTTGTGCGCAAACTGGCCCCAGAAGCTTGATGTATTGCATTTGATTATATAGGAAAAAGGCCATAAAATTGTGTATATTGAAGATATTTATGCGAAATAAGAAGTTATGTGACCCAACTAACTAAAATATGTAAAAAACAAAAAAATCATTGCTTAGTACCACGGTATATATAAAAAGGATATTGTCGTGAAATGTTGAAGTGTAATATTACTGTTAAACATTTATAATGCGGTATGTTTCCTGGTGTAAAACCTGCACAAAGACGCTAATGTTGATACATGCATACGTAGCGTGCATTAAAATGTATAACATCAAAATGGACTATTAAACCAGATTTAATAACTTAAGACAACAATAAGTAAATGAAATGTAGATTAAGTATTTATAAACCAAAAACTAATAACATTTTAGTTATATATATATATATATTAAAATAGAAGTAATATATGATATGAAATAACAAATTAACTACAATAAGTAAGGTATTTACACAAATAAAATGAAATTTAAAACTACATCATAAATAAAAAAAATCTTTATCACAAAAATATTACAGGGAATGTCAGTGCTGCAAAATTGCACATAATTTATCTCTAGCTATAAGGATAACAAAAATGTTTAGGAAAATAGTGTATTCGTATTTTGCATGTACTAAGTTTTTTATTTGACAAATGTCTACCTCTTGCTTTCAGACGTGGACACCACACCAGAGAGACAATTGAAACAGCCAAGAAATAGCCGAATGCACAAGAAGACAGGTACTATTAATTTAATTTAATTTATATTTTCTATGGTTTACTGGCTTCATATTTCTCTATCCATCATACCGAAAACAATACACACTGTCAGGTTGTATTACCAAAACTTTTAGAGACATGTCATAACTTAGCTACTTATGGTGCAGTTGTTCGCACGCCTGAAAATAGTTCACCATTAGTTGGTAATGGGTCAGTATAATTCCTAATTCATTGTTGGAGATAATAATTTGCAAACAATTTAACAGTCGTTGGTAGGGGAGTATTCCATTCCATCCATTCCAAAATGTGAGATCCCTTATTAGTGTATTCCCAGTGTTAGAAATCATGTTGGTGGCTCCTGGTGGTACGACATTATGACAGAGGATAAAAGATGCAATTCTTTGCTAGAACAGTCGTCAAACGTTTATCCGAGATGAACTTTAGAAGGGATTCGCAATGTTTGTAGATCAATTAATATTCGCTTAACAACAATTTGAAGTACAGTCATTTAGAATACTTGCTATGGTTGTACGACAGTTCTCTGTTTTATAGGACATGGTGGTGTGAAGAAGACGCCCTGGACAACTGAAGAGAAGTCGGCGATAGAGAGACAGTTGAAGACATTCATCACGATGATGAAGGTTCCCAGGAAGAAAGCATGTGAAGAGGCTGTGCGGAAAGAATGTGCGTTGCAAAACCGATCCTGGGCCACAGTTAAATATTATGTTCACAATTGTATCGTAAAGAAGAAAGCAATATTAAGGAAGTAAATTATTCGTGTAAAAGAATCCGAAAAGAATCAAATAAATTATTATGATTCAGATTCTGATCCGTGTGGCAAACAGTGGTGCCATGAAATGGAGTCTGGATAATCAAGACTAATACAGGGGTTCTGTGTTTTGATAAAAAAGAAACTATTAATGATCTGTGCAACGTGCTTAAATACACATAGTTTTTGTGTGGATATTGTGTCTTAGAGCTTTGAGCCTCCAATGTTACGGCTCATTTCGGAAGCACGACAGCAGGCGACTTAGTTGCATTGAATGACTGCATGTTTGTTTTTTTCAAATTCTGACAACTACTATTCATATGTTATATCGAATTACTATTTATGGAAAATGGTAGTGCCACGAATAATCAAGACTAGTGTGGTAGGTTCTATCTTCAGATAGAAACTATTAGTGATCTGTATCAACGTGCTTAAATACACAATTTTTTTTAGTATTGTGTCTTAAGAGCTTTGAGCCTCCAGTGTTACGGCTCATTTAGGAAGCAACACAGAAGGTCACTCAGTTGCATTGAATGACTGCATGTTTGTTTTTCATAATCTTACAACTACTGTTCATATGTTATATTGAATTACTGTATGTGGCAAATGGTAGTGCCATGAATTGGAGTGTGGTTAATCGAGACTAGTATGGTGGGTTTAGTCTTCAGATTGAAAAGAAATTATTAAAGATCTGTACCAACGTTCTTAAATACACATCGTTTTTTAAATATTGTGTCTTAAAGCTTTGAGCTTCCCATGTTACGGCTCATTTAGGAAGCATAACAGAAGGCGACTTAGTTGCATTGAATGACTGTAATATTCCAGAGAATAAAATTGTGAACGTATTACATGTCTTGTGTATGGGAAATAGATTTGTACATATGAAGGTTATATACTATTATATAACATCACTGTATTCCTGAAGCAGTCAAAATTATTTATAGTACAATATACTTACCTTGGATAAAACACAGGCTAGCACCAAATATAGTTTGACCTGTGAAAACCAAGTTTATTTATCTGACTTTAATTTCTTTTCTTGTACACGAACAAAATTTATGTTTATCCAATGTCGATAATACACACCGGTATATTTGTGTGTATATATATATATACATGTGTATACATATAACATAGGACAACAACAAAAGTCTCATCGTGTATAACAAAAGGAAATAAGATAGAACTTGGTTGTCACAGGACGAATTATAGTTAAAGCTTTGTGTACACACATTAAAACACAAACTCTGCTCTTCGTCAAAAGCGCAACATGACACTAATCATCGGAGTGTCCCATTTATCCGATGAAAGTTGTGCATGAGAAGTCCTCAGTTGACAGTGTGTATGGGAAGTCCTCAGTTGTATAGTGAAATTTCACACACTTACTTTTTATTATTATATCTTATAAAGCGTGTCAGTATGATCTATGATGTCTACGTTACCAATTAGTACCGTCTACATGTGAATATCCTAACAAACATTGTTTTTAGGAGCTAATTAATCAAGTCCCCAGTTGCAGGCCCGCTGTCACACGTCCCCATTTGGCATCCTGTACACGTATGTGTGTGTGTGTGTGTGTGTGTGTGTGTGTGTGTGTGTGAGTGTGGTGTGTGTGTGTGTGTGTGTGTGTGTGTGTGTGTGTGTGTGTGTGTGTGTGTGTGTGTGTGTGTGTGTGTGTGTGTGTGTGTGTGTGTGTGTGTGTGTGTGTGTGTGTGTGTGTGTGTGTGTGTGTGTGTGTGTGTGTGTGTGATATGTATGCTACCAATAGTATTACCTTTGGATAAAACATACAACCGATTGGGCTTATTCTTGCTTTCATGACTGACACCAGAAATAGATAAGCGAGCGAAAAATGAACAACTGTCAAACACTTTTTTAACGATTGCTAGTATCGTTACTGGGACTTGAAAATTTAAGCTTTCTGCCATTCAACCAAATAAATGGTTTCCTGATAATCGTTCGTAAAATTAACTAAAAACGGACCTACCTACATGTTTGAGCCTATGCAAATGAGGAAAACTGCGCCACAATGGGAAGCTTAGTGTACATCGTTCGGAATCGGACATATTACAGAAAACGGCATGATTGTAAATCCGTTTTAGGTGTCCTTTAAAAGGATACCGGCAAATTCAGATGACGTTAGAATAACAAAAAGTGTATCCTTTCAAATGATACCAAGATCGTCGGGATGTGACGAGGCGTGAGGGTGCTAGTGATGTTTTGAACGTGCTCCGAGTTGTTCATTTTTCGTTCGCTTATCTATTTTTGGTATTGTTTTTTGCATTACTCGTTTTCTCACTTTACACAAACTACACCAAACATCATTCACTATATGTTTTTAATGTATATCCTAGAAGCACTGTTGTTTACCAGAAACCATGCTTGGTGTATACGCAAGACAAATTTATTTTTTGTGAAACCCACGGTTACGTTTTAGAACGTTTAATTTGGATGTCGTTTTCACTTTCCGTTTGGCATTACATCACCAAAATATCGTCAGCCGTGTGACATGGCGGTATTTTCTTGTAGGTTTATTTAACATCAGCACTGGGCGTTGAAAACGTGGAAGTCAACAACAATTTGTTTACGATTTATTCATAGTCTGCATTTACCTGTGACATGATAGAGTGAAGTTTTGGAGAAAGAAGTCATCAGCACTCTGAATGTCGAGATATGTATGCCTTTCTTGATGGATAGACCCGAATTGCCATTTGTGTGTTGCGAGCGCCAAAAAATCTGATTTCTTTCAACACCTGTAGGTAATGCTTATTATGATATCCGCCTCTCTTGGTAAGAACTTATGTTTTGTTTACTCTGATTATGATAATACATAAAAGGAAAGTTTGAAATATGTTTGAATGCTTCCAACACTACTACCTTTAATAAAGCAGTACACAGGGAAATGGTTGTTCTTGCTTTCACAATAAATATTCAACTCCTAATGATTGCTTGGTTTCTGCACTATCCATTTTGCTTAAATTAGACCAAATATCATTCGCTACATATGTTTAATGGGTAATGGAAATTTATTGCCTGATGTATACAAACGACAGACACACAATGTAAATTTCATTGGTGAATAATTGTGCAAACAATGGAAAATTACGTAAGTGTAACATTTGGATGTCGCAATAAACATGAACATCTCACTGATCCAACAGAACCAACAACTTATTATATAATGGATTTTTGCCTTCAGTATATCATCAAAATATCTTCAAACATGTACATTGGATACTTTGTGATTGGCATGCTTACCACCAGTACTGCATCTAGAAGGATGTTGGAGACAAAACCAACTTCTTCGCGATTTCTGTGTAGTCGCCATATGCAGGCCTTACCTTAAAAGCTGAAAAAAAACAAGATCGCGACATTCTGAATGGAGGGAGCTACATCTATCTTGGTGACTACACTGATATTGCTGAGGTAATCTTAGCAACAACAAAAATGTCAGCGCCATATTGTACAAACAAATCAATATACTTAATAAAGTGGGATTCCGAATTGTTGTGTTGACGACATTAAAATCTACCTCACGGTTGAACGAGAAGAATTCATTGTGGCGACTATGACGAAGGTGGAATTGCGTATAGCGATAGTGACGGCATGGACATGTTCCTGTGTTAAAACTAACATAGGAAACTAATTAGAGGCGATCTTCTTTTCGCCAGCGAAGCAACGCGTATCAACCTGCAGCCGTGTACATTACAGTAGCCGGTCATCGATTTCAATCTTCATAGTGTTTGCGTACTTTTTGTGTGTTATTTGACAGCAACATGAAAATGGAACATAAGATTGGCAACTCTGTGAAAAGTTGATACTAGCAGATCAGAAACATTGGGCAAGTTCGACAACATTTGGCCGAAGCATCATGCAAGACACTTGTTCACGCACTACAGTAGTAACATCACGTTTACATTATGGAAATGCACTTCTTTATGGTCTCCCACACTTGTTGACGGTGCGTCTACAACAGATACATAACTTGCTTGTCGTCTCATTACTCGTACGTTCTTTGGTAACCGAATTCGAAATGCTCCTGTTTACCAATTATGATTTGAATGGTTTGACGCCAGTCTACTTGGCCGAGTCAATCAGCTACCGCCCCGTATAAGCAGAACGCTGCGATCTGTTTCACTGCCAGCACTTTTGTTCGTACTGACTTCACAAACAGTCACCAATGGTGATCGCTGTTTCGCTGTTTGCTCAGCCGTTCTAAGGAACAATTCAATCTACCCCTTTCGCTCAGAACAGTAACGTCACTAAAAGTGTTTAAAACACTTTTAAAAACTCACCTATGTAAACAACTTGGTAATTACTCACCGATGTGTATTTTTCATGTGCGTTTGTTTGATATTTTATTATATTAGTTCGTTTTCTTAGCATATTATAGTAATTCGTTTAGTGTCAGTTATATAAATGGGTATATTTAAAGTAGTTATTTTAGAATATCTTAGTATATGTATTTTGTTGGCAGTTTTATGATCATTTCGCAGGCAAACATATGAGTCAAAACATTTTGGTATTTAAGTAATGTTTTTTGTTGATGTTCAATATGCCGTAAATGTCTTAAGAAAATTATTAATATTCAAAAACTCGGCTTTAATGGTTGTCTTTGCTTTGGAACATTGATGGTAATCTCACCAACTGCTGAAGGGATTTTGTCCAGAACAACGGCGCAACTTGGTGTGGGAAGTGAGCAAGCCAAATTAAAACTGACCGTGTTTACAATGTCCTTTCTAATAGAATAAATATTTAGAAGGTATACAGCCAATCAAATTGCGATTTACAACCCGAAATATTGTTCGCAATATCCAACCAGGAAATACTGACTATTGGAAAGCGGGGCTAAGTGCAAATTCCTTCAACTGCTTTTTGAAAATGTTTGTTTCCAGTGGCAAGACCGTAAATGTGACGAAGCACAATGATTCAGTGGTAGCGGATAAAGGAACTGGCTTGAAATAAAAAACACTGTCCAAAGGATCAACTGGCGAATATATATATATATATACATATATATATATATATACACACATATATATATATATATATATATATATATATATATATATATATATATATATATATATATATATGTATATATATATATATATATATATGTATATATAAATGTAGAGAGAGAGAAGAAGAAGAAGAATAATTTGTTTTATTTGACCCAGACATTTCAAATAATACATACAATACATCCATGATATCGATGAGCCACAGAGAGAGAGAGAGGAGAGAGAGACAAAGAGAGCGAGAGAGAGAGAGAGACAGAGAGACAGAGAGAGAGAGAGAGAGAGAGAGAGAGAGAGAGAGAGAGAGAGAGAGAGAGAGAGAGAGAGAGAGAGAGAGAGAGAGAGAGAGAGAGAGAGAGAGAGAGAGAGAGAGAGAGAGAGAGAGAGAGAGAGAGAGAGAGAGAGAGAGAGAGAGAGAGAGAGAGAGAGAGAGAGAGAGAGAGAGAGAGAGAGAGAGAGAGAGAGAGAGAGAGAGAGAGAGAGAGAGAGAGAGAGAGAGAGAGAGAGAGAGAGAGAGAGAGAGAGAGAGAGAGAGAGAGAGAGAGAGAGAGAGAGAGAGAGAGAGAGAGAGAGAAAGAGAGAGAGCAACTTGGCAAAGTAGCTCCAGATGATGTGTCACCAACTTTCTTCTAATAGTCGTTATAAATTATAATAAAGAATACTTTTGTAAATTATATGTATATATATATACATACAATGTTAACAGATAATGCGTTAACAGTATTTGTGAGAATGGATAATATCGTATATCCACGACAGCATCGTAACCCAATATAATGAAACAAATTATTTTTGTCGTGTTAAAAGGGACACTCTCATGTGTGAAATTCCAAATCATAATATGTTCAAAATATAATATAACAGTGTGCTCTATTGTTTAGTTATCTCCTTAGAGTTACATCCTGAGGTCGTCCATCTTTTAAAAAGAAATTTCCAGCGAATCAATATGCCCATATATCACTTTCCTCTACTCCATATACCGGTAAACGTTCTGTGGTTTACTTAGTATGTAATTTTAAGAAACAACTGTGCCAAAGAACACAAACTATATCGGTGTGACATACGGTTGTTATCCAGCTTGCCGGAACTGCCGATCGGTAATCTTTCAAAAGCATACTTTTGCGAAAGCATACTTTATCAAGTACCAAAGTGACACGTACAGTATAAATGTTATAAATGGTAGTTTAATCCTTAATGCAACTTTAACTTTTTGTTGTTCCTCCTTCAGCACGAGCCTTATCAAATGTAACCAACACATCATATTTGTAGACATGCCACATCCGAGATATGCAGATATGTCAGATCCCACTACGGCTGTCTGTCGTTTTAACATGGATGTTTGTTTCAAATGTTAAAATCGTGATTAAATACGTGTTTTCTTGTAATCGTCGCACAAGAACAATTTCGAATGATAAAAATATAGCGATCTATGAGCAAATACTATCGATGTGAGGCAGATTTTTGACGACAAAAACAGCAGATTTGGTGCGATAGAGAGGGGCTGCTGATTAGATCAGTCCCGGTACACCCTGTCATAGCACCTTGTATGGCTGAGCTCGCCATCCAATCTTCTCATTGCCTTTTTAAATTAACCGTTTTTGGTTTGCTGCAACCTTAGCCTAGACTCACCCAGTAATACATGTGATGTTCAGGATAATCAAAGTGGGCATTAAGTTGTAAAATTGTCAAAATGGAGTGTAGTACCGTTTTGGATTCCACAGAGCTTTTAAAGTGTACATCACTTGATAAAATATCTTCTATGACTAAGATTTCGATTTAATGCTATTTAAAGCAGAAGTACCGTTTTAAAAAAGTGACGTTTTGAAAATCGAGGTCATTTTAGTCACATATCCTCCGTCGTTTCTTAATATACGGGTTCGTGAGTGTGTGCATTTTCTTAGTTTGGGATTATTTGTCGGAGAAAATAAACTGGACCTCTTTTTCGGCTCAAATCCAAGATGGCCGACATTATGCAAGGTATAATATTCAAATGGGCCTAATTTGTTAACTAAGCAACATATAAACACGTTTGAGGTGTCAGTTCTAAATAACTTTACGATGTCTGTCGTTAGAGGCCAAGGTCATGCGATAAGGTCAAGGAAACATTTGATAAAATAATCTGGAAATAAGCAGGATTCGGACCAAAGTGGCATAACTTTTCAACGAAATGAAGTTATAAACACATATTTAGGTGTCATTGCAACCAAATTTACCATGCCTATATCATTTAAACAACATTTTGCAGATGATTATAGTTCAAAGTCACGTTTCGATGTCAATACATGCATATTGTCTATTTACAATCCTGTATGATCCTGATCAGCATCCCGGTCATCATCATCGTGGCTCTCCACTTGTGTCACATTCATGCATGTGATGCCCTAGCACTGGCCACATGCTGGTGTGCACTTCAATCCATTCTTACGGCAGGTGCACGTTTTCTTATCGCAGTGACCACCGCAATTGTATCGAATTATCTTGAGGAGACGCTCTGGTGCCGCAGACTGAGACATTCTGATAGGCTCGAGACCACCAGTAGATGCTACCCAACCCCAAAGCTCAGGGGAGATGTCATTGCCACGCCATCCCTGCACCTGACGATAAGTCCGATGGCTACGGAAGGCGGCTGCATCATTCGTTGGCTGAAGCTTCTCTGGAGACACGTATTGTGTAGAATTAGCTACCTTCAGCAGGAACTTCGCTACCCGTGCGGAGTTGAGTCTTAGTGATGTGTGTGGTGCACACGTACATCACCAATAGGGCATTCTCTCCTGCCTTTTTGATGCCCTCTTTCGAGGAAGATGGAGACATGAAGACGGGGGTGAACTTTTCAGTGCTGCATACTTCATGACAATAGTTACTTTGCCAATTCCATATGGCCTTGACGTGGTATCACACCCACTGAGAGCATGCAGAAAGACAGAGCTTCTGAGAGATCCAGATTCTTCTTCAATGTAGTGAAGCATACCGTCTGTTTCGATGTCACCATGTACAGGTTATCACTCTTATCTGTGGCATCAGCATGATGTATCATGAGTTGAAATACGTCTGAATCTTCTGCGACAACAGCTGTGCATGGTCAGGTATATACACAGATCTCTTCATAGAACTAGTTCTGATGGCTGGCGTTAAGTCAACTGGGGGTCTAAACATACGGCCGTGGCTTCAATGAGAGTACTCATCTTCTCTTCCTGCTCTCCAGACCCGTATGTGCTGATGTCAGCCAGTCCATTTTTTGGAGATAGCGGGGTTCTCTTCGAATGCAAGTGATTTGCATTTTGACCTGGTAGCATACGCATTCTGTCTTTCTGTGGCGGAGTACAGGTTCTCCCAGAAGAATCAAGTGAAGATTCTAGCCTCAGTTGTCCATGTCAAAACTGCTTCCAGGGAATGAATAGAGATGGATCCCCAGCATCTATACCAGCGTCTTCTTGTTACGGGTATCGGCGATATCCCTATTCCTGACCTCTTTAAATATGAGTTGTGCCCTTTCCCCCATCTCTCTTCGACAATCACGTATGCATGCGGACTGGGGACAAAGCGGAGCTCATACACCATCGCCTGAAGTTTGTCCCTGCATGCGTCGTCTCAGCCACGCTCGACAAGGGCTTGCAGTTTATTGTTGATGGGGCAGGATTGCTCCATAAGTTCTCACAGCCCAAGCACTCCACCTATGCCGAAATCTGCGCTATGTATATCCGGCATGTACGCAGCAGCTATGGTTGTGCGTTGGTTGTGTTTAACGGATATCACGGCTCCAGCACTAAAGACGAAGCCCATCGTCGTAGGACACGGAACGACGTTTGTGCTTCAGTCTCAGTTTCCCTCAGAAATGCCTTTAACCATGAGCAAAAAAGCTTTCTTTGCGAACACATAAAACAAGCAGGCCATCATCAACCTCCTTGCAGAGCCTATGGTCAAAGCAGACATCACAGTTCAGCACGCAGAAGGGGATGCAAACTAGAAAATCTCTATGTTTACATGCCTTTCTGCGAAGAAAACGCCAATAGCTGTTGTCGCACAAGATTCAGACGACTTTCAACTCATGCTACATCATGCTGATGCCACAGATAAGAGTGATAACCTGTACATGATGACATCGAAACAGACTACATTGAACACGAATCTGGATCCATCCTTCTCAGAAGATCTGCTCTTTCTGCACGCTCTCAGTGGGTGTCAAGGCCATATGGAATTGGCAAAGTGACAGTTCTCACGAAGTTTGCAGCACTGAAAAAGTCCACCCAAGTCTTCATGTCTCCATCTTCCTCGAAAGACGACATCAATAAGGCAGGAGAGAATGCCCTATTGGTGATGTACAGCCAACGAATGATGCACCCGCCTTCCATAGCCATCGGACTTATCATGAGGTGCAGGGATGGCGTGGCAATGATATCTCCCCTGAGCTTTGGGATTGGGTAGCATCGATTGGTGGTTTCGAGCCTATCAGAATGTCTCAGCATCCGGCACCAGAGCGACTCCTCAAGATAATTCGATGCAATTGCGATGGTCACTGCGATAAGAAAACGTGCACCTGCCGTAAGAATGGAT
This sequence comes from Escarpia spicata, assembly GCA_963995525.1. Taxonomy (NCBI): domain Eukaryota; kingdom Metazoa; phylum Annelida; class Polychaeta; order Sabellida; family Siboglinidae; genus Escarpia; species Escarpia spicata. The sequence continues at coordinate 41,126,334 of OZ023218.1, forward strand.
TGAAGTGCATACCAGCATGTGGCCAGTGCAAGGGCATTACATACATGAATGTGACACAAGTGGAGAGCCAGGATGGTGATGACCGGGATGTTGATCAGGATCATACAGGATTGTAAATAGACAATATGCATATATTGACATTGAAACATGACTTTGAACTATAATCACCTGTCAAATTTGGTTTAAATGATTATGCATAGTCAACTTGCTTTCAATGACATCTAAATATGTGTTTATAACTTCATTTTGTTGCAAAGTCTGATTATTTTATCAATTTTTTTGCCTTGAACTTGCCCTTATCGCATGACTTTGATATCTAACGACCTGCAAATTGTCACCAAATGAATGGACATCCTAAATTTAGTTGGAAATGACACTTCAAACGTGTTTTTATGTTGCTTAGTTCCAAAATTAGGCCCATTTGAATATTAGACCCTGCATAATGTCGGCCATCTTGGATTTGAGCCGAAAAAGAAATGTTGCCATGGGTGGATTCGGGTGGGTATTTTGTTGTTGTGAGACATCCCACCAACGAACCCATTTCAGTTGAGAAAGCTTTGTTAAAAAAAAATTCCAACTTCTATGGACCGCGATCACTTCGTTACTGCGACTACATAGCAAAATTCGGGTTTAAGATGAACTTGCATCGTATCCGACTGTGGATGATGTGCCCGTGACGAGATTGTTGCTACCCCCCCCCCTCCGAGCTATAGCTGTGGACAAGGCTTCTCGGTGTTGTTCTGTATGAAGACCAGATTTTGATTGTGTCCGACTGTATGTATGGCTGTCCAAAACAATTCTCCGAATTGAGGTCCAGTTTTAACTAGGCAAACGCGACACTCGTATTAAGATGATTCCTTAGCCAGCTTCAAATCTGGGAGGTTTTCTTTATCTCGTAATAAAAGCGATCTGTTTTCATTGAATTGTGTGAAGAATGTTGTGTTATCTGTAAATATATTCTTCGTTACAATGATTTGGGTACGACGACAATCAGCTCACGTTGCAGGGGGTACGCGGGAAGAAAAAGATTGATTATCTGCAAGGGGTGGTCTATTACTATAGCTATTATAGTATATAAACATATTGAACAGTGTAATACATAAGGCAAAATCTCAATAATGGAACAAACAATCTATAGAATAAAAAAATTATATCAAACAAACATGGTCAAATATTAAAAACATTCCGCATGTCCAGACTAAACAAAATTTCCCCTCATCATTCCAAATCGACAACCAAATGAGCAATGACCCAATAGAAATAGCCAACGCATTTAACGAGCACTTTTTAAAAATTGGCCCCAAGTTAGCAAATAAAATAAACTCTACAATTAGCTATACAGATTACATGCTGAATCAATTGCCAAATTGTTTTGTTATGGAAGAAACCACTTTTTCAGAAATAATTAATATCATCCAAAAGTATAAAATCAAAATCAAATACTGGACATGATAACACAATTGATGAAAATATCTATGGAAAGTATTGCCTTGCCTATAACTGAAATTGTCAATTCTATGACACGATCTCGTATATTCCCCAACCTAAAATTGCAAAAGTGATACCTCTTTGCAAATCTGATGGTGCCAGTTTGTTTACAACTACAGGCCCATCTCACTATTATTAGCTTCTTCCAAAATTTTTGAAAGATTGATCTATAATCGCCCGTACAGCTTTCTTGATAAGTGCAAAATTATATTTGCATCCCAATATGGATTTCGTAAACAATGTTCAACCGAACATGCCACTCTGTAATTAATCGACAGCATAGCAAACGCGTTGAATGAAAAACATTATGCACTTGCTGTATTCATAGACTTAAGCAGAGCATTTCACACTTTAGATCACAATATTCTGCTTGAAAAATTATGGCATTATGGAATAAGTGGGGTCCCACATAAACCTTTTAAAAACTATTTGACCACAGAAAGCAATTTGTTATAAATAAAGATGCATTGCCTGAATATGAAAGTACAACATGTTTCCCACTGGGATCCATTCTAGGACAACTATTTTTGATACATATATATATATATATATATATATATATATATAAATGATATACCGTTATCATCAAGTACTGCAAATATCATACTATTTGCTGACGACACAAGCCTACTCTTCAAAAGCAGAGACCTCAATAGTTTCACAATTAATGTTAATACTGAACTAGTAAAGATTTCTCAATGGATAAGTGCCAACAAACTTTCGCTTAATATAGGTAAAACTAAATGCATGTTATTTCAAAACACTCAATATCAGTTACATAACCAAGTGGACATTATTCTACATGGTGATAAAATAGAAAATGTTGAACACTTTAAATTTCTAGGTATCTGCATTGATAAAAACCTAAACTGGAAGAAAAATACAAATGGCCTACTTGCATGGTACAGTAATATTAATGGTAATGTAACTAATATAAACAGACTATTTAAACTTCAAAACAAAGCAGTACGTTTGATTCACAAAAGCAAATTCATAGCACATACAGATCCCATCTTTAAAATGTATAGAATTCTTAAGTTAGAAGATTTATTTATAATATTCCAGGTGTTCAACAGTATGACAAAATAATAGAAAAGCAAAGCCCAAATTATCTTTTCACGTCTGTCCTGAGAAATAATGAAATTCACAGTCATGTTACCAGACAGAATAATAATATTCACTTAGGTGAGATAAGAGCAGAAACCAAAAAACAGGGATTGTGTTATTAACTGCATACTATAATGTTGCATATCTCAAATGTACTTCACCTATCATTAACTAAAAGGATCGACCTTAACAACATTATTGTAAATACTTATTCAGAGGTGTGCTTAATAAGAAATTGCTATTCCTGTTTGAGCATCAATGATAATTCCTAATTGTAAAAATTCCTAATTTAATTTCCAACTCTATATTGTATTGATAAGTATTATTCATATATACAATATATAGTAATAAAATGTTTATTGTATTGATATATGTTATTTATACACAGTAATGAAATGTTTTATTTTTTATTGTAATGCACTTCATGACTGTATAACTCCATATAAAATAATATTATGTAGCATTTATGGCGTCCAGTTGCCTCAACTAGTTTTGTTTTTACTGGCGTCCTGGCATTCATTGTTACCACGTGTAGCCTGTCTTTTGTATTTCTTAAGCCAAATAAACCAATTTCAATTTCAACAGTTCAAGGGGATGTTTTGATCTATTCAT
>OZ023218.1:41134540-41136916 GCA_963995525.1 Escarpia spicata
AACTTGGTAATGATAAGCGAAGTGGGGCAGGATGTCGTCACTGCAGGGTGGTTCGACTGTAAATACAACACGAACTTGGTAATGATAAGCGAAGTGGGGCAGGATGTCGTCAATGCAGGATGGTTCGACTGTAAATACAACACGAACTTGGTAATGATAAACGAAGTGGGGCAGGATGTCGTCACTGCAGGATGGTTCGACTGTAAATACAACACGAACTTGGTAATGATAAGCGAAGTGGGGCAGGATGTCGTCACTGCAGGGTGGTTCGACTGTAAATACAACACGAACTTGGTAATGATAAGCGAAGTGGGGCAGGATGTCGTCACTGCAGGATGGTTTGACTGTAAATACGACACGAACTTGGTAATGATAAACGAAGTGGGGCAGAATGTCGTCACTGCATGATGGTTCGACTGTAAATACAACACGAACGTGGTAATGATGACCGAAGTGGTGCTGGATGTCGTCACTGAATGACGGATTGTTGCATCTATATTCGACACGAACACCACATCGCAAAATGTGGTATAAATAATAATGACAAACTTCTATAGCGCCTAAATCCCCAGGAATCTGAGCTCAGAGGCGCGACATACAAAAATCATTGGGCAAAATCGGTAACAGTGACAAGCAAGAGTCGTCATTAGAGCAAGGGACAGCCGAAATAAATAAGTCTTTAGTTTTTTACGGAAGGTGTTTATAGTCTCATATGATTTAAAAGCGATAGGGAGTTGATTCCAGATTGTGGGTGCAGCTACAGAAAAGCACGTTTGCCGATATTAAGCTTTGTTTTCGGAACAAAAACTCGTTGTGAAACAGATGATCTGAAATTCCTGGGGATATCGGAAAAACGAAGGAGACTAAACAAATAGGATGGGTGTTGCGTAGAAAGGGTACGATATGTGATAGTGGCTAATTTGAATTGTATTCGATATGTAACTGGAAGCCAACGCAACTGTTTAAGTAGGGGCAGAGATGGTGAGAAACGAGGTGCATTTAGTACTACACGTGCTAAACAATTATGTACACGTTGTAGTTTAGCTAAGTCCATTTTAGCAATATCGTTTAGGGGTGAGTTGCGGTAGTCAAGGCGACTGGTAATCAGAGATACTGATATTGTTTTAGCTGTAGATAAAGACAAATAACGCCGAATTCGGCGGAAATCACGTATATGGTAGAAACAGGATTTACATACTTCAGAAATGTTCTGCTTAAAGCTAAAATCACTGTCAAAGATAACACTTAGATTACGAACAGTATCTTATAGCGATGTTTCTTTACCAAGCAATTTAACTGGAGAGTAGTTAACAACCTTGTTTCGTTGTTGTTTTGTGCCAATAATAGTTAGATCAGTTTTACGTGGATTTTCCATCCACAGCAAGACGTCAGTGAGACAGTCATTTAAAGTTGATAGAGATGTCTGTGTGTCAGTTGGTGAAAGTGATATATACACCTTTGTGTCGTCAGCATACAAATGATGATTTATGTTAAGATTAGTTATGACTCGACTAAGGGATGTAGTGTATAAGCTAAACAGAACAGGGCCAAGGACAGAATCTTGTGGGACACCAAATGGAAGATGTTCTGGACAAGACAGTGAGCCAGATATGTTAATGCTTTGGTATCGGTCTGAAGAATATGAACTAAACCACTGAAGAGCCGTGCCAGATATACCAAAATGTCTATTAAGGCGATGTAAAAGAATGTCGTGATCTATTGTATCAAAAGCAGCTGATAGATCTAGTAAGGTGAGAGCAGTCAATTTGCTATTATCCATATTGCATACAATGTCATTGTGTATTTTAAGAAGAGCCGAGCCGTCTCAGTTAAATGAAATCGCTTATATGCAGATTGTAGATCATTTGATAAATGCTGTGAATAAATGTGTTCATGGAGTCGATTTGCAACAACCTTCTCCAATACTTTCAACAGAAAATTTAGGTTTATTTTTAAGGTCATTTTTGCACAGACTTTGTTTTTTTTAATATGAGGATCGACAGGAGCTTGCTTGAATTCGTGTGGAACAAACCATCCTGCATTGACATATTTATAATATGTGTAATAGGATAAAGCAGTTGATCAGTGCAACGCCTCAGTAGAAATGTTAGAAAAGGGTCAAGACCACATGATTTGTTAGGACACTTTGTTTGATAGTGCGAACTTCACTTGTAGTTGCAGGTGTAAAACAGTGCAGTCTATTATCAACAATCGGCTGTTCAGTAAACTTGTAATCAACGTCATTAATAACAAAACGTGATCGAATGTAAGCAATCTTATCCGTGAAATATTTTGAAAACATGCTGCATAATGTATCCATTGAAGAGGTATCAGGCAATACTTTTGGTTTCTCCCGATGAAGGACACTATTGATGT